>JAZGUH010000608.1:0-729700 GCA_037893225.1 Hippasteria phrygiana | reverse complement strand
CGTCATGGTACATCGTGTATGATGCGCACTACAAAACAATTGGGATCATCTGTGTCTGGAAATTGAACGGTCAATTAAGCCTCTTGGCATCTGTGACTCACATAGTCTAGTGGTTTGGACATGTACATTCAAATGCAACAGTTGTGGGTTCGAATCCAACCTGAAAAAATGTTTTCCACTTCCTTTTCTTTTAATTACTCCTGCACTCGGAAAGCCATGACCATCTATTGCTTCTCACACTTAGGTCTTTTCTAATGTTTTTTTTTGTTTTTTTTTGAGAAAGAAAATTTCAGACAAATCTCGTTGGGCCCCCGACTCCCCTGCTACTGGTCAATGTTGGCTCTCATTGCGTGGAATGCGCTCCGGCTTGATATTACAACATTGAGCGGGGGAGCGGAGGGCGCGGAGGAGGGTATGTTTATCATCACGTGGCCCAAGCATTTTGGCCGAGATTGTAGGGGTTGTGCCTATTTTGGAAAAGTCGTTATAATTTGATATGTTGCATCATCTAAAAATAGCGACGTGGCTACCTGCCATGAAATTTAGACGTATGGGCATAACAAACATTGTCAGGCCGAGGAACCACACGAGGTATAATAGCGCGCCATTAAGTAATCACATTCCACACCGTTGCGCGATGTAGACAAGATGCCCCCCCCCCCCCCCCTTCAAAAAATGGTCGAGCCCCAAATCTCTTCGAAAACTCCACGCGCATGCGCAGTCTGGTGGACTGTATTAGTTAGCTGTGCGACGCCATGTTCATCTTGGCTGAATACGTCGGTTGTTGAGTAAAAACTCTGATTTCTTAATAAATTGTCCGTTTCAATGTTCCGCAAATGTGTCGCAAAAGTCTCAAAGATTTGTAGGAGGGATTGGATAACCTTCTGGGGAGATTAACGTTTGTGAAAATGGAATTCTAGAACATTGTAACTGATCTAACAAGAGCGTATTGCAAATCCCATTGAGTTACGGGGTCTAAAAAGGAATATCGTTGTAAGGCTAACGGAGAGCCTTACATTTTTGGAAGTAGAGAGATAGAAGCTTTTGTGGCAAACTCTCTGCAAATTTGCTCTCTCCTTATATGAAGATCGAGGCTCAATTTCCAATGTTGTTAAGGAATCTGGATAAAACATATACTGTGTGCCAAGAATGTATTTGCAAACACGCTTTTGAATGTTCTCAATTTGATTACTTTGTTTCTGAGTGAGACCCGGATGCCACAATGGAACAGCATAGCCATTGCCATACTCTAATAGTAATACTGGCCTGATATAACTTTTGTACATGTAATGTTATAGATATCTCTTTTTTTGCAGGATTTTTCGCTAGAATACAGTTCGTTTGGCATGTCTGGGAGACAAAGAATATGGTAAAAAGTATAAATATGATCATCGATCGACTGTGAACAAGAAGAAAATAGACATTCTTTTAATAAGTTTCAAACTTTAAGTACGTAAGTTCAAGTTAAAGTTTGAAATGTTACGCTAGCTATTTTTTTTGTTTTTGTGGTATAATACTAATAATAGTTGGCAAAAGCTTTATACCTGAAAAATCAGTGAAATAACCGTGTTACAATGAATACAAAAAGTATATTTACCTTGTTGTTAGTTTGAAGAATAACAGACTTTATATGACACTTGGATTGATGAGATAATGTGCTTGTTTGTTTGTTTGTTTGTTTGTTTAAAGTTGTTTGCGCCCGTGGGCGCGTACATGGTAGATGTCATCATTAAATTCATACGCGTGAGCTGATTAATAATAATTAATGTGTAAATCCTACACAAATTTAGCATAGGAAGTTTTGTGATCTCTTAATGGGATTGCATGATGAAGTATTTGTGGAAATTAAACGTGTGAATCTGAACTTGGGAAAGAAATTAATGTGTGGGTCTATTTGGCATATCATGTAACATTTTTGTAAGGGTGGTTAACTGTTTAGTCTGGTTCATTCAGGCCGGGGTGTATTCTTGAAACACTGGAGGCGTGTAGTCTTGGTTCAAGACGTTACAGTCTGTTATTTGTTATCAACAGAGGGCGCAATTTATAGGCTGTCTGCCGGCGGGCGTCTCTCTTCAGACATAAAATAGGCAAACGAATTTAAAATGTCTGCGTGCAAGAATGATGATCTATGCATGATGATCTGTGCATGATGAGTTGATTTTAAAAAGTACTATTTTAAGATATGTCCTAAAAGGAGTATTTGTTAGGCAACGAGTGACTGTGTATGTTATTTGGCAATAAGTTTTTAATTATTGCCAAAGATGATCGAATTAGAGTTTTTATTTTTATTAAACTTTCTTGCCGAAATTAATTTCTTTGTAAATTTATTTTAAAATCGTGTACAGAAAATGTATCTTAAAAAATAAAAATTTGAATTTAGCACAAGATGATTCTATATTTATGTTTCACTTCTGCAAATCTGTATTTTTACAGTTAGGTTTTTTTTCACATTTATTGGAAATTCACGGGAATAGAAATACCATCAACCTCTTCTCTAACTATGGCATGTGCCTTCCGTCTTTGATTATCTGCTCCCCCCCCCCCCCCCCCCCCCCCCCCCCGCTCGATCTCTCCCGTCCGACTCGGTACCACCTCATGTTTATCTCAGTTTCTTTTGTATCCTTTCCTTCTGTTATATTACTCTTTTGTCTTTCCGATGTATTTTATGCAAACTCTATATTTGTGTAGTTTTCTTGTATAAAGTTATATTGTCAAATTTTAATATGTTCGCATGCGTAAATAAACGCATTGCTTTTCAGCTTTTATATTATATTTAGCACAAAACTTCATCACTTTTATTGTTATTCGAAACTTGACCTTATGACGCTATCGTGAGTTCATTCTTGGTCATGTAATTTCTATAAGATTTAACAAGTTTGTTTCAGATCTAAGGCTGTTAAATGGCCCAAGTTTCGTTTACAAATTACATTAAAAATAAGAAAATCTAAAAATTTACATAATCGTAGGATATATAGCGTCCTGACGATGTCAGAATTCGTTTTATTTTTAGCACTTGCCTGTCTATAACGTCACGTGATTCATGATGACGTTATACTACGACGATGCCTGTCAAAGCAAATATTTGGAACGTGGTCCTGGCATGTGTCAAGATTGAAGTCAATCTGATCAAAGACAGTTAAATAATTTGAAAAACTGAAAAAGTTCTTAGGAAATGAGTTGATGATAGTAGTTTAGATTTTGCATGTTAGTAACAATATTTATATCTACCCACCATTTTTCATGACGATCTGACATACTGTATGTAAAAATGGCATTTTGATAACGTCAGTATGATGTTATACATTTTAAACTTTTATATGACCTAACAAATTTATCACAAAAACAAAAATGTTGTTGATGAGATATGGCTTAAGAGTGCAAAACTTAAAAAGAAATATATACTAAAACTGAAAAATTCCTAGGAAATCAGCCGATTACGTCATTTCATATTTTACCAATTTTCATAACGATCCGACTTACCATTATTTGGAACCTATTCTTGGCTTGTGTCAAGATTGCTGTCAATCTGATTAATGATAGTTTAAAAAAATTGTAAAACTGATTAATTCCTAGAAAATCAGCCGATGACGTCACTTCAGATTTTATCAATTTTCATAACGATCTGACTTACCTTTATATGTGTTTTTAAACAGGGCATTTTGATGACGTCAGGATGATGTTACACATTTTCACATTTATAACTGTGACCTAACGAATTTATTACAAAAAGGAATTTCGAATTTATTATATTGTGTTGATGAGATATGGCTTAAAATTTCAAAACTACAAAAATATATATATATATATATATATATATATATATATATATATATATATATTATATGATGGCGTCATTATGACATCCTTCAATAAAACATCACCTCAATTGTGGTCTTGGCCTGTGTAAAGATTGGAGTCAATCTGATCAATAATAATGGAATATTTTGCCAGAAGAATGAAATTAAAATTATTTTAAAATTCACAGACAATCGGCAGATGACGTCATAATGACGTCACCTAGAATTGTGCATGCTTGTTGGAAAATATGCCGCAAAGTCGGTTTGTATATTTACAATGCATGGATATGAATGGATATGAATGTTTTTAGGGCGTTACAAATCAAAAGAGTGAGTGTGTGGCATGCTTGGAAGTTATTTATGCTCGTATGTAGGTGTTCGTGGAGTGGATGTTTATGGCGGCATTGGCTTGGGCCTTGTATTGAAGTTAGTGCCACTTCGTCTTGGCAGATTGCATCTGGCAATAATGCAGAAATGGGAAAATGGTATAGCGCCCTCTATTTAGGGTTAGTCTGGTTCTTTTCATAGCGTGAAGTATTTACCCGACGTAGTTCATGTGACGGGTGTATATGCGCGCAATACATGTAAATGTATACAAGCGAGGTAGGAAGGACTAAATAATGCAGATCTACCTGAAACAGATTTTGCACGTTTTCATTGCAAAATGTGGATCTGTTATTATATAATTATGTTTCTTGTCTTGGTTGTCAATGTGAATGATATAAAACCTTTTTGTATGGGTACTTGTTATTATCGCGAAAAGAGATTTGGGGTTTAAATTATAGGCCTAGGCTAGTTCTTGTTGTTGCAGTTGTCAGGTTGTATGACGTACGTACATCTACATGTACATTACAGCATACGGGTACTCTGGGCAAAGACAATTTCTTAATGCCCTCTGGAATATGTTTTATTGTATCTGGCAAGAATAATGTTTTATTAAGGGGTATGATTTAGTCAGTATTGAGGGAATTATTTGAAGTGTGATGACTTTAAAGTACATTATTAGCATGAGTAACGTAGGGCTCTGTTCCTTATTAATAGCTATATACTATAGCCTATAGGAACAGAAATCCATTTGTAGGTTATTGGAATTGCCAAACTAGTTAGCGACTTTACAAACTAACACTAACAGGTATGTTGTAGATAAAGGGCAAGGTGTTAGTATTTTAGGGAGATTTAAACGCGAAAATAAAGATGGCGAACACCGCGATGCCCAGTAGCAGTAAACGCGCAAAACTGCATTGTTTTACATGGAAACATTCGTAAAAATATATGTCAATAGAATTAAGAGAAGTCTGCTTTAGGTTGAAAAAGTCATTTTGGAATGAGAAATAGTACCATTGACTCTAATTTGATCCAAATTAAAGAGGGGCTCTACACTACACAATCGCCAGACTTGTTAAGTTAATTTTTTGGAACAGTTTTTTAGACAAAAGACCTAAGACATAATGAAGTAATGGCTTTGTTTACATGGGACCCAGATTGGGACACTGGACAATCACCTCCTTTTGGGTTTCATCGGAAAATTGTGCACATGTAAACAAAGCATGATGTCATTATGTCTTGTGTCTATTATTATTAGTCTTAACGATGTAGAGGTGTGCAACACACACTACAAGAACTGGTATCCAGTAGAAGAAAGTGGAAATATTTAACTTTAGTACCCTGCCCCCACCAAAATCAGTCAGGAACAGTGACATTTTTAAAAATAACCACCCATTTTTCTTTACAATTGTATAAACACTTGGCACAGAGTATAATTTTGAGATTTCAGTAAAACAATTTTGTGGAAATAAATTACTGTTACATGTTCTTGGCACAGTGTATGGTCGCTGAAAGTGGCACATACATGTTGATTTGTGTCTTATGTTGTACAAATTTTGCTGATATAAATTTTGAAATAACGGGTGTTACAATGTATGTTACATGTTTAGATACCTAGAAATCAAGGAGGGTTAGTTATTTTCTAAAATTTTGCTGTTCCTGGCTGGTTTTGGTGGGGGTGTTTAACGTCTTGAAACAGTCAATACCAAATATTAAATCTCAGAAATTGTTATTGTTCATGAAGGTCAACACGGTATACTATCAAATTGGTGCATCACTGCAGGAAGATGCAAATGTATACAGTGAGCTCTATAGCTATACGGTGTAAATTACCAAATGTTAATCTGTTTTGTTTTTTCTCTCCCACGTACCCTGGTTTAAACATTCCCTACAAATGACATATTTTTCATTGTAATTTGTATGAGAAATTAGTAAGTAACGTGTTGTTTTAGTTATGTGTACTCCATAATCTGGAACTAGTTCCTGAAATTAGCAGTTGGGTACATGGGTACCTGATTTGGATGCACTATGCACAGTCCTATTCTAAAATGTTTTTTTAAAGTGATATATACACTGCACAATGGCATATGATAATGTACATGAAAGCATTAAAACCAATGTGCTATGCTTGCTAGTTAATAAGCCAATGTGGCATTCTAAGTGTATGTACAAAATGAAACACTCTCCCTTCCTGTATGCACGGTGTAGGGAATGTTTTAATATCCTCCCCAATTGTGTACATGTACATACTTTATGGAGGGCTCTTTGGGGACAATCATCGGAAAATGTATGGAGTACGTGCACTGATGAGTCATTACTTGATAAATGAATGAGATAGTGAGACAATAATGCTTACAAAGAAATCCATAAATATGGCAGATGTGTGAAATCTTCACTTGGCAAATGCAGGTATATGTTCAATATATAGAGCATAATAATATGATGTGTGACAGTTTTTTTGTGACCAGCTGTGTACATCTAATGCAAATAATTATGCATACCTATTTCCCCATTCCTGACAACACATGTACAATAATGCATTTTAAGTTTTTGTACTGTTTGTTTTTCCATTTTTTGTTATACATTTTGACTGTTTGAAAGTTAGACTAATAAAGTCAAAATCGGCTTCTTTTTTGTTTCTCACCACAAACATCGGGGGGGGGGGGGGGGGGGGGGGTAATCTAATGGTCCATCCACCCCTGGTCAAAAAGTGTGTGTGTTTGTGGGGGGGGGGGGGCTATATATCCCCATTCTCCCAGGATTTATGTCCATGTTGGGAGGGAAAATAGGAGGTAACTGATTGAGGGATTGTATTTGTTTGGTTTATTTCAGAAAATGAAGGCCAATAAGACACTGAATCGTGGGATTGTGGGACGCCATTTTGATGAATGTTTGTCTGTCATGCAGTCATCACCTCATTTCCCTCCTTTCATTATTCCATTTCATTCTTCTTCTATGTCCTGTGTTTGGTCTATTTCATCTTCCAGCAGGTTCACATCGTCCTCTCATCCAAATGCTCTGAGGTTGGCACCTCCTCAGAGAAGTCGTCTGCTCGTGACTGCCGGGCAGTGCGCAAACCAGTTGGCACCAGACAAATGTGTGTGTGTACTGGAACAAGTGACACCAAATTCACTTAGTTCTGGTACTGGGGCTCTCTTGCCTTGCAACTGTAGAAGCCAACAAAAAAGATGCACTGAGCTCAGCAAATTTAAACTCAGAAAATTTAAGCCCTGGAATTGTGAGCACAGAAATGTAAATCGAGAAATGTTTCATTTGAGTAATATTGACAAGGAGATACCACAGACCAGAGATGGAAGGACTCTAAATGATGAGCAGAGAAGAAGAGTGAGTATGCTGAGGAAGTGTAGAATCAAGCATGTGTCACAGAAGAGGAAAGGTAATCAGATTGCATTGAAAATGTTGAAGGCAAGTGGACAGACATGTTGTAGTAGGAGTCAGGTATTGGAGTCTGTTGTGGAGTATTATCAAGAGGCAAAGAAGGTTTCCAAACCAAATCGGAAGAAAATCAGAAGAAATGAGCGAAAACAAGCATTTCATAGATTGCGGAATGGTAGAGTTGTTCAAGGAAGTTTTCATCAAGGTGACTATAAATTTGCTGAGAATAGTGGCAAGCAGTGTGTTGCAAACAGTTTGTGTGCAGTACTGTACAGCAGAATTCAGAACTTGAAGCAATGGTGTTCTACTGATGTGGATGTTGTATTGAATACTGGAAATGAATTATATAGTTACTTATCGCGTAGTTCTACAATGATGAATGAGTATTTGTTGATTAATCAGTTACCTAATGAAATAGATGTGTTTAGTCAGCATTTCAATATGAAGTTTTATGAATCTGTGTCTGGTATGTTTGGAGGAGAAACAAATCTATCTGAATTTAATTTGATTCCATTGAGTTGTGCATTGGAGCAGACACTTCAGAAATATACTGCATGTTTCATATGTTTCAATGGGAATACATTTTCAGTAATTGCTCAAGATGGAATGTACTATATTTTTGATTCACATTCTAGAAATCACAATGGTTGGCAAGACTCTGATGGAAGAAGCTTGATGAAATGCGTAACTTCATGGCAAGGTGTGTATAAGTATTGTACTGAACTTGGAAGATCTATGAATCTATCTGATACTGAGCAATTTGAAATTACAGGTGTTAATGTATGGGTTAATGATGATCCTAGCATCTGTAGTCATGAAGACATTGACAATGGCAATAGTGCATGTACCAGAAGTAACACACACAGAATGGAAGCCAAATATTCAACCAAAGGAAATGCAAGTATACAGTTTGAAAAAACTTGTGGATCAAAACGAAATACAGTACACATAGTTTCGTCAGATGCTGTACATGGCACAGATATTGATCAGGAAATTACTTGTAATGATAACAGTGATAATGACCTAGAAATCATAAAAGTTACTCAACCAGTCACTTTTAAATTTGTTCCATTAACTAATGAAAGTAAGATTGCATTGTGTCGGAAATTTGGTGTGACTAAAATGTGTCTTGATGCTGATATGATTTCTAAGAGATGCGAAAAAATGGGATCACCTGATACCATAAGGAAAATTCAAGGTGATGGTAACTGTTTTTTTAGAGCTATTTCTTGTGCTATATCAGGAATTGAAGAAAATCACATGCAACTCAGGATAGCAACTGTTAATTACTTGTTGGAAAATGCAGTTAAATTTCAGTGTTTCTTACGGGAAAATCACATGACAGTGGAAGACTATGTAATAAGAGAAAGAGTTTCTGATAGTGGTACATGGGCTACAGAGGTTGAAATCATGGTAGTAGCACATATGTTGGGTGTAAATGTATTCACATTTGATGATGCTAATAAGTGGTATGTATTTTCTGGTACATGTGGTGATAGTCATAGGCCATCAAGTTCAGGTATATATTTGTACCACAGGAGAAGAGTACATTATGATCTAGTTTTAAATGTACATGAGTTAATTACAACTGTATCAGACATCAGTGAGCAGGAACCTGATTGTAACAAGGAGTGTGAGCTACAAAGTAGTAATGTATCTAAAGATAAGGACCAATATGATACTACACCAAAAGCAGAAGCATCAAAACATTCAACTTGTAAGAAACGGAAATATGTTAATGTGACATTGAAGCGGCAGTTGGATAGAGAAAGAGCTAGAGAAAGGCGTCAGTTGAAAAAGGAAAGTAAAGATTCAGAAAATGATGTGAAAATCAAGAAAGCAAAGCATAGGATTATAGATCACAAAAGATATGCAAATGATGTGAATTACAGGGAATCAAAAAGATGTAGAAAGAAAGAGAAATATCACAATTCTGAGCAATACAGGCAACATGAAATTGAATATGGTAAAAAGAAGTACAGAGAGAATGCTGCCAATAAACAACAATCCGCAAAGTTGAAATATCAAGGAAATGCATTGTATAGGAAGAAAAAAATTGATACTACAAAAATCAGGTACCATGATGATGCTGCACATAGACAAAAGAAAATTAACAGGACAAAAACAATGTACCACGATGATGCTGCACATAGGCAAAAGAAAATTAGCAGGACAAAAACAATGTACCATGATGATGCTGTACATAGGCAAAAGAAAATTAACAGGATAAAAACAATGTACCATGATGATGCTGCACATAGGGAAAAGAAAATTAGCAGGACAAAAACAATGTACCATGATGATGCTGCACATAGACAAAAGAAAATTAGCAGGACAAAAACAATGTACCATGATGATGCTGCACATAGACAAAAGAAAATTAGCAGGATAAAAACAATGTACCATGATGATGCTGCACATAGACAAAAGAAAATTAGCAGGACAAAAACAATGTACCATGATGATGCTGCACATAGACAAAAGAAAATTAACAGGATAAAAACAATGTACCATGATGATGCTGCACATAGACAAAAGAAAATTAGCAGGACAAAAACAATGTACCATGATGATGCTGCACATAGACAAAAGAAAATTAACAGGATAAAAACAATGTACCATGATGATGCTGCACATAGGCAAAAAAATTAACAGGGCAAAAACAATGTACCATGAGAATGCTGTACATAGGCAAAAGAAAATTGACAATGCAAAGAATAAATATCATAAAAATGCTATTTATAGAAACTGGATGATCAAAGCTATAAAAAGAAAGTATTGCATAAATAGCTGTTTCAGAATGAAAGTGATTAATAATCAGAAATGCAAGTACCGTTGTAATGTACATTATCGTAGGTATTTGATAGACGTAGGAAAAAGTAAGTACCAAAACGATGAACATTATCGTGAAGAAATGAAAAGGATGAATTTACAACGTTCAGTTAGAAAGAAAAAGAATGCACGTATTGTTCTGCCCTCGGCAGCCCTTGTACATTGTTTAGCGCCCTCTAGCGTTTGTTCGTTTTCAACCTTTGTACTATCCCAGCGTTTTTGATAATCTTTTGCACCAACGTTTTTACTCTCTAGAAAATCTCTAATTTTCGGCAGTTCCAGCAATCTTCACATCCCCTTGATGAGCACAATCTGTAAGCAGTCTATAACTTATTATGTTGTGTATAAGCCTTACTAGTTTGGTCATATTTGGGGGGTTTATAAGGTCTTTTCTTCCACGATAATATAAGTGTTATTGTCGTTAATACATTGTGTATACGGTCAAGCGTACATTCCGTATCATGTGATCGTTTCTTCTGGAGGTTTTGTTTTCATTTTAAGGCATGTCTATTTTGGAGAGATTCGTCTACATGTACTTCATTGCCTGTGGAATCTCTATTGTAATTGTATTGAGAGTTAGGGTGGTATTGTTCCCTATTTCCGTCTTAGATTTGGATTCTTGGGGTAGACTTGTCTTAGTCCTTGGGCTGTAATTTCCTTGTATTATTTGTTCCTATCACGGTTTTTCACAAATTAGACTTGGGATTTAGTCCATTATCTTTCTCCTCTTTATGTTAAAACTCAAAATGTGTTCTGTATTATTTATTTACAGTTTCACACCGCTTCCAATAAACGGCTAGTTGACTCAAACAGTTTATCTCTGGCTCCTTGGAAGAGTGTTTAAACCTCTGCATAGCTGTGCACGGAAACGCATCGCGAGGGCAGAAGAGTGAAAAGATTAACGCTGCACCACAGAGGGTCTGATTGACTGGTACCCCACTGCAACACAGTTCAACAATGGCGGATTCTTCAAGGCCCGGTGCTTCACAGTATGGACCCCCATCTTTATCTTCACGACACTCAATCATGTCCAACGTCAGCATGGCTGCAGCAGAGGCACGCGCTAAAGCAGAGGCCGCACGCACGAGAGCTGATTACACCAGGCGTCAGATCGAGATGAAGGTGGAATGCGCACGGCTTGACGCTATGCTGACTGCCTTGCAGGAAGAGGGTGAAGCTGAATCTGCATTAGCTGCTGCCAAGGCACTGGAGGCAGCTGCCCAGACCGAAGTAACGAAGGACAGAGCAAGCATCGCTAGTCCTCCGGCACTTCCAGCTGAACCTGCACATCGCACAGAAGAGTACGTGATGGCGCATTTTGATCACCAAGATTTTCCCATTAACCAGGCCATTCAGAAGGACGACCCCAACCATAACGGACACTCGCATCCACAAAATGTTGCTGTTCAGCCTCAGGTCCCTCTACCTCCTCAACTTCCTCAGAATCTTCCTGGCTGTTATGCTCCGTCCCCTCGGGCTACTGTTCCAACGCCAATGTCACACCCCCCACGCCATTCCAATGTGGCTGATCATCAATAGTATGTCAACAGCGTGTCAAACCGATATCTACCTACCCATTCAGATTTTTCCGACCTCATAGCCCACCTTTCTCGTCGAGACCTTCTCTCAGCTGGACTCAAGGTTTTTGACAATCGGCCAGAGAACTATCTGTCATGGAAGGCCAGTCTCCGCAATGTCACACGAGGACTGAACTTCAAACCCAGTGAGGAGCTGGATCTACTTACCCGGTGGCTTGGTGGAGAGTCACTTCAGCATGCTATGAGGATCAGAGCGGTGCACATAAACAACCCTTTGGCTGGCCTGAACATGGTGTGGGAAAGGTTGGATAAGAAGTACGGGTCCCCAGAAGCCATCGAGGCATCTCTCTTCTCGCGGTTGGAGCAGTTTCCTAAGATAGGAAATAGGGATTATCCCAGACTCCAAGAGCTTGCAGACCTCCTCACAGAAGTCAATGCAGCAAAGCTTGAGGGCAGCTTACCAGGTCTTAGCTACTTGGACACCGCCAGAGGGACAAACCCAATTGTGGAGAAGCTCCCTCACTATCTCCAGGAGAAGTGGTTAACTCAGGGCTCTTTGTACAAGAAAAACCATAGAGTCCCATTCCCGCCTTTCTCATTCTTTGTTGACTTTGCGTACTCACAGGCTGAGATGAGGACTGATCCAAGCTTTGCATTCCACGCCTCCAGTGTGATGACTCCTCCGGTTGAGAAGCACACACCAAACCCGTTCAAGCCTAAATCCTCAATCAGCGTTCACAAGACTGCAGTGGAAAGACCCACAGCTCCGTCATCTGACTCCAGTAAACAGCTGGAGCCAGATAAGCAGTGTCCCATCCACAAGAAGCCCCACTCGCTCAGAAAGTGTCGATGGTTCAGAGGGAGGCCACTTGAGGAAAGGAAGGCTTTCCTGAAAGAGCATGCCATATGTTACAGGTGCTGCGCTTCTACTACCCATCAGGCTAAAGAATGCAAGCTTGACATTCGCTGTGCAGAGTGTGACAGTGATCGTCATGTGTCCGCCCTCCATGCTGGCCCACCCCCTTGGGCAAACGAGGATCCCTCACCTATGGAGAACCATGGCGGGGAGCAAGCCAGTACAGAACCTCCTGTAGCCACCTCAAACTACACGGAGGTTTGTGGAGAAGGTCTGCAGGGAAAATCGTGTTCCAAGATTTGTCTGGCTAACGCGTATCCAGAGGGGCAACCTGAAAAGATGAGGAAGGTGTATGTGGTGCTAGACGACCAAAGCAGTCACTCGCTCGCTCGCTCCAGCTTCTTTGACATGTTTGGTATCCAAGGAGACACTTCCCCCTACACACTCCACACGTGTTCAGGCACTATGGGTGCTCATGGAAGACGAGCAAGCAACTTCATAATACAATCAGCAGATGGTGAAGTTCAGCTGTCGTTGCCATCACTCATCGAGTGTGATTCCATTCCAAACAATCGTGACAATATTCCAACTTCAGAGGCCGCAAATCATCATTCTCATCTGAAGACCATCGCCCACAAGATCCCACCACGTGATCCTAAAGCCGAGATCCTCCTGCTGCTAGGCAGATATGTCATACAGGCCCACAAGGTTCTCAGTCAATGCAACGGACCTCACAACGCACCTTACGCTCAACGCCTGGCCTTGGGTTGGGTAATAGTGGGAGATGTATGCCTCAGGGGAGCTCACAAGCCTGCTGTTCGACTCTACAAGACCAGCATTCCTGACAACGGCTGTCCCAGTTATCTCGCGCCATTTCAAGGCAAGAAACCTGCGATGCAGGAGCTGCCCTTCCCACAGCCGACTGAGTCCAGCGTGGATGATGTGACTCTGGAGGAGAAACAGGCACTCTCGAGGCAGGGGTCGCACACCGAGGCAGACCAATACTTGAACCTACCGATCCACTCAATCCACAGCCCGCCGCTGACTTCCACCAAGCTTGTAGAGAAGAAACCCAGGAAAAGAGTCAACTCTGTCTACGATCCCACCGAGAAGGTCACCACGACCAAGGAGGGATCCCAGAAGATTGCCAAACCCTCCAAGGAGCATTGCCAAAGGGGCCGATGTCTGAGCCATCCCGCGACTATCGCCTTCATCGTTCTCTTGGTAGCCATTATGATCGTTGCTGTAGCCCCGATCTGGTTGAGCAAAATTGAGACACCAACCTCGCTCGGAAGTCAACACAAACAAGTTCAGCGAACTTGCGAAGTCACTGATTCTCCAGCCACAACTCCTGTCCCCCATGGCTTAATTCCCGAAGAGCAACTGGGAACGGCAAAGGATCAGAACCAGACAATCAAGGAGTTGAAGACAAACATGAAAATGGTGCCCGAACCAACTGTATCAACAAGGTTCAGCACAGTCTGCCCAACCTGGAGCAAAAGTCTAGCCGTGACCTAGTGGAGGTCAACCACACCCTCTTCGTTGAGCTGGATACCAGCAACTGGACACCACAATGGAGAACAGAGACTGTTCTTAGACTTAGGACTAAAGTCGTTCTCCTGCTTACCAAAGACTTTACCAAGTGAACGGTCTGGACATTGAACATTTTGAACCTTATTCGTGTTTTTCTAGTTCTAGCATCTTTCAGATACCAGGCGGGGAGTGTTCTGCCCTCGGCAGCCCTTGTACATTGTTTAGCGCCCTCTAGCGTTTGTTCGTTTTCAACCTTTGTACTATCCCAGCGTTTTTGATAATCTTTTGCACCAACGTTTTTACTCTCTAGAAAATCTCTAATTTTCGGCAGTTCCAGCAATCTTCACATCCCCTTGATGAGCACAATCTGTAAGCAGTCTATAACTTATTATGTTGTGTATAAGCCTTACTAGTTTGGTCATATTTGGGGGGTTTATAAGGTCTTTTCTTCCACGATAATATAAGTGTTATTGTCGTTAATACATTGTGTATACGGTCAAGCGTACATTCCGTATCATGTGATCGTTTCTTCTGGAGGTTTTGTTTTCATTTTAAGGCATGTCTATTTTGGAGAGATTCGTCTACATGTACTTCATTGCCTGTGGAATCTCTATTGTAATTGTATTGAGAGTTAGGGTGGTATTGTTCCCTATTTCCGTCTTAGATTTGGATTCTTGGGGTAGACTTGTCTTAGTCCTTGGGTTGTAATTTCCTTGTATTATTTGTTCCTATCACGGTTTTTCACAAATTAGACTTGGGATTTAGTCCATTATCTTTCTCCTCTTTATGTTAAAACTCAAAATGTGTTCTGTATTATTTATTTACAGTTTCACACCGCTTCCAATAAACGGCTAGTTGACTCAAACAGTTTATCTCTGGCTCCTTGGAAGAGTGTTTAAACCTCTGCATAGCTGTGCA
Organism: Hippasteria phrygiana; assembly: GCA_037893225.1. Taxonomy (NCBI): domain Eukaryota; kingdom Metazoa; phylum Echinodermata; class Asteroidea; order Valvatida; family Goniasteridae; genus Hippasteria; species Hippasteria phrygiana. The sequence goes on along the minus strand of JAZGUH010000608.1, from coordinate 714,506 downwards.
CGGAAACGCATCGCGAGGGCAGAAGACGTATTATGAGGAATGTTGCAAGGGATTGGAGGAACGAAGTATTAAAAGGACCAGAGTATGTCTGTGCAGTTTGTCATAAACTTCTGTTTCGGAAACAAGTTATCAAATGTAATAAAAATAAATACAAGAATGTTGGTTGTATATCTGAGAAGTATTTACATATCTGTGCATGCAATGAGGAGTGTGGGAACAAATGTCTTGTATCAGAATCAAGTAGGTCATGTCTGTGGATATGCTATACATGTCACAGAAAATTACTTGGTAATAAAGTACCAGCAGAGGCAAATGTAAATAATTTAGCACTTGTAGACATTCCAGTTGAATTGAGTTGTTTGAACATTTTGGAGGAACATCTAATTGCAATTAATGTACCATTCATGAAGATGATAGCATTACCTAAAGGAGGACAGAATGCAGTTCATGGTCCAGTTGTATGTGTGCCATCAAATATAACAGACACAGTAACAGCATTGCCAAGGTGTGGAAATGATAATCAGTTGATTCGAGTGAAGCTGAAGAGAAAATTAACTTATAAAGGATATTACCAGTATCAGTTTGTGAATAGGGAACATGTTGAAAGTGCATTAAGATACCTTAAGCAGTATAACACGTGGTATAGGGATATAGAAATAAACAGTGAATGGGACAATCCTGTGTCTGAAGACGTAGATGAAATGGTGCACAATGAAAATGATGAAGCTGGTGAATCTGATGATACAAGTGATAGTGATGAGGAGACAGATGATGATCGCTTGCGTGGTATTCCACTTGATACATGTTTACAACCAGCAGATATAGGACAGGAAGTTCTTGATCAGTATTTTGATGATGTACTCTGTGTGGCACCATGTGAAGGAAATAACCCAGTTAGAGTGTTAATGGAAGAAGGTAATGAGGCAAAATGTTTCCCAGCATTATTTCCAACAGGCACACCTATATTCAGTGATGATCATGATGTGAATGTTACATTATGTAGATACTTTCATAACAGACTAATGAATGCTGATAATAGATTTGCTAAGAGTACTCAATATATCTTTTATGCTCAGTATTTGTCCGAGATTCAAAAAGTGATGTCAAGTGTTTCAATTGCATTGCGTCAAAGTTCAGGTAAAATGAATAATGGTGAGAGTGCTAATGCAAGCATGATTAAAGACAGGGAACAATTAAGAGGCATTTTGAAATCGGACAGCGGATATAGATTCTTGAAACCAATCAGAGGTACACCCCCTTACTGGCAATCAACTCAAAAAGATGTAATGGCGATGATTAGACAACTTGGAATACCAACATGGTTCTGCTCATTTTCAGCAGCTGACATGAGATGGCCTGAAGTCATTAATACAATACTTAGACAGCAAGGTGATTCTAGAGACATTGAAGATTTGGATTGGAATGAGAAATGTAATGTATTGCGAAGCAATCCTGTGACTGTAGCCAGAATGTTTGACAAACGATTTCATACATTTCTGAAAGATGTAATAATGTCAAGAGCAGCACCTATTGGCAAAGTCAAGGACTATTTTTACAGAGTGGAATTTCAGCAGAGAGGATCTCCACATACACATTGTATATTTTGGATTGAGAATGCACCAAGATTAGGAATTGACAGTGATGTTGATGTTACAAAATTCATTGACACATACATCAGTTGCAAGTTGCCATCAAAGGAAGAAGATGAGGAATTGAATGAGATCTTGAGTCGTGTGCAGCAACATAGCAAAAAACACTCCAAGTCATGTAAAAAGAAAGGTACTGAATGCAGATTCAATTTTCCACGACCTCCTTCTAATAGAACATTTATCACTGAGCCAGATCCAATAGATGATGATAATGATAAAAACAGTGATGATAATGTTGATAGCACTGTAGCTAAGGATGCCAAGGAATTATTGAAATCAGTGTGGAATGGAATACAAAATGAGGATAATCAAGTTATGGCAACTTCAGAGCTATTTAAAAGTATTGGAATTACACAAGATGATTTTGAGAAAGCTAACAATGTTCTGAGCAGCAAAGCAAGTATTGTACTAAAGAGAGAACCACAAGATGTATGGGTTAATTTGTACAATCCTGATTTGATAAGATGCTGGAATGCAAACATGGACATTCAGTACATCAGTGATGCATATGCCTGTGTAGCTTATGTTGTGTCATATATGTCCAAGGCTGAACGTGAAATGGGACAATTGTTATCACATGCTCAAAGAGAGGCACAAAAAGGGAACTTAGATGCTAGACAGAGTATGAAGGAACTTGGTTGTGTATATCTACATAATCGTGAAATATCAGCTCAGGAAGCAGTGTTCCGTGCTTGCAGTCTCAGATTGAAAGAAGGATCCAGGAAAGTGGAATTTATACCTGTTGGTGAAAACCCTGTCAGAATGAGCTTACCATTGAGTGTAATTCAGAATAAATCTGAAGATGATGATGATAATATCTTCATGATTAACAAAGTTGATCGTTATAAAGCAAGACCAGATATTGATGAATTTAAAGAAATGTGCCTTGCTACATTTTGTTCAGAATACAGAGTTATTTATAATGCAAATATATCTAAAGAATGTAATAAAAGGAGACGTTCACCAGTGTATGCACTTAAACATGGCTTGGGTCATATACAGAAACGTAGTCGAACTGTTCCAGCAGTTATCAGATATCCCAGGTTTTCAGTGGCAAAGTGTTCTGAGAAGTACTATCATAGTATGTTGCAGTTGTTTCTTCCGTATCAAGTTGATGTTCAGTTGAAGCCACCACAGTTTGAGTCCTGTGAACAATTTTATACAGATGGTGTTATTTGCTTTAATGTTCAATTAAAACCTGTAATAAATATTGTTGAAAATAATCGCTCCATGTATGAAGCAAATATTGAATCAATTGAAGAAGCAGAGAAATATCTGGAAAAGTTTGGTCCTCAAGAAGATGCATGGGCCTTGATTTGTCCTAAGAGTGAAGAAGATAGACTTGAATGTCAAGCAAAGCGTAAGCCAGTAATTGAAGATTCTGACAGTGAATGTGATATTCCTGATTTGAAAGCTGAACAAAAAGGAGATAAAATGTGTAATATTGAACCACATTCAGTTAAAGTTTCCAAGCAGGAAGCACTGAGTTTGCTGAGATCCTTGAATGTACAACAGAGACAGGTATTTAATAAGATCAGAGATTGGTGTTTGCAGAAAGTCAATGGTAAAAATCCTGAACCGTTTCATGTGTTTCTAACGGGTGGAGCCGGAACGGGAAAGAGTCATTTGATAAAGTCAGTGTACTATGAAGCAACAAGGATTTTCAGAAGAATAGTGCAGAATCCAGACAATGTCTCAGTATTACTTACTGCGCCAACAGGTGTTGCAGCATTTAATATCAATGGTGCTACAATTCATAGTGCATTGTCAATCACCACTGATTCTAGATTACCATATCAACCTCTTGGTGAAGAAAAGTTGAGTACTCTGCGTAATGTATTGCAAGATCTTCAGATTTTGATTGTAGATGAAATATCAATGGTTGATCACAAGATTCTTTGCTATATTCATGCACGACTACGTCAGATTAAGCAAACACGTAATCATACACCCTTTGGAAATGTCAGTATTTTAGCCTTTGGTGATTTCTATCAGTTGCCTCCAGTAAAGGGAAAGTCATTGTACCAGAGAACAGTTACAGCTGACCTATGGAATGATATCTTCCAGAAAGTAGAGTTAACAGAAATTATGAGACAAAAGGAAGATGTACAATTTGCTGAAACATTGAACAGGCTACGTGTAAAAGAAAAGCAAAAGAAATTATCAGATGAAGATGTTGCAATGTTACAAGCTCGTGAAACTGGAGAGGATTGGGATGATGCATTACATATCTTTCCTTGCAACAAACAGGTCGATGAACACAATGTTAAGACATTGTTTGCAAAGTGTAGTGATTGTATATGTATTGAGGCAAAGGACATTCAAAAGGATTCAAAAGGTGGTAAAATGAAACGACAAGTGAAAGCTGTAAGCAAATCAACATATACTAGTTTACCAAAATCATTGTGGCTTGGTGTTGGAGCAAGAGTGATGTTAACAAAGAACATTGATGTATCTGATGGACTAGTTAATGGAGTATTTGGCACTGTCTGTGAAATAGTTTTGTTAGCTGATAAATCTGGCCCAAAATGTGTAGAAATTAAGTTTGACAATAACAATGTTGGTTTTAAATTGAAAAATCAAATACCATTCTTGTCTATTGATAGAGGCACAGTACCTATTCAAATGGAAGAAGAAAGTATTGGTAAACAGTGTGTAAGACATCAGTTTCCATTAAAATTAGCATGGGCATGTACAGTCCACAAGGTACAAGGAATGACAACAGACAAAGCAGTTGTATGTCTTGAGCGTACATTTTCACCAGGACAGGCGTATGTTGCTCTCAGTAGAGTCACTTCATTGAATGGTCTTGTGATAGAAAAGTTTGATGAAAAATACATTTATTGTAATAAAGCAGTACATGAGTCATTGAATAGTATGCCATTATTTATTGAAGAAGATAAATCTAGGAGAGATATATCTAATGAGACTACTATCATGATGCATAACATCCAAGGTTTGAAGGAACATTATACAGACTTAAAATGTAATAATGAATTTATGACATCTGATTTTATTTGTCTAACTGAGACATGGATTAACGAAGAGCTGTACACAAACACTGAATTGACTGAATTTAAGTGTTATCATCAATTAAGAAGTCTTTCATATGATAATTCAAGCCAGTCTACTCAAACATTAAAGCATCAGAGTCATGGAGGTGTTGCTGTTTATGGTAGAAGGAATAAGACATTCAGTAGGATAATCATGCCAGTACAGAACATGGAATATATTGCATTTCAAATAATTTCTAATATGTCATGTTTAGTTGTAATAATTTACAGACCAGTGTCTTATGCTATAAATGCTTTTATTACCAATTTAAAAGTTTTACTTGAAGAACTTCACAAAATATCCAACAAATGTATTATAATGGGTGATTTCAATGAAGATATTTTTAAACAGTGTTCACAAGTTGAGAAATTGATGGAAGATCATGGTTATAAGCAGCGTGTTACAAATGCAACTACAGAAAATGGAACATTAATTGACCATGTCTATATGTCAGAAATTTGGACTCTGTGTCTGCTGTCATAAGTCCCACTTACTACAGTTATCATGAAGCAGTTAGTGTGAAATTCTGAAAAAAAATTCACAAGTAAAGTTTTGTATACTATACTATTATCTTTACATAGGATAATTAGCTTACACTGCACAGTATATGTGTACTGGTTAATTGTTTCAATACAAATTGAAAATGACATTTGCTCAATTTAAAAGAAGTCTATGAAATGAAATAAATGTTTCAAACTGCTTTTAAGGTTTAGAAAACTTTGAGGAATTGTCAGCAATAATAAGCAAAATAATGGCTAGATTGCTAGATGGGAAGTAACATGGGAGCAAGAGTAAGCAAATTAGCAAGCCAGATTAGAATCGAAATGAGAACCATCATACTGAATTGTAACCAGTCAATGACAAGTCGGGTCACAAGCTACAGTAGATTAACAATGACAAAGAAATGCCTTTATCACAGTTCATTGGAAATTATTTTGGCTTGACTTGTGAAGTGACTTGTGGTGACTTGATTACAACTCTAGAAGTATGATAGCAAGCAAGGTTTTAAAGTAAGATATCAGACGATGTAGTATGCAAGATTTAAGATGATAGGATGAAATAATTGAGAAAGAAATAATTAATGGAAATAACATGTTAGAACAAATGCAGGATACGAGATTAAAAAAACACTGATAAGAAAGTACACAAGATAAATAGGCAAATAAGCATGGAAAATAGACAGGCAAGAGATAATATGTACATCTGAGGCAGCAAATAGATAGAAATAGATAATAACAAATATAAACTTTATTAATGTGGAATTTTTGGTATTGCATCATGTGCATGTACAGTGTTTTTATAATGTGTGAATAACAAGGTGATAGTGGTCCTGGTGTATGAGTTAGCCATTGAAATGTCATTTGCTTATTGATTTCGTAGATATATCAAAATGCATGCTATCAAAACATCAGCAAACAGAGTAACCAAGATATAAGGCAAAATAAACAGGCAAGAATTTAGACAAGATATGAAGCAAAATAAACAGGCAAGAAAGTAGGCAATATGTAAGGCAAAAACAAAGACAAGAAATTAGTACAAAGATACATGTATAAGGCTGGCAAGGTGAAATGAGCTGTTACTAAAATGCTTTGTAGCATCTGTTGAGGATTATGCAATTGACAAAATCGCAATTTTTGGATTGCATGTTGTGGCCTAAATTGCCATAGTATCTAGTTGGGGCCTTAACGATTATAAGTCTGGCTTTAAGTCGCATTTTGGCACACCCTGTCAAAATGTCACTATGAGGAGTTGGGTGAGCTAGAGACTTTTATCCACTTCTCTTGTGCTACTTTGAGATGTACCACCATATACTTCAATCAACTGTACTTTGGACGATTCATCTTGATGGTTATGAAACAGTGAGCCAGTATTCAGCTTACTTTGCCTTTATATTCCTTTGATTGCTTTTACCACGCCAGCTCGATAATAACCTAGATGACTTACACCAGACTTGTTGAATTCTATTTGCTTGGACCAAACTGGTTGAATGTATCCCAAGATTGTTTTGACCAGACTGGTTTACTCCTCTTCCTATATGATTTGGACCACACCAGTTAAGTACTCTTTCGAAATGACTGGGACCATACTGGCTGGGTGCTCTTCCTAGATGGTTTGGACCACACTAGTTCAGTGCTCTTCCTAGATGGTTTGGACCACACTAGTTCAGTGCTCTTCTGAAATGACTGGGACCACACTGGCTGAGTGCTCTTCCTAGATGGCTTGGACCAGACCGGTTCAGTGCTCTTCCTAGATGGCTTGGACCAGACCAGTTCAGTGCTCTTCCTAGATGGTTTGGACCACACCAGTTCAGTGCTCTTCTGAAATGACTGGGACCACACTGGCTGAGTGCTCTTCCTAGATGGATTGGACCAGACCAGTTCAGTGCTCTTCCTAGATGGTTTGCACCACACCAGTTCAGTGCTCTTCTGAAATGACTGGGACCACACTGGCTGAGTGCTCTTCCTAGATGGATTGGACCAGACCAGTTCAGTGCTCTTCCTAGATGGTTTGCACCACACCAGTTCAGTGCTCTTCTGAAATGACTGGGACCACACTGGCTGAGTGCTCTTCCTAGATGGATTGGACCAGACCAGTTCAGTGCTCTTCCTAGATGGTTTGCACCACACCAGTTCAGTGCTCTTCTGAAATGACTGGGACCACACTGGCTGAGTGCTCTTCCTAGATGGCTTGGACCAGACCAGTTCAGTGCTCTTCCTAGATGGTTTGGACCACACCAGTTCAGTGCTCTTCTGAAATGACTGAGACCACACTGGCTGAGTGTTCTTCCTAGATGGATTGGACCAGACCAGTTCAGTGCTCTTCCTAGATGGTTTGCACCACACCAGTTCAGTGCTCTTCTGAAATGACTGGGACCACACTGGCTGAGTGCTCTTCCTAGATGGATTGGACCAGACCGGTTCAGTGCTCTTTCTAGATGGATTGGACCAGACCAGTTCAGTACTCTTCCTAGATGGTTTGCACCACACCAGTTCAGTGCTCTTCTGAAATGACTGGGACCACACTGGCTGAGTGCTCTTCCTAGATGGATTGGACCAGACCAGTTCAGTGCTCTTCCTAGATGGTTTGCACCACACCAGTTCAGTGCTCTTCTGAAATGACTGGGACCACACTGGCTGAGTGCTCTTCCTAGATGGATTGGACCAGACCAGTTCAGTGCTCTTCCTAGATGGTTTGCACCACACCAGTTCAGTGCTCTTCTGAAATGACTGGGACCACACTGGCTGAGTGCTCTTCCTAGATGGATTGGACCAGACCAGTTCAGTGCTCTTCCTAGATGGTTTGCACCACACCAGTTCAGTGCTCTTCTGAAATGACTGGGACCACACTGGCTGAGTGCTCTTCCTAGATGGCTTGGACCAGACCAGTTCAGTGCTCTTCCTAGATGGTTTGGACCACACCAGTTCAGTGCTCTTCTGAAATGACTGAGACCACACTGGCTGAGTGTTCTTCCTAGATGGATTGGACCAGACCAGTTCAGTGCTCTTCCTAGATGGTTTGCACCACACCAGTTCAGTGCTCTTCTGAAATGACTGGGACCACACTGGCTGAGTGCTCTTCCTAGATGGCTTGGACCAGACCAGTTCAGTGCTCTTCCTAGATGGTTTGCACCACACCAGTTCAGTGCTCTTCTGAAATGACTGGGACCACACTGGCTGAGTGCTCTTCCTAGATGGCTTGGACCAGACCGGTTCAGTGCTCTTCCTAGATGGCTTGGACCAGACCAATTCAGTGCTCTTCCTAGATGGTTTGGACCACACCAGTTCAGTGCTCTTCTGAAATGACTGGGACCACACTGGCTGAGTGCTCTTCCTAGATGGATTGGACCAGACCGGTTCAGTGCTCTTTCTAGATGGATTGGACCAGACCAGTTCAGTACTCTTCCTAGATGGTTTGCACCACACCAGTTCAGTGCTCTTCTGAAATGACTGGGACCACACTGGCTGAGTGCTCTTCCTAGATGGCTTGGACCAGACTGGTTGAATGCTCTTCCTAGATGGTTTGGACGACACCAATTCAGTGTTCTTGCAAGATGGCTTGGACCAGATTGGTTCAGTGCTCCTTCTAAATGACTGGGACCACACTGGCTGAGTGCTCTTCCTAGATGGCTTGGATCAGATGAGTTCAGTGTTCTTCTTTGATGGCTTAGACCAGACCGGTTCAGTGCTCTTCCCCGATAGCTTGAATCAGACCAGTTCAGTCCTCTGGCTAGAATTGGACCAGACTAGTTTAGTGCTCTTTCTAAATAACTGAGATCAAACCGGTTCAGTGCTCTTTCTACATGGCTTGGACCAGAGCGCTTCAGTGCTTGGATCAGACAGGTTTAATGCTCTTCCTAAATAGCTGGGACCAGACCGGTTCACTACTCTTCCTAGATGGCTTGGACCAGACCGGTTCAATGCTCTTTGTAGATGGTATGTACCATACTGGTGCAGTGCTCTTTCTAGATCTGTGATCTGCTTTAGAAAAGATACAATACAAATGAATGTGATTTGTAAATTTTACACCTATCCCTACTGACAAATTTTAGATGAACAATTTACATTACAATAGACTGTTAGTGACAGACTATCCGAAGAGTGCAGAACGAGTTTTCATCTTTTTCCGCTGCTTATTACGGTCTTAGCCCCATGTGAGAGAATATTTTGGTAAAAATTGTATTTTTATGATTTACCGGTACCACTTTTCATCTGCGCATTGTTAAATAAAAAAATGAATTTGTTTTGGGAAATTGGGATCTTGTACCCCTAGTTTTTAAAAGCTTGCCTGCACCTTTTATAAAGTCAGTTAAAAATAATCATGCAATAGTTGTAACTGGTTTAGTGTGTAGTAGTTCTCCAAGTACATGTATACATATGTATGTATTGTCTCAAAAAATGTCAGATTTTATCCACAGAGGTATATGAAGTCTTTTAAACTACTAACGATGAACAGTATATTGGATAAACCATAACATTTTAAAACATAAAAATGAATCATTTTTTTTTGTTTAATGTTTTTCATTACTGCAGTTAACAAGTACCAATTGCTGCCATCCATATGAAATCAGCTGGGCTATGAGGTCATCATTTACTTCCTATTGTCATCTTTGCTGTAGTCATCACACGATGCTTCTCTACTTTGCATGTAGCTCTGTGTCATCCTTTCAAGGTGTCAGTAACTGGCCACTTGTAAGGTGAGTACTTATTAGGTGTATTTTACTAATGCAATGAAATTGTGATGCTTTGCATTTGATAACTGGACAGCAACATGGGCAATTCTACGGTACAACATCATGGCTCAAAAAATGATTTTTTGTTTAAATATTGTGATAATTTTACACGTAAATACAACCAGAATAGAATTAGTGTCAAATGACAGAGGAGTGAAAGTGGCTATCCACTCGGTGATATTTCAACTTTACTTAATTTGATCGACTATGTATTTTTCAAAAATAAAAATTGTTTTTAAAGGAAAATGGTAGTTTTGCTTCCTGTAATTGTACAAAAGTTCATGTCAGTTTCCGCCATGCTTACAAGTGACTTGTTATTTTTTTAAAGTTTTCTGTTGTTAGATATATACATACAATTTCTATGACTTTTTTTTTACCATGAATCCAGAGATGTAATTGTGTTACCGTCCTCGTGTAATTCCATAACCGGCATGAGTCTGATAAAATGTCAGTTTCTACAATAGAAAATAATTTCTTTAAGAAGTTTTTGGTTGCAGATAATCCCTGATTTTCAAATCACTCATATTAGTAATTGTGTGAATTAATACAATAATTGAAAAAGCATTTGTTTACATAATGAAAATGTTGAATTTAGCTTTATCATACCATGGATAACCACCTAGCATAAAACATCTTTTGATATGATGCTAATTCTTCATGTTGTTTACAACAAAACATAATTTTGTTACCGGAGAATTGTCCATATGCTTAATAGTGTCATTAACTGTTCAATACAATACAGATCTGTATTTGCCTTCTTACTTGTTGAGATCCTGAATTACTTTGGATCACATGTTAGATGTTGATATCCTCACATACATTTTACTCGGGATGACGATATTTTCAGATAATTTACTTGGGAGATGATGACATTGTAAACTATGATGTCATTATCCCTTTGATAATAACATTTTCAATGTAGGATGTCGTCATCGTGATATAATATTGTCATCATAATGAATTTTCTCAAAAAGTTTTAGTATCCTTTTAACAAGATGTTGTCATTCCTGAATGCATTTTCTCAGTCCGTGAAAAATGTGTGTGCAAGACGACATCCTACATTTATGATGCTGTCATTCACGACTTAAATATCTTTCGAATATGACATTTCAACATTCACTATGTTTCATTTAATATCAAGCAAAGTATAATGCATAACTTAGCTATGATACAAGTATAGCACTCATAGTGTGATGCAAACATTATGATTTTATTCACACACATACACATTCTAATTATGGGATTCTTTCATTTTGCATCTTCTGTAGCAAGTTCCCATCTCGGCATCAAGGCAAAGACGATCTACCTTAGCTTCTGAGTGCAGAACTTTTATTTGAGTCTTCATTTCAACTTCAAGGTGAAGGGAATCTACTTTATCTGCTCAAATCAGAACTTTGATTTGATAACACTGGACAATTATGACTATAGTGAGTCTTCATTTCAACCTCAAGGCGAAGGGGGATCTACTTTATCTTCTCAGAGCAGAACATTGATTTGATAGCACCTGGCATGATGACTGTAGCAAGTTAGCATTTAAATTTCAACTTCAAGGTGAAGGGGATGTACTTCACCTTCTCAAAGCAGAACTTTGATTTGATAACACTGGACAATTATGACTGCAATGAGTTTTCATTTCAACTTCAAGGTGAAGGATATCTACTTTACCTTCTTGATACAGAACTTTGATTTGATAACATCTGGCATTATAATTACAGTGAGTCTTCATTTCAAATTCAAGGCAAAAGAGATCTACTTTATCTTCAATTTTTATTTTTATTTAATTGCACCAGACACCGGGCATTATGACTACATTTCAAAGACAAATAATTATATATGTCTCAATTCATATAACTTTTACAGAAATTAGACAGGAGCAGTTTCCATAACATTCATAAATAGAAAAAATTGGTTCTGAAAAATAGATGTCTTTATTGACAGCTTCACTTACATAAAGTACCCTTTCCTAGGGGAACCATTGAAGGGCACTTTATATAATTTTTTTTACAGGAATATTTTAAATCTTGGAACATTCCTGTTTAGTTTTTGGAACAGTCCTTTTCGTTTGAAGAACAAAAAAATGTTTCGTTTACCACCGCCCTATTCCCCTATCCCCCAAAAAACATAAAGAAATAAAACAAAACATATGAATTGATAGACATTACAAAATTAATAAACATTACAAAATATGGACACCCTGTCTTTACACATGATTTTTAATACAGAAGAACTTGTGTTCCTAATTTGAACAGAAAGTTATTAAAATATTTTAAGCAATCAAATTTTTGACACACACATTTGTGGTTAGAGTGAAATTGTGAAAGTTTAAGTAATGTTTTAGTGCATACGCGGTGTAAGCCATTTTTCTTTCTTTGTTTACACAGTGTGTATGAAGTATCTGAAGATACAATATATAGTACTTTTATACCGACTGAGTCTTCACATAATCATTTCAGATCGTGCATGTGAACTTAAAAAGAATTCTTTTGTATGATTCTTTTGGGGGAGACGTTGTTGGTAATATCCAGCTCAACACTGTTTCATGTAAAGTTACATGTATTTGCCTAATTAAAATCGAGTTTCAGTGAAGAGTTTGATTTTTGAAGTTCAAAATGAGTTGATTAAGTCACTGAATACTTCCATGAAAAAGCTATTTTGTATTATCAAATTACAACTTGGAGATTTGTTTATTTAACAATGAGATTACTTTTAGTCAAGGTCCTATTTCGGATATACCTAAGTCATGGCAACGACTGAAATGCTCTCAGCATGTAAAAGATAGGCTGTACTGATTTCTTTAATGAATTTACTTGGTTTTATTACAGAGTGAAGTTTACCTTATGTTTACTTTGTCATACAAACATATCTTTTCTACATTCAGTGTTTGAGATGTTTACATTCAGTGTTTAAATTGAATAACATTTGTATATTTTCAAATAACTCTTGAAATGTTGTTACTCTCAACAAATTCACACAAAAGGTGACAGTCAAAACAAAATGTACGTATGTATCAAGTGATTTTCTACAATAAGAACTGATGAAATGCAAGATGCTGCATAAAGAACTGAATTAAAGTTTTGATTTGGTAAATTTTATTTTATCATTTGCTTGAAATCTTTCTGAACTCGCCTTAGTCCCCATGCATATGTTGTTCAGCTAAGTGTTGCAATAAATGTTATTGAGAAGGTCATGATATTTAAAGACACTTAAAAAAAAAGAAGCAAGTTTCGGTATGTTTTAAATGTTCTAACATTACAAAATAGTGTACAATGTGTACCTTTAGCACTTTTCACCAAAGACTCACTTCTTAAAGCTTATTGCAGCCTATATTGTTATGTATGTTTTCTTGTCATTTTGAGAGAGGTTACAGTTTCAGTTGTCATTTTCAACTGCCATTGACAATCGCACATAATTTGCAAGGGGGAGATGCATTATCATGATTGCTTACATTAGTCCAATTTGCTAGGGAGGTACACAGAAGAAGAAAAAACAATCGCCTGAACTTTTTTTGTCACAAGTGCACGCATTCTTCTTCCTAGTTATGGGGACATGCATTGTTTGTATGATGGATGTCATGATAAAAAAACGTAGGGGGGGGGGGGGGGGCCTCAAGAACTCGGTTCTAGTTTGCCTAACAAAAACTTCACAACAACGCGGTCTCTGCTAGGGCAATCTCAAATGTGTGTGGGGGTGGGCACATCACTGCCTGTGTTTCTTATTTTCTTTGTTTTGACCAATTAAAATATAAATTATTATATTTTGATTTCACCATTTTGCAAAATTGCATTTTCTTCACTTTCTTGATGTTCAAAACGTTTGGGTACGTTTATCAAAGAAGTGCAACTTGTTTCAATTTTAAACAAAATGTAACCTCTTAAATACTTTTGCCCTGAATTTTTTTTAAAGAACCCGGCGACCGCAGTAGATAATTTTTCAGGGCGAGTGGGGGCGCTATACAATAAAACGTTGTTAGTAGTGGATAGGAAACAACTCGAGAACACGCGATTCTTTCATTCGATCATACTTCATAAAACCTCGATGAACAGTGTCCCTATGATCATATATGTATAATCATTCAGCATAGGCTAGAAACAGCCTGTGTCGAACAGTTTTCTACACGATTCTTGAATTGTTCTTTTGATGAATCATCACACTCTGCATTTTATGTTATGTAAAGTTTTGATAAGGGCGTCACTTTTTATTTCTTTAGTTTGCATTTCCGAACGGTCTATTTTGGGCTCCCGACCGAGGAAAAGTTCTCATTTCGGAACGACCCTATTTTTGGCTCCCGACCGAGGAAATTTTTTTTTTTATGCCGCCGACCATGTCTAAAATTTAATACCAAAGAAAAAAGGTGAATTAAACACAATCTTTCCAATTTCGTTAAAAACGCTAACAATAATGTTTAATATTACGTACCAGCTATACGTGCATTCAAAACGGCATAAACAGAACTGGCGCTAAGATTATGCCAGAAGTTGCCAAAATGGGATTATTCTTTTTTCATTTATTTAAAATTGTGGAAATAAAAGTTAATTTAGAGCAAGACAGTCATATCATACATTGAACAATTTGCATTTTTAGTTAGCCTGATGTACGTTAAACAGAATTTTGTACCCCCGATTTTCATTTTTTGTCGACTGATTAACCCTATTTCAAGGCCCAAAAAATATGAGAACCATAGAAATAAAAAGGGACGCCTTTATCACATGTTCAGTGTTTAGGCGCATATCCCAAGGCAACTGATATTTAAAAACATTGAAAATCGTTTTGGGGTTCTTACACTTCTAAAAGTTGTTTCTCTGATATGAATAAACACTGCTATAAACTGACCGCCAACCAGAATGACCTAAAATTATAAATGAGAAGAGTTAGGAGCGATTGATATTTCAATCATAGTAGAATCTTTATTAAGCACTTTAGGGATTTGTACTTTTTGTGGGCGATGGAAAATTAATAAAATCAACACATCAGAGATTGGGTTGCTTGCTCAGGCGGACGTGGCGACTAGACGCATAATTATCCATTCGTGATTAATATAGGAAAATGTCATCACTAAAAAGTGCAACAAATCATTTCAACGATGAAGAACATCACACTTTTAAAATAACTTTTTTTGAACAATCTATATTAACTGAAATGTATGTATGGGCTTGAATCCTGCATTGAGATGCATTCGTTCTATCCCACGAGACCAAAGTTATTACATAAAATGAGGATGAATCATGATACAAATCACAAGCACACTTTACATAGCACTCACTTCGAATAAACAACGAATATTAACACAATCATCCATCATTATCAATTATGTCTTTCCGTATTCCAATTCAAGATCACTCTGGAGGTATATACCTTGTGACAGCAACAATTTCTTATCTTTGTTCCTTTTTATTCAAACTAAGTATTTTAACAAAATAACTAAGTATTAATTAACTTTTACTCTACTTTAATCCATACGCAAGATTACAAACGCTACAAACTGAAGTGGAAGCAATGTAATGCTCCGTTTAGTTCGCATCCGACCCCGTCTGATTTGCAACAAAGCCCCCGTAATGTTGAATTGCGCCCTCTGTTGACGTATTAATTAATAGAATGGAGCTAATAATTATTTTATCACTAGTACAATATGTAGTCGACAAAAACGCGTCACAAAAAATGCTCTATTAACAAAAATAAAACAACCATTAGTCTGAAAACCATTATTGAAACTGTCAAAACATTGTGACCCCCAAAAGAAGGTATTTTGGACTGAAATTTATTTCATAATAAAAAACAGCTATAAAGACGTCACTTCGCATTTTACCATAAAGTGTAATTAGGTGTTGGGCTATACAGCCCAACACCTATTGTTATTGTTCGGATTATTCTTATTATTATTTATTATTATTCTTACTTTTTCTAGCTCTTTTTTTCCTGAATGTTTTGGCCACATGCAAACTCGTATCAAGTTCAAACCTCACATATGCATGCACACTGTATTGAAGATGTATAAAAATGTAATGACGTCATGATGACGTCATCATGTATCAGATTACAAGCAATCTAAGATTTCTAGATTTAATCTTTGAAAATCAATATAAAATCAACCGTAACAGACCTGAACTTGATTTTTACGGCAATTGATATGATAAATATGGGTCTTCATTTTTTGTCATGCGTGCAAAATCACGTGACCCTTCCTTCCGGTCGAAACCAGAAGTGCCTTATAATTTGAAAGTGCAAAAAGATGTGAACTTGCTTTCAACGATGTTAGTCTCTGGCTAGGTTGTACTTCACACAAAAAAACCGGTGACGTCATAAAGTGTTAGAGCGCCCTCTAGCGGCAGGTTGAAAAATGTTTCAAATGAAAAATCAGTTCATGTCTGTGGCGAATTTTGCTGAAATCACTTTATAATTGATGCATATAACCAGCTTCGTGCTAAGAACAAGTTGAGGTGGAGAAAGTTTGATGACGTCACCAGAACGGAAGTGACAATGAAAAGACTTTGAAACCTTCAAAAATTGCTAAAAAATCAACGGCGAGAGATGTATTGAAGATGTTTGCTTCAGATAGCACAGTTGACATAGCTCTCAGTCTTTCTGATAATGACGTCACGATGACGTCATCAAATATCAGATCACAAGCAATCAAACATTTCTAGATTTATTCTTTGAAAATCAATATAAAATCAACCGAGAGAGATCCGATTTAGTTTTTTACGGGAATTGACAGAATAATCCAGGGTCTTCATTTTTGATATTACGTGCAAAATCACGTGACCCTTCCTTCCGGTCCAAACCGGAAGTGTCTTTATATTTTGAAAGTGGAAAAAGATGTGAATTTGCTTTCAAAGATGTTAGTCTCTGGCCAGGTTGTACTTCACAAAACCATTACCGGTGACGTCATAAAATGTTAGAGCGCCCTCTAGCGGCAGGTTGATTTAAAAAAAATGAATTAATTAGTTGATGCGTGTGGCGAAGTTAGCTGAAATCACTTTATAATTGATATATCAATCTAATCAGCTTTGTGCTCAAAACAAGTTGTGGGGGAGAAATATTGACGACGTCACCAGACCAGAAGTTACAATGAGAAGACATTTAAACCTTAAAGGCTGAAAAATCAACCGCGATAGATATAATCCACATTTTTGCTTCAGATGACATTGCTCTCGGGCTTGCTGATAATGACGTCACGGTGACGTAATCAAGTAGCAGATGACAAGCAATCAAAAATTTCTAGACCTAACTTCAAAAATCAACATAAAATCAACCGTGAGAGACCTGAATTTGACTTTAGTGGGAATTTATAGAATAATCCAGGATTTATTATCATTTCCTTCCAGTTCAAATAGGAAGTGCCTGATATAATTTGAAATTGGAGAAAGATGCTAAATTTCTTTCAACGATGTTAATATTACCGGTGACGTTATGAAATATTCGAATGTTCTCTAGTGGCGGGTTGAAAAGAAAAATCTCCAAAATGCATTTTCAGTCAATGTCTGTGGCAATGTTCACTTCATGACTTATATATATGATGACCCCCGGACAGACCTAGATGTTTACTTCAAATGGCAAAGAAAAAGTAGGTCTCAAACGTCTTTGTGTTTCTTCGCAATCTGCTAACTAAAACATTCCCTACGGCACCCTTGAAATGTTACTTCGACCACCCGCCAACTCCCTCATAACGTGTGTTAGCCTCGTGCCTTGAAGAAAACAAATACTCAAAAGAGGGCGCTAGGCCGACCTAACGGTCCCGGACCGCACGCATTCAGTTGAGTTTCGGGACCGTTAGATCGGTCTAGCGCCCTCTCGAGTTTTTCCCATGAGGCTGTTGAGAGAATGGATTGGGACGTGATGCACTAACAGTTTGCTGATTTGTGAGCAAGCCGTACATTTCCCATATATTGTTGATCTCCATTTTGGGCTTCGCAAGTGTCGATAATAGCCTCATCATATTGTTGAATGATTATTTTATTAATTATTTTTCTTCTTTTTTCTTTCTCTTTGCAATCTCTTTCAACATGCAATATGAAATTCAAACTTTGTACATGCACACTCTATTGAAAATGTGCAAAAATGTAATGTCATTAGGTGTCAATTTAGAAGCAAAAAACATAAAAAACGCACATTTTAGGAACGCCATATCCCACGAAGTATGATATTTCAGGTTTTCATAATATTTAATTAAGATGGACATTTTTGGTTCATTTTTTATTTGGGCTTTACTTCCGGGGTCACCGGAACCTCAAAGTCAACCTATTGTAAAATTAGGGACATTGTTAGCACTACAGGGATCATATAAACAAATGCAGACATAAATGGCATAGTAACAGTAGATTTCAAACTTCCTTGTGTTTCTTGTTTACTGAATGTTCAAAGTGAATAACTTGTTGCTATTTTGTTGTATTTCAATATGAACTACTTATAACAGACCATGTTTGAACAGGGTTTATGGTTTATTTTATTGCTGTGTTGTTCCGGGGGTATGGACAGCTTTCACCTGTTTGACCTGATAGCATGAAATGTAATTGTAAATGACATCACCAAGTGTGGACCACAATTGATATCGTATGGAGTACGTAAAACTACTGCATGCTTGATGGATTAACAGCATAAGCAGTTCACAAGTATCACTACATTACAGTCTATATATGCAACATGCGAAAGTGGTCTATATTATGTCCGAACAGAAAATAAGTTGGGTCTACCAACAAAAAACCAGCCCAACAAGCAAACACTAAGTAATCATAATCGAAGCATGTAGTTAAGTGGAAACAAATGAAGTTTAATATCAAACCAAGCTGTGTTTTCCTGAAACAAATTAAAAAGTTAATTACAAAAAGTAATCCAAAATGACTTACATTACAACAAAATTCTAGAAAACAGGACAAAAACAGGCTTAAAGTGTCATAATTGTTGCTCGAACGTCGTTGTAATTTACAGATAATGCTTTGAAAGTTCTAAAAGCTATGTTCTCTCTAATTACCATTGCCACAATGTTAAACTAAACATCTGACAGCAATAGTACAAGAACTGGCAATACCCAAAAAGAGCGCGCTTCGAAAATTCCAAACTGAATATCATTTGGAGTGTAGTTACTTTGTCTGGGCCAGAATGAAGTAAAAGTAATTTAGTAGAAATTCCATGAATACAAATATGATATTTTATTGTTTTTAAGGGGTAAATGTTTGAAAAGATGTCAACCCCTTTTCTCCTCCCTTCTAGAATTACTGCATCCTGGTCCCATGACATTGTACCATTTTACAAACTAATTTTAAAAACGTCGCCATCATTGGCCTACATCAAGATGCTTGATGGCAAACTGTAATTAAAAGAACACACTAAAACAACCTAGTTGTGAATAATCCTCTTTAAAAATCATGTCAGAAAATAGGCAATAAATAAAATGATTAAAACTTTGATATTTGGCACTGTCCTATTTCTCTGATGTAATTTACAGGTATAAATCTCTACTATTTGATAATGGCCAATTAAAGATGCAAAAACTTGTTTAGGCATTTTTCTCCTTTTTATTGTGTGGTACTTGGATATACCAAAAAATAAAGTTATTATAATCAGCATGCTGATTGAACAATGCTTCAGTCATAGGAGTGTTCCTGCATCGTATGCAAATGTGGCTGGTGATTAAAAGTTTAAAACAACTTACAGAGTGGAAACTTGACTGTTTGCTAATTATTTTTTTGCTTCAAATTGCATGGGGAGTTTATATTAAAGTATCCAACTATATTATATTGAAAATCCTGACAAATCTCACCTCTGACAGGTAAGCATGGTTTGATGATGGACTAGTGAATTAAATGACTGGCAGTGCTGACATAAGAGAGAGGGGCTGCCATTGATTATGCAGACATTTTCGCTGAAAAGGACAGGCAAGGGCTGGTTGTGGTGATAACCCCCAGGTACCACAACTGAATGGTAAATGCAGACATCTCAGCTTATCAGAGTCAGCTACAACAATAGAATGGAGATAAAATCAAATTAAATAAAAACATGAGAAATTACAGACCAATGTAATAAAATCGTAGATTTTTTGGAATCTGGAAGTATTGTGGATAATGTAAATTTATATAAGATTTTAAATCAAACCTGAGATATCTTTGCTCATAAACATTTATAAAAGAGAAAAAAATAGTAATAAACGTAAAGTAGCATACCTGGTTCGGGTTGGTTTGCAGTAATCATACAGCCATCTTGGCTAAAATAAGCAGACAGGGACAAGTAGTGGTGACAAGTGTCAGGTATCACAGCTGACTAGCAGTGGTTACGCAGACATCTCAGCTGAACAGGACAGGCAAAGGGCTGGCAGTGGTAAGAAGTCCTAGGTAACACAGCTGACTGGCAGTGGTTACACAGACATCTCAGTTAAACAGGACAGGCAAGGGGCTGGCAGTGGTGACAAGTCCTAAGTAAATAGCTGACTGGCAGTGCTTAGGCAGACATCTCAGCTGAACAGGACAGGCAAGGGCTGGTAGTGGTGACAAGTGCTAGGTAACACAGCTGACTGGCAGTGGTCAGGCAGACATCTCAGCTGACCAGGGCTGGGATGGACAAAAAGTGGTGACAAGCCCTTGGTAACACGGCTGCGGTTATGCATACATCTCAGCTAATGAACAGGACAGGCAAGGGCTGGTTGCGGTGATAACCCCCAGGTAACACAACTGACTAGCAAATGCAGACATCTCATCTCATCAAAGTCAGCTACAACAATAGAATGGGGATAAAATCAAATAAAATGGGAAAAAATGATAAATTACTGACGAATGTAATAAAATTCTAAATTTTTCAGAAGATGGAAGTTTTGTGTTGGATAAAGTAAATTTATACAAGATTTTGAATCAAAGCCAGAATGTTCTGCTTACCAATGATATTTACTGCTAATTACATGTATAACAATCTCAGCACCTGTTTATTTCAAATAGCTCTGACAACTATTTTTGGGGTACGAATTAAACAAAGAAAAAGAAACAGTCTTGTTCATGTACTTTGTTTCAAATTAGTGTATGTGATAATAATCTGCTGATACTGTATCAGAGTAAGTTCAGACCTGAGATATCTTTGCTCATAAATATGTACGAAAGAGAAACAAAATAGTAATAAACGTAAAGTAGCATACCTGGCTCGGGCTGGTTTGCAGTCATTATACAGCTAAACTAGGCAGACAGTAGTGGTGACAAGCGCCAGGTAACACAGCTGACTAGTAGTAGTTACACAGACATCTCAGCTGAACAGGACAGGCAAGGGGCTGGCAGTGGTAAGAAGTCCTAGGTAACACAGCTGACTGGCAGTGGTCAGGCAGACATCTCAGCTGACCAGGGCTGGGATGGACAAAAAGTGGTGACAAGCCCTTGGTAACACGGCTGCGGTTATGCATACATCTCAGCTAATGAACAGGACAGGCAAGGGCTGGTTGCGGTGATAACCCCCAGGTAACACAACTGACTAGCAAATGCAGACATCTCATCTCATCAAAGTCAGCTACAACAATAGAATGGGGATAAAATCAAATAAAATGGGAAAAAATGATAAATTACTGACGAATGTAATAAAATTCTAAATTTTTCAGAAGATGGAAGTTTTGTGTTGGATAAAGTAAATTTATACAAGATTTTGAATCAAAGCCAGAATGTTCTGCTTACCAATGATATTTACTGCTAATTATATGTATAACAATCTCAGCACCTGTTTATTTCAAATAGCTCTGACAACTATTTTTGGGGTACGAATTAAACAAAGAAAAAGAAACAGTCTTGTTCATGTACTTTGTTTCAAATTAGTGTATGTGATAATAATCTGCTGATACTGTATCAGAGTAAGTTCAGACCTGAGATATCTTTGCTCATAAATATGTACGAAAGAGAAACAAAATAGTAATAAACGTAAAGTAGCATACCTGGCTCGGGCTGGTTTGCAGTCATTATACAGCTAAACTAGGCAGACAGTAGTGGTGACAAGCGCCAGGTAACACAGCTGACTAGTAGTAGTTACACAGACATCTCAGCTGAACAGGACAGGCAAGGGGCTGGCAGTGGTAAGAAGTCCTAGGTAACACAGCTGACTGGCAGTGGTCAGGCAGACATCTCAGCTGACCAGGGCTGGGATGGGCAAAAAGTGGTGACAAGCCTTTGGTAACACGGCTGCGGTTATGCATACATCTCAGCTAATGAACAGGACAGGCAAGGGCTGGTTGCGGTGATAACCCCCAGGTAACACAACTCACTGGCAAATGCAGACATCTCATCTTATCAAAGTCAGCTACAACAATAGAATGGGGATAAAATCAAATAAAATGGGAAAAAATGATAAATTACAGACGAATGTAATAAAATTCTAAATTTTTTTAGAAGATGGAAGTTTTGTCTTGGATAAAGTAAATTTATACAAGATTTTGAATCAAAGCCAGAATGTTCTGCTTACCAATGATATTTACTGCTAATTACATGTATAACAATCTCAGCACCTGTTTATTTCAAATAGCTCTGACAACTATTTTTGGGGTACAAATTAAACAAAGAAAAAGAAACAGTCTTGTTCATGTACTTTGTTTCAAATTAGTGTATGTGATAATAATCTGCTGATACTGTATCAGAGTATGTTCAGACCTGAGATATGTTTGCTCATAAATATGTACGAAAGAGAAACAAAATAGTAATAAACGTAAAGTAGCATACCTGGCTCGGGCTGGTTTGCAGTCATTATACAGCTAAACTAGGCAGACAATAGTGGTGACAAGCGCCAGGTAACACAGCTGACTAGTAGTGGTTACACAGACATCTCAGCTGAACAGGACAGGCAAGGGGCTGGCAGTGGTGACAAGTCCTAGGTAACACAGCTGACTGGCAGTGCTTAGGCAAACATCTCAGCTGAACAGGACAGGCAAAGGGCTGGCAGTGGTGACAAGTCCTAGATAACACAGCTGACTGGTAGTGGTTAAGCAGACATCTCAGCTGAACAAGACAGGCAAGGGGCTGGTAGTGGTGACAAGTTCTAGGTAAATAGCTGACTGGCAGTGGTTAGGCAGACATCTGAGCTGAACAGGACAGGCAAGGGGCTAGCAGTCGTGACAAGTCCTAGGTAAAGAGCAGACTGGTAGTGGCTAGGCAGACATCTCAGCTGACCAGGGCTGGCAAGGGCAAGTAGTGGTGACAAGTTCTTGGTAACACGGCTGACTTGGCAGTGATTATGTAGACATCTCACCTGCAGGCATGAGAATGGATTGTGTTAGAAAAAACTGGAAAATAGCGATTCACTATTAATGACCCAATCAAGCCGTAGGCTTGGCCCGAGCCGAAGGCGAGGCATGCCGGGGGTTTCAGGGGGCTGGGGCCCCCTGGCGGGGGTTGAAGGAGTCAGCGCCCCCTTTAGAAAATGTTGACAATTTAGGTACTGAAAAGTAGCATTTTGAAGCAATTTTCAATGTAATTTTTAGATCTGAATGTCCATAGGCCCTATTAAACAGCAGAAATAAACACAATTGACACTTGAGAATAGTGCACTTTTCCCGCGATTTCCATAGTTGATCAGTTTATTGCAAAGCGTCCACATCGACTTCCCTGGTATATCTACCTTTCTGGCGAACTCGCCGAGATTGCACTTTACTTTATCGGCAATACCACTTTTACCAGGCAGTTTAATTTCCACATCTTCCTCTAACCAAGACCACTTCCATTTTTCTTTGACACCTATATCCGACTCCCGTACGAATTGTTCTTCATTTCTATCCAAAATTCTCGGCATTTTGAAGTCGGATGCCTCCGATATTTCACGATAATTTTACTATAACTTTTTTTTCTTTCACGTACACAAAGGCCAAAGCGTTAACACGATTGCCGCTCAATCAACAACAGCATTTCCTAACGCTCATTATAGGGGATCGTTGATTGGACAATTTTTATGACATTATGGAATACTTGATACCTAACGCGATCGTTGATTCGTTTAGTAAACTTCATCTCTGTAACGTAACAGCACTTCATCGCTCTGCGTGCGTCGTGTAAATAGGATCGGACAAACGGTTTTATAAAACAGCTGGGAGCGTCTAAAAACAGAGCTACGAAGCCGACTTTAAAAGTGCCGATCTCGGGGCATTTCAGCAATGATATTTCCACAATTTCCCTGAAAAAAAATCACCCTAGACCACCTCTACCCCCCAAATTTTAAACCGGATTCACATTGAACTCGGAGAGGACATATTTTGGCCTCCAAAAAGCGGGAAACCGCGGAACGGCGGGAAATTCTCATGCCTGCACCTGATTAGAGTGCCTAAAAAAAGAGAATAAGTTTAAAATCAGGTTGAAGTTAAAAATTTGACATAAATAGAATTTACAAGTATATTTACCAGTACAGATGTTATTTATCATTAATAATAACAACAATCTCAATAGAATCTGCTTTATTCAAACAGGGCTCTGCCAACTATTGGGGAACACATTTTTAAAGTCTTGTTGGTGTACTTTGTTTAAAATTAGTCATGAAAATACTCTTAGCTGAAATAGTTAAGAAAGCAAAAAATGAAGGGATGAGCCCACAATAACATACCTGTTTTAGGCTGCCTGCCGGTACTTAAGGAGACATCTCAACTGAACAGGACAAGCAAGAGGCTGCCAGTGGTGACAAGTCCTAGGTAAATAGCTGACTGGCAGTGGTTAGGCAGACATCTCAGATGACCAGGGCTGGCAAGGGGAAGTAGTGGTGAAAAGTTCTCCCTGAAAAGCCGACTTAGTGGTTCTACTGCGCATGCCTAAGTGAAGAGAATTAAGATATTGACCGGTCACGTGAGAGGATTTAACCACTAATAGGGAAGAGAAGCCAAAACTTGATGGGAATCGGATATTCATATGACACTGGTACATATTCATTCCCTTATCCATTATGAAAAACAGCAATTGCTTCTATACGAAATAAAGCTCAACTATAAATCAAACAGGACTCTGCTAACTATTGGGGGAGCAAATTTGTAAAGTGTTGTTGGTGTACTTTGTTTAAAATTGCTCGTGAAAATACTCTTAGCTGAAATAGTTAAGAAAAGAAATTGAAGGAATGAGCCCACAGTAACATACCTGTCTCAGGCTGCCTGTCAGTAGTTATGCAGACATCTCAGCTGAACAGAACAGACAAGGGCTGGCAAGGGTGACAAGTCCTAGGTAAATAGCTGACTGCCAGTGGTTAGGCAGACATCTCAGCTGAACAGGACAGGCAAGGGGCTAGCAGTGGTGACAAGTCCTAGGTAAATAGCAGACTGGTAGTAGTTAGGTAGACATCTGAGCTGAACAGGACAGGCAAGGGACTGGCAGTGCTAACAAGTCCTAGGTAAATAGCTGACTGGTAGTGGTTAGGCAGACATCTTAGCTGACCAGGAGGGCTGGCAAGGGCAAGTAGTGGTGACAAGTTCTTGGTAACACGGCTGACTTGGCAGTAATTATATAGGCATCTCACCTGATCAGAGTGCCTAAAAAAGAAAACAGGTTGAAATATTGACATAAATAAAATTTACCAGTACAGTATATAAGTATATTTACCAGTGCAGATGTTATTTATCATTAATAATAACAACAATCTCAATAGAATCTGCTTCATTCAAACAGGGCTCTGCCAAATATTGGGAAGCAAATTTGTAAAGTCTTGTTGGTGTACTTTGTTTAAAATTAAACATGAAAATACTCTTATCTTAGCTGAAATAAAGACAAAAATTGAAGGGATGAGCCCACAATAAACATACCTGTCTCAGGCTGCCTGCCGGTAGTTATGCAGACATCTCAGCTGAACAAGACAGGCAAGATGTGGTATGTCGACTAGCCCCAGGTAGCACATCTGCTGATAGTCCCTGTGCCTATATTAGCATCAGTAAAATTACACATGTCAATATTATGTACGCTTGTCATAGAAATATACCAATTTATCACAGGGCTTGTGAATTCATAAGAACAGATTTTGATAAAAGTAAACTGGTATATGTACATTGACATATTGTGCATTATTATCTTGAAACAAGCCCTTTTTAATCTTTTTTTACAATTCATTATAATGAACTGTACATGATAGTGTTCTCTGTTCATTCTTTCATGTCCCACTAAATATGACAACTATCAAGTATTCATTGCATTAGATATTAACTGTTCATTACGTTACTTGTTTATTATGTTTGGTAGTTTCCTCATTTTATTTGGTAGTTACGTGTTCATTACATATTGTAGTTTTGTGCTAATTACATTTTGTACTTATTTCAACATGCAGACTCATTTTGAAAAGCTTTAAATTTAATCATCTATAATATTATTGGTCAAGTGTTTTCAACGAAGTTGTCCATCAAATGCATGAATGACCAGTCAAACTATTTGAAATTGACGCATATTTAAATCTTACTGAAAACCACTTCTATTTCTTTCAAAAGCATGACTGTCATATGTTTATAAATCATGCTAAATATTATTCAAATCTGAATTTGAATGGCTTCATGATAACTATAGTATGTTGGTCTGACTGAAGTTGTAACTGAATCTATGCCTCTTACATAAACATGATCAATTAATGTACCCATCTCTGTGGTTGCATCTCTTACACACTGCCTGTAACCATGCTCTTGCATAACTCTCTCAATGACTGAATGATTATCAAACAGATTCTCATTAAAATCTCCCATTACTATAGATCTGTGACTTATATTATGTACTTCACACAACAAAACTTTTAGATTCATAATGAAATCGTTTATTTTATATGATGGTGGCCGATACAAAACAACCACCACTACTGATATACCAGAAATAATATGGAATGAAATATATTCAAGATTCTGCACTCCCATTCTTAAGCGACTGAAACATTTTCCTTGTCGACCATACACTGCTACACCTCCATGACTCTTTTGCATCAAAGTGGTTGATTTTTCATATGATTCCATTCTTACCTGATGATAACCTTTGAAATCTGTCAAATTAAATTCATTAACATTGTCTACATCAGTCCATGTTTCTGTTAAGCAAATGAAGTCTGATTCCATCATATCACACTGATACTGCAAATCTACAAAATGATTCCTCAGCCCTTGAACATTATGAAGCATTATGGTAGTTTTCTTTGTCTCATCCTGTTGTTCACTTGTTGATTCCAGCTCTTTAATCCACAAAGGCATATCATTCAAAGCTTTAGCAACTGATTTATCACAATACAAATACTTCAAATCAAATCCTTCTATGATTAATCCATTCAATGAAGTGACACGACTCAAACTGACATATGCTTGACCAGCTGTAAATGTACGATCAAGGCAGACTACAGCTTTGCTCATTGTCATTCCTTGTACTTTGTGAGAAGTGCATGCCCAGGCAAGTTTTAAAGGAAATTGCTTCCGAATACATTTCTTCCCTATGTGTTCTTCATCTATCTCAATAGCAACAGACATCTGATCATGTAAAGATGTAAATTGTCTTCTGAGTTTGGATCCTGCCCTCTTATCATCAAACTCAACCTTTATACACTTTGGAGCAGATTGATCAGGTAACATTTCAATTCCAGTGACAGTTCCAAATGCACCATTTACAAGACCTTGAGAAACATCCAAATTCTTAATTAACATGACACGTGCTCCAATACTGATCCATAATGTTTGACACAAAGAAATCCGAGGTGATTTCAAGGGTTTTTCTCTTTGTTTTAACCTTCCACTGCCATCTTTTTCATAATCTATAGCTTTAATGCACATACATTCTGAAAATATTTCATGCAAAATTTGTGTATTACATTTATCAACCTGTTTGTTTGTAGGGTAAATGTGAAGTGCATCATTCCATTCTTCTCCAGTTTCACGACTTTTGAGAATAGAAAGGTCTTCATCTGTCAAACTGTTTCCTTTCTGCCTAGTTCGCACATGATTTAAAAGTTCAGCAAATTCAATGTCATTTTTTTGTCTCATGATTTCAGTCAATTCAGCTTTTTTGAAATTATCATGCCACAAGCCTGACTCTAGTGTATTGTGATGCAATGACTTTCCTTTTACTGGAGGTAACTGATAAAAATCACCAACTGCCATAATACTGACTTCACCAAACGGGCACTGACTTCTTGTTTGCTTAATTTGCCTCAGACGTCCATGTATATAGCACAGCATTTTTTGATCAACCATAGAAATCTCATCAATAATCAAGATCTGTATCTGATTCAATTTATTCCTTAGAGTGCTTAATTTTTCCTCACCAAGGGGTTGATATGGTAATGACATATCAATTGATATTGACAATGCACTGTGTAATGTCAATCCCTGAATATTGTATGCAGCAACACCAGTAGGAGCACATAGTAATACAGAAACATCATCAGGATTATGCATCAATCTTCCAAGTATACGTACTGCTTCATTATAAATACACTTGATCATATGACTCTTGCCTGTTCCAGCTCCTCCAGTTACAAACACATGAAATGGTTCAGGAGATTTGCCATTCACTTTGTCCAGACACCACTGTCTAACCTTGTAAAAGACTTCACTCTGCTGAACATTCAATGATCTCATCAAGCTTTGAACCTCTTGTCTTGGAATCTTAGCAGCATGATATTCAATACTGTATTGTGTGTTATTTTTCTTATTAGACTTCAGATCAGGAATTGCACAATCATCCTCACTTTCCTGCATTACTTCCTGCTTCTCATCTTGACATTCCAGTCTTTCTGATTCAGTTTCTGGACAGATCAAAGCCCATGCATCTTCATGTGGACCAAATTGTTCTAAATACTGCTCTACATCATCCATAGATTCAATATCAGCTTCAAATTTCTGACGATTTTTATCTACAATACCTTGGACGGATTGCACACCACAATCATGCAGTTTAACATTTCCACTTGTATAGAATTCCTCATATGTTTCGAATTGTGGTGGTTTCAACTGTGCATCAACACGATAAGGAAGAAATAATTGTAAAATGCTATGATAGTATTTATTGGGATACTTTGTAACTGAAAATCTTGGATACTTTATTACAGCAGCACCAGTACGAGTACGTTTCTGTACGTGTCCTAATCCATTTCTTAGTTCATGTACATTTTTAGAAACCTTCCTCCTGTTCACATTTGACACCTCTGTCTTTGATAAGACTCTATACTTTGAGCTGAATGATGCCAAACACATTCCTTCAAATTCATCAGTTTCTGGTCGTGCTTTATACCGATCAATTCTAGAAGTCATCCACACATCTGAATCATCCCCATCTGATCTATTCTGAATAAAACTCAGTGGCAAACTCATTCTCACAGGATTTTCTCCCACAGGGATGAACTCTACTTTCCTGGAACCTTCCTTCAATCTCAAATTGCATACACGATATACTGCTTCTTGGGCTGATACCTCACGATTCTGCAAGTACACTTGGCCAACCTCTTTCATTCTTTGCTTAGCATCCAGATTACCTCTCTGTGCTTCACTCTGGGCATGACTCAGCAACTGTCCCATTTCACGTTCTGCTTTTGACATGTAAGATGCAACATATGCTACACATCCATAGATATCTGTAATATATTGAATATCTAGATTTGCATTCCATGCTCGTAGCAAGTCAGGATTATACTGATTCACCCATACATCTTGTGGATTACGCTTCAATACAATACTAACTTTCTTAGTGAGTGCACTATTTGCCTTTTCAAAGTCATCTTGTGTAATTCCCAGGCTTTGAAATAAATCATTTGTTGTCTTAAATTGTTTTTCTTCATTTTGAATTTCACTCCACACTGATTTCAAAAGCTCCTTCGCATCAGTTGTAGCTGCATTTCTTTCTGTATTTGTACTGCAATTTGTTTCGGTCTTAGTATCAGTCTTGGAGTTTAGACAAGCATGTTCACCACCACCATCAGAATCATCAATTCTACCCATATACTCTGTCTTCTCATCATCACTGCTATTGCTGTCACATCTAATAACAAATGTTCTTTTGGATGGGGGTCTTGGAAAATTAAATCTGCATTCTGTCCCCTTCTTTTTACAACTTTTTGAATGCTTCTTGCTATGTAATTGGACATTAGATATAATGTCATTCAATTCATCATCTTCCTCTTTTGATGGCAATTTACAATGAACGTATCTATCAATAAATTGCACAACATCTTCATCCTCATCAATACCCAACTTTGGTGCATCTCTTATCCAGAATAATCCATGTACATGTGGTGATCCTCTCTGTTGAAATTCTATTCTATAAAAGTAGTCTTTCACTTTACCAATGGGTTGTGCCTCCGACATAATGACCTCTTTCAAAAACATGTGAAACTTTCTATCAAACATTCTAGCAGCAGTCACTGGATTACTTCTCAGTATTTGACATTTGTCATTCCAATCTAATTCATCTACAGTCCTATCATCTCCCTGTTGTCTCAGTATCGTATTAATTACTTCAGGCCATCTCATGTCAGCAGCAGAGAACGAACAGAACCATGTAGGTAATCCAAGCTGTGTTATCATAGCTAATACATCTCTGTGAGCTGATTGCCAATATGGTGGTGTACCTCTGATAGGTTTCAAAAATTTGTAACCACTGTCAGATTTCAACATTTCTCTCAGATTTGCCTTGTCATTAAGCATTGACGCTGTGATATTATGACCTTCTTGAGTCTTCATTGAACCTTTACGCAAAGCAATAGATACACATGAAATAACTTTCTGAATTTCCGATAAATACTGTGCATAAAATATATAATCAGTGTTTTTAGCAAATCTGTTGTCAACATTCATTAGTCTGTTATGCAAATATCTGCACAGTGTTAATCTTACTTTCCTCTGATCACTAAATATTGGACCACCACTTGGAAATAAACTTGGAAAGCATTTGGCCTCATTTCCTTCTTCCATCAATAGTCTCACTGGATTATTTCCTTCACATGGTGCAACACAAAATATATCATCAAAGTACTGATCTAGAATTTCTTGTCCAATATTTGCAGGTTGAAGGCAAGTATCAAGTTTTATTCCACACAATCGGTCATCATCATCATCCTCTATGTCACTAATTTTATCATCCTCGTTTGTTTCATTGTTCATCAACTGATCGTTAGTCTCTTCATCAACTGATTCTTTAGGGACAGGATTTATCCAATCATAGTCAATTTCAATATCATCATACCATTTATTATTGTCTTTTAGATACTGCAAAGCTTCTTCAACATACTGCTTGTTGACATACTGATATTCCAAATAGCCTTTATATGACAATTTACGTTTCAGTTTGATCCGGATCATATCATTTGCATTTGCAGTTCTTGGCAAGGACTTGACTGTTTCTGTAGTATTTGATGGTACACATACACATGGTCCAAAACAACCCTTTTGTCCACCTTTTGGTAAATTAATTATTTTCATAAATGCAATATTTCTTGCTATCAAATGTTGCTCCAAACTATTAAGTCTCACCAGTTCCTCTGGAATGTCCACTAGCGATAAATTATTCAAACTTGTTTCTGCTGGAACTGTATTTCTAATCAACTTTCTATGGCAAGTATAACATATCCACAAACATGATCTACTTGATTTACTAACAGAACAATTCAACTTGCAATACTTGTTACATCTATGTAAATACATTTCACATATATTCCAACAATACTTGTATTTATCCTTTTTACATTTCATCACTTGGTTTTGAAATAACAGTTTATGACACACACTGCAAATACAATCAGGTCCCTTTGTCATCTTAATCTTGAAATCACTAATTACACTATGTATGTGCCTTTTTCTTTCTTTAGAAATTAATTGTCTTTGCCTGTTCTTTTCAAGAATGTTCTTTTTACAATTTGGATCTAGACGATATTTTACTTTACTGATGTCAATCAATTTGTTCCTGTGAATTGGATCTTGATATTTCATTTTACTTGTATTAATCAATTTCTTCCTGTGAATTGGATCTTGACTATATTTCATTTTACTTGTATCAATCAATTTCTTCCTGTGAATTGGATCTTGACGATATTTCATTTTACTTGTATTAATCAATTTCTTCCTGTGAATTGGATCTTGACTATATTTCATTTTACTTGTATCAATCAATTTCTTCCTGTGAATTGGATCTTGACGGTATTTCATTTTACTTGTATCAATCAATTTCTTCCTGTGAATTGGATCTTGATGGCACTTCATTTTACTAATATCAATCAATTTCTTCCTATACATTGGATCTTGACAATATTTTATTTTTATTGCACCTTTCTTTTTCATCCTATAATTCAAATCCTCATGATAATTGTACTTTCTTGCCTTCAAAACAGCATCCCGGAAACTAGGACATTCATGATACTTTCGCTTCATATTATCAATTACTGATTTTCTATACTGTGCACTGCTTTGATAATTTGTTAGTGTTCTGGCAGTCTTCCCTAATCTGGATTCATCATCTACTTGATACTTTTTCCTTTGGTTACACTTCTTAATACAGTCTTCATAATTTTCATATCTTAATTGTGCAGATTTTATGTGCTTCTTTCGGTAATCTTCATCAATACAATATTTTACTTTGCTATATAATCTATTTTTCCTTTTTTTCATTTCTTCCTTGTCTTTTTTGCTGTGATTTTCATTGTATTTGTTTCTCTTTCTTTCTCTATCCAATTTTCTTTTTAATTGCAAATTTTTACTTCCTTTGCGCTTCTTTCTCTTTGATACTTTGAAAGTGTCATTTACTTCTGGTCTTTTCACATTAATTTCATTTTTGGTATTACTATCACATACTACATAATTACCAGCATGCATTTCATCGACCACAGCTTTGTCGATCAATTCATTTTGTACAGAAACTTCATCTGAATCAAATCCACTTATAACCTCATGTTCTCCTGCACTATCCATTTGTTCTGATTTATGTACTGACAATACAACATCATAATGTATTTGATGAGTGTGATTAAGATAAATTCCACTATCTGATGTTACTACACCAACATCTCCACTCTTGCCAGAGAATAAGTACCACCTGTCACCGAATGTATAAATATCAGTCTCAAGCATGTGTGCTGCAGCCATGATCTCAACTTCAGTTGCCCATTTACCTGAACAAAATATTCTCTTCTTCCTAACATATTCCTCTACATCACTGAATCCTTCACGTAAGAAACCCTTGTACTGCCTAGCATGTTTCAACAAATGATTGACAGTTGCCATTCTCAAATGCATGTGATTAGCTTCAGTCCCTGATATTGCAAAAGATATCGCCCTGAAAAAACAATTTCCATCACCTTTAATATTCCTCAAACAATCTGGTCTTCCAATCTTATCAGTTACTTTGGACACTATATCAGGCTGTAGATTAACTTTGATGATTTCAAGTTTATTGCACAAGAATTCTTTTTCATCATATGACAATGGCCAAAAATTGAATTCACTTTGTTCAGATATTACGTTCATTTCAATGTCATTGTCATCTATATCATTATCTGAAACATGTCCGTTGATGTTTGACAAGCTGCTATTACATTTACAACCACCTTCAGGATCATTTATCTGGTGTTCACCTTCGTCTGCATCTTCAAAAATATCTGGTGTCATATTAAATACATTACTCTCATTACTTCTGTCAAATACATTACTACAATTCTTCTCTGCACGTGAACACATACTGGCATCTTGATCTTTCAATAAACTCACACCTGTGATTTCAAATTGTTCATCATTAGATACATTCATAGATTGACCCAAATCAGTACAATACCTGTAAACATCTTGCCATGTTGCTGCACTTTTCATCAAACTTCTTCCTTCACTTACTTGACAACCATTGTGATCTCTGGAGTGGGAATCAAAAATATAGTACATGCCATTTTGAGCTATAACAGCAAATGTATTTCCTTTGAAACATATGAAACAGCCATTGTATCTCTGGAGTGTCTGCTGAAGTGCACAATTCATTGACATCATATTAAATTCAGATAAATTGTATTCTGCTCCAAAAGTACCACAGACTGACTCATGATAATTCATTGTAAAATGTTGATTAAATACATCCAATTCATTTGGCAATTCATTGATCAGCAAGTAATCATTATGCATTGTTGAACTATGGGATAAATGACCATACAACTCATCACCAGTATTCAGCACTAAATCCATATCATGACACGTCCAGTGTCTCAATTCCTTCACATGACTGTACATCATTGAACACAAACTATTTGCAACACACTGCTTTCCAATATTAGCACCAAACTTCCAATTACCCTGATGAAAATTACCCTGTATAATGACATGTCTTGGGACCTTTGTTGCACTGTCTATTTTTGATTGCATTTCATTTGATGCACCTTGTTTGGAAATTTTCTTGGAATGAGCTATACTTTTGTCACATCTTTGTTTATCCTCATCAATGACCGAATTGTTGTCAACTGGTACTTTAGTCTTTTTAACCACTGGTGACCGTAATTTCTTCTTACTACGTAGTGAATATCCACCTTTTTCAGTCACTTCCGAATCTATTTTATCGTCAAATTCACCATCAACACATGCAGCTCTTTTTCTCTTCCTTGGTTCATTTGAACACTCGCTGACAAAAGTCCTACCGGTTTCCTTTCTTTTCCTGATTTTTGGCTTTGTTTTATTTGATTTCACTACTACAGCTGATTTTGTCTTTCTTTCTCTTAATGAATAACCCCCAGATTGTTTAATCAATGAGGGTTTCACATTGCTACATTCTTCATGATCTTTACATTTCATTGATTTCATGTCTTTCCTTACTTCATTAGTAGCTTCCATCAATTCCTGTTGAACTTCATCATCACAGCAATCTTCATATGCTATCCAATCATACATGTTCTCATCTGTACATATACCAAAATCATGAAACAAATTGTCAGAGTAATTAGATTGTCCACATTTACGACAAATCCATGTCACTGTCTTATTGACCAAATACTCCTGCATTTTCAAGAATCGCATACAGGAAATGTGAAACCACATATCACATTTGTCACATTGTATTTGTCTTGTACATGCTCCTGATCCATCAATGTCATCACAAAGCCAACATACATGGTCAACTTCTTTTTCCAATTCCTTGAATTTATTGTTACTTCTGTGCATCTTCTTACCATGTTCAATTTTACTTCTTTTGACAGACTTTCTGGTGATCATATTTTGTTTACTGACACCATCTTTTAACATCTTGACAACTTTGCTGACAGTTCTCTTTGTGTGGTGAAATATCCTTTTCTGTATTTGTTCATGTTCGTTTCTTTCTTCATTACCCATGCGATGTTCTACGACTGTGCCATTCTTTCTGTGGTTAAAATTCAAACGTTTTCTTGCCTTCTTGGTCAACTCTTTGTAATGTGGTACTGTGTACCCATCTGGTACACATTTCTTTGACCTTCTCTGCCTATTCTGTTTTACAGATACTACCACCTTTCTCTTCAATGTATGAGGAGTATTTCTCTTTACAGGCACAACATACACTACTCGAGTCTGTTTAGTCATCACTTTTGTTTGACATGAAGAATCATTTTTCTCTTCTGGCACAACCACCTTGGTCTTTACAGACACTATCACCTTTCTCTTCAACACTGCAGCCTTCCTCTTTACAGGCACTTCCACCTTTCTCTTAGGCACTTCCACCTTTCTCTTAGGCACTTCCACCTTTCTCTTACGCACTTCCACCTTTCTCTTTCTCGTAGTTACTTGTTTGTTTCGTTTGGTAATTACTTGTTCATACGTTTTGTAAGTACTTTGTATGTTGCATCTTTTCTCATTACACAGCCAGTTGAAGGGCACGTTGGCCCCAGTACCCTCAAAATGAGAACTAGGAGGACGGTGCCTCCTTTGTTCTCGGAGTACGAACACACATTCTGCGTGTGCCAACTGGTTTGCGCACTGCCCGGCAGTCACAGGCAGACGACTTCCCTGAGGAGGTGCCAACCTCAGGGCATTTGGATGGAGGGATAGTGAAATGACATATGGAGGAGAGGAGTCAACATCACAAAACATCAAAGAGGAATGAAATGTGATCATGAAGTCAGGAGAGAAATGGGATGACTGCAAGACAGACAAAGATGAAGTCCAACATACATCTGACAAACATCGCAGCGCACCCCGGCAAGAAACCTTCGGAGAAATCTTCATTTTCTGAAAAATACAAAGAAAACAATCCTTTAACAAGTTAATTAAATTTGTCATAAAAATCACAAGGGCCTCATGTTTTGATCCTAGCAGAATCTTTCTCAAAGGCTAAATGACACAAAATATTGGCAGTTTGTTTTTGTGTCATTTTGTGTTTGAAAAAAATTCTGCTATGACTAAAACATCAGGGCCTGCTGACTTTTGTCAACACTATCGATTACATGTATGTATGACATTAGTTTACACATTGCTATTTGCCAACATTAAGAAGACCTATTACAGGCTGCCCCACCCAAGATGTGTAGATTATTACTTTTGAAGTGACAAAATCCCACCCCTGCAGCAACATTTTTGTGACAATCCCTCACATACATGGGTGGGGCACCCCCACCTCATGGTTTTCAACTTCTAATAATGTGGAAACAATGGCAAAATGAGTGACCAAAAACCCCACCCTGGCGCTTGAAAAACATGACCAAACCCCCACATAAGACCTGGGATAGCCCAGGGCCCAGGGAGAGGGGTGAGAGAAGGAATTGATAGGCACATTATAGAAACAAAAACTAACATCAAGCTCCCCCCCCCCCCCCCCCCCCCCCCCCCATGCAGAGAACTCTGGTTATGCCACTGAAGTTAATGACATGAAAACTACCAAAAATTGTAAATCTGATGAACAAACACTAATTTCGCAGTGAACACAATTTCAAGTTATTCTTTAAAAATACTGAAGACTTTTCCTGTCATAGCTAGGACTTAGCCGTTTCACAGATACCACCATCTTTGCTCGATATAAATGCCAGCTTCAGCATGTTCGGAAGGCACATTCAAACAACAATGCATAATTTACATGCTTATTCCTGTAACTTAGTAACAGTCAAACAAGAAGTGAATTTATCCAAATTTTGTAAAATATTTCTGTTGGTGTTCTGTCTACGCTAAACAAAATTAAAAACTTAACATTTTTGTCCAAACAAAAATAGCTACAATGATCCTTGGATTAATACTTCTCATATAAAAAGTAATGAAAATCCAGAAACTAATAACCCACATGTTTACTTGCAAGTATCATCAGGATGTCACGTTACGTATATAGTACATGCTGCTCTCACCAACGTGCCGATTACTAACAACACAAGGCTACGTACCACTACAAGCTACACACATTACAACAAATATAGGAATTTAAGATTAGCATTTGATTTCAACTCGCAATTGACAACACATACTGACAACTATATTTAACTATGTACAATGCAATAAAAACTCTTCGAAATTCTTAGCTAATATCATTCTATTTTCGATTATTCCTAACAAATTCCACGGGACACCCTCTGTTCCTACCTCGACAATTCTAGGCATGTGATCTGCATTACTATACTAGTCCTATACATTAGTCTGGTTAGCAAACCTGACGAATCCGATTATTCTCTATCACAGATCTCAAGGAAACCTTCAGGTCAGGAAACCAGACTATTCGTATAAATTTGAGACACTGCACAAGGAGGGCGCCCTTCTATTCAAAAGAACTTTCAAGTTCTCACGTATCGTCCAAAGCGCGCAGCCGATCCAGCAACCGATATAGCGATCGTCTGAAATATTTTGCACTTCGAATTCAATTTTATTTAGGTATTTGAATTTAATCAAACCAATAATTTCAGTACATTATTATTGAATTCTAATCTCACCTTTTAATATAACGAGTCACCATAACATAGCCTATCGGACCAAAAAATCAAATTTAATATTTTTTTATCAAATACGCGCAGGTTCCGAAATTTTAAGCAGTGCCCCTTTTCAATTGATATTTACTACAGTACAGATATTTTAAAATTAAACCTGTTATGTCGCCGATCTGCCTGAACATTTCAATTCAATGGATTTCCTCCTATAAACGAATAACAAAAACGTATATTTGAACGATTTGGTCTTTCAGACGCGATTTCCCTGTGCTAATTAGCCTTTTAGAGGTATAGCGGACACAATAGGAAGGCGCTATTTGATTTGGGTATATCCCCAAATCAAATAGCGCCCTCCTATTCTGTCCGCCATAACTCTAAAAGGCTAATTCAAGCATCCGGCTTCCAAAAATAGAAGCTTATTCACTCTGTTATTTATAGTGAGTCTATTTTTTTCGTGGAATGTCTCATTGGAAAGCTCATAATTTGTCTAATACTAACAAATTACCAATTCAATTTTAAAATTTATATGCTCTGAATGTAATTACCCACTAGTAGAGTATACCAAACCGATCACTGCATTCACATGTGACTATATCCATACATTTGCGGTCCAGTGTGTGACATGAAGATCAAATAAAAAAAAAAAAACTTTAATATCAATAGAAATATCATTTTCATAAAGGTTATTCTTTCAGTTCAATAAAATTTTTCATTTGAGGCAGCTGTTTATCACATGTGCTTTTGACATGAAAATCGAACCCAGGACATGCACCAAAAAGTTAGCATGGTGTCCATGTCACATCTGACACATACACAGCAGAAATGATGTTTAAACATCTTGTAACAAACACTAAAAGAAAGTACAAAGTTCAACTACATGTAATTTAAAGTGTTTTTTGTTCTTGTAAAAAATCACAATATGAAAACTGATTACAATCATACTACAATGTTGGATGTGACGGGGACACCAAAGATCACTGGACCATGGATACATATTCGAAGTAAAAAAAGAAAATAATGTAGGGACCGAGAACCAGTCTAGTCACTGACATCAATCTTCACCTCTGACCTCTATCTAGCTGACAACACAAGACGTCGAGGAATGTTCAAGTCAAGAAACCACACACGTATCGATATCTAACGTTTTTTGCCACAGGCATAGCACACAACTTGACCTAACGTCCAGCCGTACGTACCAAACATCGACTCCCGATATCATCTTGCTGACGTGTTGTCGTTGACACCCATGCACATAAAGTTCCGGTAGGCAAATACCACGTCTCTAACAGTTACACTCACAGTAAGACTAGAGCTAAAAATTAATATTTTATATTCAGTGTCATGTAGATTAAATAATAGGGGATAAAGTGTGATGACCCGGTCTTTACCACGTCAATAATAACCGAGAAGGGACGTAACCGCTGTTAATGAATAATGGACCGAGCCGAAGACAAGGTCCAACACTAACAGTGGTCACGACCCTTCGAGGTATTCTACATCGAAATTGCTAGTCAATAAAAATGTTGACATGTGTATTACTTGAAACAACAATACAACTTACAAGATTGAATCCATTCCATTTCCAAGAGGAGTACATTCTCCATCATGTGTCTGTGAAACAAAACTTTCCAC
This sequence comes from Hippasteria phrygiana, assembly GCA_037893225.1. Classification (NCBI taxonomy): domain Eukaryota; kingdom Metazoa; phylum Echinodermata; class Asteroidea; order Valvatida; family Goniasteridae; genus Hippasteria; species Hippasteria phrygiana. The sequence goes on along the minus strand of JAZGUH010000608.1, from coordinate 675,185 downwards.
ATATTGTGACAACAATTGGTTGAGACTGAGAGTTGCTGCATTAGTCAACTATGTGCCATCTGTGCCCCGTATGCAGGGTGATTTAAAAAGTATACCGAAATTGAACAACAGATCAACTCCACATTAATCAAACTGATGTCAGCAAATTAGTATCATTATGTAGCTTACAATTTTCTCTTTAAAATGATACATGCACATGTAGGTCACTTGCCCAGGACAGATCAGCAATGATTGAGATTCAACCATTTGCAGAAAACTAGTAAAAAACTTCTAATGTCCGAGTTTGTACAAGATTGAGAAATGTTGACTAGTGATGAATGTGCATACACACAAACGAATTAACATCACACAATCTTACAGAAACTTGGATTTGGAAATGGAATTTGTTTACTTGTTTTGTGGAAACACCTCATGCTCAGTACTTGGTAATCTGATCTTGCTGAATGGCCTATCATTTTAAAGAGATCTTAGACTAATGATACTAATTTTGTAATATCATTTTTATTATGGGATATATTGACGGTTTAACTTCGGCATACTTTTTGGACCCGCGCTGTATACCATGTACGTAGCTGACAGCCATACCATGTATGTTTGTGCAAGTACATGTATTTTGATTTTTACTGAAAAACAAGTCAATTTTTAAAAATCGAAAATAGTGGTGGGTGGGTGGGTGGGTGGGTGGGTGGGTCAACAACATTTCAACCAAAAATCTAAATTTCAAAACATTGAAAATGTTGAATGGCCCCTAAAGTGAACAACCATAAATCTCCTTCATAGTGTTGTATACACATCTCCCTCTATCAACAGACAGTAGTTTATTTCCTTTACACTGTGTATTGAGATAGCAGATTAATAATAAGGAAAGCAAACTCACTCATGTTTTACACGTGTGACCTTTGGCCAATACTTTTTTTCAGGATATGGATTTCAACTGTCATTTACACCACATAAAAAAAATACCGGTTTCTTATCAGTGCCCGTATCTTGAAATTGGCATTACATCCATTTATTTATTTATATATTTTACTTTAAATTAACCCTAACTGCCTAGGTTGTGTGAAAAATCATATTGAAATTGGAGGATTCAGGACCATTAGGATTAAAAGAAAAATCTAGCAACTAGCATATACACCAACTACAGTGTACTGGCAAAAACCACAATTGACAATCCCACTACGTCAACTGCACCAACAAAATTGCCCTGGAATAGAACAAAGATCAGAGCACCACTTACACATGTACATTCATATTCATACCAAAGTCCTGTTCAGAATTTGCCAAATAATGAATGAGCAGAAAATATTGCAAATTGCGGACATGTACAATATGTACATGTAATTTTGGCAGTGCAATATAAAAACACTATCATCACAATGGTGTTCGTTATGTTAAACATTCTTTGTCACTCCAAGGTGTTGAAAAAAACTGGTTTCAATGTGAAGTGATCCACTCCCCTACTTTTATGGATGTATTTCCATAATTTTCCTCAGGTAAACTTGACAAAGCTATGTCCCCCCCCCCCCCCCCCCCCCCCCCCACCAACCCCACCAACCCCACCAACCCCCAACGATCCCGGATATCGACATGGGTGTGCAGCCTAAAAAAAAAAAAACATGCCTCATTGAACTTTTCAAACAGTTCTGATGAGAAACCCGAAATTATTTTTAGATGGCCTTAACATGGATTCAAGAATACTGCCCTCGGAAAACCTTGGAAAATTATGTAACTTTGAACTTTTTCTAGCATACCCCTTTTCATAATATTGAAGATAGAGACCTAAACATCATTCCTACACCAAGTTTCTGGCCATTCTGGCATTTTAAAACAAAATTACAAAACAATTTGCCATCTAAACTATTGCAAATTTCATAGACTTATATCCGCAACATCAAACACTATCATCATCCTACCTAAACAACTACATGTATGTCTTTGAAAAATTATAAAATAAGTAAGACACCTTGTCACAAGTTATATTAGTCCTCTCCACCTAGGAATACATACATAAAGTACCTGTAAAGACATTGGTTTGTTTGATTAGCCCATGTGCACTTTACTTGCAGCCTAGACTGTATACTCCCCAGAAAACCAATAAGGTTTGAAAAATGATTAATGAAACTGATGAACAGGGATAATAATATAGCACCTTATGAGCACCATGATTGGTGAATATGCTTTCAAACTCGGTGTCTAAAAACATCCAAACACCCCTCTGCCTAAAACTGATGAGACATTAAGTATTACTACTTTCTGAACTTTTTTCAGTTATATTTAATATTTTCAAGTACATTTCATACATTACACCAGACAACATATACATTTTAATTTAACTCCAACTACACTCACATGTTTAATTAATCTTTCAAACTTAATTCTGCAAACTCATTTTCCAGATGGCAGCTGTCACATTGAAGGTACTCAATGATCCAATTACACGAGGCAAAGCAGAAATGTGTTCAGCTCTAACAAAAGAGTTAAAGTTTGTGGACGTGGCCATATTTGGACGAACAAAAGCACGCCTTGCTTCTTCCCTTCAAGCTGACAAATTTTGCCGTATTATGCCAGTAAGCATAGTGTCCAGACAAGACAACACTACAAGTGTCAACCTTGGAGAAAAATCAAGAGTAAGAATGTTTTTCTTTCATCAGATTTACAAAATAGAACGGTTTGTCATGTCTTTGTCACAAAAGACATCTAAAAAATAATTCTTTTTCTTTTTTGTTACTTCCATTTTAACAAACTAACAATGTTTCTTTGAATGGGTGGCTCTTTTTTTTCAACATGTCTACAATTCACAATAATGTCTACAAAATTATCTAAAAATACGACAAAGACATTGCGAGTCACTTCAAATCTTCCTTTTACATTCATTATAATTTGTCAAAAATGATGACACTGAAATTTAATTCACAAGCACAGTGCATGTACATGTACACACTAAATACATTTCTTTATAATTTTGACACATCTTAGAGAAGTATTCTTAAAGGGACATCCCTGACATCCCCTAAAATTTCATCTCTTTGCTTACTTACCTAACCTATTTCCAAGGTCTGGGTGTACAAATTCCACCATAATGTTTAATATATACGGAAAAATGAGGAAACAACCGAAGTATTAACAAACGGATATTCAGACTGGCGCCGCATATAATGCAGCCTGCACACAACCAAAGTGCAAAGGACACCACTCTGAATTCCAATCGCCCAAATTTTCCGAACCGAAATTATTTTCATCAATCATTTTCAAACAAACAGCGCATTTTCAAGGGATGGTCATGTACATTATAATATTTTACTTCTGAATGATCTTTCCAACCGTAGCAATTTCAGGACGAATGTTTTTGTACCCCAATTGGTGGACGCCTGCAAGAATTAGTGTCCCTTTAAACCACTCCTACACATACACCACCAGCATACCAAACATGCAATACTGGTTAAACTCAACATTTTGTTGTCACACTATACACCTCTCTATACATGTTACAGGCAAGTCACTTGGAATTCCATTTCTCTAACAGAGCATACAGTTGGTGCTAATACAAAATACAATAACACAACCTCAACTGCAATGCAATATGTAAGGGACTTTATTGTATAATACCATGTATAACGTTTCCATTACAGGTATTTGATACTGTGCCATTCATAATACCGCCACAACTAGAACAGTCCTTTTTCAACGCGCCTGTGATGAGAATTCCAGATGCTTTAGCATGTACCAATGAACGTCAGCGAATCTCGATTGAAGGACAAGTCAAAAGTGTGAGTACTGAAATGAATATTCTACACAAACTAATGTAAATTGTACTAAAAAACCTTACAATAATTTTAAAACAAATATTTATATTAAAATAAATTCATACATTAACACTACAAAAATAACTTTGTACATACACATAGCAATACTGCCTTAATCTTGGCATGCATTTCAACCAGTACTATCTTAACACTAGACGACACCCCCTCTCCTCCTCCCCCCACTATTCAAATTATTTTAGTAGACCACCAAAATCTGGACACTTTTTTACAAACATTTTTACACATTCCTTCTGAAAATGTGGGAACATATTTCACTTGCTTCACCCTTAAAACTAGCTGTACCCCCTTTGACAACCCCCTCCCCCCTACACAACCTGTCTACACTACTGTGTATATTGAATTTCAATAGCAAGCAGAAAGTAATTAACACCAAGTGATTAACACCAAGCTCAATGGCTATAGACACCCACACTGATATACCACATCCACTCTTGGACGAAATTAAGAAAACCTCTAGTGACATATACCACCAGCATCTCAACAAATGCAAATTTGAGAAGGAGAAAAAGCTATCCAAGCTCATCCTATATCACACCACATCTGACAGCCTTATTACCAATAAAGAGTCGTGAATCTCTCAAACTACATACCCACTAGCTCTGAACATTCACTGCTGACACAGCAGTACGATGTCTCACCTGCCCCACCACACCTCTCAACAGAGTAACACTGTGGATACATTCTTTAGATCTGGAAACATTCTTCGCCTAAAGAAGTATTTCTACACCAAAGACCATCCCTCTAATACAGCCACCAGCACCTGTGAGAGATCGACACACAGCACCCATGCTCAAGAAAGAATGATATGTGAACTCCTCCTGAGGACCGCAACTCCAAACTTGAGTATCACCCCCGCAAAGCGACGCGCCATGCAATGCTTCATCAAGACCAACCCAAGTATAGTCATCAAGCCATCAGACAAGGGGAGAGCCACTGTCTTAATGAACTGCTGAGGCCGACAGACAGCTGGTATTGCCATGGACACACGGATGGCCCCTCAATATGGTAACCTATTCATAGCGGACCTTGAACAGCGGTTCCTTGACAGTCAACCCCTAAAACCCCTACTGTATACGTCCACTACATTGACAATGTATTTATGGTCTGGACACACAAGAAAGAATCACTGGAACAGTTCCATCACCTTAATGCATTCCACCCCAACATCCAATTCACTTTGGAGCACTCTGACCAACAAGTCCATTTTCTTGACACCACCATCAAACTCAATGACAACCACCTTGAATCCACCGTCTACAAAAAACCCACAGATCGCAATAGTTACATTTGTATCTCCATTCCTCTAGCTTTTACCCACCTCACACCACTAGATCTATAGTATATAATCAAGCCCTACACTACAACCAAATTTGCTCTGACCCATATTGGACCGAGACAAATGCTTAGCCCGACTTCACCAATCATTCTTGGATTTCAATTACAACCCCAGGACTGTGCACGATCAAATAACTAAAGCGAAATGAAAATCACAGAACAAGCGACTCCAGTACAGGTCAAATGACAGCTCAGACAGGACCCCCCTTAATTGTTACATACAGCCCTATACTAAAACCCCTGCAACGCACAATCAATGAACTGAACACCATACTTCAAGATGACAATCTGACACCCTTCATCAGCAGATCTTCAAGGAAAAACCTATTGTAACCTACAAACAGCCCCCCAATTTCTGACTCCATCTTGTCAGCAGTGCACTCACCCTCACCACCAATAATGATACCCATACCCCCTGCAACAGCTGGAGATGCCAACTTTGCCCACACATAAACCGCATTACAAACATCATTGGACCGAACAATGTCATATACATGTACTATATCAAGGACTCATTCAACTGCACTTCCAGCAATGTAGTACATGTATATGCAATAAACTGCCAACTGTGCCCCACAAATGTTTACATCGAACAGACTGGACAATCTTTAAGACAACCCATGAATAGCCACAAGTTTGATATCAGCAACAAAAACACAGAGAAACCTATTGCTGAACACTTTAATCTCCTAGGCCACTCATCACTCAGCCAATTAACAGTTGTGGTACTACAACAAAAGGGATTCAAGAACAGCATGGAGAGGGAAGCAGCTGAACAAAAGATAATCCACAGACTGGACTGTTTTGATAGAGGATTACATAATGGTCATGGCTTCACACTACAGCATTGACTCATGGTCACCTTTGTCTAGACCATGTCAGACTGTGCCTGTATATAACCTTGCCTTATGATGTTTTACTTCATTGCATCTGATGAAGTAGTTGTTGCTACGAAAGTTCATGCAAAGTTTGACTTTAGTTAGTCACTAAAGTGCTATACAATTTTTCCAAACAACATATACACACAAATACAAATAAAATTATATTTTTGCCCAAAACAAAAATCATACTCATTCACCCCTCAAACAATGTGGACAAAATTTTCAATAACAATCAAACCTGAAAAACTTGTTTTATGCCATGATATTTCAATTTGCAACTTCTTCATCAAGTAACATTTTGGTCATAAACACAGCAAACACGCAAATGAAATCTGACAATGACACCTTTTAAACACAAATTTATGCCAAAGCATATAATGATATGTCACTTTGTTGACATGCTAGGATGTCATCTGCTCTTTTTCTTTCTAATATTTCATTTCCGGTTTTTAGGTGACACACTACAAATTTCACCTAGGAAAAAACATTTGAACATAATACCTTCACATTACGTAAGAGGACTATATTACCACTGTCTACTAAAAAAAACCTCCTCATACCACTTTTCCAAAATCTGTATGTGAATTCTTACATAACCTTTTCACATTCTGCATAAAACCAACAAAAAAACACAATGTATAATATTTACAGACCCATTTTCAAAACCAAATACATTCATTTTCCACCTACTTGCCATTAAAAGAAATTACTTTCAAATACTTTCCATGTATACAAAATGACTTATATTTGACAAATTGTTTTCCCTCTAGGTATCTCCAGTGAAACAAGGACCACATTTCACAAAACGTGAACTCAATGTAGTTGACATCAACACCAAACACGCAATAAAGGTCAACTTATGGGGCAGTAAGACAGCTTTAGCAGTTGACGTTGACAGCAAAGTCAAGATCCGCAACCTCGAAACCACAGAATATAAAGATGCAGTTTCTTTGAACACAACCCCAGAAACAGACATACAGGTATGTTCTTTAATTCCATTTACAATACATAACTGTTGTAGTCAAAACCAAAACAAGACCACACAAGATCATCATAAGACCAACAAACGTAAGCCAACTCACAATCTATTCAAATGAACTGCAATAAAAGCATTCTTTTGCCATTGTCCACCATGTTACTTGTCAGTGGTCTTCTGTCTGGTCTTCTGTCTGGTCTTGTGATAGTCTCAACTACGACACTGCAATATATGTACCTCATATTATCCAAACTGCCATAACTGTTTACAAAACATGTCCGAAATTATATTTTGTACTTTTTTAACAAACAACTGTCTCTCTATTATATATGTCATACAGAACTGCTAAAATTTAAAGAACAGTTAACATCACTAACTACAAATCTGCCTGCAGATAATATTTACCCAACTTCCTGTGAAAACATCTCTATCCTAGACACCACCTCTGCACTTCATATCTTCTTGAAACACAATACAAGAAAGTCAATACCTTTTGTACATAACAGCACACATTCAACACACCTACATTTGTATATCACACCCTCATCACACATACAAAAAACCAAAACCACTTCAAGTTAGCCTCAGAATGTTTCCATTCAATACAACAATCAAACACTGATTTAACATTATTTCAGCCAAATCAAAAATAATCACTTCAACATCCTTCAATCACTTCTACGTTCGCTAACGCAAAATGCCTAATGCAATATTCCACTAAGACCAGAAATATCACGGTAGTACTTTCTCTTTTATATACATGTAGATACTGACAGAGACGATCACGGACGAAGATGTCCTTATTGTGGGAATTGCCAGCGACATGTAAGTACTGTTACTAAACTAACAATTCAACAAAAACAACATCATATAAAAACTTCCCAAAGACAATTTTTTTGCAATTCAAGCCATTGTAATGTATCAAATCACCCCTTCCAAAAATTCCATATCCGGCCACCACTTATTTTCCTTAATATGACTTGAAAACTACTAAATACTGTAAATCTGATGAATAAACACTAATTTAGGAGGAAAATGTTTTCAAGTTATACTTTGAAAATACCTAACTTTTTGTTCATGGCCCATAGACTTTGTGCACAAGATCTTAAGTGGTGGCCGGATATGGAACTCTTTCCTCACCCCTAATAATCATCAAATCACCCCTAATAACCCAGACTAGGACACCCAGTCATGTAAACGTGGGCAATCATGGATCTCCTATTTTTCCACTTTTGTTTATACTCTAACTCTTCTGTTTATACTCTATACTCTTTTCAGAATACCTCCCATTGGTTTTGTACACGATTTTCAATTGTTGACGTTCAGTCAAACGTGAACCCCTTTGTCTACGCCTTGTCCTAGGTCCACGATACAAACGCTATAAACAAACTCTACTATACTGGTCTGATCTAACATCATCTCTTATATTGTCATATTCTTAAGAGACCCTATCCAGCTCATCACATCAGAAGATAAAATCTTCCAGGCTGCACAACAAATTGTTTCCGAGGTACTTCCCATCAAAGCCATGTTGGAGACGCAAGCAGTTGAGTGTCGCATCTCCTATATTCAAGGCTCAGCACCACAACCTGAAATATTCACCATTACAGTGAAGTAAGTATTTATAAAAATCACTTGTTACATCACATACATTTCTCTAAGCATTTCTCAGAATAGTATAAACACATAAAATATGTACATGCCTGTACAATGTTCTTTTACTTTCATGCAGTGATGCACCCAGGATTCCACTTGGAGAGGAGACTCACCAATTTTCTTCAAATTGTTTACAAACTTTCACAAACAATTCCCCCCCCCGAACCTTTGGGTGTACACCTACCTGCAGGTAGAAAATCAATGTGATTGCATCATTGCCTGTTTGTAAATAAATAAATAAATAAATAAATAATTCAATTGCATCTGATCTTATCACAACTAAAAATCATGCAACATAACAACCCATATCCAATAAATGAACACATTCTTCAACATATGCATAACTTATATCATTACTAACAATTTACTCATACAGTCAAATGCAATGCTACTAATGACATCTAACCCCTTTCACAAAATGCACCAAAAAAAAAAAAAAACACAGACAGCATTTTACATTCTTGGCACCATAATCAACACACAAACATTCACAACACATACTGACACTACATAAAAGTAAAACTGGATTAATAATTCAACTACTGTCCTCTTACACACCACATACTCCCTTTAATGCATACACATAAACAAATAAGTACACTACACCCCCTATAAACAACAGATTTCACAAATATAAAACTACTACAAATAGAATTAATTATCATTTTCATACCTTTTGGACTATCCTTTTTTTATTCACTTCTTTTCAAAAATTTATCGGAAGGATACATTCAATACCAAACAAAGTCCCCAATAAAAAGACATGTTTCATTCCTAAACACACAACTTAAAACCTCAAATAACATCAACACAAGCCCTACTGTCAATAAAAACATGAAACACTTATATAACATCAATAACTTTTCAAATTAATAATTAATTGTCAAAATTAAATATCCCAACAAACAATACATCAATTTTATATAAAACCTGTTAACATATTTATGTCTTGTTCATTTCATTATTCTAGGTCAGATGTTGCTGAATCCTCATGGCAGACCACAGACAGCCAGAAAACATGCCCAGGGACAACAGCGGCACCAACTACACCCCCCACTGATGACTTTTAAAGTCCTCAACAACATGACAAGTGCGCTGCAAACTCTGTAATCAAACAGACCTGTTTTAAGTTTTACCTCCAGGACATAGGAGGCTGAGAAGTGATTACCATTTTTTACTATTTAAGAAAAACATAGCCACCAACAATCATTGTTGAACCTTTCTCCTACTTAAACCCAAATGTAGTTATAACCTGATCAAGAGAAATGATTTCCATGTCAAAAAATTCCTTTTTCCACATACATGTACAAGGCAAAACACTATCCCCTTTTTTTTAATGGGATTACCCATTAACAAAACCTTCATGTTTCATCTTCCACGGATTACCCCCAAATTCCTGCTTGAAAATACAATTCACTGGTATTTTCAACACCAATCCATAGGTTTTCCAGTTATTTCTTACACACTTACTCTAAATCTTAGTGCATTTAACTATTAGACACATTCAGCCTCGGTATACATGCAATACAATTTGAACAAAATGTTCTCGTCCAAACATGCCTTACTATAAACAACTAAAACAAACCATCTCCAACTTTTTCCCCAATGAGAATAAGAAACTAAAAGCTTATCAACCGATTCACTCAAAAAATGGTTTTCATTCACATCATCAGTTATGTCATCCTATCATTACATTGGAATGTCATATAAACTTTGCATTTTTTTGGTACAGTGAATCTCAACTGTCACCTCTACAAACTAATAAAGAAATCCCCAAAACACTAGAGGACATGTCACTCATTTCTCTTGATCAGGTTACTATTTTTGATTTATGTGAGGATATCTTGACTGCAGTGCGGTAGACCAATCCACTGACACACAACTACAATGCTTTGACAAATCATGCCAATTACACAACTCTTTTTATACACATAAACATCACATGTCCAGCTACAACATATAATGTCTAAATTTCACATTACAAGCACGCACACATTTTTAAACATCTAGTGGATACAACATAATGAACAAGTCCATTACACTGCAGTCAAGATATCGCCACATTATTACAGTATGTAAATGATACAAACTTATGTAACCACAGTTCCATGTTTGATTCTAATTTACGTGAGGATATCTTGACTGCAGTGCTATAGACTGATTACAATGCATCTAACAATGTTTGGACAAATGATGCCAATTGCACCACAAAAAATCTGTGACAAAACTAAGATGATTTTACATCTTTCAATATTACATGCCCACCTAATACATGTATACAATTTCTAAATGTAACAATCACAGTTTCAACTTTTTAAACATGTGTAGTAGGTGGGACATGAGACATCAGTCTATTACACTGCAGTCAAGATATCGCCACATTATTACAATATGTAAATGATACAAACTTATGTAACCACACTTCCATGTTTGATCCTAATTTACGTGAGAATATCTTGACTGCAGTGTTGTAGACTGATTACAATGCATCTAACAATGTTTCAACAATTGATGCCAATTGCACCAAAAACAATCTGACACAAAACAAAGATGTTCAGCAGCAGCCACAAGTTTTCAAATATGTGCACTAGCTGGGACATAACACATCAGTCTATTACACTACAATCAGGATATTGCCATGTTAATACAAAGAGTAAGTTTTACAACCTTAATCTATCACAATCCCACCTTAATTTTTCACTTATTACATGAGCATATATCATAACTGATGTGCAATAGATTGATCCATTTCAGACCACCCCACAGTCTTTTGCAAACTCTATCAATTGCAAAACCCACAAAATCACAGGAATGTGTCACATTCACAAACTTTTTAAATTCTGCCATGTCCAACAAACCCGTCCACTACATCATTACATACACACATACAGTAGACGGACCAAGACAGATCAATCTATTGCACTGCACTTAAAATATTCCTACATCTGGAAAACAAATTTCAATTAATGATTTCAATAGCTCTGTATTAATATCAACAACTCCAATCATTGTAAAAAGTATTTTGCCACATTTCTCTTTAGAAATTTACCAATGCCACATTTTATCCTTTTACAGAGTGGCCCCAAAAAACCCAGAACGGCGTACTTCCGTTACCCTGAGACTCAAACCACCTGTACCAATGGATGGAGAATCTTTTTAGAACAAAAAAGACACCAAGATCTCCCGATTTCATCTAATAGTTCTTGCTCTTGAGCTTGTTTTGTGAAGCGAAGTCAAGATCACTTGCCCACTTGTTCCATGCAGAAAACATCATAATAACATATCCTTCTGTTTTCAAACAAGATTTATATTATACATGAAATAGAATAACGTAAAAATCAAACTTTATCATTAAACTTGACAGAAACTTAACATCATTATTCATCTACTTCATAATTGTTTGGGTTCATTACACAAGATAAATCCCGTTTTAAAACACAAACATACGCTTTCATCATGCTCTTTTATATAGAACAAATGGCCAAGTGACCCTGATTTCACTTCACAAAATAGACTCTGGAACAAAACCTACTGGACCGAATTGGTAGATCTGGCTATACTTTTTCTTCTAAAAAGATTCTCCATCCATTGATATATGTGATTTCAATCTAAACGTGATGGAATGTATACCATTCCATTTTTTTACCCACCCTGTATAATCCCCTTAGTAGTTGTCACTTCATTACTAATAAAAACTTAATTAAACTTTACAATGATTCCATACAATCATCTTCAATCATCTTCAATCCAACCACTGTTTTAAAGGCTATTTTGTACAATAAAACAATTCCTGTTGACGGGAATACATATACACTATGCATCGTTCCATTATTTCCTAACTTTCAAAAAGTAATTAATAACTCCAACCACATCAAAGGCGTATATCACAGAGGATGGGGGTCTTATTCACCCCCCCCCCCCCCCCACACTTAATAATCCAAAAACCAATCAGTTTTATTGGGTATAGTTCAATGCACATTCATTCTGTGCTTCTTTCGATTGTTGAAATCAAAATAAACCACATATGCATCTTTTATCTAATGTATTTTAGTGTCAAACAGTCTACCAGACGTCACTGTTGGTCACCCCACGCCAGCAGGAAGCAAGGTCTTCTGCTCAAGAGTACATAATTTGCTTAAAAAGTATTACATTCGTGTTTTCATGTTCTATTTGTTTTTCCTAATCACTTCTTTCAACAAATGTACCTCTTAATAATGTACTTTCCTTATCCGTAAATGAAAAAAGCAAGAAAGCCCAACACCTTGTGTTTGTAACAACAAACTCTAGCTCTAGTTCTAATAGTTTTTGTATTTTTTGTGACGTCATAGTGACATCACTACATTTTTGTTTACATATAAACATATTTGCAACCTACACTGTTTAAACGCTGTTTAAACGCTGTTCAAACTTTTTAAATAATCCGGGTTGTTTAAGTGCCCTGCTTGAACAACAATGTGCCCTGTTTAAACAGGGCACATGAACAATCCCGGTTGTTTAAACAACTTTTTAAACAGTGTTTTAACAGTGTAACTAACATTTTACAATAGGAACAAATTATGTTGCCGCTTTCGGTCTTGAGATATGGCATTTACAAAATATAAATTTTGGACTTTGACTTTTGAGTGACGTCAAGTGACACGTGTTGACTGTATCATGCTTACACTCCATTTTGTTCACATCCCCGTCTGTATACAAACAAACGTTTACCCGGAGTTCGGTAGAGATTGCACTTTGAAAATAGCACCTTTAAGCTGACATCATGTGGCACTTGATGACGTCATTAGACTTCACCCCATTCTTTATATATATTACACATCCCTATCTGTCTACAAACCAAATTTCAGCCCGATTGTGCATTGAATTTGGTAGATATTAGACTGACAATTGCACCTTTCAGGTGACGTGATGAGATTTGTGATGATATCATCATGACGTTGTCACTTGGGATACATTATTATTTGACCATCATGTGCAAAGATATTAGTTGATATATAATTTAAGATTGTCGAAATTAGAATGGAAAAGTAACTTAGCAAACTTTGAAAATGCGTAAAAAATAAACTGATTAGGTCATCATGACGTCAGTTCATATCTCGAATTTAGTAGCCATTTTTTATGTGTCCACCTACTTTCATTGTGATCACACCTTGTCTTATATGTGTTTTTAAAAACTACAATTTTGATGACGTCATGATGGCATCACATATTTTCCACATTAATATGAAAGAATATAGGAGCTAACAAAGCTATTATTTTTTTAATTTAGCATGTTCTGTTGATGAGATATGGCTTAAAGAAACTTTAAGGTTCAAAAACTTTAAAATTACTATAAATTCGCATGATGTTGTCATCATGACGTCACTTCAATTTCCATCAACAACAAATGCTTGCCTACCAACATACTAGGTTTGTGCGCAATCGGACATACGATTCTCTAGATACGGGCCATTGAAAAATGCACATTTAAGATGACTCACGTGACACGTGATGACGTCATCACCCCGTCACTCTTCGGCATACAATTTCAGCTTAGGGTCTATGTTTGTGTTAAGTTTGATTAAGATCTGAGGTCGTTTAGTTACCAAAGTGTCCAGTACAAAATTCGTGTAAAAAGTCTATGGGATTTGGGATAAAACTAAAAATTCATAGAAAATCAGCCGATTCATGACGTCACTTTGAATTTTACATGCTAGTGGCACTATCTACCAACCTACCACTTTTTATGACGGTCGGACCTACCCTTATATGTGTTTCAAAAAAGCAAATTTTTGATGACGTCATGATGACGTCACACATTTTCCCCTTTATGTGAAAGAATATAGGAGCTAACAAAGCTATTACAAAAAGAATTTTGAATTTAGCATGTTCTGTTTATGAGATAAGGCTTTAAGAAACTTTAAGGTTAAAAAACTTAAAAATTACTAGAAAATCGTATGGAGACGTCATCATGACGTCACCTCAATTTTCATCTATAACACGCACTTGTCTACCACCATAGCAGGTTTAAATGCAATCGGACCTACGGTTCTCTAAATATGTGCCTTTAAAAAATGCACCTTTAAGATGACGTCACATGACAAGTGATGACGTCATCATGACGTCACTCTTCGGCATACATTTTCAGCTTAGGGTCTCTGGTGTTAAACCTAATTAAGATCTGAGGTTGTTTAGTGACCAAAGTGGCTCTTACAAAATTCGTGTACAAAGTCTATGGATTTGGGATAGAACAACAAAAATCATAGAAAATCAGCCGATGACGTCATCATGACGTCACCTCGGATTTTACATGCTAATATCACTATCTACCTACCCACTAATTTTTATCACGATCGGACCTACCCTTATATGTGTTTCAAAAAAGCACATTTTTGATGACGTCATGATGACGTCACACATTTTCCCATTTATGTGAAAGAATATAGGAGCTAACAAAGCTATTACAAAAAGAATTTTGAATTTAGCATGTTCTGTTTATGAGATAAGGCTTTAAGAAACTTTAAGGTTAAAAAACTTAAAAATTACTAGAAAATCGTATGGAGACGTCATCATGACGTCACCTCAATTTTCATCTATAACACGCACTTGTCTACCACCATAGCAGGTTTAAATACAATCGGACCTACGGTTCTCTAAATATGTGCCTTTAAAAAATGCACCTTTAAGATGACTTCACATGACAAGTGATGACGTCATCATGACGTCACTCTTCGGCATACATTTTCAGCTTAGGGTCTCTGTTTGGGTTAAACCTAATTAAGATCTGAGGTTGTTTAGTGACCAAAGCGACTCTTACAAAATTCGTGTACAAAGTCTATGGGATTTGGGATAGAACAACAAAAATCATGGAAAATCAGCCGATGACGTCATCATGACGTCACCTCGGATTTTTACATGCTAATATCACTATCTACCTGCCCACTAATTTTTATGACGATCGGACCTACCCTTATATGTGTTTCAAAAAAGCATATTTTTGATGACGTCATGATGACGTCACACATTTTCCCATTTATGCGAAAGAATATAGGAGCTAACAAAGCTATTACAAAAAGAATTTTGAATTTAGCATGTTCTGTTAATGAGATAAGGATTTAAGAAACTTTAAGGTTAAAAAACTTAAAAATTACTATAAAATCGTATGGAGACGTCATCATGACGTCACCTCAATTTTCATCTATAACACGCACTTGTCTACCACCATAGCAGGTTTAAATATAATCGGACCTACGGTTCTCTAAATATGTGCCTTTAAAAAATGCACCTTTAAGATGACTTCACATGACAAGTGATGACGTCATCATGACGTCACTCTTCGGCATACATTTTCAGCTTAGGGTCTCTGTTTGGGTTAAACCTAATTAAGATCTGAGGTTGTTTAGTGACCAAAGCGACTCTTACAAAATTCGTGTACAAAGTCTATGGGATTTGGGATAGAACAACAAAAATCATGGAAAATCAGCCGATGACGTCATCATGACGTCACCTCGGATTTGTACATGCTAATATCACTATCTACCTGCCCACTAATTTTTATGACGATCGGACCTACCCTTATATGTGTTTCAAAAAAGCACATTTTTGATGACGTCATGATGACGTCACACATTTTCCCATTTATGCGAAAGAATATAGGAGCTAACAAAGCTATTACAAAAAGAATTTAGAATTTAGCATGTTCTATTTATGAGATAAGGCTTTAAGAAACTTTAAGGTTAAAAAACTTAAAAATTACTAGAAAATCGTATGGAGACGTCATCATGACGTCACCTCAATTTTCATCTATAACACGCACTTGTCTACCACCATAGCAGGTTTAAATACAATCGGACCTACGGTTCTCTAAATATGTGCCTTTAAAAAATGCACCTTTAAGATGACTTCACATGACAAGTGATGACGTCATCTTGACGTCACTCTTCGGCATACATTTTCAGCTTAGGGTCTCTGTTTGGGTTAAACCTAATTAAGATCTGAGGTTGTTTAGTGACCAAAGCGACTCTTACA
Source organism: Hippasteria phrygiana (assembly GCA_037893225.1). Taxonomy (NCBI): domain Eukaryota; kingdom Metazoa; phylum Echinodermata; class Asteroidea; order Valvatida; family Goniasteridae; genus Hippasteria; species Hippasteria phrygiana. The sequence goes on along the minus strand of JAZGUH010000608.1, from coordinate 658,509 downwards.
AAATTCGTGTACAAAGTCTATGGGATTTGGGATAGAACAACAAAAATCATGGAAAATCAGCCGATGACGTCATCATGACGTCACCTCGGATTTTACATGCTAATATCACTATCTACCTGCCCACTAATTTTTATGACGATCGGACCTACCCTTATATGTGTTTCAAAAAAGCACATTTTTGATGACGTCATGATGACGTCACACATTTTCCCATTTATGCGAAAGAATATAGGAGCTAACAGAGCTATTACAAAAAGAATTTTGAATTTAGCATGTTCTGTTGGTGAGATATGGCTTTAAGAAACTTTGAAGTTCAAAAACTTAAAAATTACTATAAAATCGTATGATGACGTCATCATGACGTCACGTCAATTTTCATCTATAACACGAGCTAGCCAACCAACATACCAGGTTTGAAGGAAATTGGATATACCGTTCTCTATATATGGGCCCTTGAAAAACGCACATTTAGGATGACGTCACGTGACACGTGATGACGTCATCATGACTTAGGGTCTATGTTTGATGTAAGTTTGGTTAGGTTCTGAGGTTTTTTAAGACCTAAAGTGCCGCCGACAAAATTCGTGTACAAAGTCTATGGGATTTTGGTCAGAACTAAAAGAAGAAGAAGAAGAAGAAGAAGAAGAAGAAGAAGAAGAAGAAGAAGAAGAAGAAGAAGAAGAAGAAGAAGAAGAAGAAGAAGAAGAAGAAGAAGAAGAAGAAGAAGAAGAAGAAGAAGAAGAAGAAGAAGAAGAAGAAGAAGAAGAAGAAGAAGAAGAAGAAGAAGAAGAAGAAGAAGAAGAAGAAGAAGAAGAAGAAGAAGAAGACTTTTTTTTTGACTTTTCCAAGGAAAACTTTATTTAAATCCTTGAAATATACAAAATAATACATAATGTATGTACATAATTAAAAGAATTGTGAGAAAAATACATTCAGTACTATAAAGCACTGTAAAACAAAGAGTAAACCAATAATACAAAGTAATTGCATAAACATTAGAAACCAAAAATTAAACTATTTATGCAAGGGAGCATAAGAAAGGAGAAAAGAAGGGGGATCCTGTACGGCCGGGGAAACAGCACGATTTTGGCTGACCCCGTCGAGGATCCCCGGGAGGGGGAGCCACCAGATAACTGGGTGTGGGCCATATGGCCCACTCCGGCGGCTCCCAAAGGGTAGGCGAAAGAAAAAGAAGGGAGAGAAAGGGGTAGGGTCCTAGATGGACCCTGGGATGGGAGGGGGAGGGTGGACCGAGAGGGGTCAGAGAGGTGGGGAGGGGGGGGGGGGGAACAACCATGTCACAATTACAAAAATTGGGGACATAAATTGTAAATGGTATAGGGGGAACAAAAATGGGAGAGGGGCTAGGGCCAGCCCGAGTCCCAGTGGCAGAGCCGTAACACGTCACACCTAAACTAAGGCGAACAGCTATCCAGGACTCGGGCTAGTGACCCCACCCCCTCAAAAGGGTAGATCAAAACAATCTAATTAGAAAAGCCAAGTTACGATATTATTATTACAAGTGAGCAGAGCATTATTAATAGACCATTTATTACAGAAAGTATTGATATTATTAGACATTTTGTAAAAGGTAAATTCAATGAGTATTTTGTTTTTTAAGCGGTATTGCCAAATGGTCAAAGGATCTACGAAACGGGAAGTACGGTAGAGATAATAGATGACATTTTTGCAGCTGATGATGAGGAAGTTGGCTAAACGAACCGCCTCCTTTGTGCGTCCCTTAGCGTGCGGAATCAGTGCCCAGTAGAGATCAAAGGTGAGTTGTAGAGAGGGCAGAAGACAGTTGAGTAGCGATTGAAGCAGACGGAGAGCTGGTTGTATAGCGGGACAGGTGATGAAGAGATGATGGATCGAGCCCTTCTCTCCGCACCATCCGCAGGTAGAAGAGATCTCCGGATTGAGATGGTGGAGGACAGCAAGTGAGGGCAGAAAGTTATGAAATAACTTAAATTGAACATCGCCCTCTTTCTTGGAGGTAGGTAGCTGATAAATGTTCCTCCATTGAAGTTTAGTAGAAGGGTTGAGGAATTCCAAATCGTGCCAGTGAGAGGAGGAGAAGGAAGACAGATGATTGATCTCCTCGTTGAAAATGGCGTACAGAATTTTGGATGGTGCGGAGAGTCCATTGTCGTAGGAGGGTAGGTTGAATAGGACTGGACAGTCTGGAAGAACGGAGATGTTTTGAAGATCAGGAGACGGTAGGATACATCCTTCCTCGAAGAAAAGCTTAGGGAATTGAAGGATGAGCGAAGAGCGGAGACGTTTAATGTCCAGATTTAGCAGGCGTAGAGAGGGAGGTCGTAGTCCTCGGAAAGAGGTGACGAAGGTAAGGGCTTCGATCCATCGGCCGGTGTTGAGATCCAGAAGATGGCGGACGAGGCTGGCTCCACACGCCGCGAGACGCACTGGAGGCGGTCCCCCACCATCAGCTGTAACGCTCAAAAGAGGACAGTTTGGCAAATTGTAGACATGGTTGGGAGAATCAGGTTGTGTTTCGATTCGAGCTCCGGACGCCGTCCAAGCACGCAAGAGTTCACTATGAAAAACAGGGATGCTAGTATGGAATTTCGGATCAGTGTCAAGATGAAAAAGATTAAAATCAAAACCGAGTTTTTGGTATTGTTTGAAAAAGTGGCCGATTAGAAAAAAGGCGGGATGGGAATGGAGACTAAGAAAACGTTGGACTGTGGTGAGTCTACAAGTGAACATGCGTGCTTGGAGGCATACAAGACCCAGTCCTCCTTTGTCGGGATGTTTATATAAGGTTTCCTTTGTTAGGTAGTGTCTCTTGTTAGACCAGACGAAGTCGACAAGGGCATTCTGGAGTTCACTTAGGACATTAGCTGGAGGGGAGAGAACGGCCAGAGAATGGAAAATTTTGGAGGCGGCAAGTTGATTGGCAATTATAATTTTGCCTTTGAAGGAGAGGGCGTAAAATAGACGGGACCAGGAGGAGAGAGTTTTATTTAGTTTATTTTTGCATTTTTCCCAATTTTGTTGGTCATATTTGTTTGAGTTTCCTAAGTGAACTCCGAGGAAGGGGAGACCTTCACTATTCCATGAAAAGTTTAAGGGTTTGTCGCTTCGTCCGGTCCAAGAACCGGCCCAGAGACCCTGGGACTTCTGAGTGTTTAAACATGCAGCAGAGGATTTTGCGAAGAGGCCGTAGGCCTCTTCGACTGCAATAAAGCCCGGATCGGAGGTGACAAAGACCGTTATGTCGTCTGCGTATGCCGACACAGCGCACGAAAAATCCGTATGAGGAATACGAAAAGCATGGTCGGCTAAATTCTTTCTGATATTAATTAAGAAAGGTTCAATTGCAATAGAATAGAGCAGCCCCGAGAGCGGGCATCCCTGACGTATCCCCTTCTCAAATGAGAAGGGGGCCGTCAGGGTGCCACACACCTTGACAAGGCTCTCGGCGCCGCCGTACAATATTTGAAGATAGGAAATGAATTTGTTCCCAAAGCCCATGGCTCTCATGGTGTCAAAGAGATAGCCGTGATCAACGTTGTCAAAGGCCTTTTTTTGGTCCAAGTTGATCACGGCTAGGGGGGTGTCGTTAAAGTTTGAGTAGGAAATTACGTCACGAATTAGGTTGATGGTGTCATGGATGGAGCGACCGGGGACACAATAACTTTGGTCTTCACCAACAACGCTGCCAATGCACTGCCTCAGTCTATTTGCAAGCAACTTGGCAAAGATTTTATAGTCAGTATTCAGAAGGGAGACCGGGCGCCAATTGGCAATGTCGGCCAGGTCCCCCTTCTTGGGAAGCAGAGTGATGACTGCTTTCCGGAGGGAATGGGGTAAGGAACCAGAATGAATAGAAGATTCGAGAACTGAGAGAAAGTCATTTTTTAGGACGGGCCAGAAAGATTGGAAAAATTCTGATGTGAGGCCGTCTAGTCCGGGTGTTTTATCTTTGCCAAGTTGCCCGACGGCGAGCTCGAGCTCTTCAATAGACAGAGGACAATCAAGGTCCTCTGAATCTTCGGAGTCGAGCTCGCTGACATCTGTTAATAGCTGATTGAGGGCGCTCTTGTCAGTGGGGACTCGGCTATATAGGTTCTTATAGAAATTACGAGCGTGTAATTTAATATCGGCAGGATTTTCAGAGATGATACCAGAGGAGAGACGGATATGAGAAATATTTTTGGATAGAGAATTTGATTTTTCTAGATTGAAGAAGTATGTGGAGCACGAGTCAGTTTCGTTAAGATGTTTAAAACGAGATCTGACAAGAGCGCCCTGGGCTTCAGATTTAAGGAGATAATTTAGGTGATTCCGTTGGTCAGCTAAGGATTCCTTAGTTTGGGGTGTTAAGTCTGGCGCAGACTGAATCTCATCGATTTTACGGTTTATTTCTAAGAAAGAATTGCGTTTTTCTTGGGCCAGTTTAGAACCATACATTTGGGTGAGGGATTTAATGTGCAACTTTCCGAAATCCCACCAAGCGGCGAGACTCGGAAAGTCGCACTTATTCTCTCTCCATTGTATCCAGAATTGAATAATAATGTCGCGGTAATTATGGTCTCCGAGGAGCGAGTTATTGAAATGCCAATAGGCGCTGCTCCTCGGAGTGTGGGAAGGAATTTTTATAGTTAGTGTAACAGCGCAGTGGTCGGAGAGAGAACAAGGGAGAATAGAACAGGTGTGAATGGAGGAGATGAGATTAGGGGGGACATAAAAGCGATCCAACCTGGCTTTGGAAACCCCGCATAGTTTAGCGGGGTTATTCCTCAGCCAGGTGAATTTTTGTTCGAGGGGATTCAGTCTGCGCCAGGCATCACAAAGAGACAATGCATTGACAGCGTCCATGAGAGCCATGGCAACTTTGGGTCTGTGCTCGATCGGCATACACAAACGATCAATAGCCGGGTTTTCGGTACAATTAAAGTCACCTCCGATCACAATGACACCGTCACCGCAGCCGGAACAGTGGTCCAATAATTGATCAATGGCCAGGAGAGCATATTTATCTTGTTGGGGAATAATGGTATTATAGATGTGATAAATCGTGTTGTTATATTTAATTTTGTTATAAAGAATATGGCTATCATAGATGGCGCTAGCAGAAATAATTTCAATATTGTTATTATTGTTTTTAATAAGAGTAGTTACTCCCGAGCCTTTGAGCCCGGGAGAACAAAATGGGGTATAGGACCACATGTTCCAGCAAGGGTTATTTTCATTAAGGTTATATGTTTCTTGTAAAAGAACTAGGTCGGGGTTGGACGCAATCTGGTCAATATAAATTTGGAAAGAAGTGTTTTTGGTAGGGGCAGAGCAACCTGCGGTGTTTAGGGTAAGCAGTGACAGTGTCATTGCTAAGACGGGCCAAAAATTACATAAATTCATAAAAGTAGAAAATAATTTACTTATCTAAAGTAGAAACGAGTTTGTAAATCCTCTGCTGCATGCTTTTTTGCAGAAGGGGATTGTTTCGGAGAGGTTTGAGTTGTCTGACCAGCCCAGGAAGATTAGATGTGAATTTTCTTGCAATCTGGACTGGTCTCTTGCTGGACTTAACCGAAGACAGGAATTTGATTAGTGATGATTGGGATAGGGGGCCTTTGGTTAGTGGGAGAACTTCAGACGGAAGGTCTTCGTCCGTCTGAGTGTCCTCCCAATGCACGGAGTCGGTGTCGGCCTCGCCCGCGGTGGACGCCGGGGACGACGGCATGGGGGTTTGGGAACCACCGAGGGGGGTGGGTGGGAAGGAGGATTGGGAATTGAGGGCATGGGTGAGGGTGGGCGAAACCGTCGACATGGGGCTCTGTTGTTTCCGGGCAAGTTTTCTGCGGGGGGAGGGTGACTGGAGGGGGATAAGTTTGGGGGAATCGGAGACAGGAGTGGGGGAAGTCTGTTTGCGTTTAGTAACGACATCGGAAAAGGATCTTGAGAGTGGAGGGGGAGAACCCCATATCGACGGCACTTCGGGGGGATTGGAGGGAGGGTTGGTAGGGGGAGGGTTGGTAGGGGGAGCCCGGACTCCGCCCCCGCCGGGGGCGTGCGCTGCAGCCGCGGTGCCCGGTGAGGGCACACCCGGCCCGGCCGTGTCCGATGCGCGGGGCGCATCGGACGGGGGCCCCGTAGAGCCCCGGGCTGGCCGGGAGGGGAGCGCGCGCGGTGCGGGTTCAGGCCGGGACCCCTTGGGGTCCCCGCCCGAGGAAGAGGACGACCCGGCGGTCGGAACTTCCGACCGACGAGTCAACCCCGGAGGCGGAGGGGAGGCGGAGCCAGGCTGGTTGGGTTTGGAGCGTTTGGGTGGGTGTCTGGGATCGGATTTGGGGACGGGTTTGACGAAGACAGGAGGGGGGTTGAGAGGGTTGACTTCGCCCCCGTCACCGTCGTCCCCACGGGCGGGCTTCTGCTTCTTGCAGGCTCGGCTGATATGGCCAAATTCGCCGCAATTGAAGCAGCGCACCGACTCCGTGGATAAAAAGACTCTATAGTTGGTACCGGAAAAATTAAAATTGATGTGGTCGGGAGGGATGACATTGGGGTTGAGTAGGACTTGTACCTGCCTTCGGAAACTCATTATATGATTGAGATTTTTGGTCTTTAGTCCCAGGGGAATGGGTCGGATCTGCGACACCACCTTACAAAATGACGACAGGTTGGCCGCAATGACTCCGTTCGGGATTTCCGGGTATACGTTAGAAAGTGTAAGACGGGTGGTTGGGCGGACAAGAGGTGTCAGCTCGAGAAAGGAGCCGTCGTATGCAAGTTCCTGTTGTTGGACTGCATCGACGACCGCCTCTCTCGAGCTGAGATAGATGGCAATTCGGCCATTTGAGATGCGTGAAGCGGATAGAATATCTTTGGGATTCAGGATTTTAGTAATGGCGGCCATGTATGATTGAACGGAGACATTGTCAGCCGCCCTGAAAGAAATTCCATTGTTCCTAGTGACATTCCTGAACGGCTCGTCAGGAATGTCAATGGGCTTAGTAGGCCCAACCGAGGGCACGCTCGGGCCAGCCGATGGTACGCTCGGCTGAGCCTTTACAGATGTGTTCGCTTGACTGGTCATGATGACCAGCCACAGCGAGAAATGAACGAAATGAAATGCAAAATGAACGTAAAATTACTCTAAAATGATAACACCCGACAGAAGGAGGACGGTCTAGTTAGACCTATAAATAAAACGGAATACAACAGTATAAAAACGGGGACCTAACAGGGTCTAAAAGCTGAAATATTCTTACTTTTCCGGAGCTCGATCGAAACACGTCCGAACACGAAGAAGAAGAAGAAGAAGAAAAAAAAAAAAAATCAGAACAAAAACAAAGCCTTTTCCGAAGGATTTCGGAAAAGCCAAAAACTAGACATCTTGCGTTTCTTGCAAACAGACGCAGGGCTTTTCCGTTTTTCTGTTATATTCAGCACAAAACTCCATCACTTCTATGCCTTTTGCTACTCCAAACTTGACCGTTAAGCGTGACGCCATCGTGACTTCTTAAATCTTGGTCATGTAATTTCCATTATAGGATATATATGACAAATTTGTTGTTAGGACCTTAGGCTGTTATATGGCGCAAGTCCCGGTTACAAATTAAATTAAAAACTAGACATAGTGTGTCTGTTTTCCTTTTTTGCAATTACTTTGGTGAAAGATTGTTTTGTTGCGTGAGATGTAGTTTTTCTATAGCAGATATCTGGATTATATCTCTCGCAGTTGATTTTTCAGCATTTTTGTAAGGTTTAAAGGTCTTTTCATTGCAACTTCCGGTCTGATGACGTCATCAATCTGAGCCCTTGCACACGTGTTGCCTGCATAAAGGTCATCAAATATATCAATTATAAAGTGATTACCGCAAACTTCGCCACACACATCAACTGAAAGTTCATTTTAAACATTTTTAAAACTGCCGCTAGAGGGCGCTCAACCATTTTATGACGTCATAAGTAATTTTTTTGTGAAGTACAACCTTGGCGGAGACTAACATCGTTGAAAGCAAGTTCACATCTTTTTCCACTTTCAAATTATAGGGCACTTCCGGTTTGGACCGGAAGGAAGGGTCACGTGATTTTACGCACACGAGATAAAATGAAGATCCTGGTTTATACTATCGATTGACACTAAAACCAAGATCAGGGGGCTCACGGTTGATTTTATATAGCATTTTAAAGATTAAAAATATTTATCTTAAATCGCTTGTAATATGACACGTGATGACGTCATCATGACGTCACACTAACAGAAACAATTTCAGTTGAGGGTCTTTGTTTGTGTTAAGTTTGGTTAAGATTTGAGTTTGTTTAGTGACCAAAGTGCCGCCGACAAAATTCGTGTACAAAGTCTATGGGATTTGGGGTAGAACTAAAATAGGAAAAAGAAAAAAAAAAAAAAAAAATCAGAACAAAAACAAAGCCTTTTCCGACTGGTTGTCGGAAAAGCCAAAAAAATCAGAACAAAAACAAAGCCTTTTCCGAAGGATTTCGGAAAAGCCAAAAAGAAATCAGAACAAAAACAAGGCCTTTTCAGACTGGCAGTGTCGGAAAAGCCAAAAATGTGACTACAAGGTATAGCTGTAAAAGTGGCAACAAAATGTTCTTTGTTTTTAAGTGCTTTTTTTAATAGCTTTAACATGCCACCACAGATTTCATAATAGTTCCAAATATACACGTATGCATTAAACTGACTAAAATTTCCTAGTTTTGGTTTTCTTTGCTATTTTTTTTACTGTTCTCTGTTTTTCTTGGTGTCTTGCTTTGTGGCTCTGGTGCCCTTTCCACATTCGCCTTCTTTGAAGGCCGAAGTGGCCTTGACCCCCCAAAAGACAAAATACAAAGGAATGGTGAAGTATTTTGTGAATACTTTTACTTTTGATGTTTTGAAAGCAGCAAACCCGAAACGTCCAGAAATTGTCAAATTTGGAGTACAGTGCTTGTATTATTGGGTTGCAGTATGTGTACATTGCATACATCTACAGGTGCATTGTACTGTGTCTAGATGTAGTTAAGTGTGCAACTTGTAAACATGTTAAATACTCGTTTTTTGGGGGCATATATCCACAGGGTCATGAAGTTACTTAGGCAGGACTGCAAACAGGCTAAGACACAGGAAAACTACCTGCTGTCAATAACTAAACTCTGCCACTATTTGTCAGTGCGGCCAACCTTGGCAAAGAGATTTGGTATATCTACCACTTTGAGTGGACATACGAAAGCAGCTGGCGATGATCTGAAGTCTTCCCTGAGAGCCCCCATTGCAATTAGGGAGGCGGAGAACAAATCCAAAATTGGAAGTGAGTTTGAAATTTGCATACTCTCTCTATACAAGGCAAAAAAGGGCAGGTTCTGTGTATGCCGTATGCTTATTGTTAATTGGCTATGTGGCACAGCTACAATGTTACCACGGTTTCCCAGGAGGGGTTATTTCAATGAGCGATCTGCCCCACATTTTCTTCCCAACTAAGCCTGCGATTCCTAAACGTTTAAACGGTTTTGAAAGAAACAAACATTTACCAATCTATTTCAAAACTAATTTCATGAATTCCTGGCATGCCTGTTATATTTAAGGGATATATATTTTTCTCACAATTTTCCTTGCTGGAGCTGCAGAACGAACGAAATTTTGACAATGTTGGTAGATACATGTACATGGCTTTCTTAACTTCACGTTTCTTGGGGAGCTAATATTGAATATCTACCAACGAAAACACTTATTACCCCCCAAAAATTTGATGTTTCTTCCAGACTTAATCCTTGACAAGACAGAAGTCAATCAATTTCGGAGGGCCATCCAATCGGACATTGTTCGAATTATCTGTAAGTATCACGAAATTAATGTTGAACAGTATTCTCCTTACTTGAATCGTGCTGGTCCGTCAAATTAGTTGGTCATTACTATTGCAAATTGGTGTCTGCAGTCCAGTTCACACTTCACACGAATAGCCATTAGCCTGACAAATTTGCTTCACCATCAAATTTGCATGAAGTATGAACTGGCTTTAACTTACACAGTACATTTCAGTTACCAATTACTTGAGTTAACTTTCATGTGGCCATCCATATGCATTATACCCAGCTTACCTACAAGACAGTCCGGAATCACCACTGTGGTCCGAGATAAAACATCTGCGTAACTGCCTCATGGTAGAGCTATACTTTAAAGGTGCTCCCAGATCAGGTGTTATCCCGAACATGACAGTGGAGGAATTCGATGACTGCGGACACCATCATCATCAAGGTTTGTGAGTGCCAAAACCAGTTCAGGGTGCATCAGAAAAGTATACTTAAAAAAATGACAAATCAGTGGCCTATGACCACATGTATGGAAGCTGTGGCTAATTTTGCAAACCAAGTAATTTGCCTGATTCAATATTCATCTTAATTGTGAGTAACAAACCGACATCCACACTTACGTTTGAAATATGCCTAGCCAATCAAGATAAGTCAAAACAACCGTAAATTTACTAAACCATATGAACTGATGAACTTACCACTGAAGAAAATGATGGATTAAAGCCCTAAAATATTAAAATACGAATTTGCTTTTTCAATTTCATGCCAGTTTCATTATAATAACAAAATTATTAGATTTGCTATTTTATTCCGAGTGAATACTTTTTGATATACCATAAGTATATGAAACAAAACATAATAAAGGGGCTACTGAAGTACTTCGCAATGGATAATTAATACCACCTTCCCACTATCCTCCGGTTATGTTGGGGTCAAGGTATTTCATTATAATTTGGTAATTTTGTTTTTTGATGTTTATAAATGTATATTCCCTTAAAGGACACAGGGTAAGTGTAATGGTAGGAAATCGAGCAGGCTTGGTTACATGTATTGTACACATACAGTATGTCAACTGCAGTATGTTTTGTGTGTTTTTGAAAGACTTTTGCTAATGGGTATTAACTTTTGTTAATATAATTTTCTGTCCTGTATATTTTTGTTTGCTAAATAAAATATTTGTTTTGATATTCAGGTACACAACCACAAAACCAAGGGGAAATATGGACCCCCAGATGGTGGCAGTAGACAGCGCAATGTTTTGCTGAAATTCCTCCGAAAAACCCACTAGCACAGAAAAACCGGCCATTCTTCCTGAACAACGGTGGTGGGCGAGTCTCCAAAATTAGTGCAGTGACAAGGAAGTATGTATTAAACCTCTGTACATGTATGTGCACTTGGCCAAATTGAAATTTGTTTTATTGTCTTTAAGCAAACTTGAATTCTCAATCCTGATTGATATATCCCATATTGCACGGCTGTATTGCACCACCATAAATATATATCGAATGTATTATCCCACTCGTGCTCGTGGAACACAGAATAACGTAGTGCGTCGTGTGTATGCCACTTATGGGCCTGTCACACCAGCAGCCGATTTCACGAAACCTTGCGCAATTGCGTAACTCCGCTTGCGCAACATTTTATTGCGTAAGCTACGCAACAAACTTACGACCATCTCAAGAAAGTTATGCCATTTTCGAAAGTAGCGCAAGCAGAAGCCTTGCGCCAGAAATAATTGCGCAAGCTACGCAATGTTTTTAGATAGCGTAAGTCGCGAAATATTCAGTTAAAATGGCGTTGTTGTTGCTAGTCGAACGTGAGCAGCGCAGAGCACTCCGCCGGGAGCGATTATTTCGCGACCGAAACAATCCCCTTGACAGGCTAAATGATCTAGAAGTTCGTGCACGCTACAGGTTTACCCGAGAGGGGATACATCAAATCCAAGAAGAGCTGCAACATGTCTTAGAACACACAACACGGGTAATTCTGTCATTTCACTCTTATACGCGTGTCGCAATGGATACTCCAGCATAACCACGAGCCCGACCCCTTTCCCCCAAGCCCACTTTCAATAAGACATCTAATTATTATGTTGTTTGGCGACCAATTTTTTTGGACAGCGCCCCCAAGCGTACGCATGAAGTGCCGGTGTCGTATGAAAATCAGACTTCTATGAAAATCGGACTTCTTTTCCTCATTTTTGGTTGAAGCCTCTCATGTGACTGACCACTCTCCTAATTATCTTCACTTAGGCATGTGCAATACAATAGAGTCCTCTGGCAGTCCGAAAAGTATTTAATTGGTGTATCATCATCGTCAACACAAGATGTTTATTTTTCATGCTGATATCCATGGAGGCCTAATATGAGCAGTTTTGAATAGGGAAACATGCATCACAATAGTTCACATTGACTTTTTCTCCTTTTTTTATAATGGAAATATGACTACTTTAAAAACAAATAATCTGAATTTAACAGGGGTAAAGAACTGTTATAACACATTAAAATGAGGGAAAATTGGTAAACAAAAATCAGGCAAGTTTATGTTCAGGAGAGTAGTTGGTCAATGAGTGGTCGGGCAGATTTTTTGATTATATTTCCAGGACAGAATGAAATTTAAAGATTTATTCTTTGAAGTTCTTTCCTTCTTTAATGCTTAAAATCCGTTAATTCCTCCTATTACAACAATATAACAGTCGAAACTTTACAATAACAGTTTTCAATTTGATGCAATATATATTAATTTATTCTCTGGATAAACAACCATTTTAAAAACTTTTGAATAATTTACAATAATGTTACATGAAGTATTTCATAAATATACATTGAAATTTTAAGTGAAAAAGGTAGGAAATTTAGCAATAAAAATAAGCTACGTGTAAAATTGATTTAAAGAGGAACTAAAACGGTATCACATTTGAAATGTTTGGTGTTTGTTATATATTGGTCACGAAACAATACAAATACAGTGGATATGTTTGTATATTGCGTGAACCAAACAGATGACCTTTTTCTTTCTGCATCCACTCCAAAGTTGTTTTTATCTTTAGACATTGGCTGTGCCTTTTTTTCTCAGGATAAATAAGCCAGTTGTGGTCACTTTACATATTTAAATTGGTCTTGTCTGCTGTTAGTTCTACTATAAACACTTAAGGAGGTAGATTAAGTACCTTTAAATGACATTTGATGTCAAATATTTCTTGTACAAATGCGAGTACAAAAATGTATGGATTGATTTTTCCTATTTACAGCGCAGTAATCCAATCCCACCCTTTCAGCAAGTACTAGCTGCACTCAGGTTTTATGCAACTGGGAGCTTCTACTCAGTCCATGGTGACTTGCATGGGGTGTCAATACCATCGGTCTGCTGCATAGTGCATAAAGTGTCTGCGGTACTGGCAAATAAAGTTGACGAGAAGATAAAGTTCCCCTTGCACGCCAGAGATGTGGCAAAGACAAAGCATGACTTTTATCAGAGAGCTGGGTTTCCAGGTAAATATAGAATGTAAATTGGAATTAATTTCTTTCCATCTTAACATCTATGTGACTGAAATGCATCCCTTGTCTTTAGCTCTCAAGTCAACATGGACCTTTGCAAAGTGTGACATTTCTTGGTGTCCCCGTTACACCTGACTTCTGTAATTACTAGTTTCCTATCATTAAAATTAACTTCACAATATTCTTTACTTGTTTGGCAAGTACATGTACTTTGGTTTACATTAAAGGGACACATTGCCTTCAAATGTCATGAAATTTTGCTGTTTAGAAATGTTCCTCATCTTTTATAAGAGTTGTTCATGCAAACAAACACGTATAATGTGTTGTAATTAGTGAGTAGTGATTACAAAACAAAAAATTGGCCTCCGATCTCTGACATCTGACCCGCGAAACATAGACTTATTTCCAGTAGCAAATACCACCGTCTAAATAATGCGCAAAATACGCTGTAAGAGTCTTTAGGCTGGCGCAGCCAGTGGCCTAGTAAACCTATCAGATAATCGCCAGGTACCATTCTCTACCTCGCGACACATATCGCCAGTGCTGCGCGCCGTGCCACATAAACATCAAAATGGATTAACAGAACGTACTTCAACAAGCTGCGACTGGAAATACGACTGGTGAACACGGTCCGCCATTTTGTGGAGTCACAAATTTGGTTCTACAAAATGGCCGACCGTTATTTGTCACGAAATTAAACAAAAACCACGCAATTTGAAGGGATAGTTATGTGAATCTCTATATTCTACTTTAAGAAAAGCTTCCCAACCATATCCATTTCAGTTTTATAGCCCAAATCGCAAAATCCAAAGCAATGTGTCCCTTTAAGAATGTGTAATTGCAAAATCATGTACATGTCACTATATGTATTGTGCTTTAAATGCAATGTGGGCAATTTTACTTTAAGAATTGTTTTGCAAACTGCTACGTGGTGTTTTTTATGACAATTGTTTTGCACAACAAAAGCAGAAATTTATGACTCTTTTGCTATATGGAAGAATGGAAATTGTTTACCTTTATTTACTTCTTGAAACAAACCACATGTACCCTGAAAGTGATAGCAAATTGAAATACATGTACTGTTTCAATTTTCACATTTTAGGAGTTGTGGGTGCAATTGATTGCACGCATGTGCGCCTATATGGGGCACCTCTAGGTGATGAGGAGCACGTGTTTGTAAATAGAAAGGGATTTCACAGCATGAACATCCAAATGATTTGCAACGCTTCATATCAAATCACAAACATCGTGGCAAGATGGCCTGGCAGCACACATGACAGCGCAATACTTCAGGGCAGTGTGATTGGTGAAATGTTTGAAAACAGAAGGTTTGTATAAAATAGTTGTTGCATTCTTATTGGATTTGCTTAACATACACGTATGAACTTTAAAATGAAAAGCAATTACCAACACAGCTTACATATGTGCTTATACATGTATAGCCTAAATAGTCTTGCATGTGCAGGCACTGAATGTGCACTTCAACTTGAAGACAAATTGAACCTTTCACGAGCATGATGCCACCTTAGTAATGGTGTTGCACAGAGTTCTCAAAAATCAGACAATTAGAATTTAAGGCTTATGTTTTTGTTTGTATTGCAGGCTCAATGGTGTGCTACTTGGTGACACAGGATATGCCCTTCGACCATGGCTGATGACACCATTTCTTAATCCTCAAACACATGGAGAGCGGCGATTCAACAACAGCCTCAAGCGCACCCGTGTCATTGTTGAACAGATGTTTGGCCAGTTGAAACGACGCTTCCCATGTTTGGTCATTGGTCTTAGGGTAAATCCAGTGCGAGCAAGTAAAATAATACTTGCCTGTGCAGTCTTACACAACATGGCCAAAAGTTTTGGGGAGCCTGAGATTGACGGTGAGGTAGTGGAGGAGGATGATGAAGTTGATGCTGCCCCCTTTGTAGGCCCTGTTAATGATGGCCGCATCAAAAGAAACCAGCTGGTTAATATGCATTTTACTATTGTCTAAGTCAAAATCTGTCAAGCAAAGGAATTCCCAATGCAAATTTAGTATTTATAAGTATCTAATCCACCCTTGCAGAGTAAATGGGATAATTATAAATTGACACAAAATTGCTAAATTACGTACGTACGTACATATATATTCAATATAGTAACTCCTTCTGTTCGGCCTAGGTACTTGTACCAACTGCAAATTAGGGCTGTTCATTTCCAATAATTAAATATATAATTATTCGAAACTGGGTTTGACCGAATATTCGAAATTCACCGATCAAGTTTTTGTACGCATCAGCTGCAACTGCATGCCACTGAGGTAAAAAAGTTGCTCGCAAAGCACGCGGCGATCGATATTATGGATTGCTGGATGGAAATTGTTGTTACATGCGCCTCTGGTATCAAGATTATACGGGTATGTATAACGTTCTGATAACAAGAAACCAAGTGTTTTACGGACGGGAACAATAAACATCTGTCCACAAAAAGTACCATAACAAAATGCGACATCTGCTGAGCGCCATAAATTTTCTATTAAAATAGCAGAGTCGTATCTCTACATGCATATATATATATACATTTGTATATTTTTCAAAAAATTCAAACCGACAAAAAGGTATTTAAATATTCAGCTGACAATCGAATATTCGGTATACGGGACAGCCCTACTGCAAATGTAGTTAACCTTTTTGTATAAATACAAACAACAGCAAACAAATTATACTTACTGAATTTGAACCAATGTTTGAAACATCTGCAATATGTATCATCTGTCTACTACTAATAGAAAGTCCCGTATTAAAAACAGAACCTACTTTTAATGGTGCACACAACTATAAAGGTACAGGGACTAGTTCAATTTTGGCTAAGTACACAAATTTACATCTTTTTTGCTTTTTAATGCCTGCACAGTGTTATTTGTTTTCACTATGTTTTATTATAATGTCTAAATAGTACCAGGAAGCTCTGTAGTCTGTATACAAAAACAGATACATAAAGTTGTAGATGTTTGAGTAAATAAGAATGAGACCCTCAGTGCAGACAGGCATGGAAAATGATGCTTGGAACATGAAGCATACAGGGATTGGATAACAATAGACAGTCCTGATTATTTCTTAGAAAATTGGCCAGAAACACTGAATGATTTAAGATACTTCACAGAGAAGACTTCAGAAGAGAGTCCTCAACATTTAAGTAATTCAAAACATTTAATGAATGTTATATCACAACTGCAACGTAATATTAAAGTCTATTTAAAGGACCATGGCATGAAATTTTCTTTTCCTTTTTGCAAATTTCTACTTCTCTTCGATGTATAAAAACTATTTAACACCCCATTTTGCATCTTATTGAAAAGCGCACTTATTTAACGCCAACCCCCAGGGTGTGTAGTTAATCATTAAAAATGGAGGATTTGGCACTGTTAAACATTTGGTTCAAATTGGTAACCCAAATTTGGGCATTGAAATCATTAACCCTAACCCCCTAGACCCTTTTTGCTAGGAACCATCCTCAATCCTCCAAAAGCCTCCGATTACCCTGCCCCAAAAAATGCATTCATCCTCAATCCTCCAAAATCCTCTGCTTGAAACACCATTCATCCTCAATCCTCCAAAATCCTCTTTAAAAAAAACAAACCATTTATACTTAATCCTTAAAACTGCAAGGAGTATTTTGGAGGATTGAGGTGGGTTAGGGTTAAGAAAACTTTATTTTTTGGCCTATTTTCATGAAGACAAAAACAAAATTACACGACATAGGCCCTTTAAGCTGCTGTTCATCAGCCTTCCCCAACTATGAAATGATTTATATTTTGAACGTTTGCAAATTATGATCAACAAAAACAAATACACAAATGATGGCAACGCCACCATGCAAATAATACTGGCTGCCATATCACTGGTCATTTTCGCCAACAACTTTAATACCCTGTTGATTACAAATGACAGCCAGCATCATTTGCATTGTAGCATTGAGATCTGCTAAGCTGCGCTGCATGTTTTGTGAAACCTGCAGCTGTTCTTTTTCAACCTGCAGTCGCTCCATCTCTATGTCAAAGACTGATGTTAAGACCGGCTGTTTCTTCACCGAATTATCGGTCTTAGACTTTGTGGGAAGGGCTGATGAACATGATGGAGTGTCACCTACCTGACCCTCTACACTCCCATTTACAACATTATCCCATATACATGTATGTACACTTCCCACTTCTAAAGCTGCCTCCCCATCTCCATCTTCATCGTCAACATCATCATTAGCACCATCATCATCATCTAGCTCTGGCACAGACTCTCCCTCGCCCCTGCCAACAACTCCATCTTTGGAGGATGGTGCAAGGGTCTCAAGTACCCATTCCAGTGTGGGCTCCTCTTTGGGTTTCTCACCACCTCCTGTTTATAAATGAAAAGATTGTATATCAGGGGATACATCATTACCGCAGTGGTTGTAGATAACTTTGTTATCCCACTCGCACTCGTGGAACGCGAAAAATGTAGGACACAGACGCACTACATTTAATTTAATTTAATACCCCACCAAACTTCTTAAGGAACAGCAAATCTTGAAAAATATCAATTTGTGTTCAGAATTGCATACACTTATTTAGTTGGGAAATGTTAGTGCAATATACATGTAGGGGAAGAAAATCTGTGTTTTCTGGGGTCGTGCTATTGTATTAAAACTGTCGAGCACAATTTGAGTCCCTCGCGCAGGTTTAAACTTGCGCGCGCATTAACTTCCTTGCTGCAAATTGCACACGCAAGCACTACAAACTCAGTCTGCGCGGTGCTCGACTTTGACATTGCATTGCATGTGAACATAATGCCCTTCTGGCTTCATATCAACCGATTGAATGAGATATGACAAAGTTTTTGCTGATTTGATTTGTCTAGAAAATTGTGATCGCTTTGTTAAAATTATCAGACAATGCAATAGGCCTAGTGAGAAACTGAAAGATTCCTGAACCCCCCCCCCCCCCCCCCCCCAACAGGCCCCTTCATAGAAAAATAAAAAATATTTTCCTCAATGTAGGGAGCCCGGCATTTTTTGAGCTACATGTATTTGTCACAAATTTGATCTCAATGAAAAGGGAATTGCAAGACAAATTGAATGGTATGAAAATTAGCTTGAATAGGTACTTGCATTTCAGTGTAATTTCTGGGTCTGTAAAAGTTGCGACCAAATGTGCCTAACGTGCTGATATTATTATCGATAGCATTGTGTTATGTTAAGGAAGGTCTCATCTGTCTACACGTGAATGCATTTTGAGGCATTTTCTTTGGTTCAGATTTTATTGTGAAAAATGTTTCGATCTTATAACAATGGCAACTTTTAAAGTAACTTTCTCACCTCCAAGTTTGTAGGCTAAAATAAGTATGCCTAGATGAATAATAAGATAAACCTTTTGTCCATATAATATAATACTTCACTTTTTTATGTTTTTTGGACCGCTCAAAATACTAATTATTATTGTCTGAAGACCCATAACTGTGCATGGGTTCACATGGTGGACTCCCTACTCAATGTGAATGGTCTTAGCCTAAATAGGCCTACCACCACAAATAGGCCTATTCAGGAGAGTGCAAGATCTGTACAAAATATCAGTTTAATTTTGCGCAAGGTTCTCAATTTGCGATCGCCTTTGCGCAAGTTG
Organism: Hippasteria phrygiana; assembly: GCA_037893225.1. Taxonomy (NCBI): domain Eukaryota; kingdom Metazoa; phylum Echinodermata; class Asteroidea; order Valvatida; family Goniasteridae; genus Hippasteria; species Hippasteria phrygiana. Next base: position 639,603 of record JAZGUH010000608.1, on the reverse strand, counting down.
TAACGTGCGCGTGCAAATTTAAATGGTGCAGTGAAATGTGCATGCTTTAGAAATCCCCTGTGCAAGTTTAAACTTGCACGAGGGACTCAAATTGCGCTCGATAAAACCACTGGCACTGTAAACATCCCATGTCTCTTCCTTTTCTGTTTCTTTGTCACTTTGAACAATAAACCTTTTCGACATTCTCAAACTCAAAGCATCATGGGAACTGCATCAGCCCTAACTGGCATTAGAAGAGCAAGCACATTAGAACGGATGTGATCGGTCGCATTGGTCACATGTTCGTTGTCATGCTTGCAAAAATCCTCTTCTGATTGGCTAATAATGTGACATTACTAGCTGTTCTAATTCCAGAAATGTGCATTCATCAGTAGCTGGTACCCTGAGAGGGATTCCCCAATTATTTCCTTTATTTTTATATTGCCATTTGAAATTGATCTTTTTCTGGTTATTATTTTCCTTATGTTCCATGCAAAGATATGTGAAAAGGGTATCGCTCAACTCATGACAGATATTTAGCATAAAATCAATTAATATTTGGACTGGTTCACAGTGCCATAGGTTTGTGTATAAATTACATGGTTTGCTTGGCCTCCAAACCCACAATGCATTGAGAATGTCGAAAAGGTTTATTGATGATTGAACAAACGGAAATAGTTCCATATCCGGCCATCACTCTAGACCTCGTGCACAAAGTCTATGGGCCATGACAGAAAAAGTCAAAGTTTTTTCAAAGAATAAGTTGAAATTTTGTTCCTCCTAAATTTGTGTTTCTTCATCAGATTTACATTTTTTGGTAGTTTTTAAGTCATATTTAGGGAAAATAAATGATGGCCGGATATGGAACTCTTTCCGAACAAACTATTGTCGGAAATGTTAAAAGGATGGGGCCATCTTGACAATAAAAAAAAATGTCGGGCCAACAGCACCTCTTTCATTTTTCAAAAAACCCTCTTTCATTTTTCAAAAAACCCAGACGCCAAACATGTATTTTTTTAATTGGCCCAAGGCAAACCGGCCTACCTGTCCTCGATTGCTCCCTGCGGTACTTTCGCGCTTTGCTTGCCAGCTCGCCCCACTTTTTCCGCACTTTTTGCCAATCTCTTTCTGGCCCCCCACTCTCCAAAATCAGCTGTGCTGCTTGTTGCCAATGTGCCTTCTTGATTTTTTGTATATTGGCTGGTGCTCTCCTCCCCTTACCGCTGCATCCAAACAATTCCCGTGCACTGTGATCTTTGACAAACTCCGACAATATTTTGATTTCTTCTGTCGACCAATTTACGGTTCTGCCATGCGAGTTATTTTTCTGCGAAGCCATAGTAGTGCAGTGTATATGACCATCAACAAGACTAAGCGAGCTTACATTTACTTACGTACGTATCCTGCCGATCCATTCCGCAGCAGCACAAAACGAGCAAAAAATGAAGAAAATACACCCGCCAAAATTTCGCGTAGATCGTCTGCTTTCACTGTGGGCTTCGTTTACGCGTAAATGCACGTTTGTGCATCATGTCCACCACGTACGTCCATGTAAATTTCGCAAGCACGTCGTGACCTTTGTGCTTCGAGGCACATTTTAGCCTCGTCCACGAGTTTCTTTTTAGGAAGAATTAAATCGGAACATTGCGCAGCTAAGACAAGTTTCGTGAAATGCTCCGTAACGAAATGGCGCAGCTACGCAACATTTTCATTGCGCAAGGCTTACGCCACTTTCAAAAGTTGCGCAAGTTACGCACTTTTTCGTGAAATCGGCTGCAGAACGTTTTAGGCCAACGCGTGAGTAGCGCGTTAAAAATAGTTGATACGCTGGCAAACGCTGAACTTTCACCGAAAAAGGTCAAGTGGAACCATGATTTCAGCGTGTCCATAACGCGTTGATAACGGGTTCATAGCGTATGCCAGCGCGTGATTAGCGTGTGAGGAACGCGCTCAGCGTGTGAGGAACGCATCACTGATTTATAGATAAAATATGACAGCGTATCGCCAGCGTACGCCAGCGTTCGCCAGCGCTTGAGTAACGAGTTAGTAACGCGCTCGACGACTGAGGAACGACTGCCCAGCGCGTGAGTAGCTTGTTCTAACGCGTCCCACCCAGCGTACTGCAACGACCACGTGATTTTTGTTATAAATAGCCGACGCGCTACTACAGTACTTCATTCTTGCAGTAGTCTCTTCAATGCTGTCTCAAGGAGAAGTGATGAAGAGGTACCAGCAGCACCCTATATATATATATACAGATACCCCAACACGCTGGATAATACGCTATCAATACGCTAGCACACGCTGAACGCGTTACCTGGTCGTTAGGCAGTCATCGAACGCGCTAGGTCGTTACACATACGCTGACCAACGTTGACAAACGCTACAAGCGCGCTACAAACCCGTTATCAACGCGTTAGAGGCACGCTAGGGATACGCTAGCCCTCCAACCAGAGGAGACTTGGAATCCATGGACTTACAAACTGGTGCTATAATACCATCTAGTCTGGCCGCTGACAAATTTGTGCACTTCACAGCTGATAACATCGATATTCTGGATGAAACGTTGGACGGTAAACAGACATTCCATGCAACACAAGTAGCAGCATGGCAGCGAGGACCAGCTTCAAACGTAATGTTTGACCAGATGACACTGTCAGCAAAGCGTGTGGTGGATGTACCTGATGTGATGAATCATCTCTTCTCGGCAAACTTGCCTGTTAAGAAACCAACTTCAATATTTCCAAGTCCAGTTCAGTCGACATGGTATGGTCCAGCAGACAGAAGTCCTTCAAAACTGCAGAGGCTACTGATGTGGTCTTCAATATACTGCGTCAGAAGTCTGTCATGAAAACCAGCTGGACGACATTCAACGAGTCGATGTTAACTACAGACCCTGCAATCACCACAGTTGGGTATATGCCTATTGTCCGAGCACCAGCCCATGAGTATGATACACTTTATACTGTGATTGAGAGGTGCATGCAAGTATCCACTACCCTTGGAGGAGTATACAGTGATCACTGTGGATCAAGCTCTGTATTATAAGCTAATGGAATTGAAGTGGGCCAAACCTGAATATCTTGGCAAACTAATACCTCGTCTTGGTGGTTTGCACACAGCGATGAATTTCCTGAAAGTGATAGGGCAGCACATGCAAGGATCAGGGTTGTCTGAGGTGTGGGTTGAAGCTGGTATTTTGGGCCCAAATGCTACCCAACACGCATTGGCTGGGAAACATTACAACAGGGCTATGAGATCTCATAAGCTTACTTGGCAAGGACTTTGGCGTCTTCTTTGGCCACAGCTCCTCAACTTTGTTAAAAGTGTTGACAAAGAATTGTTTCATGACATTTCTACTGTGGGATCCAACTCAACAGATGCAGAAAACCTGACACAGTTAATCAGCGAGGAAAGATTCTCACAGGTCGTGGCAGCTTTCGTAGAAGGAAAAGAAAAGGAAAATGTCAACTTTTCTTTCTGGTGGGGGATACATGGAAATGGTATCACTGTTGCTGACGTTCACACGAGCCCAGCGCGATGGTATTTGGGACTTGCACTTGCACTCTTTCGCGCTCATGTTGCCACTCTTTATGAGATATGACCATAGTAATTATGGCAGATGGGGGCCTGTGAGATGAAAATGCTACCCCCTTTCTGTCAAATCGCAAATTCAACCAAGTTGATCCAGACCAGGCTCAAGAATGGCTCAATGGTACAGGAAAAAGAGGAGGTGGCATCACAAAGACAACCTCTGCATTGAACAGATGGGCCCTCTCCTACAACCTCAGATCACACATTGCAGCAGATACCCGTGAGATGTTTCAGATTTGTTCCGGCAAAGCTGTTCATCACAACGAAGCAATGCCACGCAGGCAACAGCGTGACAACACAGATGAGGAGTCACTGGTCTCTGTTTTTTAACGCTTCAAAGTAACGTCGCCTGAAACACATGAAACTGTACTCCAGAATATTGCCACCAAAGATCTTGCAACTGAAATAATCCAAGACTCACTCTTGAATGCAAGAAACAAAGGTCAGCAGCAACTTGATGCATTTGTGAAGGACAAGCTCCTTGTACAAGTTGGAACACAATCGACCGGTTCAATATATGATCCCATCAAGAAAAACAAGCCTGCCACCTTCGAAACTCTGTATGAAGTTGTGAAGAGCACCGACAAGACCAAGACAACAGTGCTTAAGGCAGACAGGAATGTTCTACATAGACTTGTTGCATGCTATTCATCTGGACGAAATGTGGATCTTCACAATATTCTAAAGCATGAACTATTGCCAGTTCCAGTATCTCTTGCAGAAATGAATGGTAGCTTGAGAACTGGTGACAAATCTGTTTCGGCTAAAATACTGACTGCTGACATCACTTGTCCTGCTACTATATATCTCCATGATAGGTCAGCGTGCCTCGTGATAGATGGACAAGCAAGAGTTGTTGCTATTGACAAACCAGCAGAGGCAAAGACATTCGGTGACTTAGGGGACGTGTTCGTGAAATCTGTCTTGCACTCGGGGGCACTGTATGATCGCATTGATGTTGTGTTTGATAGGTACAGGGAATAATCCATTAAAGCAGGCACTCGACACCACAGGAAGTTGAGAAGTACTCGCCCGATACGCCGTGTGATTGAGAGCAGAGAGGTTCCACTACCCAACTCCTGGCCTAATTTCATCGCTTTGTCAGAGAAGACCTTGCCCACTTCCTTTCAGAAGAGCTTCTTGCCAATTCACCACTTGACAAGGAGATTGTTGTTGGAGGAGGATTTTTAGATGAAACAGAAGTCAGGTCGTCTAAAGAAGAAACATGCATCATTCCCCTCAAGGCTACACATGAAGAAGCTGATACACGCCTTATTCTTCATGCCATAAATGTAAACTTTGGTTGTTGTAGCACGGGACACGGATGTACTCCTCCTTCTAGCACACCATCTCAGTCGTGCTAATTGTGACCATCTCTGGATGATGGCTGGAACAGCTGGGAAGCAGAAATACATATCAGTTAATGATGTCTGCAGAAAGCTGCCAGCTGGGTCCATGGAATCACTTCTACCATTTCATGCTCTAACTGGCTGCGATACTACTTCGTACTTCTTTGGACACACAAAGAAATCAGCATAGCCAGTTTTTCTCCAGCACCACGATCTTCTAATAGAGCTTGGGGTAGGAACTTTGAACGACTCCCACCTGAAGCATGCAGAATCCTTCGTATGCAAGATATATGGAGTCGACAACGTGGACTTAATAAATGATGTGCGTGTCAGCAAATTTTCCAAGGCCTGCAAACAGGAATTGCTCCCCCAACCAGTGACTCCCTTGAGCTGCACATAAAGCGTGTCCATTACCAGTCCATGGTGTGGAAGCTAGCCCATTGTCCTGTACCAGCACTACCAGATGCAAGTGGGATGGGATGGAAATGTGACGAGACAGGCCTTCACCCTATTCTGATGGCCCTTGATCCAATCACAGATGCCTGTCTTGAACTGATATCATGCAGCTGCCGTAAAGGATGCCAGACCCTACGATGCAGATGTCGGAAAGCAAAGCTACCTTGTACTACTGTGTGCGGATGCCGACAACAGACTGATCTGGATGCCTGTATGAACTTTAATATCTAACTCTCATCTGACTGTCCGTAACACAGTGACATTCTACTAAATACAGAACAAAAATGTGAGTCCTAATCCATCCAGTGCATGGAGATTATTAACTGATGATAAGAGTATACATTCAAAAATGTTCATGCATTCTTAATGTTAGCAAAATTTACGTGCACATTATTGCATATAATATAGTTGCTTTTATTTCATAGTTTAATAGGATAATCCAGTTTTGACTGGTTGAGTGTCGAATTCGGCTGTGGTGGGGGGGGGGGGGGGGGGGTTAATACATATTTTTGAGATAAGAAAGAAAACTTTAACTTAAGCTCACAGGTAATGAGGACAGAACCTAATTTCTAATCATGTGAACGGGACATTGCCCCAATAATCCTTAACTGTTCAGTGGTTGATGTCTTAAAGACATTGGAAAACAAAATCACAACAGTGGGAGCCATTTGTGCATTTGGTTACATGTAACATTTTATTGCAGATCGTGGTGAAATAGAACTATAGAGAAGCAAATGGTTTTAATAATTCTTTTTGAATTCTTATATAATTTAGTTTGGCAAATCAGATTACTCTAGTCTAAAAATATACTTCATCAGTGGTAGGTTCCAGTTTTTGAACAAGTACCCCCAAATTAAGTTACATTGATATGTTACCAACTTCTATTTGAATGAACCTATTAAATATTTTGGGGAATTCTGGCAAATAAGGCCACTTTAACCTCAAAATACAGCTTTTTAACCTCAGATTTTTGATTCAGCACACCAACATTTGCTAAGATTCCCATGCTACCAACTTTTATTTTAAAATGCAATTTTTTACCTAAATTTGCAATTTTAAAGACTAATTTGGGGATTTTGGGCTGGTAATAGAACTTAAATCTAAAAATACAGATTGATATAAAAAATGTTTGGATTCAGCACCCCCAACTTAGGTAAGATTGATATGTTACCAGTTTCTATTCAAAAATACCTTTTTTTACTAAAATAAGCATTTTAAAACTATTGTCTGGGTTTTGTTAGCCTATAAGATAAATACAGTTTGGTAACAACGATTTTTGGATTCAGCACCCCCAAATTAGGTAAGATGGACATGTTACCAACTTCTACTCAAAAATGCCTCTTCTTGCCTTAAAACAAGCCCTTTTTAAAAATCTCGCCTAGACTATTGGGTTATCCTTCAACATTCAACAGTTGGGTGACGGATCTGCAAAAGTAAGGACGCAATATGGCATCGTCTACGCAATTTTACGTCACGCTACCCAGCAACTCTTCCCTATCTTTGTATCCGGACAACACATTGGCTAGTTACACAACGCGTCTGGTAAAACAAATTAATCTGACCGGTAACTGGGAAGTTGCACTGACAGAAATCTATTATCCTTTTTCGTGGTATAATGTCACCGACGACAATAACTCATTCTCCTTCAGCGAACATGGCATTCTGCAGACCTATCGCAGGATAGCGCATAGATTTTTACCATTCTGTTCAGGAAATTATCGACGCTATTAACAGAGAAATGAGCGAAACTGCTAGAAATAATATCACCATCACCCTGGAAAGGTACACAGGAAGAGTTAAAATAAGACTCAGAGAGGGGGCATTAATCCATTTTAACGATCAGCTGTATCGCACGCTGGGATTGAAATTCAAAGCGGTTAATGTAAATGTACATGGATATTTACCCGTGGATGTGAACGGTGGATTTTACGGCATATACGTATACTGCGACATTGCCGAGAACCAGTTAGTCGGAGACGTGAGCGCGCCATTACTGAGGATTGTCCCCGTGAAGGCATCGGGGGCTACGCAGGGAGATGTTATTGCTCATACGTTTAATACACCTCACTACGTCCCTGTAAAAATGAAAAACTTTGAGGTATACACATGGATATAAGAAAGGACACGGGCGAGGAAGTGCCATTTCAGCGTGGGAAACTCACGACAACACTTCTTTTTAGGAGAAGTCGCCCTTCAGTGTTTTAAAAATGGACTACGAGAGATATTACCGAAATCAAGTCGGAGGCACGGGTGTTTTTTCAGGGGTGCCCCGTTTCAAAGAGGATACGGACTTGGACATATCTCATCAACAGAACATGCTAAATTCAAAATTCTTTTTGGAATAGATTTGTTAGCTCCTATATTCTTTCACATAAATGGGAACAATTTGTGACGTCATCATGACGTCATCAAAAATGTACTTTTTTGAAACACATATAAGGGTACGTTCGATCGTCATAAAAATTGGTGGGTGGGTAGATAATACTACTAGCATGTAAAATCCAAAGTGACGTCATGATGACGTCATCGGCTGATTTTATATCAATTGTTTTGTTTTATCCCAAATCCCTTAGACTTTGTACACAAATTTTGTAAGTGGCACTTTGGTCACTAAACAACCTCAGATCTTAATGAGACTTAACACAAACAAAGACCCTTAGCTGAAAATGTATGCCGAAGAGTGACGTCATGATGACGTCATCACGTGTCACGTGACGTCATCATAAAGGTGCATTTTTCAAGGGCCCATATCTAGAGAACCGTAGGTCCGATTGCCTTAAAACCTGGTATGTTGGTGGGCCACCACGTGTTATAGATGAACATTGAGGTGACGTCATGATGACGTCATCATACGATTTTATAGTAATGTTTAAGTTTTTGAATCTTAAAGTTTCTTAAAGCCATATCTCAACAGAACATGCTAAATTCAAAATTCTGTTTGTAATAGCTTTGTTAGCTCAGATATTCTTTCACATAAATATGAAAAATGTGTGACGTCATCATGACGCCATCAAAAATGTGCTTTTTAGAAACACATATAAGGGTAAGTCCGATCGTCATAAAAATTGGTAGGTAGGTAGACAGTCCCACTAGCATGTAAAATCCCAGGTGACGTCATGATAACATCATTGGTTAATTTTCTATGAATTTTTTAATGTTTCAAATTTCATTGTGCTATATAAATTGTATACTGTCGTTGATCAGATTGACTCCAACCTTGACATAGGCCACGTTGCAAATATATTTTCTTTGACAAGTGCCGTCGTGATGACGTCATCATGGGTCACATGACATCATCTTAAAGGTGCATATTTTAAGCTCCTATATCTAGAGAACTGTACTTAAGATTGCATCCATTCTTGGTATGCTGGTAGGCACACTAGGATTACAGATAAAAATTGATGTGACGTCACGATGACATGATCATACTATTTTATAGCTTTGTTTAATTTTTCCAACTTTTAAGCCATATCTCTTTAACGGAACATCCAAATGTCGAAATTCTTTTTCTAAAACGTTTGTTTGGTCACATATACTTTAATATAAATGTGAACAACGTATGCAAAATTCGAAGTGATGTAATAAAAAAATGCGGAAAAGCCCTATGTTCTGTTCTTGTAACAGACATAGATCTCTAGTTTTCTTTTTCTTCTTCTTTTAGTTCTGACCAAAATCCCATAGACTTTGTACACGAATATAGTCGGTGGCACTTTAGGTCTTAAAAACCTCAGATCTTAACTAAACTTACCTCAAACATAGACCCTAAGCTGACATATTGCGTCGGAGAGTGACGTCATGGTGACGTCATCACGTGTCACGTGACGTCAACTTAAAGGTGCGTTTTTCAAGGGCCCATATCTAGAGAACGGTAAGATCAAAATTGAGGTGACGTCAAGATGACGTCATCATACGATTTTATAGTAATTTTTAAGTTTTTGAACTTCAAAGTTTATTAAAGCCATCTCATCAACAGAACATGCTAAATTCAAAATTCTTTTTGTAATAGCTTTGTTAGCTCTTATATTCTTTCACATAAATGTGAAAAATGTGTGACGTCATCATGACGTTATCAAAAATGTACTTTTTTGAAACACATATAAGGGTAGGTCCGATCGTCATAAAAAGTAGTGGGCAGGTAGATAGTGCTAGTAGCATCCGAGGTGACGTCATGATGACGTCACCGGCTGATTTTCTATGATTTTTTTAGTTCTATCCCAAATCCCATAGACTTTGTACACGAATTTTGTAAGAGCCACTTTGGTCACTAAACAACATCAGATCTTAATCAGGCTTAACACAAACAAAGACCCCAAGGTGAAAATGTATGCCGAAACGTGACGTCGTGATGACGTCATCACGTGTCATGTGACATCATCTTAAAGGTGCATTTTTCAAGGGCCCATATCTAGAGAACGGTAGGTCCGATTTCCTTTAAACCAGGTATGTTGGTAGTGTAGCTCGTGTTATAGATAGAAATTGAGGTGACGTCATGATGACGTCATCATACGATTTTACAGTAATGTCATGAGGTGGCAACCCTACCGTTGTTATCGGGCGGTCAGATTCACTCTCGTGAAGATGAGTAGGGTAGAAAGGAAACCTTCAACACTCAGACTGTTGTTTAAACTGATTAGAGTTGATTTGATTTAATTCACATTCTCCAGTTGTCTATACGACAAAATCTCGCTTAACGGGATGACCAGGTAGGAATACAAAATAATCCAAAGATGAAGACAAAGACAATGGAGGAGACAAAGACCCTGTTGATTATAAATAAAGGGAAATACAACTCTTGTGAATCTTGTCCAAACTCATTGGATTAAAGAAATACAATAAGTATTCTATTATACACTATAAATGCAAATGTTGCTTTGTAGGCAGTTGTCATGACCATTCAAAATAATACTTAAATATGATAAAGGATTAATCAAGTAAATAAAGAGAATCACAGTCTTACCCTGATACAAAAGAAAGGCCCTGTACTGTATGTTTGTGTTGTACAACAACGGTTAGGCTTGTATCGTAGCTTAGCAAGTCTCAGCTATGCCTATGGCTCAATAAATATTTGCTCACTCATATGAGCTTTTGAAACAGTTGCCACTTTTGTGAGAGGTGGAATAATGACGGCTTCCGAACTTGCGTTAGCCACAAAAACGTCCATAGAGACACCGCTAAGATTCACAATGCCTTCTAGAACTTGACACCGCACTTGCTGGTCAACAGCACCATTTGACTTTAATTCAATGAGACCACCACTTGGAGACAACCCAAGAGATAATGGTCGTAAAAAGAACTGCTCATCCACATTGTGGGGAATAACTTCTTCAAGAACACAGGACACCTTCTGCACTACACCTGGAGAAATGACATGTCGCCCTACCGTCCACACATTAGTTTCTAGGGAACTATCATTGTCCTCAGCATGATCAGGGATCAAAGACTCGACAGCACCAAGCCAGCGTAGGGCCAGGTCCCATTCTGGCCCAGATCCACATTTTGAGTACTGTTTACCATAGCAGAAATCTTTCTTAGTACATTGCATCCAAGCAACACAGGATACATCCTTTCTCTACGCTCTGGTGGGGACGAAGTGGTCTTTTTGGAAACCAACAGACTGACCTGAAGCTCCTTGCCAAAAATCTTCAATTTGGCCTCAAAACATCCCTCAACGGGTATCTCCAATTGGTTAGCCCCAACTAACTTCATAAATGAGCATACGGGTGTGAGCTCGCCTGCACTCGAGAGGTGCTCATGGAAAAATTCCCAAGAAACCAGCGAACTTTCTGCTCCTGTATCTAAAACACATTGTGTTCTCACACCATTAAGAAAAATTGATGCAGTGGGACATCTGGCTAAGAGCTTCTGTCGCATATCCGCGACATTCAACTTCTCTCCGCTCCTATTTTCACCATTCACTGGTATGTGTAGAGATTTGTCTGACAATTGTGTTGTGGGCACCTCACTACGTAAGCATTCCCCCGTCACAGTGCCCTCTGTAACGGAGGTTACGCGTTTTCCTGTACAGACTCGCTAGCTTTGGGCTGCGCTGGCTTATCAGACTTTTCATTGGCCCTTTGACGCTTAAAGCAATTCTCGAAGCGATGTCGCAGTTTCTTGCAGAAGGAGCATTTAGTGAGTTGCCTGTCGCTGTGCGCTTTGGCATTCTGCTCCTTTAGCGATTCCATTGAAGTTGCCATTGTCTGCATTTTACTGTTTGTTTCTTGTTGCTGCGCCACTAGTTGCTGCACAGAGGTGAGTAATTGCTTTTGAGTCTCCACCAGCTGCATCAAAATCGCTTCCGGCTGATAACTCCATTCTGTCATAGAGTCTTATCAATGCGCGGCTAAAATCAGCTAAACTCTCTCCCGCTAACTGATTGCGGCTATACAAAGCGCTTGTCAGTGACTGAATGGTCTCCGGAGACCCGAATCTACGGCGTAGCAATGCTGTCAACTTGGGAAGAGTATTTCTCTCACCCACCGGACTACAATTGACCTCCTCCCTTGCAACCCCACCTAGAAAGTCTAGTGTCGCGCTTGATTGCTCCTGCTCCGAGAGCCCGAGTTGCCTCCGGGAGCCACTCATCAGAAGTCTGATCGCCAGCCCGTTTATGGTATCCAAGAAACTTAGCAAGTTTAATGGTTGGTGCCCTCTGATAACGCAAATTCTGGAAGGCACCTGCCAAGGTATTTGCCAGGGCTTGGTTGGATTGTAATATGGCGTCGGCGATATTTTCAGGTAGTGCCATGATCCCTGTATAAATATCGCAGAGTCTACAATCAATACAGAATAGCACACAACCCTTATCTTGCAGAAACACAAAGGCCGCTAAACTGTGGCCATGAATAAATACCCTTATGAACTAACACATACAAAACTGAAAATTGATTTTTAATTTAGTGTACTGCATTCATCAGATATACATGTGGCCAGACACATAGGCCTACGTGGCAAAATTTGTTTCTTTTTTTTGTTTCTATTTTTTACCCAAAAAGGGAAAGCCAAACTTGTATCTATATCAGGGGTCTAAGAAAAACAAGAAATACCAACAAAACCAATTATGTAGATCAGAGATGATGAAAATAACCTTGCTTGATTGAAGTCACGCCCTGATCCTGTCTACGACGCCAATTCTGTCATGAGGTGGCAACCCTACCGTTGTTATCGGGCGGTCAGATTCACTCTCGTGAAGATGAGTAGGGTAGAAAGGAAACCTTCAACACTCAGACTGTTGTTTAAACTGATTAGAGTTGATTTGATTTAATTCACATTCTCCAGTTGTCTATACGACAAAATCTCGCTTAACGGGATGACCAGGTAGGAATACAAAATAATCCAAAGATGAAGACAAAGACAATGGAGGAGACAAAGACCCTGTTGATTATAAATACAGGGAAATACAACTCTTGTGAATCTTGTCCCAACTCATTGGATTAAAGAAATACAATAAGTATTCTATTATACACTATAAATGCAAATGTTGCTTTGTAGGCAGTTGTCATGACCATTCAAAATAATACTTAAATATGATAAAGGATTAATCAAGTAAATAAAGAGAATCACAGTAACGGTTAGGCTTGTATCGTAGCTTAGCAAGTCTCAGCTAGCTATGCCTATGGAATAAAATACACAAACATGCCAATAGCACATGCAGAATACATTGTATATTCAGGCGAATATCTTCCGTCATCGAAAAAGTCCCGTGCACTGATTAACAACACGACTCACATGTACAACTATTTTAAATACAGCGCTTTAACTTGCACTGTGCAGCTGAGATTCAAAGTTGTGCTATGTACATAAGCACACTACGTACACAATGCTGTAATCAATGCCGCCATTGTACAATGCATCGTGCAATGTATGTATACGTAAACGGTCATTCACTCTAGAAAAGTTTTGGCAACTTCATGCAAAACTAACACTCTCAAAACTGCAAGGATCTATCAGGTTGACAGTAATCATACCAATCAACATCTTCCATGCCTCTTGCAATATCTATTCAATACTTAATCAGAATGTAACTCACCCCAAAATGGGAGAAAAGTGGCTGATTTTCAGGCAAGGATCGGCTCAGTCTGGCGAGTTTTAAGGCACGCTCGTAAAAGGACCAAAACATGTGAGCGCTCTTCCCACATTGAGTATAACCCCTCGTTCTTCGTAAAAATGAACTAAGAATAAGCATTTGCTTTAATTACTTTGACGATGATGATGAAATGCCATTAAAAATAATCATTCTTTAGGTGCCGTTATCAAATAACATGATATCTATAAAAAAAGGTTCAAACTTGCTCACTAGGATCGTTAAATTAGCGGGGGTATGTACACTGAAATGAACTGCACTAAATAGTCACTGCATCACGCATGTCCCTAATGAATTATTCATTAAAACCCCATATCCTTACAGTAATATTAAAGTTTTTGAACTTTAAAGTTTCTTAAAGCCATATCTCATCAACAGAACATGCTAAATTCAAAATTCTTTTTGTAATTGCTTTGTTAGCTTCTATATTCTTTCACATAAATGTACAAAATGTGTGACGTCATTATATGACGTCATCAAAAATGTGCTTTTTGGAAACACATATAAGGGTAGGTCCGATCATCATAAAATTTGGTAGGTAGGTAGATAGTGCCACTAGCATGTAAAATCCGAAGTGACGTCATGATGACGTCATCGGCTGATTTTCTATGAATTTTTAGTTCTATCCCAAATCCCATAGACTTTGTACTCGAATTTTGTAAGTGGCACTTTGGTCACTAAACAACCTCAGATCTTAATCAGACTTAACACAAACATAGACCCTAAGCTGAAATTGTATGCCGAAGAGTGACAGGGTGATGACGTCATCACGTGTCACGTAATGTGCATTTTTCAATGGCCCGTATCTAGAGAACGGTAGGTCCGATTACGCTCAAACGTAGTATGTTAGTAGGCAAGCATTTGTTGTTGATAAGAATTAAGGTGACGTCACGATGACATCACCATACGAAATTATAGTAATTTTAAAGTTTGTTTACCTTAACATTTTCTTTAAGCCATATCGCATCAACAGAACATGCTAATATCGAAATTATTTTTGTAATAGGTTTAATAGGTACTACATATGTAAAACAAAATGCAAAATATGTGCACCATCATATTGACGTCATCAAAGGCATAATTTCTCGTAAAACATGTAAATTGGTAGCTCCAATTGTCATGAAGCCTGGTTGGTAGGTAGACTTGTCACAAGCAAGCAAAAATCGCAGTGACATCATACAAAAATAATGCGGAAAAGCCCTATGTTCTGTTCAGCGAAGAGACATAGAGTCCTAGTTATTTATTTATTGTTGTTTGAAGTAATGTTGATTTTGTATGGACATAATGGTAGAATATATACTTTTCAAGTAATAAACCAACAAAATAACAATAAATATTGAATTTACTTTGATGACCTCTCGTGACCTTTGTCTTGAAAAATAACATTTGACCTAAAAACAAGAATGCTTTTGGTTAATTTTAAATTTGGGGGTTTACAGATGTAGATGGGTGTTTTTTAGTAATTGGGAAAACAAACTGCAAACAAACTGTAATCATCATTTGACCTTGCCTATAAACTTTGACCTCAAATTTACCTGATATTCTTATTAAGTCATTTCTGGTAATTTTGTCCAAACAAATTTGTGTTACTTGCAGTAAATGTGAAAAAAAAGCAACATAATTAGGTCATAAGACCCCAGGCTTGGCCTTTGACCCCTAAAATTAACATTCTATGTAAATTATTTCATTTTGGATAAACTTTTCATCATGGACAATGGGCTGTATTTTTTCTGTACAATATGAACAGGCATTTAAATAAAAAGAAACACTGGCAGTTACATGTATGTGGCACATGTACATGTATGTGTTTATTTGATTACTTTTGCAAACTGCACTCAGTAATGTCATATTGCCTCCAGAAATATACATACATTGTAGCTCTTTACATACATTGTAGTTATCGGAATAATGTAGTGGAAATTTCTGTAGCAGAATGCAGTGTGTGTATGTCCTATATGTAACGGGGCCGATGGCAAAGTAGCATAATGGAGCACAGACACTACATTTTTCTGCGAGCGTGAATGGGATGACAAATTTATCTTCAAGCAAACTTCATGCAAGATCCTCAACGAACCATACACTAGTGTACACGTTCAGAGGGGTGTACACGATCAGCATGTACAACGTATGGCATGCGAAGATAGTGTTCATTGTCAAGAAGTCCATGAAATTCTTGGAAGCAAGCCCCTTTCTTGCAGAGATACACTTGGCACAAGGAGCATGTATAGTGCGTTTCAACACAGCGACCTGATGGTGTTCTGCAGACCTTCATTGAGCAGGCTCGGCATGCCTTTTTTCGTCCGTCAAGATGTACAAGTGAATGGCCAGGGAGGATGTCTAGTTGCACAATTCCCACAATTTGGGAGCCTGTTGATGTTCCTGAGACGGACCGCTTCTGAGAGGAGAAGTTATCAACAAGTTGATGTACGAGTGCTAATTTGAAAGTCTTCAGTGAATACTTTCTTTTGTCGGATGGTAGCGGCATGTGAGAGAGTGAATGTAATATGTGCACATTGACAGTGGCAATATTGATCAGACCCCACATCACATATTTCCACAATTTTTTGCCTGATCGTCCAATATTATAATATGCACGTGACTGGTCATTCTGGTCAACACCTCCCATGTATTTATTATACATAACAACCATATTTGGTACACGATGCACTTCATCTTTGTTCAAGTTTTTACCACATCTCCCCCATCACTGTTACTTGCAATCATCCTCACATCTCGTTTGTCCTTCCATTTGCAGACAAGAATTCCATGTGGATTGATCATTTGCTTCTTTTCACCTTTCTTTAATTTTGCGTTGATGACCTCCTTTGGTAGACCCTTACTATTTTGCCGAACAGTACCACAGTAGAATGTACAATTCTGCAGTAGTTTCTCCAGTAGGTTTACTGAGGAAAAGAAATTGTCTGCATATACATGGCGGTTTGTACCAAGGAGCGTGTGTGTGAGATTCATTACAACATCAAATCCAAGCCCTGATCCACTTCGATCGCTGTTTTTCCCTGTGTACACATTAAAATCAGAACAGTAGCCGGTTAACGAGTCACACAAACACCACAGTTTGATGCCCAATTTGATAGGCTTCTTTGGCATATATTGCTTCCACCCTAGCCTTCCATCGAATTGAATCATAGCCTCATCCACTGACAGTTGTGCTCCGGGTGTGAAATTCTGGAAGAGGTTCTCACCAAAGGATGTTATTATCGTGCGAACTTTGTACTGTTTGTCTGTTTGATCTACTGCATTGGAATCACTCAGATGGAGATACCGACTCAACTTCTCGAATCGGTTTCTTGAGAACCGTTGAGCAACATAATGATTGTGAAGAGCACTGTCGGTACTCCAGTAATCTCTGCCCTCGGGAAGCTGTGCGATACCCATCAACATGTTTACTCCAATATATGCTTTTATTTCATTGGCAGTTGTTGGGTACCATGCTTTGTCTGACGTGGACAGGCGATCCGCTTTATTGGGATGTGCAGGTGGGCACTTGAAAACAGCATACTGATTGTTGTGTCTGCAAGGTTTGTGAAGAAATCTTCACCGATCTCACACAGAAGATAATCTAGTTCCGGGGCATCAAATGCTAGATTGATGGTCTGACCAGACGAACCCTCGTATACTGGGATATCTGTCGAGGGGATTATCTTACTCCAATCACTCTGTTCTCCATGATTGTGTCTTCTTGGCCTTGTGGTTACAGTGCTATGTTAGGGGTTGTGCGACATCACTTTGTATCACTGTCATCAGAACCTGAAGCACTGCCCATGGATTCATCTGTATCTACACCCAGATCATCGTCGGATGCAGAGTCCTAAAAGAAAGAAAATATATGAACATACTTTCAAAGTACATTGAAATAACATTAAAATGCTTTGCAATATCTACAAAAATACGTAATGTATGTGGGCTTCAAATAATGCTGGAACATCACTGGTGTTGGCCAGTCAATCAGATAGAAATAAATAGAAATCACTGGCGTAACTGGGTACATTTTTTGAGGGGCACCTGGGGGGGGGGGGGGGGGGGGGGGGGGGGGGGGGGGGGGGGGGGGGGGGGGGGGGGGGGGGGTTGCACACATTTTGTTCAATTGGGGCACTGAAACTTACATGAACTGCAGTTTGTATAATTTATTGTACATTTCAAGATTTCAAATGGGGGCGGGGGGGGGGAGGGGGGCGTTTTAATCCCAATTCTCAGAGGTGCAACATGATTTACAGACAAAAAAATTACATCAACCAAACAAATGAACATTCATCAGTTTTCAAATGATTGACTATTTCCGAAAATAATTGTTGCTAGAACTAAGACAAAGTATAGGCTAGGACCTTCATGTAAAAACAAAACAAAGAAAACAGTTTTTTTTTAATAATAAAAAGGCCTCCACTTTAAATTATTATTATTATTGTTGCCTTATATGTCTTTCCGAGACAAACGCTTGTTCATTGACCGTTTGCAAAATTTTATACCGCGAGTCATGGGGGCCGCCATCTTGAGAAAAAAAATCTGATTCGTTTCACGGAAGTTCCTTCGTGTTTTTCACGAAACATGGCATATGTATCTACCTCTTTTATTTCTTTTTCAAACTAACCTGTGTCGACACTTCAATATCCGGGTCTTCATCAGAGTTGCCCGGATCAATAATATCTTGTAAAATTGAAGCGGCATCGAGACGTTTTCGAGACATCTCGCTCGCTCGCTCGCTCGACCGACCGACCGACCGACCGACCGACCGACCGACAAGACACGAGCGCTCTGTGTGTGTAGGACGGATAGGTCTATACCAAAGATCGTATAGCGCCGCGTAGCGGCGCAAGATGGAGAACTCGGCCGAAATTGTGAAATCACCATGGGCGCCATTGGCCGCCATTTGAGCAAGCAAAATCATCGGTCGAAAGTTACGCGCCATGTGTTTTGCATACATCTGGCAATGTGGCATACAACATGTCAACTCATTGTTCGGCGATTCGCTGCAAAAATCGGCAGAAAAACTGCCCGGAGTTGTCATTTTTCCGATTTCCCAAGAATAAAGAAAGGTAATTATCTATCGATATTGGAATAGGCCTATGTTGAAACTGAAAGTATAATTTTACGGTTTTTCTAGACATAGACACGGTACGGAATAATAGTACAATTTTTTGACAAGTACGTTAGCCTATTTGGGTCGATTTGTATTGCCATTTGCACTCAAATTTTAAGAAGGCAAAAATTCTGGGGTGGGGCAGCGTGGATATATGGTTGGAGAATAAACATTAACCGATGAGAGCATCAGAATAAAGATTTTGTTGAAAAACAAAATTTATTTAGGCCTAATTTTAACTCGGTCATAGTTTTGATAGGCTAGCTCCAGACAAGCCCAGGCCAAGGCCCCCTTGGCCCTATGCCTAAATAGTACAAGTTACAACTGGCATGTGCATGCTATGCCTAACCTTGGAAGAAGGAACGGCCTAAACATGGCCTAACTTGTGTCTAGCATTTCTCACAGATTTTGTTTGTTTTCTTGGTTGTTTGTGTTTTTTTGTGTTTCTATTTGTTGATTCTGTATTTTGGTTTTATTTGTGCTTTTGTTTTGTCTGTGTATTCTCTTCTAAGACTGGAGCTTAGCCCAGTAGGCAAAGTAACTAAAAAACATGTTTAGCATCCCCACCAGCTTCCTTTTTGGAAAATGAGGAAAATGAGGTGAAAAAACCCAAAATGTCACCGATCCATCAAGAAATAATATACTTGCCAGTCAGAACTTCTAAAACCACTGTAAACATGTTCTCTTGTCCAACAGTTCTCTTGTCCAACAGTTCTCTTATCCAACAGTTCTCTTATCCAACAGTTCTCTTGTCCAACACAGTTCTCTTGTCCAACATGTCTCTTTAATGTTTGTGTATTTGAACAGTTGAAAAACCTGTGGTTGTCCGAGATTTTAAAAAATATGGCGGCCTTCTTGAAAATAAAAAAATACAAATCTCTCTTTCCTTTTTTGTTTACTTTGCCTTACAAAAATAAGGATGCCTGGGTCTTGGTGATTCAGGATGTAAAATCAAACAGTCCAGGAAGGCTCCATTTGAAATCGCAAACATGCAATTTGATTCAACCTCAACCAATTCATCAAATTAAATTCAACATTTCCCCCAAAAAATGTTGTTTTAATAATTTTATTTTTCACTCTTAACAGAATATATATTTAGCTGCTTCTTGATATCCACAGATGCGACTTTTTTTTAAATGTAACAGTATTTTTTACTAAGTTAGAAAATCCTTATATTATAAATGTATAAACTATAACATTTTCTGTTAAACTTTCAATGACAGATGCCAACGCCAGGTACAAAGAACGAGACGTCGTGATCTGGTTGGAAGAACCCCTTGGTACCTATACAGTAACTGTTGGCTGTGCTCCAAGCATTTTGAGACCAATCGGTTTGTAAACAGGCAGAAACAGCGACTGATTAAGTGGAATGCCATACCTACCCTTTTTGATGTCCCCAACCCACCGAAGCCAGTAGCTACAGCAAGGCGCTCTCTGAAGCGGAAACTGGAGCTTGGTGGTGATGACTTGGACACATCCATAAAGCTTGCATAAGGTAATTCATTTACACTTTGACCTACCTTTCTAAGTTCTGTAGGTGTTTTGTTTTGTTTTGTTTTGTTTTGTTTGGGGAGGGGTGGATACAAAAAAAGTAATATGGATATGATAGCCTTGGGGACCAAAATGACAGTTTTTGACCACAATGAACAGTTTGGGGGGAGGGGAGGGGAGAGGGGGTTTGAGTCTAGGCCGCCCCGGGTCCCCCTGCCCCTCCCCCCCCCCAAATCTCTCCCCAACTATGAATCAGACATACTTTAATGGGTTAAGTCATTCCAATAGTGCCTGTTCCCATTTCAGTTTCCTTAATACATGTAGCAACTGGGTGCATAGTACTTCCCCCACAATTGATACCATGATCAATACAAGTGAATGTTCATTTTCTTATTTCTATTTGATTCATCTTTATATATAATAACACCATGTGGGTACTTTTTCAGTAAAATTTAAACATCTTGGTACAACATTGATTAGTTTCAGTGTGGCCCCATAACAACAAAGACATGTATGCAAAATGAGAAACTTTCCAATAAAAAATTTGACTGATGAAAACGGATGGTTAAAAGAACGTGTTGATTGTCCATTTTGAAAAAGGTAAATTCCATTTTATTACAAGTATTGATCTTGGAGTGTCCTTGTTTAGCAGGCAGAAACTTTGCATTCACCTGTTTTCTCTTCAAAGTTTACCATTATATTTGTTAAGTTTCTAAATTCATTTTGGCAAAATTTTTTTCTCTTTCAACCTCAGTTTCTGATGTAGCCCATGACCATATTTATGGAAAGCATTGCACTGATGGAATTCCCACATCCCATGAAGAGCTTCCTCGACAGGGACAGCAGAGGCCAAGTAAGCAGAGCAGATCTCTACAGAAGGAACGGGTGAAAACAACCAGATTAAAGCAGAGGTCAAACGTCTTCAAACTATGCTCACTCAACTGACTGTAGGTGGGAGGTGGGCAGAGCATAGGTGATATGGGTGCTACTCAGTACTTGAAAGAGCCATCATTGTCATTCTTTGCTTCACAGCTGAGGAATTCAAGTCAGCGTGTGAAGGCAAGAGGCAGGAGATGGTCATATACTGACAAAGTAATTGCCTTGTCTCTTTACTATCAAGGTCCTAGAGCATACCAATTATGTAGCAGAATATTCACACTTCCCTCTGTATCATCTCTACGAAAATGGTTACTTAATAGAATAATAGTGTTCAGATTCATCCAGGATTTTCCCCCACTGTTCTCAATGTGCTGAAACATAAAGTCTGTGGAATGAGTGACAGGGATAAGCTTTGTGTATATAGTAACCTTTGATGAAATGAGTTTGCGAGCCCGTTTGTCCTACGATATTTCCTGTGACAGGGTTGAAGGATTTGAAGATTATGGGCTCCTTGCTAGGGCAACTAGAGTTGCTGACCATGCACTGGTTTATATAGTTAAAGGAATGTTTTCCAATTGGAAGCAACCAATCGGTTATTTTCTCTCAAGAGATGCTACACCAGCAAATACTTTAGAAGATCTACTTAAGGAGTGTTTGCATAACCTGAAAGAAATTGGATTAACCTCTAAATTGGTAGTGTGTGATCAAGGTTCTAGCAATGTAAATATGTACAAATCTCTCTCTATTTCTGCAGAAAAACCAAGTTTTGACTTGTAATTACTGGTATGGGCAACAGCTGTATCTAATTTAAATATAAAACTGTTGAAAAAACAATCTGAGCCAGTACAGGCATTGAAAGGAGAAGGAATTTGTGAAGTTTGTTGGTAATGGACATACAGCCGCACATTGTTACATTGAAATTATTTCCACTGAAATAATTAATGTGGGATTTTAAGAGTCTCCAGAGAGGTGATATTATATTTTGTTAAACAAATTTTCCTCCATAGACGCAGTCCTCTAATGTATTGTAATACAAACTGGTTGAATTGCACAAGACTTTGATGTTTTCATACATTACCTGCCTGAAACACATCTATATGTATGTAAGAAGTTTGTCATGCAGTACCACATACAGAAAAGCTTGAAACGCTTGTGCATGGAATGACCTGACTTTGGTAACAATAAAACATTGAAATTAACTCATGTGTCGTTTTTTTTGTTATTTGTTGTTTGTATGTCTTTCCTGTTTGTTGCAAAGAAACACCTTGATCAAAGTTGTCTGTTGAAAGGAAGGACAAACCCAGGATTTGTAAAGATAACACGGAAAGCATATGGGGAGGAGGATAATGGCATATATCCAACATGTTATTAGGCAGGTTATCGAGCCACAGATTTGTAAACAGTACACTGCGCAACATGAAAATCATTTCAGGGGTTTGGGGATTTGTAATGAATTTTCGGCAAACCTCTCCAACATATTTATGCATACCCTTTCTTTCCAGAAATTAATTAAATTAAACATTTTCTTTTTTTTGGGGGGGGGGGGGGGGGGGGGGGGGGAGGCAATCGGGGACAGTTCCAGGATTTTTTGCAGAGGAAGGCCAGGCTTGACAGGGTTTTTATTCTTACCCGTAAAAGCAAAATTAAAAGCAAAACCAACCCCCCCCCCAAAAAAAAAATAAAAATAAATAAATAAAATAAAACAAACAAAAACAAAAACTGAACAAATGCAGGCCGCTAATCTTTTTTAACCCAGGAAAAATTAAGGGAAAACAAACCCAAAACAGCGCCTAATATTTCAAACCTCTGGAAGCGCTAAAGTAAAAAAAGATTGATCCTTTTTTTCTTAAATTCATTAACAAAAAATGTTTGATTTTCAGAAAATCTTTCACATACAGGGGTTATAAATGTGACATGTACCGCGCTGGAGCATGCATGCACAGTGCGCATTGCATTGTTTACATCCGGGTATTTTGTCTAGCGTTGCTTGCTCGAATGGCGCCCATACCCACCCATGGCGATTACAACGCAATGCGCGTATTCGCCGTGCAGTTACCCATCTTGCGCCGCTACGCGGCGCTATAGTATCTTTGGTCTATACTGCACACGGTACGCGTTGTTTACATGCAAACGATACTGTGCACAAACATAATGAACGAGTATCTCTTAAAAAGCGGACTCGCTGGTTCCCGGCGAAACAAAAGTCATAACTTTACAAAACAACATATACAAACTGGTACCTCATTGGAAAGCTTACAACTTGAACTACATGATCTAACTCTTAAAATCGACAATTCATGTACAGCGCGTCCATTAGCCTATTAGGCTTTTAGAAGTATGGTGGACACAATAGGAGGGCGCTATTTGATTTGGGTAAACCTTTTGTATGGCACAAAAGGTTTACCCAAATCAAATAGCGCCCTCCTATTGTGTCCGCCATACCTCTAAAAGGCTAATGGGAATAGGCAAAACACAACGGCCGTCTGCGGCCGCTATGGTCGCGTGGGTATCGGCCGCTTGCGGCCGCTCTGGTCTCTAAAGTCATTTCAATAATGACTAAATCAGAGCAAAACTCTCCACACCCTTATTACTCCACACAAGATGACTTTCAAACGGTATCTTCGATGCCAGCACATCATCAATATCTTCTTCGTCAATGTCCAAACACTCTATCACCAAACTGTTCTGAATGTCATAATTAGGGTAGTTTGGCTGATCAGTGGTAAACTGAACAGTGCCATATCCAGTGAACTCATAACCAATAACTCTGGTGTCCTCACCCATTTGATCAACTTTCTGTATACAAAGAAATAAGATATACTATATCAAATTATAACTGCAAATATTATAAACAAACACTTATAAATGCAAACTTATATTTTCAAACTTCTGATCAGCAAAAAAGGACTTGATTTATAGTGCTTAAGCACAAAACTATTGCCCCATAATAAGATTTTTCTGCATTACCCAGTGCGAAGATTTCTCCCATATAGCTTTGACAAACAATAATATTCTTAAAGAAACACACCAGTGTTATCAATAGCTCATTTGAAATTATCTTATGCCAAGTTCAATCACCTTATCATTTTACATAGCATGTGACCTTATCAGTGTATTGTGGAATGTCTCACACTGTCAAATTGTTTGTAGAATAGTTTAAACACATGCTGTCTGAAAAATACTTGCATTTAATTTACTCCACTTTGACACATTAATATTTTGAAAAAAAAATTACAAATTGCACATTTTCTGACAATATAAAAACAAAACCTAAGCTTCAAATAAATTAGTAATAGTTCAATATATATTTAGCACCTACATCGGGCAAGTCGTTATTATCTCTACCAAGACAGTATTCATCTTATATAAAGGATCAAATACCAAATATAGACAAAAGCACACATAGATATCAAAACCAGTTGAACTGTGTTTATAATTATTCTTTTGTGATTTGTAGTTTTGCATTTTGGATCACATACCACTAACTACACCCAAGACAGTTACACTGCCAAAAGAGCTACATGTATTCATAATACATTAGATAACCATAACTTCTGACTTGATAATGCTACTATAGACTAATCCGGCGACCAAAATTAGAAGCATTTACTGCGGTGGCGAGGCGCTCGCGTGCGTGTAAGACGCACGCGCTCGACGCAGCTTCGACCAACAGGGTGTTTACAACTTGCCAAAATGCGCACGCGACTCAAATTAAGGAACGCGGGCAGTATGCACGCGAGCGTGGCACCACTGTAAAAATGGCGTCAGCGAATTCATGTATAGTTAGAATTTAAATAAAAATGGTTGCATTCATAAACATGATTTATTGTGATATTCAGACTTCTGACAACTTTTGCGATGCAAATTATATTATGCAGCTTTTCTACAACTAGAATACACTCTCGGCACTCATAACATCACTGATTTCATTAATTAAAACCCTCCTACTATTTAAAAGGTCAAAATCATTCAAAATTTCCTTCCACCTCCCCTGCTATACTTTTACACAGACATGATTAGATTACATGTGGTTTTGTAGTATGGCAGGAGGGTCAAAAATAACAACATGGCTCAGAATGTATGTTTGCATAGGAGGGTTAATATAAAGTTGTAACAAACAAACATTCGCACCTTGTAAGCAATTTGAGGACCTTGTGTGCAATTTGATACGTGCCTCACCCGAAGCAACTACTGCACAAAACATTATGAGAAAACAAACCAGGACCGGGTAACCGGTCCCGACATTGCCAAACGGTCCCCATTTCTTGGTTTGTTTCCGAAGTGCGGTCCCCAAATGTAGCACAAGGTACGTCCACCCCAACAAACACAATAACCTTAGGAGTAATATATTTCAGATTACAGATCAATTCCTTAAACCCTCCAGGGCATTTTTGCTAGAACCCTGCTAGACGCATCAGATTGTATACTTTGTCACATTGACTTGTGTGGAGAGTCCAGCAAAGTGAAGCTGTCAGCACAGATGCACTGTGCTGCGTCTGGCAGGGTTTGGGTTAAGTGCAGTGTGCTAAGTGTTTATATCTGTAAGTTCTTCTATATCAGCTAACATAAAATAGCACTATTGGAAAGTAGAGATATCATCAAAAGACTTTTTCAACCACTAAGAAATATATAGCATACCACCAACAATATAACATTTATGAACTACCTACTCATTTACTGCATTTACACAGTTTGTAATCAAAGGTCCCCTAGCAGCCAGTACGGGACTTTTATGGACACATGCAAACATTCTTCAACCAATTCAATTCAAAACTTAAAGACGCAGTAAAACCATTTTTTAAAAGTCAAATTAGGTGTTGTACCTTGTAAATGTTGTATCAAAGTTCCTTTCAATGATAATTTATGTTGTTTTTCATGTCAGCATATTGTGTTAATTTGCGAATAAAAACCAATGATTTTGTCTCCGAGTTTCGTCTCTTCGCTAAAACTTTCTCCATTCAGCTCCCAGAGGGCGCTGCATAAAATTGTCGCAGGTTCCCGGTCCGATATTAACGTAAACGCAATGTGGAATACGAAAACCCGTGTAATGTTATGACGTTTGTTGTTGTACTTGTAGTATACGACCAAACGCTTGCGGGGTGTACTATATACATGTGCCACATGCACATCACGATGCCCAGAAATTGTGTGATCGGCAGGTAAGAACCTGTTCCAAAAACCGCGATACGCATTCTTTTTAATTCCCCAAAGATGTTCAAGTTTGTAGAGAATGGGTACGGTTTGTCATGGAAGACAACGCGTGCAGATTTCAAGTTGTCCGACGTGACAAAGTTTTCGCGAATTTGCAGCAAACATTTTGATGGCGATTTTCAAGACCAATCAACGAAGCAACAACTGAGCATTGATGACCGATGGCGATGTGACAGCTCATTCAGCCAGACCATCAAAAGGGGCCTATGAGAAGAGAAACAAAAGGTATGCCTAGCCTAGAGGACGGTGTAGGCCATTTTTATTGTTCATGTAAATCGCAACAAATTTGTTTAAATTAACGTCAAAATTGGGAAAGATTTTACTTTACTAGGCCTACCCCCCCCCCCCCCCCCCCCCCCCCCACTAAAATCGGTCAGGAACAGCACATTTTGGAAAATAACCAACCATCTGTGTTGGGAAATATATAAGCACTTGGCACAACCTTTAAACTTGAGAATTGAGTTGGAAAATTTGTTTGATAGGGGATCGGGAAGAATTGTTGATATCTGTGTTAGGGGCCTAGATCAGTAGATGTTCTTGGCACACAGTGTCAGTGTATTGTCACTCAAAGTGTTCACTTACATGTTAATTTCTGCCTCATTTTCACAGATTCTGCTGACATAGAAATAACAGGTTGTGCCACATACATGTATTTAGATAGTTATCAATGTGGGTTAATTAATTTCCAAGATTGTGTTGTTCCTGGCCGATTTTGGTGGGGGGTATTGAAGCAAAATCTTTCCCAAAATTGTTCACATGTCTAGTCAGAGTAACTTGGACCCTCTATCGCCTTTTTAAACATTTAGACATGATCTGGCCATAGGGTCAATTGAAAGCAGTCTGCAGTGGTCGAGTGGTTTCCGAAGAAATGTCTGAAGTCCCAACAAATTCGATTTCACCCTTGCAATGGCCACAAAAATACTAGATACGCCGCTCAATTCCGAGAGACACCCGTCGCGCAAGTTGTAATGGCAGCCATCTTATTTTTTGTTTGTGACTTCTCTTCTCGTGAGACGTCACGTCATTACAGCGATCTGAACGCGCATGCCGTGCCTACACTCTGTACAGTTGCAGCCATTGTGTGTTTTCCCTTTGCAACAGCATAGCACAACTGTACTGTACAGAGTGTAGCGCGGCAAGCGCATTCGGATCGCCGTAATGATGTGACGTCTCACGAGAAGAGAAGTCACAAACAAACGCGACAGGTGTCTCTCAGAATTGAATGGGAAATTTCACTTTTTATCCGGATGTATAAAAACATGTGTCACAGATATTTCGATATGTTTCATATATCATTGAAATACCCGCCGCGGTTCGTGTTTAATAAAATAACAGATTCTGCTCGAAAGGGAATCCACACGGAGAGCTAGTTTTTTTCGTTAATCCTCCTCCCTGGATAACAATGATTTATTCGGAAAAAATGGCAACGTAGACTCTAGCAAATAAATGAACAACAGTTTCCTATAATGACACAAGTATCAACGGGATAAAAATATGGCAGGGGCCTCGGTAGAATAACACAAAGAGGATTGGCAATTTTGGAAATACAAGAGAATTTCACAATCTGGAGGATGACAATTTGTGAACCATAATAAAAGATAATTTTCAAATTTAAATGAACATAGCTGATTTTTGTTTGTCTTCGTCTCGCGGAATCGGCGTGGCTTGCAACTTGGCTTGACTTGAACTTGGCTTGGTCTGACTCGGCTTGGCTACACACGCGGATGGGCTCCGGTGGTCCTCGTCGTCTGGCAATCCAGTCCAGTCAGCGTGGGAAAA
This sequence comes from Hippasteria phrygiana, assembly GCA_037893225.1. NCBI lineage: Eukaryota > Metazoa > Echinodermata > Asteroidea > Valvatida > Goniasteridae > Hippasteria > Hippasteria phrygiana. The sequence goes on along the minus strand of JAZGUH010000608.1, from coordinate 611,687 downwards.
AAAAAGGGACAGTGCGGAGAGACGAACCGGGTCGGCTCCCCAAAGCGATGACCTATTGGACAGGTACTCTGTACCACAGAGCACACAAAGGTAGTGATGAGAAGGGGGAAGGAAAGTTTCACTAAACTTTAAACGGGCGAAAGTGCAGACAGCACTTGGAAAACACCCTTCTCATCCGGTCTCAGATCGCTTCTCAACTTATGGAGGATCAACAATTTTGCATAATACACGAAAAATATCGTCACAACTAGATAATAAGAAAATAAAACTTGGACTAGAAAATTATTAAGACTAACTAAGAAATAAGACATTTTCAAAGTGGGCAAAGAAAATAAGACGTGCGATGTTTGAACGGTATGAACTGTGCCCAAATAATCATAACCAATGGATATGTTCACCCAGAACATCTTAAAAAGAAACACATTAAAATATTATCACTGGACGTTCACCCAGAACATACTGGGGTCAAAGAACAGTTCACATAAAGCAAAGTGAAAGTGACTGGCCATACTCAAGGTCAGCTTGGGGTAGAATACACACAGGACACTCACTCCCGTGCCCATGGCAACGGCACGTGGCCAGATACCATATATGGTGTGTGTAGCAAGACTTGAATGAACTAACTTGTACGAGTCCACACGATAATGACTAATTCAGAAAACTCTTACAATAGTGAAGTGGACAAAAACGAATGGTGATATGAGCATGAATATACCGATGATAAAATGTACAAAAGGGCTTTATCGGGAATGTTTCACAAAAAATGATAATTCTAGATCCATAACCCAAACGGTATAAATCTGTGAGCTAAAATTAGAACGAGAATAATCATTCTCAGTCATATGCGCGATTAAACTGCGATCATCGAACAAGTTATTTACAAGGGTGCAACTGATGCAGTTAAGGTTAAAATATGAGCAACCATTCAGCAAGAATTCCATAATCAGAAAATAGTGAAATAGTAAGAAAACAAAAACGTCTACTGAATGATAACTTCAAGAATGTGATGAGCAATATCACAACAAGGAAACTTCGTAGAATGGAACGATAATGCAATTAATATAGTATATACAAAAAATAGAGTAAATGTCAAATCAGACAATCAAAGTGATCACTGCATGGATTTCAAGCCATGTTGGACTTGGGAAATCAATCTCAAGTTTGTTCAAACTAGGTTGTGTTAGCATTTAACAAATACAAAGTTTGATCACAATCAGTAACTTATATAGCGAAACAATAAAAGGTGTAATCTTACCTGTACCACAGAGCACACAAAGGTAGTGATGAGAAGGGGGAAGGAAAGTTTCACTAAACTTTAAACGGGCGAAAGTGCAGACAGCACTTGGAAAACACCCTTCTCATCCGGTCTCAGATCGCTTCTGAGGAGGCCAGGGCGCTCCGGGGCTATATCTAGCCGACCATGTGCTCAGCCAAATTTCGGTGGACCAAGCTCATTGGCTAATTTCTTAAAACTAGGGTGATGATTTCATCTTTCTATTAAAAAGGGCCAATCAAAAAGAGCCACCTTCTTAGAATCAGGTATCGAGATGTGGTCAGGGAATATATTACCACATTTCACTATTTTGACCATGTCCGGGGTAAAATGGCGAAAACATGTGACAGGCCGGAAAGGAATTTTAACAAGGTCGACTCAATTCGTGGGAACGAAATCTTTAGTCCTTCAGTCGGACCACACAGACCTTTATCTTAAAGGGGTAATCCAACAGGGGCCGACACATGTATAACGGCTGTCAGCTCATGGTCAAAGCTCACTATTAATTGTTTGATTTATTTTATGGTGATCAATTTTGTTTTGCTTTTAATCCGTAGTTTGATTTTATTTCTTTCTTGATCAGGCATCCAAGTTGACACACCAATCAAAAAGCAGCCTTGTGATTGTGAAGCGGGGTCTGTTCCAGAACCAGTGCAGGAGGTGGAAGCTGTAAATGTCATCTTGAAGCAAGCCAGCCCAGCCGAAGACGACGGCCAAGCCCAATCAAATCCAGCACCTGAACCTGATCTTGATCCCGTCGAAGAGAGTGATGTTGGAAGTGAATAATAATTATGTCCCACCATCTGATAGCTCGGACTCATATTATTAAACAAGGTTAAAAAGTGGTTTGTGTGTTATTTAAATAAGCAACAGATTGTTCCAGATTAAACCAGCAATATGTTTCAGAGGTTTTGAAGCACTTAAAAACAAATTGAAATTTTTCTACTTCTAAGTTTCAGTGTAGTCGAGTCATGGCCCAACATTTTCAAAAACATTTCTGTCTGTTCTGGGAAATTTCTAAGATGTCGTGAGATTAAGGGCACAACAATTTAAAATTTAAATTCTTATTGACAACCTTCTTATTTTTCATAAACAAACATTTTGTTTGTATGTTTGTGCCCTTGTAGTGATGGGGAAGTTTTTTATTAGGACATCCTTCATCTTTGGTTATAACAAACAAAGCCTTGGTCCAAACTATATGTGTACAGTGAATGGGACTGGCACTTTTCTTAATACACAATTCTGATATAACAAACTGGAAAACAGACTGGTCAACCCGGCTCGGCAGCCATCTTGTTGTTGTTGCTATATAGCGTCAGTCAGTCACATGTTTGGAGCTTGCTATGCAAAGAAGTGTGTTTTGTTCTGTACCGTAAATTGTGAATAAAGCGAGGTTCGAGCAGAAATATAATTGCCTGAGTTGTCAATGATTGTGTTCCGATCAAAGCCCAATCGACACGCTACACTGGCGGCAGCGGTGACACGATCTGGATGGGAAATTCAGGTATTTTTTACTGTTGTTTTGCTCGGTTGCTTGAACACGGATCGGCGTTATGGCCACATGTAGGGAACATATCGCGGATGAGACCCTGAAAACATATGTGACGATAGATGAATTGCAATCTTTCTTGTCCCCCGGGCCACAATCTAGTGGGGGAATTACTCCGGGGAGGGTAGCAAAGGAGTGGGAATTTGACCTGTGGGGGCGTGATGATGGTCAGCACTTAGGGACAGAGTTCGCTAGGCCAGTCAGGGAGCCCGGCAATCAGCAATTGGAAATTCCCACCCAGGAATACCCGCGGGGAGAAACCACTTCGATTTACAGTAGGGGCCAGAAAACTATGAGTACACCCCTTCCCTCTCCCCGCAAACCAGTCCATAGCAATATAACAGACCCGTTTGGTTTTGGCGGGAACAGTTGCCCACGTGACCTTGACCTGCGCGGTTTTGGCGGGAACGGCGGCACGCGTGACCACGTGACGGACCCATGCTTCCCCGAAGGGACTAACCAAACACAAACAAATGAGGTGGATCCTTACCATTCGGAGAGGATCCGCCGTACACAAACCAATGAGGGGATCCTTACCATTCGGAGAGGATCCGCCTTGCACAAACCAATGAGGCGGATCCCCCCCAGAGGATCCGCCGTGCACAAACCAATGAGGTGGATCCTTACCATTCGGAGAGGATCCGCTGTACACAAACCAATGAGGCGGATCCCCCCCAAAGGATCCGCTGTACACAAACACATGAGGCGGATCCCCCCAAGAGGATCCGCTGTACACAAACCAATGGGGCGGATCCCCCCCAGAGGATCCGCTGTACACAAACCATTGAGGCGGATCCCCCCAAGAGGATCCGCTGTACACAAACCAATGAGGTGGATCCCCCCCAGAGGATCCGCCATGCACAAACGGATGAGGTGGATCCTTACCATTCGGAGAGGATCCGCTGTACACAAACCGATGAGGCGGATCCCCCCAGAGGATCCGCCGTGCACAAACCAATGGGGCGGATTCCCCCCAGAGGATCCGCCGTACACAAACCAATGAGGTGGATCCTTACCATTCGGAGAGGATCCGCTGTACACAAACCAATGGGGCGGATCCCCCCCCCCCCCCCCCAGAGGATCCGCTGTACACAAACCATTGAGGCGGATCCCCCCCAGAGGATCCGCTGTACACAAACACATGAGGCGGATCCCCCCAAGAGGATCCGCTGTACACAAACCAATGAGGTGGATCCCCCCCAGAGGATCCGCCATGCACAAACGGATGAGGTGGATCCTTACCATTCGGAGAGGATCCGCTGTACACAAACCGATGGGGCGGATCCCCCCCAGAGGATCCGCCGTGCACAAACCAATGAGGGGGATCCTTACCATTCGGAGAGGATCCGCTGTACACAAACCAATGGGGCGGATCCCCCCCAGAGGATCCGCCGTGCACCAACCAATGAGATGGATCCTTACCATTCGGAGAGGATCCGCTGTACACAAACCAATGTGGCGGATCCCCCCCAGAGGATCCGCCGTGCACAAACCAATGAGGGGGATCCTTACCATTCGGAGAGGATCCGCTGTACACAAGCCAATGGGGCGGATCCCCCCCAGAGGATCCGCCATGCACAAACCTATGAGGTGGATCACATGGAACCACATGGCCCTAGGCAGACTGGTGCGGTCAGGAGACCGGTGATGCTCCCAGATAAGTTTGATGGCACATCATCCTGGGAGGACTACCTTATCCACTTTGAAAGTGTCTCGATGGTGAACGGGTGGGGTGAAGCCGAGAAGGTGATGTTCCTTGCTTCACACCTAAGAGGAGTGGCTCGAGAGGCACTGTCCGACATGACATCGGAACAGCGCAAGGAGTTTCCCGCGTTCTTGGAGCACTTCGAGCAACGCTTTGGAGTCAGTGCGCAGGTTCCGCTGTACCGAGCCCAATTGTCAATGCGTACGAGGGGAAGGGAGGAGCCTCTGAGTGATCTGGGGCAATCAATCCGTCGGCTCGTCTCCAAGAGCTACCCAGGACTGCCAATTGAGGCCAGGGAGGACCTGGCGGTGGAGGCATTCCGCAATGCACTTGGAGATGAACAACTTCAGCATCATGTGTTTGCCGGAAAAGCCAAGACCTTGGCTCAAGCAGTTACACTGGCTACAGAAATGGAGGCCTTCCTGGAATCCCAGATGTACAACAGGAAAGCTGGGCGAGGGGCTATAGATGTGCGAGTGGTAACAGCACAAGGAGATGGAAGGGACCATCAGAGGGCGCCAACTCCCTACCAAGATAAGAGCAACAGGGAATGTTTTCGCTGCCATAAACGTGGCCACTTTCGGAGGGAGTGCCCCAGACGCAGCTGGTTCAACAATGCTGATGGTGCCAACAGACAGAATGGCAGGGGAGTGAGACCAGCTTCGGGTGACAGCGAACAGCAGGAGCGCTACCGGAGGTTGGAATCAGAAAAGGAAACGACCGCCTCTTGCTGTGTATTTCGGCACCAGGAGAAGAGCAGGGAGAACGCCGAGTGTCAACGGCAGTTATCAACAAGGGAAGTTGAGGGCGAGGAGGACATGACTGATGCAACAGGTGGAAGGGAGGTCGAGGGTGTTGATGGGCTTGTAAAAGCATGGGAGGCTCCCGAAATCCGGTTGGCACAAGAAGAGGACACAGAGTTGCAGCATGTCTTGCGTTGGCTGGAGAACGGGGGTCCCAGACCAGGTTGGAAGGGAGTTTCGGCGCTGGATGAGGGGACTAAATTCTGGTGGGCCAAGTGGGACACACTTGGACTAGTAGATGGGTTCTGAAGGTCAGGTGGGAGGAGGTTGAGGGGCATAGCTCGGCCTGGAAGGTCGTGGTTCCAAAGGCCAAGGTTGCCGATGTCCTGCACCTAGCACATGACATCCGGTCATCTCGGGACAGCCAGAACAGTGGCCCGTCTCCGGCAAGCACCTGTCTACTGGAGAGGAATGAAGCGCCAGGCCGAGGAGTGGTGTAGAAAATGCCACAAGTGTGGATCTAAGAAGTCTCCCCCCAAGCCATTGCGAGCTCCTCTCCAACAATAAATGGTGGGGGCTCCCATGGAACGGATTGCCATCGACATTACAGGACCACTTCCAAGTACCAAGCTGGGCAACACGAGCATCATGGTCGTTGCCGACTACTTTACCAAATGGGTCGAGGCATTCGCCATCCCCGACAAGACCTCCAAGACTGTAGCCCGAGTTCTGGTCGAGCAGGTCATCACTCGATTCGGAGCTCCTCTTGAGATCCACACCGACCAGGGGCGGGAGTTTGAGGCAGCGCTGTTTCAAAGTGTCTGTCAATTGTTGGGCATCCACAAGACGCGTACGACGCCGTTCCACCCCCAGTCTGATGGTATGGTGGAGCGGTTCAACCGCACACTCAAAACCATGCTCAGTGTCTTCGTCAGGGAGAAACAGGACGACTGGGATGAGCACTTGCCATACCTGATGATGGCCTACCGTTCTGCCCAGCATGAGAGCACGAAGATGACGCCGAACATGCTAATGCTTGGCAGGGAGATCGGTCTACCCTTGGACTTGGTAGTTGGAGCCTCCGAAGAGGACACCGATGGTCCCGTGGACCTACACGATTATGCTCAGGAGCTAAAGGAGAAAATGAGGGATGCTCACGCCTTTGCTAGAGGCCACCTCAGAACGAGTCAGCTGCACCAGAAGAAGTGTTATAACCGCAGGTTGCACGGAAGTGGTTACGAGCCAGGAAGTCCGGTCTGGTTGTACACCCCCCAAAGGAAGCTGGGACGAGCTCCCAAGCTGCAGTGCTGGTGGGACGGGCCCTTCATCGTGCTCAACAAGATTGATGATGTGACCTACAGAATCCAGAAGTCGCCTCGCTCCAAACCGAAGGTGGTGCACTACAACCGTCTCAAGCCCTACCTGGGGGAAGTGCAGGCGGACTGGTGGACCAAAGCTGTGCCCGGAGCTAAAACCGTTGAACCTCAACCCCTGGATGGGGGAGAGTCGTCAACTAGGGGGAACGTAGAACCTGCTGGTCCAACGCGAGTGGAGGTACCCAGACGGAAACGCGTTAGGGTGAAAGACCCTGAACCAACGGAGGTTGCTGCTAAGCCCGTACAGAAAACAAGGCATGGCCGGCCCATGGTTCAGCCCGACAGATATTGCCACCAACTAAATAACCCTTCTTCTTCTTCCCCTTGCAGGATGGACGAGGTACGCTGCGAACAGTGCGGGAGGACCTTCACAAGGAAGACCAACCTTCGACGTCATCGACGGACCTCCTGCGAGAAGACGCACCCAACTAAGCCCTACCAATGCGAAAAGGGCTGTGGACAGGCCTTCTACCGGTCCGATGTCCGGGCTAAACACGAGCGCGTCTGCAGTGGGGTCCAGCTAGTGGGGTCCGTGCTGCAGGATGAGCTCGAGTTATCTGCCAGCGACGAAGAACTCGAGCTCATGGACACCACTGCAGGAGGTATGGAGTGCCATCCCGTCGGGGGCGAAGCCAGCTACCACTCGGAGCGGCCTCGCGCCACTCAGCAACCAGCAACCAACCCTACAGCCGAGGCCAGCTGCCAATTGGAGCGGCCTCGCACCACTCCCCGGCCGGCGACAAAGGCTGCAGCCGAGGCCAGCTGCCGCTCGGAGCGGCCTTGTGCCACTCACCGACCAGGGACTAACTCGACAACCGAAGCCAGCTGCCAACTGGAGCGGCCTCGCACCACCACTCCCCGTCCGGACCACCCTCAACCCGAAGCTGGCCAGTCTAGCGGCCGAAAGAGACGTTGGACCGGCGCCATGCAGAAGACCAAATCCACAGCTGGGACTTGCCGCCCACGGCCGGCGCCGTCGAGGGCACCTTCAGCCAAACGCCACCGGAGGCGGGACAGCATGCCCCCACTGGGGCGTGTATTACCTTCCCAGACGGTTCCCGCTGAACAACATCCACCCTGGAACAAGACGGCTGGAACAAGAGCGGACAAGGCCTACCCGGGATGCGTGTACGAGCATGGAGGGACCACATCTAGCCGCCTTCCCCGAACTTATTTGAGGGCAAATAAGAGTCCTGGGAGGGGGCGGTGTAGCGTTTGGGCCGGCTAGCAACAGAGGGCGCTCTACACCTTCCACGGTGCGGACTGGAGCCCCTGTGAAGTGGACCGGCTAACAACAGAGGGCGCTCTACACCTTTCACGGTGCGAACTAAGAACCCTGGAAAACAGACTGGTCAACCCGGCTCGGCAGCCATCTTGTTGTTGTTGCTATATAGCGTCAGTCAGTCACATGTTTGGAGCTTGCTATGCAAAGAAGTGTGTTTTGTTCTGTACCGTAAATTGTGAATAAAGCGAGGTTCGAGCAGAAATATAATTGCCTGAGTTGTCAATGATTGTGTTCCGATCAAAGCCCAATCGACACGCTACAATATGTCATGTGAAAAACCAAAATGTGAGCATCAATGCATTTGATGAAGCCTGAAAAACGTCAGTGTTGGTACATGGGGGGGGGACTCTGGGGGAAAAAATGTGAAGAGGGCATGTAACAATGTTCATACTTGGGCATATTAAAAAAAAATCAAATTTGTCAGGAATAAATGCTACACAAACGAGGGAGGATCCAGATTTTTTTGCAGGGGGCGGGGGAGAGGGTTTCTGTAATTTGCAAAGAAAGGTGACTCCCAAAATGTTTTGTCAGCGAACAAAAATACAAGCAGGGGGTGTTTGGGTTTCTGCTTTGCAACTGTAGTGTAGGCGTAGACCCCTACAAGCAAAAAGAAAATTTAAAATTGGCAATTGGGGGGGGGGGGGGGGGGGGGGTGTTTGGACAAGTTTGAAGGCGGGTATACTTTTTTTGACTGCACATACTGAAGCACAACTGTACGCTGGTTCAATATGCTTCATCCATGCGCACGGAGGGTACATGTACACGTGTGCCCAGTTTCCGGACATAATGTGTGTTCGTGAGTTTTGAGAAAAAAATCTTTAAAAAAAAAGATATCCGAAATAATTAACAGCATACTGAATGAGTTTGACGCTCATTAACACAAAAGTTTGGCAACACAACTGAAAGAAATTCAGGGAAAATTCGGAATGAACTACGCGTCACGTTCGACCATTCGACATGTTCGAGTCGTCCGTTCACCAATTCATCACCCAATCACATTCATAGTCATGGTTCCACGTCAATGGTCAGGTTTTAGTCATTTATTTATTATTTATTTGCACGGTTATTTCAATGGAAATCATCATTAATTGTTAAATATATTATTAAATGTCATTTACCAGTCCGTGTTGCGAAGCCGATTCTGATCTTGTTCAGCAACTGCTGCTTCTTGACCGTCTTCATCACCCGGTGCTCTGACTGCTTGCTGCTGGTGGTTCAAAGCGGTAGGGCTCCGCTCCGCGTACTTCGACAACATTAATGTCACCCTCTAATTCTTCATCATCTGCTGATGAACTCAGGTCATCAGGGGAGGAATCGCTTGATGAGTTGACGATCTCATCTTCCCAATTTTCGTCACTTTCGGACATATTAATTTCAACCTATTTCACCGTCCAGTATAGTGTCATGTGTGTAGTGTCCTACATACAGGCCTTGTCGTCAACGTACAGTACGTTGTTGCACAGCGCATAGCACACAGCACATCGGCTAGTACAGTAGCAGTACAACATGTGACGTCATTTTTCAAACGTGCATAATGCATGAGATGTAAATATATTGATGACGTAGGCACATTTTCATGAAAGGCTGTCGCGGACGGGGGAAATTAAAACACGTCAAAAGAATCTCTCTTTTTTGGCAGAAGACTAAGTCTTAAATGTCGTTTGTTGTCATATATGTGAAGATTAACAACAGTTCTTCTTAATTAAAGGTTGAAATCTAATTTTCTATTTCCGTTTTACTGCATCTTTAAAGGTTCCACAGAGTGTCAACCCTATGTACAACCATGCATGCCTTTATCCACCTCAAAGTCATGCTTCTTAAAGCACTTTACCTTTAATTTTCATCTGCATTTCAATACATTGTTTACTTTCGCAATTTCTTTGATGTCACTAAACATACCTTCACGTCACTTGCTCGAGTGGAAGATAAGTACATCTCATCATTCCACTGACTTGTAACAACATTGGTGACTTCAACGAAATCACCAACATTGATATTCCGTTCTGCATACAATCCCTCCACAATGACACTGTGAAGCTTGCTCCATGGTCCTTCACCGTTATATTCCGAAGACGTACATCTCGTCCAAATGACTGCACTGTCTTTGGCTGATCTTCCTATAGATACAAGAAACAACAAGCACATTGCACATTAAAATAACACATGCAGAGATAATAAAAACCGACATAGAGATTAATATTTATCCATTATAGGGACATCTTAAGCCCAATGTCCTTCAATATCCTATCAGAATGTATACGTTCTCAATGATCTTAATGCTGAAGCAAACACTTGACGATTCGGACAAAGGGCATCCATCTCAGATAATGATAGAGTTTTAAACATTGTCCACGTTTCATGGTGTGACAAACAAATATAAATAGTTACATGACGTTAAACCCAGGGAACGACTAAGACCATTCAACATCATGATTATATGCTACAACGTATGGGCAACTTGCAGTTGGAGATGTTCTTGAACAGTAATTCTCATAATTATAAGCGGGTCCCCAATTTCCACCAAAGTGACAAAATATGAAATTTTTCTGCTCATCAAAATGTTCTAATCACAAACATTGATGCCCCAGCTAAACCTCACCATTGAAAAGAGTTAAAACAAAATTTGCACAGGTCTTTTCAAAATGCTCTTTCGGTAAGAAGCCGTGATGAGTAATTACATCACATGGGATGCCATATGAAAGCAGAAATGTTAATCTTTGTGATATCCTTTGATTTTATGATTATTTCCCTCATAATGGACACATATTAATTAATTTCTTTTATTGGGGACATCATGTATACTCACCACAGTACACCAGCTCATATCCACAATACTGCTAATTACCAGATTCGGAATAAACAGATTACTAGTTAAAAGCATACTAAGTAATGACTTTAAAAACATATTGTTTACTCTGCCTTAGGTAATCAAAAACAAATTTATGAATTTTCCAAAGCAAATAACAATTTGTTAATTTCAAAATATAATAACTACACAGCTTTGCATTGTTTCTTCAAAACCAGGGCAACAAAATAAATGAAACTATCACAATGACTTGAACACAATGAAAATTAGGTTTTATCTCATGTTGCTTATTATAGTCGTGTGCTGTTTTGGACTGTGCTCTCACTCTGTCACAGTCTTTGAGACAGCAGCAGTGAATTTTATGTGTGCACAATTCAGATTTCACCCTCGACCATCCCCTTGCACCCCCCCCCCCCCCCCCCCCCCCTTGTGGTTTGCTCTTTTATCTATCTGCAATAAGTAAGAAGAGTTGAAAAAAAATTTGACAGGTTCAGGCAGCCATTACCCCTTTTCTCATTGTTAAGAGACATTTGTTGAGTTATTATTCATATTGACATTTGCTTTTCTAAATAGTGTACACTTGCTAGCGCTCACAAGTCTCATGGGGCTAGGTTTCTGACTGAATTTTACATCAGTGGTAATGCACCTTTTTAATGTTTACGGAATGGATATGGATATTTTAGTTAGCCCTAACCACTTATTATATGGTTGAACGTATTTGCATGTACATCTACCTTTACAGCTTCACCTCTGCACCCAGCTAAGTGTTGGGACTCTGCACTATCTTGTGCCAGTGCTTGTGTATTTTGATCACTGACTGCTTTTCAAAATTGTGAGCATTAACAAAATAATACAATGCATTTCAATAAAATGCACCCCGGTTAGGGCATGCCCCTATTCAACAATGCTCACCAGAAGTTCTTCACCACACATTGCAAGTACAGTTGACTCAATACACAACCGACAGACAATTCTCAACACATAACAAAATAATATACATCTGGAATCCAAAAGTGTGACATTTGTTGGTGTCTCTCTTACACCTGACCTGTATAACTAATTTTCAATAAAGTATCAGTACAATTTATATCATACTATTTTTTACTTGTTTGGCAGGTTCTTTACTTTAAATAATCACTCTTGAATCGTATACATCAAAACTGTCACACTTTTGGATCCATGGGCGTCGCCAGAGGGGGGTGTGGGGAGGGGAGGTGTCACACCCCCCCCCCCCCCCAATAGTCAGCTTTGTCGGCAAAATCATGGTGCTGTCGGCCAAATAGAAAATGGAGAAGGAAGGGGAAAGGAATTGGGGAAGAAGAAAAATGAAGAATGTAAATAATAAACACCGCTGCTCAAAACGCCGCGACGCTAAAATCCGGGTCTGCAACCATAGACTTCGCAAATATAAATACCGCCTGGTTGAGACGTACGTCACAATGGTTCAAAGGGATTGTGGGAAGAAATGAGATTGCTTTTTCCTTCCCACAATGCCTTTTGACCATTGTGACGTCTCAACCAGGCGGTATTTGCGATATTGTCTATGGCAAAAGAACGTGTCGGCATGAGCTGCTGCGCGACGGCGCTTCATAACGGCGGTTGACAGCTACAGCTGTGCAAAACTCAAGCAGGCAGTTACGAATTGAGCTGATTCTTAGGGTACGTTGGACACCGTTTTAAATTCACTTAAAACAATAGTTGAACTAGATTTTTGTATAAAGTTTTAGCTAAAACGGTGTCTGAACGGTTTTAAACCCGCGGTTGACAGAATCGGGTTTATCTCTCCGTTAGAACAGTGATTTCAAACACCTCGGAGGCAGGGTTTATAGCGCTGAACCAGAACGGTTTTATCTTCCAAAACGATGTCTGAACGGTTTTAGCTAAAACGCTTCCTGTTTTAAGGGCCGGTCACACTGGCCACGATAACGATGACGAAAACGATGGGAGTAAACGGTCTCTATTGGTGGGTAGCACGTGCGCGTATTACACGCGCGACAATTCCCCCAATCAATGAGGTTTTTTCTTACCGTTTTCGTACCCGTTATCATGGCCAGTGTGATCGGCCCTTTAGCCAGCGCAGTTGACCCGGTGTTAAGTAACCCCTTTTGTGGCGAGCCTTTAATTGTTGTGTAAACAGTCGCGGTTGTCAGTGCATGTACATCACGCATAGTACGTGGCGCTAGCGTGGTCCATCAATCGCGATCTTTGCTAATACAGTAAAGCCTTCACGTGCGTATTTCTGCTCTTGCCCTTACATTTAGTTCATTGTTCCGACATGTTTTGAAGCAGTTGTTTATTTTTTTCAAAACTGTTCACCATTGCATCATGGCCACTGCTTCGACTTCATTATTTTGCTGAATCGCGATAATTATTCGAACAAGAATCTCTCGTGACAGCGCCATAGATCATATCGCAAATACCGCCTGGTTGAGACGTCACAATGGTTACAAGGGATTGTGGAAAGGAAACGCGCACAAAAATTGCTCCCGTTTCCTTCCCACAATGCCCTGTGACCATTGTATTTGCGATAAGGTCTATGTTGACAGTAATGCATGTACGCCGGAAACCAGTTGAAAGCTGTGCACGCACGTTAAGGCAAAAAAGACTTGTGTTGCCCTCGGACCGACCGACCGTAAAAATCGACAAATTCAAGGTCGGCGTTTTTTTTTTAAAGAGCAACTAAAACGCCGATTACAATTTTGCCTTTTTGGACTTCAAACTTAAAATAACAAGTTTCATGAGTCTGAAAAAACAAAAAATTGTTTTTGAGCCTTTTCCTTCTGAGCCACTTTGACTCGATTCAGAAAAGGCCGAGGTAAACTACGTGCCGTATCGCGCGAGTGATGACGTATAGACGAATCCGGCAACCAAAATTAGAAGCATTTACTGCGGTGGCATCACGCTCGCGTGCGTATTTTACGCACGCGCTCGATGCAGCTTCGACCAACAGGGTGTTTACAACTTGCCAAAATGCGCGCGCGACTGAAATTAAAGAACGCGCGCAACCTGCACGCGAGCGCGGCACCACTTTAAAAATGGCGTCGGCGAATTCCTGTATACGTATAGAAACATATGACGTCACTGTATTATACAACAATGTTTTACGTAGAGTCTGTACGTATTTTTTTGTCTAAGGCTAGTATTACTTGCTGTGCTTTTTGCATGATGATTCATGTGTAACACCACGGTAAACATATTTTAAAGTGTTGACATCTTTGTGAGACACATTTTGAATTGGGGTTGTAGGCTTGTTCTTGCTAAAAAGGTAGTTATGAGTCATACTGTCCTTTGTTTGCAGTCGGCTTTTATTGGGACCTGCGCGCAAGTTGTGTGAGCTGATGCTATACTCTAGTCTGGCGACTTTGCATATGCAGCCCTCATGAGGACCCGCACCTTCTTAGAACTATACACACAATTTATGTTATAAGGTACCAGACTCAATCGCATGCAGCCTATACGGTACCGTATGTGTACAATGCATGTTGAGTCAAGCGAGCGTGGACAGGGAGACGGCCGGGGCTCTGGCTGCTCGAGCCGGCAACCGCAGGGAACACGTCGTCGTGGTCTGGGGCGCGTGAGTCCGGGACAGGATTGGAATGCTCGGTGCCTTCAGAGTTGGAATGGCTTCAGCCTTCAAACGGAATTGTGCCTTTAAACCCAGCTGAGTTTTCATACTAACACTATCATCAATACAGTCTTTGGCGAAATGTTCTGCACATATTTTCAACCATTTCGACAGCCGAAAATCAGATATTGTATTGTCTACAAAGCGAGCCCACTGTCGCCCTTCAACTCCATTCAGCACTGGGAATTGCAGGAAGGATAGGTCAGGGTTTTTGTCGCTGTTCCTCGTGCAACCCCCAACTACACACGATTGAAGCATCATGCTCATACTGATAATAATATCAAAATTAGACAAAATAAACGGGAAAACGGAGGAGTTAATATGTCGACAAAAACTCTGTAGCATCAAACGACTCTACACGTGTACGTCACGGGGTCACGTACATACATTTACACACATAATGAGCTTTCGCGAAACAGGATAAATGGTTCAGAATAACAACCCTTTCTTTATTATTAAAAAATCCCTCTCGTCTGCAAACTAATCTCCATCAGTTAAAAGAGTATTTAAACGGTCGGAAAAGTCCAAAAAAGTCAAAATTGTAATCGGCGTTTTAGTTGCTCTTTAAACCAACCATATCAATAAATACATAACTCCACCTCTCCGTCTCAAAAAGTGTTTGTATTTGATGTACCTTCTTTACTTTATGCGTATTTTCATGTAAAAATTAAATCAGGGGGTTCGTTCAATGTTTAAGCCTAAGCACGCCCGGGTCCGGGTGAGCATGAATACCAACCAAAAAAAGAATTGTCCTGACCGACCGACCCTTTTTTCCGAGGGCAACACAAATTATTTTGGCCTGATAGGCTACTTGATGCATATAATGCATTCCATACACACAATTCTATAATGTACACACGAACTAGCGCGCGCTTTATGTAAATGATCGGAAGTTCTAAGTGACCCCAAAAACGGAGATGAACCACTTCGAGTTGAACTCGCTGTACTTAAAACGGTGTCTGGACGCTCGGTGCATTTTAATTTGACGACCGGCCACCCATGGTGAGCGTCGTTTTAACCTTTACCGTTTTAACTAAAACGATGTCTGAACATAGCCTTAGTGACGACAGGAGACTAGACAGTTTGCTGATACTGAACTGTGAGAAAGACCTTACTTAGAGGGTGAATTTGATTCAATTGTTGTGCAAGTGGTCCAAAAAGCCGAGGCGATGAACAGATGATGAGTTCCAATGTCCACACCTATACCGTAATAAAAGGAGGTGGTCCATTGTGATGATTTTTGTCTGCCATAACAGCAAATTGCTGATAAGTTCTTAGCTCAGCATCACTTTCTGGGTATGTCATTTTTCTGCCATCTTTGCTATATTTACCATGTTGCAAACACTTATCGCATCCTGAATAGGCATTGTGACCTTTGAAATTTTTAACAAAACAACGAGCAGGTGTGTCACACACAATTGAAGACAACTTTACGGCGTAGTGTCTGGCACCATGAGAAAGACCTTCTGTTTGAAGAACATTCATCTCGTGACTTAAATCAAGTAGGAACTCATGAGCAGGTTTTGGCTTTGAAGTAGTACCATAAAATAGGCCAAAGGTGTGTATAGCTGGATGTTTGACAGATACACTGTAAAAACGTGGGGAAAGGAAAAGTTGGGCAAATATGATTTACCCAGAGGTTGGTCTTTTTGATTACAAATATTGGTCATTTTCCAAAGATTTTACCCAACACCAGGTGCTCTAAATTGATGAAATACGTTTGATACAAAATGTGTAAAATTTGACTAGATGTTTCATAACTCAATTACCCCAACTGAGTTGGTCAATTTTTGTTTGTCAGTTTGGGCAACAGTTTACCCAACAAAATGACCAACCCATAAGGGAACAACAGTTACCTTTTCACTGGTCTGTTTGTGTCAAACGTTTGGTCACGAGGGGGATCTAAAATGTGACGAATTAGGAAAATCTAAGCTAACAATGGATTTAACTTGTCAAAATCTACGTGAAGAAACTATAGGCAGGCTCGCTGGTTAGCGTTTCAAGCAGAAAAAACCCACATTGTTTTGTTCATTATACCTATATCAATGAATACAGCGATTTAACTTGAGCACTTCAATATACTTGGTATATTTCGGATGGAAATTTGGCAGTCCTCCAAAAAGGCTTCAAAATATTGGTCTGGATTTGACAAATTTCTGGGTTTTTGAGAGAGTAGGTTGCGCGTTACAAAAGTGTTACATTTTTCGCGCGCCTTATTGCACGTGCGATCAGCTCCGCCGGGTTAACGTGCAGTCGTGCACACACATCACATCGAAAAATGGCCGCTGAGTAGAGCTTTCTGTACGCTCTCGTCTTGTTCAACATCAAGTACTGTAGAAACTGCCCGAAATATCTCATCTTGTGAGCTGGCTTACCAATGTTTGACAAGATATTTTAATAAGGTGATCAGTGATTCACATAGGCCACCATGTCTTCGATGGTAATCTTTGTTTATTGACAACATGACAACGACTTCGTAGTACCATGGATTAGGCGGCTCGCCGCCTGTATGGGCGGTCGTTCTGCAGGCGGCTATAACTGATTGATGTGAGGCTTTCATCCATTACGTGTGCACTGTGATCATGATGTTTATGTTAATGTTGATGAAGATGACTGTAATAAATTTGAAAGTAACGCTAACCAGACCCGGGATAGGCCTATTTAGGCTGCAAGCCTACTTGAGAAACCACGACATCAGAAAACGTCCTCCCAGACTTTTAGTTGATTGAACATAAATATAAAAACAAAGAGACATCATAAAATTGTTAAGAAAAAAAAATGACCAATAAAATAAAAGAGGGCCCCATTAGTGGGGCAAAAGCTTTGACCAATACAATATAGAAAATCAAGTGACCATCTATTGTTCAAAATAAATAAACCAATACAATGCACAATTTGCATGACCAACACTATTGCTGAAACCTGGTGAACCAACCATTTGGTAAAGCTTTTTTGCCCAACTTCTGGTCAAAACGGTTTGCTAAAGACAGTTGGGAAGTTTCTGACCAGAAGTTGGGAAGTTGATATTTGCACCAATTTAGGGCAAGAAGTTGGTCAAACTTTGCCCAACTTTTTTTACAGTGTAGGTTCTCAACCATCCCCAAAATCGGCCAGAACTGGCCTTTCGAGCTCTCGAATAATGGCAGTTCATCAATATTAATAATTTGCACTTTCAAACACGTATTTGCTTTTACGGGCTCATCACATCAAGTCAATTCTTCAAGAATTGTACGTTTCACCCCAAAATGATAGTATTGCCCACCACAAATACTTCACCACAAAAATTAAGGTTATACTCCTTAGTTGTCCTAAGTAAATTACGAGGATCCTGAGGCAAGTTAGGGTGATATGACCTTAGTACATTTAAAAGCGAGGCAAGTGCTTTTTGTGGGGTATTTGAAAATAAACTGCCTTTTCCTTGAGCATCTGTAGTACAACTATTTGTGCTATAACCACATGACGTCGGCCCAGTTGGATCACCTGTCCATACAGAACAATCAATTTCAACTGAATCCATCTCAAGATCATCATCACCTGTTAGGCTTTGATCTTTACTTAAAGCTAGCCTCTAACCAAAGGCGTTTTGGCGAGATAAATTAAGTTTTAGAAGGAAAAATAGTTACTGATTCCAATGATAATACTGTGGCGGAAGTTGTTTTTTACACAATTACAATTGCCGTTGGTTGCCTTCAGCAAAGATTCGTCGGTTACTCGAATACTCCTAGCGCTAAAGGACACTGGACACGGACCATTAATTATAAATTAGAGGACAAGGGAATCAGTTCTTCAATGTTTATTCTAGAAATCAATAAATCAATAGTTGGGAAAGGGATCTTCTTTATTGCCTCCTTTTGCTTCAATTGACCTTATGCTGTGTTTATCTATAACGCCTCCTAGACGCCTCCCAAGCGCCTAGTGCTGATAACTAGTCTAAACGGCACACGCGACTTCCGCTAGCCTATAGCGCCTCCCACCCGAGAGAGCAGCTCCTCAATTAGCAGTTGCCCCTACAAGTATGTGTCGTGAGGCGAATGGGTCGCCTCCACGACCAGCTACGATCCAGCAGTATTCGCCTGTGCTCCTATGCACGCTCAGGCGCCTCTGCCACGCTCCAGCGCCTCCCGCATATGCCCCACGCTAGTAATAGGTAGGCGCATATACTCGCTGTGGCAAGCGGTTCGCATGTGCTCCTATGCACGCTCAAACGCCTCTGCCACGCTGCAGCGCCTCCCGCATATGCCCCACGCTAGTAATAGGTAGGCGCATATACTCACTATAGCGCCTCTCGCTGAATCGCGCGTCGCTCCGCAAGTGGTCCTGCCGCATCGAGCTCCACAATACAACAGACCCGTGCCAACTTACGCACGGCCCCAGCTCGCATGCATCGTCCATGCTGCCTGCACTGCGCATGCGGCTCTGCTAAAAAAACCTATGGCGTGCCAAATCAACAGAAAATGGAATTTGCATTAATGCTACACAGCTTCCTTCTAAGCCTGAACGTCCTCGTTCAGAATCAGCTTAACTAAATCATCAGAACATTATACGCAAATTACAATGTTTATGCACATCAAACTTCAGCAAAAATCTACAGTTCTCAAAAAGGGGTTTAACACAACATGGCGACTTTTCTAACTTAACTCGCTATCATAATTAAGGTGGGCTAACATCGAGTGCCCTAGATGCCTCCAGTGTCTCATAATTAGGACACTGCTCCATCATAATTAGCTTAAACTGGACAAAATGAGGCTTGACTTATAATCAAACTTCGGGCCGCAACTCCTTTTAAGAAATCGAAAGTTCAGGTAACACACAGAAACATCTTGATTATAATCAGTTCAGTTCTCATTGGGATCATCATGGCGGTGAACGTTGAAGGCTTGGCTATGTTGGTTTACTTCTTCCGGAACAGGTGGTGGAAATCAACCTCGTAGATTCTCTCGACTTTAGTCTCGCTGGCTTTCGCCCCATTCCGGAAGGTAGTCGCGGTGCTCACCTCAGTCACTCGGGTCACATGACCTCGGATAACTTTCCGTAGGGCCATGGGTCTCACAGGTAGGAGTCGTCGCCCGTCTTCCTCTTCACTCGACTCTGTCTGGGATGAAGACTCCTGTGGACTGCTGGGCGTCGTCCCCTCGACAAGGTTCATCCGTCTGAGCATAGCAAGAGGTTTACCTCCTGTCTTTGGTGGACCTGGGGGCGCAGCGGCCTCCTCCGTCAGGAGGGTCGTCGAAACTGGTGACAAGGAGATGTCCGCGGGGACCTCGGCGGTTTGGTCATGTGCCAGGTTCAAGGGTTCCACCTGCACGTGCCTCACATCCTCTTCAATAGCAGAAGCTTTGGCTGGCGACTCTGACACCTTCTTACGTTTCACCTCCTGTGGTGACTTTTCATCTGGGCATCTTCCGCAAGCCGCAGGTCCTCTCTGCCTCTTCTCCTGGAGTAGCATTTCCCCAACATCCTTCCAGCTTACGGCATCTCCGAGATCTCGTCTAGTCTCCACACGGTTCACTTCCTTGGGAGCCGCTTCTTTCTCCTTCGTCTCTTCCTTGGTGCGACTCGCCCTCTCCTCCTCTGTCTCCAATGGGATCGCATCCACTTCCATTAGGTGCGATGGGTGTTCCAGGCGATAGTGTCGCCGCATGTTGTCCTTTCGGTTGCATTTGATGCTGCACCGTAGACACCAGCAGTGCAACTTTGGGCCATGTTCCGTTTGCATGTGCCTCTTGAGGCTCCTTCTTTGGTTGAATCTCCCCGGACACTCGTCGCATCCAAACGACCTTTCATGCTTCCATTTGCGACCTTCCATGATGAACTGCAATTAACAAACAACAAAAAAACAACTGGTTAGTAAACTCGTCTATTTACATTAAGTCTATGGTCTCTTCTACTCCTGCGCAGCTACCGGTAACGACACGGTAGCTGTCTCGTCCGTGCTGGATTCCGCCTCAGCGGCACTGTGTCATCGCCAACTATCTCCGGTGGCTCAGGACCAGGGTTGTGGGAAACCTCGGAGCTTCCTTCTAAGCTC
The DNA here is from genome assembly GCA_037893225.1 of Hippasteria phrygiana. Lineage (NCBI taxonomy): Eukaryota > Metazoa > Echinodermata > Asteroidea > Valvatida > Goniasteridae > Hippasteria > Hippasteria phrygiana. The sequence goes on along the minus strand of JAZGUH010000608.1, from coordinate 591,297 downwards.
CCCGCCTCCCCTGAGTCCTGGGGCTGCTTGCCCTGTGCTTCGTCGCGTCTATTCGTTGTTGGGCGGATCGTCTGGCCAGGATCTGTCTCATGTTGGTCTCTTGCTGCATCCCTGTGTGGGCGTGGCTGCCACGCTCGAAGAGGAGGTCCTTGATAAGGCTTTAGCCTATCGAAATGCACCACCTGCATTTTCCCTCGCGGCTTCCGTTGGATCCTATATGTGACATCAGACATTCGCGTCAGTATGAGATAGGGTCCCTCCCAACGAGCCGTTAGCTTAGGCGATACTCCCTTCTTTTTGGCATGCACGAACAGCCACACAGATTGGCCTTCCTTAAAGCTCGCTCCCTCAGTTCTTCTGTCGTAAGTCTTCTTTAGGTGTCTGGCACTATTTCTAAGCTTCTGTCTTGCCCGTGCGTGGGCGGTTTGCATCCGGTGACGGAGGTCCTCGGCGTAGTCCGTGCTGTAACTTCCGGACCCTGGGCCAAGCACCTGAGTAGTCAGATCGACCGGCAACCGCACCTCCCGCCCCAGCATAAGCATGTTTGGCGTCTCCCCAGTTGATGCTTGTGGGACGGAACGGTACGCACATGTAGCAAATGCCAGCTGCTGGTCCCAATCTCCTTGGTTTCGAGCCGGGTCTATCATCATGGAAACGTGTCTAGGAGCGTACGGTTAAAACGCTCTACTAGTCCGTCTGACTTCGGATTGTATGCTACGGTGCGGGTTTTCTCAATCTTGAGAAGCTTGCACATTTCGCCAAAAACTTCCCCCTCGAAGTTCCTGCCCTGGTCGGAGTGTAACTCCCGGGGCACTCCAAAGCGGCATACGAAGCTCTCCACGAATGCCTTGGCTACAGTCTCAGCTGTACTGTCCGGTAGGGCATATGCCTCCATCCATTTTGTGAAGTACTCCTCGATGACGAGGATCCATTTGTTTCCGCTGTCGCTTTCCGGCAGTGGCCCCACGAGGTCTAGGGCAACCCCTGTCCATGGGCATGTCCACTCGGCGTTGCTGTAGAGGCGCTCGTCGTTTCTTGGACGGGGACTTCCGCTGGGCGCACTTGATGCACCTCCGGCAATATGACCTCACGTCTGCCGCCATCCCAGCCCAGTAGTACCTGGTCCTCACTTTGGCCAGTGTACGTTCAACACCAAAGTGACCTCCGGTGGTACCACCGTGTAGCTCGTTCAACACATCGTTCCTATACTCCTCCGGCAAGATAATTTGCCACTCTACATCTCGCCCGTCGTGTGACTCCCACTTCCGGCAAAGTACTGCGTCCCGCACTTCCAGCCGTTCCCATTGCCCCCAGTATATCTTGCCTATCACACCCCGGCTCTGAGCATAACTCCAGCTGGGGCGTTCTCCAGACTCCCGCTTGCAGTTGACAATTCCACAAAGTGTGGGGTCTCGGGGCTGGGCCGCAGAGATATCCTTTAAAGTGATAGTTGGCTGGGACTGCAACATCCTCGTCGTTGTTTCGTTCACTTGCGCTGAGTCCCCTACATTTGAGTGGTTCTCCTCCACGGCTACTTTAGGCTCCAGCTGCTTCTGAGCATTGTCCGCCAAACCGCACTGGCCACATGGCTTACGCGACAGGCCATCCGCATTTCCATGTTTCTTGCCAGGGCGGTGCACGATCTCGTAGTTGTACTCTCCGATTACCTGAAGCCACCTGGCGACTTGCCCCTCCGGGTTCTTGAAGTTTACCAACCAGCGCAAGGCCGCATGGTCGGTCCGAATGGTAATCTTCCTCCCGTACAAGTACTGTTTAAAGTGCTTGAGGTAGCAGACAACCGCCAGTAACTCCCGTCGTGTCACACAGTAGTTCCTTTCCGGTCTGGTTAGGGTGCGACTGGCGTACGCAATTACCCGCTCTTCGCCTTGGTATACCTGCGACAAGACCGCTCCGATTCCTTCTCCGCTTGCGTCCGTATCAAGCACAAGGTCGCCAGTAGGGTCCGGGTATGCAAGAATAGGCGCCTCTTGCAAATGACTCTTGAGAGTCTGAAATGCAGCCTCACATGCCTCATCCCAGAGGAAATCCCGTGATTTCTCGGTGAGGCGATGGAGTGGGCCTGCCACATCTGCAAACCCCTTGATGAACCTTCTATAATAGGAAGCGAGTCCTAAGAAGCTCCGCACTCCCTTTACATTGGTTGGGGTAGGCCACGACTTGATAGCCTCGATTTTGTCCTGGTCGGTGGAGATTCCGTCCTTGGAAACCACATGTCCAAGGTACTTCACGGTCTCCTTGAAGAGGCAGCACTTTTTCGACTTTAACTTCAGTCCTGCCAGTCTGAATCTCTGCAGCACCTCTCGCAGGCGCTGTATCTCCTCAAGAACGCTCCTCCCGTAGATGATGACGTCGTCGAGGTAGACTAGCAGTGTCTCCCATTGCAATCCCGCTACGACCCTCTCCATTAACCTTTCAAAAGTGGCAGGGGCGTTGCACAAACCGAAGGGCATAACCCTCCAGCTGTACAAGCCCCCGCGCACCACAAAGGCTGACTTTTGTTTGGCGTCCTCATCCAGCTCCACCTGCCAATAGCCAGATGCGAGGTCTAGGGTCGAAAACCACGTCGCACCTGACAATGCATCCAAGGTGTCGTCGATGCGGGGGACAGGATACGCATCCTTGATTGTCACTTCGTTAAGTCCTCTGTAGTCCACGCAGAAGCGCTGGCTCCCGTCCTTCTTCCTGACAAGTACCACATTTGAGGCCCATGGGCTGTCCGATGGTGTGATCAGTCCTCTTTCCAATAAGTCCTCAACTTGCTTGTCAATCTCCTGTTGTTTACAGAGTGGCTGCCGCCGGGGTCTCTGTCGGATGGGCCGCGTGTTCCCTATGTCAATATGGTGTTTCACCCAGTCACACCTCCCAATGTCATGATCCCCCTCCGAGAATACATCTGCAAAGTCAGTCAGTAATCGAGCCACTGTATAGTGGTACCGTGGCTCCAGATTTTTCACACTGCGCCTCCAGAGATCCTCCAGGTGTGCAGGGACATGCACATCCATGCTCTCTCCTCCCGAGTCAGCTCCCTGCTCCTCCAGCACATCTCTCTCATCCACTGGTGTGAGAGTGCCAGCTGTTGTTCCTGCTCGAACAAGACATTCTCGGCAGCCGGGGTTAAGAACCCTCAACGCAAGCGGCCCCTCCTTAGTCTCCACTAATGAACGTGCCAGGATCAATCCTTTTTGCGCAAGCTCTCCTCCTCCTTCGACTGGTTCTATTATGCCCAGTTCGCCTGCCACAATCTCACGGGTCGTTTTGCCTGGAACTATAGCTTCGTCGCACTTGTTGAAATCCAGGGTCCCCCCAGTCGGGAGCAGGAAATCCATTCCCAGTATGCCTTTTGCCTTGACTTTGGCAAAGACTGCCCGTACGGGACATGCCGTCCGGCCTACGCGCAAGTCCACATTTGCCACACCAATGGTTTCCATCTGGCTACCGTCTGCTTGCACGACCCGGATTCCATCCTGTTCCAGCTTAGGGCGTCTTTCGGCTGGTATCTGGTAGTACACCTCATCCGAGATGATCGTGTCCGTCGTTCCTGTATCCACTAGGAACGGTATAGTGATGGACCTCAACTCCCCTTGAACGTAAAGACCTTGCTTTGGGATGACTAACGGTACAATAATCTCCCTTATAGATTCAGAGTGCAGTCTTTTCACGTCCGCTTGGCTGCTAGAGTCCGTTGGTAGTTGACTCTCTTTGGTCTCTAGCCTCTCCTTGGGTCGCAGGGTCAGCTGCCGGCCGGTTCCCGTGCGCCTCCTGGGCCTCGACCTGTCTGGGCAATCTTTCGCAAAATGCCCTTTTGTGTGACACTCGTAGCATTTGTCATCCGAGTTGCTCCTCCTGGGTCGTGGGTGGTATATCCACGTTTCGCGCTTCTTCTGATGAGGTGGGGACTTCTCCTTCGCTTCATGTTCCTGCCTTGCAGTGTGGTAGTACTGCTTCAGGCGATCAACTACATCTACTATGATTGCGTCCCTGTAATCCTCTTCATCGCGCCCCATGCGGCACCTCTTATCCTTCCTCCCACTCCTTTGCTCCTCCATGCGTTCAAAGTTTTCGGTGGCCAGCGCCACTCGAAAGGCATCATTTAAGGTCGATGGCCTCGATCAGAAAACTCCTTCCCGGATGGTCTGGCTACTGATAGCATCGGAGAAATGCCCACGAGCCAGTCTGTCCCTACTGTCCTCCGGTAATTGCTTCTCCGAGCTCCTGTAAAGTTTCCTTTGGGCCTTGGCGACGATTCCTCAATTCCATGAGGAAATTCTCTGCCATTTGCCCAGGTCCAAAGCGCGCATTTAGCAGTCCAATTAGCTCCTGATACTCGTATTGCCGGTCTTGTCCGTCTCCCTGGCGGTTAGTCAGAATCTTCACAGCCGTTCCCTGCAAACTCGCAGCGAGGAACACTGCGGCTTCCTCGTCACTCCAGTCGTTGACCCGTCTGCAGGATTCAAAATGTTCCCTGTAGTCTATCCAGGGTTGTTTCCCACTGAAACGATCCGGTACGATCTTGGGGCGCTTTGAATTCCCCTCAAATCGCCCATTCCATTCTGCTTCTCCCTGTATCCTCTTTTCGCGTTTCAACGGCCACGGTGTTGCCTGGTGAAGTGGTTGTCCCACCAATCTCTTCTCCGGCGGTGGAGTGTCGCCCCCGGTTTCCACCGGACTGGCCATCGTCGAATGAGCTTGGGGTGGCGTTCCCGTGATAGTTGTTGTCACTGTTGTCTCGGTGGGCTTGTTGTTGCCCTCCGAAACTTCTGTTCCCCAGGCACCGGAGGTAAATACTGCCACCACCGGGCTCGTCTGTAAGTTTCCATCGCTAACCGGTCCTAGGCTCGCAGCTGCCAAGGGCGCCTCTGACCTTGTTTCTGTCACTGCGGCCGTCATGGTGGTGTCCGAGGTTCTGTAGGCGCCTCGAGTATGAGAACAAGTGCATGACGTACACCCTGTAGTCCCCCTCCTGTCCTCGACCGTGGGAGTTGCCTCCGCAGCTGTCGTGAACAGTGCCCTATGTAAAGGTTCCTGGGCATCCTGAGAATTGCCTGCGCCTCCCGACGGCAGTTCATTGGGCGGTGTCCGTCCGCCTGTCTGGTAGGACACCCTTCCCACGTCCTGATTTTCCAAAGTCTGACCTTTCCAAGAGGTGTCTGAATCTGAATGTTGGAGACCCCCAGAGCTGGACGCCGCCTCTTGTGGCCGCACTCCTGAGGCGTAACCTGACGAGGATATGGTGCCCCCAAGCTCACGTTGTTGGGGTCTCTTCCTTGTTTGTCCACTTCTCACCCCAGGTGACCACGGAATTGTTTGCCACATCTCCTCTAGGTATTTGATGTGGCATCCCATGTTTTCGTTCTCCTGACACATATCCTCTAAGAGGTCGTCCTTGTGCTGGACCTCTATCCGTAGTTGACCGACCTCGTCCTGGAGGTCCTGTATGACCCTCTGTCTCAAAGCGGCCTCCATGTCTCCTCCCGTACCACTCACAGCGTCCATGTGCTCGGTCCCTGTAATATCACGGCGACATGCGTCCTATTCGCAATGTTCTCCGTCCGGCGTAAGATCAGTCTGGTCACTGGATATCCTCCTGACGTATTGGAGATCCAGACGTTGCTTGATCAATACACAGCTACTAATCAATGCAATAATTAGGCACACAAGCAAAATTCCAAATCGAACCCAGTATAGCATAATCCAACATCAAACTCCGAGTCCAAGTTATCCAAGTAATGGCACGATTCGCTCGTAAAGAGGTCAGTGCCCTCTAAGTATCCAGTAGCAAGCTGAGCATACAAATCCCACCGCTGCCACCATTTGTGGCGGAAGTTGTTTCTTTACACAATTACAATTGCCGTTGGTTGCCTTCAGCAAAGATTCGTCGGTTACTCGAATACTCCTAGCGCTAAAGTGCAGGTCCGTTTGCCGGAAATCTACCGCCGAGTACGCAGAACTTGTACCGGGTACTCTCACTCTCGAACAGTATAAATAACACTGGACACGGACCAATAATTATAAATTAGAGGACAAGGGAATCAGTTCTTCAATGTTTATTCTAGAAATCAATAAATCAATAGTTGGGAAAGGGATCTTCTTTATTGCCTCCTTTTGCTTCAATTGACCTTATGCTGTGTTTATCTATAACGCCTCCTAGACGCCTCCCAAGCGCCTAGTGCTGATAACTAGTCTAAACGGCACACGCGACTTCCGCTAGCCGAAAGCGCCTCCCACCCGAGAGAGCAGCTCCTCAATTAGCAGTTGCCCCTACAAGTATGTGTCGTGAGGTGAATGGGTCGCCTCCACGACCAGCTACGATCCAGCAGTATTCGCCTGTGCCACGCTCCAGCGCCTCCCGCATATGCCCCACGCTAGTAATAGGTAGGCGCATATACTCGCTGTGGCAAGCGGTTCGCATGTGCTCCTATGCACGCTCAAACGCCTCTGCCACGCTGCAGCGCCTCCCGCATATGCCCCACGCTAGTAATAGGTAGGCGCATATACTCACTATAGCGCCTCTCGCTGAATCGCGCGTCGCTCCGCAAGTGGTCCTGCCGCATCGAGCTCCACAATACAACAGACCCGTGCCAACTTACGCACGGCCCCAGCTCGCATGCATCGTCCATGCTGCCTGCACTGCGCATGCGGCTCTGCTAAAAAACCCTATGGCGTGCCAAATCAACAGAAAATGGAATTTGCATTAATGCTACAATACTCTAACTCAAATGTCATATTTCTAAAACTGAGAAAAAAAGACGATGAAATCTGGTTCTTTTGTACGCGCAGAGGAGCTTTCTAACAAAAGCTGTCGTGACGTCATAATGTATGCGATGACCCCGAATACGTCATACGTTAGAGTTCACGAAGAGCGCCTCCCCCGGAAGTCATGTTGCTTATGTGTACGTGTATGTGTATGTGTGTACATGTACAATCCAATTCTCCGTCTTCTGCGATCGAGAACTACCGAAATCACGTAAATGTTCAGAAAAATCAGCGGTTGTGTGGCATTTAGAATGCCACTGTCTTGTGTGGTTGGTGGTTGCACACGCAACTTCGACAAAAACCCGGAGGTTTTTTGGCTGTCATTCCCGAAGAAGCCAGCGATTCGAAGGGAATGGATTCGTTTCGTTAACAACACGCGTTCGGATTTTAGGTTGACGGAGTGGTACATGGTCGAGGATTTGTTGGGCACACTTTGGCGACGCGATGTCATCGACGACACGGTGAAAATGAAACGGAATTTGGGGCTGCCGACAAAGTTCAAGCTAAAGGACGGAGCTGCTCCTTCAACAAAAGCATCGACAGTTCTAGCTTGAAAATTCCAGCTCTAGGCTCAAGATTCGCCATTAGAGCTGGAAGGAATCCTATAGGGTAGGTCAGCGTCGTTTAAGATCTTGCCGATATCTTCCGTTTCCCTGAATATATCAACTAAACACTCACCTTGAACTGTAGAGCTGTCATTCATGCAGCTTTTGATCCCCTCAAAATGAGAATATGATCAAGTTAAACCCGAAAAAAAAAAAAAATTTCGTGCAAATCGGTGCATGCACAAACCAGCTGTGTACAAAGTAATGGAGCGGATTTTTGGACATGAACGATGTTTTCCGATCGATTATCGGCCAGCGGCACTTCGCGCGCCTCGGGGCTCGATATCCAACGACTGTTTGCTGATCGCTGTCAGTATTTCAGCAAACAGCCGTTGGATATCAAGCCCCGAGGCGCGCGTATAGTGCCGCTGACCGATAATCGATCGGAAAACATCGTTCATGTTCAAAAATCCGCTCCATTACTTTGTACACAGCTGGTTTGTGCATGCACCGATTTGCACGAAAAATTCATTTTTTTTCGGGTTTAACTTGATCATATTCTCATTTTGAGGGGATCAAAAGCTGCATGAATGACTGCTTTACAGTTCAAGGTGAGTGTTATATTGATATATTCAGGGAACGGAAGATATCGGCAAGATCTTAAACGAGCCTGACCTACCCTATAGGATTCCTTCCAGCTGTAATGGCGAATCTTGAGCCTAGAGCTGGAATTTTCAAGCTACGACAGTTCAGACATATGACAGGTCTGTTGATCCCAGTGGTCCCAGCATACCCATTGCTACTAATGCTGCATGTACATCGGCGCCGGCCGGCTGAGGCCAAACCGACAAGAAACAGGCAGTCCGGGGGAGCATTCCTCAAACAGGAAAGGGCTCGGGTAGGTTCATTCATATTTTACTTACCCCCACCAAAATCGGTTAGGAACAGCAACATTTTGGAAAAACTAACCCACCTTGATGACAACTATCTAAACGTGTGGCACAACCTGTTATTTCAAGATTTATTTCAGCAAAATCTGATAAAAATGAGGCAGAAATCAACTTTATAAATTATACTTATGTAGGCCTACATGTCCCATGTGAACACTCTGACCATACACTGCACCACGGACATCTAACACAGGAAACAAAACATTTCCCCACAAAAAATCCTTGACAGCAGTCACAAAATTAAAGGTGTCAAGTATTTATACAATTCTGAACACAATTGGATAGTTATTTTCCAAAATGTTGCTGTTCCTGAATGATTTTGGTGGAAGGTAAATGCCAAATCTTTCCAAATATTGATTTATCATTCAATAAAAAAAGTATAAAATGTCCAGCAGTTCAGCAATGCAACTGTGGGTCTCCCCTGCTTAAACATGTGCCCTAACTTCTTGTGTTTCATTATTTGATGTGGGGAATGATTGGTTGCAGTCATTGTAATCAGAAATGTCAAAAGAGCCCTTTTTTTCTTCTTTTTTATTTGAAAGTGAAAAGGGGTAATTTAACAGAGTCATTGGAACAATGTTCGAGTTGTTTCATAGATTTTTGCTAAATTAAACAAAAAGTACATGTACATGTGTTGGGAATAACTGTGCTGGGCCGATTTTAAACAAGTAGCCTACGTTTAAAACCGCCTTGGGGCCTGGACGCTGAGAATGACCCGAGCTAAAGGCGAGGGTCATTATCAGCGTCCAGGCCCCATGGTTTTAAACTACTTTGGGGGTGAGATTTGTCAGGATTTTTTCCTGATTTCAGGATTTTCTTGTTGCGATTTCACAATTTTTTAAGAATCTCTTTTTGCTATCTGGAATTCCTGAGGTGTCCAAAAAGGTGTTTTTTTTACCTGTAAAAGTGGACATACACCAATAAAAAATATGATATTTTAAGGGGGTGCCTTTAGGCAAATATAAACTACAAATGTATATGTTGATCCACGTGGATTTGTCGTAGATTTTTGTTTTTTGGCCAATCTCACACCTGGTACTTGTTTGAAACTGGCCCAGCACATACCCTTATTGAAAAATATGTACACGTACATTTACATGCATTTTTAATGATTCCTTTGCAGATTTCATTAGGATGATAATGTGCAAAGTCTTAGACCTCTGTGAAGCTGGACTGACTGAGGGAGAACTACCCCGAGCTCATGGCAAACACTGGGCCTCTTACGGCGAGAGTGACACGCCCCAACAAAGAGGAAGCAATCAGTGCCTTTATTTCACGCTTTGGTGCACATGTAGAGCCAGTAGGAAGGCCAGAAGGCTGCGAGGGTGTGGTGATTCCAGCCAAAAAGTCTCAGGACAAGAAGGACAAGGACAAATCCAAAAAGAGAACTGAGGTTTTTGAAGGAGAATGTTAAACTCGAACAAAGTATGAGAAAGACATGAGACATAAACACCTGCAAAGTTAACATGAATTAAAAGTTAACGTGAAGTAAACATAAAAGAAACTAGAGCTTTAGTATTTGTGGACAAACACAGGGCTGTTTCGTTTTGGTTTTTTTGGTAGTTTGATTCTTATTCTTGAGATTTCAATGGTGGATAAAATATCTCGTTTTATGGTCGTCTAGGTCAAGCAATCACGTAGGCTTATTCATAATCTTTTTAGAAATGTGAGCATACAAGCAGTTGATGACCATGATTACGTCATCAGACGTCACACATTTTTCACATTTATATTTAAGTGTGTATGACCTAAAAATATATTACAAAAATAATTATACAAAATTGTTTAAAATTCATGTTAGATACCACATTTCAACTTAATCGGACTTGTACTTCTTAATATATATGGCTTCAAAAACTGCCCATTTAAGATGACGTCACGTAACATGTGATGACGTCATCATAATGTAATGTCAATTTTCATCTATAAACCTACTAGGCTACCTAGATATTACTTTTCAACTTAATCGGACTTGTACTTTTGTTTATATATGGCTTCAAAAACTGCCCCTTTAAGATGACGTCACGTGACATGTGATGACGTCAACATAACGTCATGTCAATTTCCATTTATAACACCCGGTGGCATACCTAGATATTACGTTTCAACTTAATCGGACTTGTACTTTTGTAGATATATGGCTTCGAAAAAATGCCCCTTTAAGATGACGTCACGTGACATGTGATGACATCATCATGACGTAAAAGTTTGGCACACATTGTGAGCAGTTGGGGTAAGTGTCTGCCAAGTTTAAAAGTAGCCAAAGTGAACGGTAAGAAAGAAAACGTTTACAAATGCTAAGGGCAATAATCTAGCGAGTGCCCCTTTAAGATGAAACCACGTGACATGTTATGACTTGATCATAACGTTATGTCAATGTTCATCTATAACACCCGGTGGCATACCTAGATATTACGTTCCAACTTAATCGGACTTGTACTTTTGTAGATATATGACTTCGAAAAATGCCCCTTTAAAGATGACGTCACGTGACATGTGATGACGTCACCATGACGTAAAAGTTCGGCACACATTGTGAGCAGTTGGGGTAAGTGTCTGCCAAGTTTAAAAGTAGCCAAAGTGGCTGGTAAGAAAGAAAAAATTTACAATTGCTATGGGCAATATTCTAGCGACTTGAAAAAAAGAATTGTTTTATGACGTCATCATGACGTCACACAATTTTCGCTTTTTAGGGCATATCTTTGAGACATACCAAAGCTGTAACAAAAATAATTTTGAAAATGTCTTGTTTTGTTCGCTAGATATATTGAAAAGAATGTTACGATTTTAAAACTTCAAAAATTTTGCGACTTGAAAAAAGACTACAAATCAACCCCTTTTATAAACAGCAAGCACATAATAGCCATGGTTATCTGCCCGTCCCAGAATTCCTTTGTGTTATATTGAATTTGGTCTAAATTTTGAAATGGCTCTTATTTCTTACTTGAGTGAGCCACGATCATGAATTTTTGGAATTTGGTACAGAAAAATTCAATGTATACATTTTTGTAATCGGATTGACCCTTACATGCGTTAAAAAAAAACCACATTTTTGATGACGTCATCATGACGTCGCACAGTTTTCGCTTTTTAGGGCATATCTTTGAGACATACCAAAGCTGTAACAAAAATAATTTTGAAAATATCTTGTTTTGTTCGCTAGATATATTGAAAAGAATGTTACGATTTTCAAATTTCAAAAATTCATAAAAAATCACGTGATGACGTCATCATGACGTAAAAGATCGGCATACATTCTGAGCAGTTGGTCTAAGTGTCTGCTAAGTTTAAATGCAATCGGTTGCTTAAAAGTAGCCAAAGTGCCGGTCAGAAAGAAAACGTTTACAATGCTATGGGCACTATTCTAGCGACTTGAAAACAGATTAATTTTATTACGTCATCATGACGTCACACAATTTTCGCTTTTTAGGGCATATCTTTGAGACATACCAAAGCTATAACAAAAAGAATTTTGAAAACATCTTGTTTTGTTCGCTAGATATATTGAAAAGAATGTTACGATTTTAAAACTTCAAAAATTCAGCGACTTGAAAAAAGACTAGAAATCAACCCCTTTTATAAACAGCAAGCACAAAATACCCATGGTTATCTGCCCTTCCCAGAATTCCTTTGTGTTATATTGAATTTGGTCAAAATTTTGAAATGGCTGCTATTTCTTACTTGGGTTAGCCACGATCATGAAATTTTTGAATTAGGTAGAGAAAAATTCAATGTATACATTTTTGTAATCGAATTGACACTTACATTCGTCTAAAAAAAAAAAAAATTTGGATGACGTCATCATGACGTCACACAATTTTCGCTTTTTAGGGCATATCTTTGAGACATACCAAAGCTATAACAAAAAGAATTTTGAAAATATCTTGTTTTGTTCGCTAGATATATTGAAAAGAATGTTACGATTTTAAAACTTCAAAAATTCAGCGACTTGAAAAAAGACTAGAAATCAACCCCTTTTATAAACAGCAAGCACAAAATACCCATGGTTATTTGCCCGTCCCAGAATTCCTTTGTGTTATATTGAATTTGGTCTAAATTTTGAAATGGCTGTTATTTCTTACTTGAGTGAGCCACGATCATGAAATTTTGGAATTACGTACAGAAAAATTCAATGTATACATTTTTGTAATCGGATTGACACTTACATGCGTTTAAAAAAAACCAAATTTTTGATGAAGTCATCATGACGTCACACAATTTTCGCTTTTTAGGGCATATCTTTGAGACATACCAAAGCCATAACAAAAAGAATTTTGAAAATATCTTGTTTTGTTCGCTAGATATATTGAAAAGAATGTTACGATTTTCAAAATTCAAAAAATCATAAAAAATCACGTGATGACGTCATCATGACGTCACTCTTCGGCATACAATTTCAGGTTCGGGTCTATGTTTGTGTTAAGTTTAATTAAGATCTGAGATTGTTTAGTGACCAAAGTGGCTGTCATAAAATTCGTGTACAAAGTCTATGGGATTTAGGATAGAACTAAAATAAGAAGAAGAAATAGAAGAAAAACTAGAGGTTTGTGTCTGTTTGAAACAGAACACAAGGCTTTTCCGTGTTTTTTTTCCACCCTAAAACTTCAGCTTACGTTCTATGTTTGTGTTAAGTTTGATTAAGATCTGATGTTTATAGTGAGTAAAGTGGCTTGTACAAAATTCGTGACAAAGTCTATGGGATTTTGGATAGAACAAAAAGATTCATAGAAAATTAGCCGATGACGTCATCATGACGTCACTTCGGATGTTACATTCTACTGGCACTATCTACCTACCCAGCAATTTGTATGATAATCAGACCTATTCTTATGTGTTTTTAAAAAGCACATTTTTGACGTGATAATGAGGTCACACTTTTTCACATTGAAATGAAAGAATATCGGAGCTAACAAAACTTAAAAATTACTATAAGATCGTATGACGACGTCATCATGAAGTCACCACGATTTTCATTGATAACACCAGCTGGTCTACCAACATACTAGGTTTAAACATAATTGGACCTACGGTTCTCTAGATATGGGCCATTGAAAAATGCAGCTTTAAAATGACGTCACGTGACACATGATGACGTCATCAAGACGTCACTCTTCAGCGTGCAATTTCAGGTTAGGGTCTTTGTTTGTGTTAAGCCTGATTAAGATCTGAGGTTGTTTAGTGAGCAAAGTGCCACTTACAAAATTCGTGTACAAAGTCTATGGGATTTGGGATAGAACAAAATAATTCATAGAAAATCAGCCGATGACGTCACAATGACGTCACTTTGGATTTTACATGCTAGTAGCATTATCTACCTACCCAGCAATTTTTATGACGATCGGACGTACCCTTATATGTGTTTCAAAAAGAAATTGTTTGATGACGTCATGATGACGTCACACATTTTTCCCATTGATGTGAAAGAATATAGGAGCTAACAAAGCTATTCCAAAAAGAATTTTTGATTTAGCATGTTCTGTTGATGAGATATGGCTTTAAGAAACTTTAAGGTTCAAAAACTTAAAAATTAACATAAAAATCGTATGATGACGTCATCATGACGTCACGTCAATTTTCATCTATAACACGTGGTGGTCCACCAACATACCAGGTTTAAAGGCAATCGGACCTACGGCTCTCTAGATATGGGCCCTTGAAAAAATCATCTTTAAGATGACGTCACGTGACATGTGATGACGTCATCATGACGTAAAAGTTCGACACACATTGTGAGCAGTTGGGGTAAGTGTCTGCCAAGTTTAAAAGTAGCCAAAGTGGCCGGTAAGAAAGAAAACGTTTACAATGCTATGGGCAATATTCTAGCGACTTGAAAAAATTATTTTTTTATTACGTCATCATGACGTCACACAATTTTCGCTTTTTAGGGCATATCTTTGAGACATACCAAAGCTATAACAAAAAGAATTTTGAAAATATCTTGTTTTGTTCGCTAGATATATTGAAAAGAATGTTACGATTTCAATACTTCAAAAATTCAGCGACTTGAAAAAAGACTAGAAATCAACCCCTTTTATAAACAGCAAGCACACTAAAGCCATGGTTATCTGCCCTTCCCAGAATTCCTTTGTGTTATATTGAATTTGGTCTAAATTTTGAAATGGCTGCTATTTCTTACTTGAGTGAGCTACGATCATGAAATTTTTGAATTAGGTACAGAAAAATTCAATGTATACATTTTTGTAATCGAATTGAAACTTACATGTGTTTAAAAAAAAATAATAATTTTATGACGTCATCATGACGTCAAACAATTTTCGCTTTTTAGGGCATATCTTTGAGACATACCAAAGCTATAACAAAAAGAATTTTGAAAATATCTTGTTTTGTGTGCTAGATATATTGAAAAGAATGTTACGATTTTCAAAATTCAAAAAATCATAAAAAATCACGTGATGACGTCATCATGACGTCACTCTTCGGCATACAATTTCAGGTTCGGGTCTATGTTTGTGTTAAGTTTAATTAAGATCTGAGATTGTTTAGTGACCAAAGTGGCTGTCATAAAATTCGTGTACAAAGTCTATGGGTTTTAGGATAGAACTAAAGTAAGAAGAACTAGAGGTTTGTGTCTGTTTGAAACAGAACACAAGGCTTTTCCTCTTTTTTTGTTTTCCACCCTAAAACTTCAGCTTACGTTCTATGTTTGTGTTAAGTTTGATTAAGATCTGATGTTTATAGTGAGTAAAGTGGCTTGTACAAAATTCGTGTACAAAGTCTATGGGATTTTGGATAGAACTAAAACATTCATAGACAATTAGCCGATGACGTCATCATGACTTCACTTCGGATGTTACATTCTACTGGCACTATCTACCTTCCCACAAATTTTTATGATACTCAGACCTATTCTTATATATGTTATTAAAAAATCACATTTTGATGACGTCATGATGACGTCACACATTTTCACATTTACGTGAAAGAATATAGGAGCTAACAAAGCTATTCCAAAAAGAATTTTGAATTTAGCATGTTCTGTTGATGAGATATGGCTTTAAGAAACTTTTACGGTTCAAAAACTTTAAAATTACTATACAATCGTATGGTGACGTCATCATGACGTCACCTCAATTTTCATCTATAACACGTGGTGGCCCACCAACATACCAGGTTTAAAGGCAATCGGACATACGGTTCTCTAGATATGGGCCCTTGAAAAATGCACGTTTAGGATGACGTCACGTGACGACGTCATCATGACGTCACGTTTCGGCATACATTTTCAGCTTAGGGTCTTTGTTTGTGTTAAGCCTGATTAAGATCTGAGGTTGTTTAGTGACCAAAGTGCCACTTACAAAATTCGTCTACAAAGTCTATGGGATTTGGGATAGAACTAAAAATTTCATAGAAAATCAGCCGATGACGTCATCATGACGTCACTTTGGATTTTACATGCTAGTAACATTATCTACCTACCCAGCAATTTTTATGACGATCGAACGTACCCTTATATGTGTTTCAAAAAAGAACATTTTTGATGACGTCATGATGACGTCACACATTTTCCCATTTATGTGAAAGAATATAGGAGCTAACAAAGCTATTCCAAAAAGAATTTTTGATTTAGCATGTTCTGTTCATGAGATATGGCTTTAAGAAACTTTAATGTTCAAAAACATTAAAATTACTATAAAATCGTATGATGACGTCATCATGACGTCACGTAAATTTTCATCTATAACACGTGGTGGTCTACCAACATACCGGGTTTAAAGGCAATCGGACCTACGGTACTCTAGATATGGGCCCTTGAAAAATCATCTTTAAGATGACGTCACGTGACATGTGATGACGTCATCATGACGTAAAAGGTCGGCACACATTGTGAGCAGTTGGGGTAAGTGTCTGCCAAGTTTAAAAGTAGCCAAAGTGGCCGGTAAGAAAGAAAACGTTTACAATGCTATGGGCACTATTCTAGCGACTTGAAAACAGATTTATTTTATTACGTCATCATGACGTCACACAATTTTCGCTTTTTAGGGCATATCTTTGAAACATACCAAAGCTATAACAAAAAGAATTTTTAAAATATCTTGTTTTGTTCGCTAGATATATTGAAAAGAATGTTACGATTTAAACAATTTAGAAATTCAGCGACTTGAAAAAAGACTACAAATCAATTCTTTTTATAAACAGCATGCACTTTTAAGCCATGGTTATCTGCCCTTCCCAGAATTCCTTTGTGTTATATTGAATTTGGTCTAAATTTTGAAATGGCTGCTATTTCTTACTTGGGTTAGCCACGATCATGAAATTTTGGAATTAGGTACAGAAAAATTCAATGTATACATTTTTGTAATCGAATTGACACTTACATTCGTTTAAAAAAAAAAAATGTTTGGATGACGTCATCATGACGTCACACAATTTTCGCTTTTTAGGGCATATCTTTGAGACATACCAAAGCTATAACAAAAAGAATTTTGAAAATATCTTGTTTTGTTCGCTAGATATATTGAAAAGAATGTTACGATTTTAAAACTTCAAAAATTCAGCGACTTAAAAAAAGACTAGAAATCAACCCCTTTTATAAACAGCAAGCACATAATACCCATGGTTATCTGCCCTTCGCAGAATTCCTTTGTGTTATATTGAATTTGGTCCAAATTTTGAAATGGCTGTTATTTCTTACTTGAGTGAGCCACGATCATGAAATTTTGGAATTAGGTACAGAAAAATTCAATGTATACATTTTTGTAATCGAATTGACACTTACATGCGTTTAAAAAAAACCTAATTTTTGATGACGTCATCATGACGTCACACAATTTTCGCTTTTTAGGGCATATCTTTGAGACATACCAAAGCTATAACAAAAAGAATTTTGAAAATATCTTGTTTTGTTCGCTAGAAATATTGAAAAGAATGTTACGATTTTCAAAATTCAAAAAATCATAAAAAATCACGTGATGACGTCATCATGACGTCACTCTTCGGCATACAATTTCAGGTTCGGGTCTATGTTTGTGTTAAGTTTAATTAAGATCTGAGATTGTTTAGTGACCAAAGTGGCTGTCATAAAATTCGTGTACAAAGTCTATGGGATTTAGGATAGAACTAAAGTAAGAAGAAGAAGAAGAAGAAACTAGAGGTTTGTGTCTGTTTGAAACAGAACACAAGGCTTTTCCACTTTTTTTTTTCACCCTAAAACTGGTATAGGGTGTATGCCTATATTGTAAAAGTGACGTGATTTTAGTGGCTGAAGTTTGACGGTTAAGTTCATGTGAAGTACTACAAAATGATGTTGTCATGAACTTAGTTCTTGACATACAATTTAACTTCGGTTTGTATGTTTGTGTCAAGTTTGATATACCTAACACGATATGGGTCAAAGGGGTATCCCCTTTTGTCCCCATACCCTATACGCTCTGAAGACTATTGTTACTTAATACATCCCCCTAGACATCTGAAACGAATTCCAGAGATTCCGGGAACGCACTGACCAACACAAAAGAGGGGGGGGGGGGGGGGTGCGTCTGCCCCATATCGTGCATCATATGAAGTTTGATAATGAAGTGAGGTTGTTTAATAAGCAAAAGTCCGGTTAGAAATTGTATGTACTAGGTGTACAAATAAGCATGATATACTTTTAAAATTGAATAACATCAACATTTTCCATCATACAAGGCACTGCTTGTCAAAAGAGGATAAGCATAGTACAAAAATCAGTGCTATAAAATCAGGTACCAAGAAAGTTGTGAAGAAATATTGGGCACTATTATTTTTGTAACAAGCTGTTTAACATAATAATTAAGTAAAAAGTGGAGTCTTCTCCAAGGGAATGTAGAAAAGTGTGATATATATTTGTACACAAAGCTATTGAGACATTACTGCTTCGAATGACATTACTTAAGCTTTGTGTCATGAATATGGAAATTTATAAACATACAATCCAAACTGTTGTAATTTCTTACTTTGACTGCTACAAAGGAGGAAAAAAGTCATAATAGTATGTCAAAAAAGTTGTGCTGCATATATTGAAGTAATCGTATTGCATGGTTCTTTTAAGTGTATGGGATAGTAGGGCTTGTACAATTTCCATTTTTGAGCAGACGTTTCAAAATTCATAATAAAAAATAAATAAAGTGGTACTGGCGTCACTTCATATTTGGTATAGGGATGATATGGACTACATAACAAATCGATGTGTGGTTGTTTAATTAGAGAAATAAAAGTTATGGTGTAGACAACGTGATAATGTCCTATTTCTTGCAATGTTTAAACTTGTTTGATGAGGAAAGCGGCGGTTAGAAATTATGTGTGTGTAGAAAGTTTATAGAAGATTAAAATTGTTTGGACTAAATATCTCAAAGAAATACAATGTGTTGATAAAAATAAATATTGTTTTTTTATTTTGCATAAGGAGTACATACGGTACATATGTTGTATCGAGTTGTTTGGTCATGATAATGTATACCTTTCTTGCAAATATTGAAGTAAATGATCAGTGGTAGTAAAGCTACTGTGAACATTTAAAAATTAATAACAAATGAAATGAAGGTGAAGGCTTGGCTGCTCTTTTGAAAAGTGAAAAGTGGAAAGTAGATTTGATGAATACTAGACAACAATATTGTTCTAAGTGGCTGGTATGAGGGGATAGGATAACGGCGGATTCGGGGGGCGGGGTAACAAAAAATTAATCAGATTATGCGTCCTAAGTAAATTAGGACCCCCCCCCGGTCAATTTTGTTTAGTAGTAATAATTCAAGAAGCTGTTTGCGTAATGGAGAAGTAAAATCGCATTACGAACGCAGTATAGAGTTCAAACCCCCCCCCCCCCCCTCACCCCCCCCCCCCCCCCCCCCGTTTCTCCCATTTTTGTGGGGATGCTAAGAAATTGGGGGCACTCTTTTGGGAAAAAAAAATTGCCTCTTACCCCCCTCTAACTTGTGTTGTGGATCCGTCATTGAGACTGTATTTGGTGAGGTAGGCCTATCTGGTTACTTTTATTTAATTTGGAACTGTTTTAAGTTTTTGAATTAAGTAGAAATATCCAATCGTCTGATGTTATTTACAGATATCAAATTAAAAATGGTTGTTTGCATCCTCTATGGTCTTGCCATGACTCACATCATAAGCGGACTATTATAATACAGAATGAAGAAAATGGAAGAGCGCCCTCTTTTTTCTTTAGTCTGGAACCTGGTATTTGTGTTTATTGCAAATTGCAAAATGCGTGATAGTAACGTGGATTTAGGGGGTGGGGTATCAGATCGCTGCCGAGAGTGGAGTGGAGGTGGGTGGAGTATCTGTGAAGTCATTGAAAAATATATGATTTTGCCTAGAATCTTGTTAAGTTTCTCTTATTTTATATTGAAATATGAAATTGTTTGTATGTCTGTTCAATGGCGAGTTAAAGTCAAATGCTATGTACAAATCACACGGTTTTGATGTAATCTTTCGTACTGCTGCCGGTCTTGACGATGATCAAGGTTACCTTGACATGGCTTGAGTTGAGATCCAAGTAGTTGAAGTAGTGTTGATGGTCGTGCTTGTCTGACGGTAATCCGCCTAATAATTGTTTCACCACCTGTCCCGCCCCCCCGGGCCACCCCATCTCTGAGTGAGGTAGGGGTGGGTATATCCCCATCATGCCCATCTTGGGTGGGGATTAGAATTTTGATGCTATGTCATAGATGGTGTATGATTTTTGTTTTGATTAAAAAACGCCTTACAAAAGGGTGAAGAAAGACGTAGGGACTAGGGCTTGTAAAAAATGTCATCGGTTTACAACACACATGCACCTCTATCTCAGGTGTATGACGAATAAAATCCCCACCACCCTGGGGCCTAAAAAAGTGACAAAATCCCCACCGCACAGGTGGGGTAGCTGGGGGGAGGGGTGGGGAAACATATATGTGCATACAAACTAGCTAAATTAGATGTATTGAAAATCAAAATAAGCTAATTTGCACGCTCTTTTGTGTTATTTGCAGTTCTACGAATGCTTAAATCATGAATTTGAAATATTGACGATTTTTGAATAGATAATTTGGCTTGTTAATTGGAAATATTGAAATTCATATGTGCACATACCAATTGCGTTGTATGTGATGTTGGCAAGGGTAATTATGAAGTCAAAATATTTTTAAAAAAAGTTTTTCATTTTCAGATTTTAAATTCAAGATTTATGCATTATGTAAGTTTAATATTTCGTTTCATGAAATTAAATGGACCTGAAAGTAACATAGAAGATAGAGGGAGTAAATTGAAAGTCATGATTTTCGATATGGGATGTGATTTGGTTAGTTTGTATGTAGTGTTATACAAGCATGCTCTTCAATGTTACTTGCTTGGAGCTACAGTGCCTGGAGGTCTAGAACTGTGGTATTGTACATATTGCTCCATTGGAGAGAGGGTTCCCCATTGGAGAGAGGGTTCCATGTTTGAACTGCATACATGTTCCTTGACAAGTGATCCCCCAAACGTTATTAAATGGAGGGGATGTAAGCTGGAAAATTACTGTAGATAGGTGTACAGGTTCACATCAGACAACCCTACCATCGGTGAGATGTTTCATTTGTGGAGCTCGACAAATGAGGGTGCCCTGCACCTGTGCGATATAGATCAGTACAGTGGATTTGACAGGTGCAGGGTGTCCTCATTTAGTTGTCGCACAGGGAAGAAGTATGGAGTTGAAACATACAGCCGTTCTTGGAGTGGTAGTATCCAGTGCTGAAGTGATTAGACTAGGATGAGGCATTGTGTATGAAAGTTGTAGATTTGTGTCAGAATCATTTTAAAAATACATGAAACTTTTAATTTAATGTTATTACTTGTTTTAGCCCCATAAATATAGTGAGTCATTCACTTTTGATTTTTTGTTTGGAAATGTCATTGAAGTTTGGCATAATTGGTAAGAGAATTGATGAAAGGAATGTAGTTGGATTTTTATGAGTTTCATGTATATAGCAAAGTTTTTTTGAGATATTATTATGAATTTAAATGTCGTTTGTAGTAGTAAAAGGGATACATTTGAACATTTTGGTTTTTATGTTAATAATTTGCATATTCATGTCCCCAAATGTGACGTCATTCAAAGGAGAATATAGCAGTACCTGAAATGCTCTCGATATTGCATATCAGTTGAGAAGAATTTTAAGGATAAAAAAAAAGCCCACAGGACCATTGCAAACATAGGTGCTGTTTGATGAAATCGCATCGATGTCACAAATGGACGGATTGCGTGTCATGTGAAAGTGTATCCCTGACACCAAATCGCATGGGTTCCAGAACTCTGTGTGGACATGAAACTGTCCCACGCATTAATTAATGAATATTGAAATTTGTGTCGAATAATTTAACAATGTTTAGAAGGTTGTGTATAAAATGGAATGCATTATTTTTTGTTAACAGATATGAGGACTGCCATGGAGTTGCTACCTTCTATTCCTCTGAGAGAAGAATCTACGCCTCCTCCTGAATGTACGCCTCCTTCGGGAGTAAAACCTCAATCTATGCCTCCTTCGGGAGTAAAACCTGAATGTACGCCTCCTTCGGGAGTAAAACCTGAATCTACGCCTCCTTCGGGAGTAAAACCTCAATCTACGCCTCCTTCGGGAGTAAAACCTCAATCTATGCCTCCTTCGGGAGTAAAACCTGAATCTACGCCTCCTTCGGGAGTAAAACCTGAATCTACGCCTCCTTCGGGAGTAAAACCTGAATCTACGCCTCCTTCGGGAGTAAAACCTGAATCTATGCCTCCTTCGGGAGTAAAACCTCAATCTACGCCTCCTTCGGGAGTAAAACCTCAATCTACGCCTCCTTCGGGAGTAAAACCTCAATCTACGCCTCCTTCGGGAGTAAAACCTGAATCTATGCCTCCTTCGGGAGTAAAACCTGAATCTACGCCTCCTTCGGGAGTAAAACCTGAATCTACGCCTCCTTCGGGAGTAAAACCTGAATCTATGCCTCCTTCGGGAGTAAAACCTCAATCTATGCCTCCTTCGGGGGTAAAACCTGAATGTAAGGCTCCTTCGGGAGTACAACCAGAATGTACGCCTGCTTGGGGAGTATACAATTTTGAATTCAAACTTGAAAGTAATCCTCAAATAAATTTTGAAATAATGCCTCGATCAAAAGTAACGAATGAATGCATGAATGAAGTTATAGAAGTATGGATGCAAGAAAAAGCTCAACGTCAGCATGAATGTACGAGTGGATATTTTCTGAGTTCAAAAGTTCAAAGGAAAGCAAAAGAGTTCAAGAAGTTGAGAATAAAGAAGATGACGAAGAAGAGAGTTAACTACCAGAAAGAACTGAGAATATTGAAGGTAAAGAAACAGACTTGTTGTAGTAGAAATCAAGTATTGGAGAGTGTTGTGGAGTATTGGCGAAAGGAAAGGAAAGTTGGAAAACTGAATAGAAAGAAAATGCGAAGAAGGGAACGTAAGAAGGCTTATCGTAGGTCAAGGAATGGCAAGGTTGTGCAAATTCATATGAATGCAGAAGATAAAAGGAAACATGACAGAGCACAGAAGAATATTCAAAGTCATACTAGAAGAACTTTGAGTTATGTAATGAAAAGAAAGGATGGCGATAAATGTAAAGAGACTAAAATTAGGAAAAGTGATCATGAACGTGCAGTGCCAAAAAAAAGTAAACATCTATATGCACAAAGACAAAGCTGTATAGCAAAGAGTTCAGATAAGGGATGTTGTAGTGGAAATAAGTTGAAGGTGAAGAACTCTGAGAAGGAAAGTGTTGGGGACTGTTGGTTATGTGATCATGCAACTCATGCAGTTGAAAGAATTGTGACATGTGATACTTGCAGTATTTGCTATCATGTAAATTGTATGGGTTTTTCAAAGTTGGAGTCTCTTTTAGTGAGTAAATCAGTGTCATGGATGTGTCGCAAATGTGGACGATGTAATTATACTCAGTGTTTGTTGTATGATCTTGGAATTCCTACAGATAAGAATGTGTTTGAGATGTCACCGAATGAGGTAAATGTGGATGATGAATCAGTTAAGGTGTATAATGAGAATGAGTCTTGCATAGAAGATGTGATCACAGACAGTACAGGAAACAACACAATTTTAGGTGACACAAAGGAAAGTAGTGATAAGATTTATGCAACAGGTGGCAGCATGAGCTTAATAAGTGCAAACAAATCACAGTTATTGGTCAAACAAACTGGAGGGTATTCCTTGCGGAGTAAGGAAAGTACAAAAATTGTAGAAAACAGTTGCAAAAGTGAAAAAGGAAAATATGGACCAAAAGACAAAGGAAAAGAAACTGATTATGTAAGTGAAGAAAAGAAGAATGATAAAGGAGAAATGAAGTGTTGTAAAGGAAAGCAAGATGAACAAGCTGCCTATAGCTGCATTGAAGAGATCACAAAAGTAGGAAATAGTGCAAAATACAGTCTTGGAGGTAGGAAAAAAACAGTGATGGTTGTAAATACAAAGGTTAATGAGGCAGTGAAACTAAAAAGAAAGGTAAAGGAAGATAAAGAAAGTTGTTCACGAGATACTTGCACTGCAAAAAAGCGGAGATGTTTTTTGGAAAGAAGTAAATCATGCAACATGCACAAATCAAATGTACAGGAAAATAAAGGATTGCAATGTGGTAAAAAAATGTATCAAAATGGACAAAAAGATAAGGATATAAAAGTGGTTCAAGGTAGTTTTCATCAAGGTGATTACAGATTTGGGAATAGTAGTGGGAAGCAGTGTGTTGCAAACAGTTTGTGTGCAATATTGTATAGCAAAATTAAGAAGTTAAACAAATGGTGTGCTAACGAAATGGATTTGGTGTTGAATACTGGAAATGAATTGTATAGTTTGTTATCTCGCAGTTCTACAATGTTGAATGAGTATTTGTTAATCAATGAGTTGCCTGATGAAATAGATGTTTTTAGTCAACATTTCAATATGAACTTTCATGAATCTGTTTCTGGAACTTTTGGAGAAGAAACCAATTTCTCTGACTTCAATTTGATGTCATTGAATAATGCATTGGAACAGACACTTCAAAAATATAGTGCTTGTTTTATATGTTTCCACGAGAACACATTTTCAGTAATTGCTCAAGATGGAATGTATTATATTTTTGATTCACACTCTAGAAATCACAATGGCTGGCAAGACGGTGAAGGAAGAAGTTTGATGAAATGCGTAACTTCATGGCAAGGTGTGTACAGGTATTGTACTGAACTTGGAAGATCTATGAATCTATCTGATACTGAGCAATTTGAAATTACAGGTGTTAATGTTTGGGTTAATGATGTCAGCATCAGTAATTCTGGAGACATTGGCTATGGTAGCAGTGCATGCACTAGTAGAAATATACAGAGAAATAAACCCAGATTTTTAAATGAGAGAATGGAAAGAACTGCAGTTAAAGAGATGCAAAAGACTTGTGTACCTAGAAAAAGTACATTTGGTCAAGAACAGATTAACAATGATAACAATAATGATGACGACATACAAATCATAGAGGCTACTCAAGCAGTTACTTTTAAATTCGTTCCACTAACTATTGAAAATAGGATTGTATTGTGTCAAAAATTTGGTGTTAGCAAAGTATGTCTGAATGCTCATGAGATTCCCAAGATGTGTGACAATATGGGAGCACCTGATAGTGTAAGGAAAATTAAAGGTGATGGTAACTGTTTCTTTAGAGCCATCTCTAGTGCTATATCAGGAACTGAAGATAATCACATGCAACTCAGAACTGCAACTGTTAATTACTTGTTGAAAAATGTAGGTAAATTTCAGTGTTTCTTACGAGAAGGTTACAGAACAGTGGAAGACTATATAATGAGGGAAAGAGTGTCTGATTCTGGTACGTGGGCTACAGAGGTAGAAATCATGGTAATAGCACACATGTTGGGTGTAAACATCTACACATTTGATGACGATAATAAGTGGTATGTGTTTTCTGGTAGGTGTGGTGAAAGTGATAGACCATCAAGTGCAGGTATATATTTGTATCATAGAAGAAGAGTACATTATGATTTAGTTTTGAATGTTCATGAGTTATTTAGAACTATGCCAGACATCAGTGAGGAGCAACCTGATTGTGACAAGGAATGTGGACTACAGAGTACTCAATCATATAATAAAGATAAGGACCAGTATGATAAAACAGAAACAAAAGCACAAATATCAAAACATTCGACTAGTAAGAGACGGAAACGTGTCAATGTGAGTTTGAAGCGGAAGATACGTAGAGATCAAGCTAGAAAAAGGTATAAGTTGATAACAGAAAATAAAGATTCAGTAAATGACATGGTGGAAATTAAGAAAGCAAAGTGTAAGATTACAAATAAAAAAAGATATGCAAATGACATGAATTATAGAGAAGCTAAAAAACGTGTAAAAAAAGACAAGTATCATAATTCTGAGGAATATAGGAAAGGTGAGATTGAATATGGCAAAAAGAAATACAAAGATGATGCTGCCCAAAAACAAGAATCTGCAAAGTTAAAATATCAAGAGAATGTTTTGTATAGGGAGAAAGTAATTAATGCTGCAAAAATCAAGTATCATCAAAATGACATTTATAGGGAAAACAAAATTACTAATGCAAAAACAATGTATTGTGATAATGCTGTATATAAGCAAACGAAAATTAACAAGGCAAAAAATATGTATAATGAAAATGCTGTATATAAGCAAAAGAAAATTAACAAGGCAAAAAATATGTATAATGAAAATGCTGTATATAAGCAAAAGAAAATTAACAAGGCAAAAAATATGTATAATGAAAATGCTGTATATAAGCAAAAGAAAATTAACAAGGCAAAAAATATGTATAATGAAAATGCTGTATATAAGCAAAAGAAAATTAACAAGGCAAAAACAATGTACTGTGAGAATGCTGAATACAAGCAAAATAAACTGCATCAAGTAAAAACTATGTACAATCAAAATGCTGTTTACAAGCAAAAGAAAATTAATAAGGCAAAAACAATGTACTTTGAGAATGCTGCACATAGGCAAAAGATAATTAACAGAGCAAGAACTATGTATCATGCAAATAGTGTGTATAGGCAAAAAACAATTAATAATGCAAAAACAAAATATCATGAAAATGTCACTCACAGGAACAGGGTCATCAGAGCGATTAAAAAAAAGTATAATATTAATTATTCTTACAGAATGAATGTGATAAATACTCAGAAACGCAAGTACCGAAGCAATGAATATTATCGTGAACAAATTAAAAAGGGAAATATACTGCGTTCAATGAAAAAAAAACACAATGCACGTATTATGAGCAATGTCACCAGGGATTGGAAGAATGAAGTATCGAATGGACCAGAGTATGTCTGTGCAGTATGTCAGAAACTTTTATTCAGAAAACAAGTGATAAAATGTAATAAAAGCAAATATAGGAATGTTAGTTCTATATCTCAGAGGTATTTACATGTCTGTGTATGCAATAAAGAGTGTGGTAACAAATGTCTTGTATCAGAATCAAGTAGGTCATGTCTGTGGATATGCTATACATGTCACAGGAAATTACTAAGTAATACAGTACCAGCAGAGGCTGATGTAAATAATTTAACCCTTGAAGAAATCCCAGACCAATTGAGTTGTTTGAACACTTTAGAAGAACATTTAATTGCAATCAATGTAGCCTTCATGAAAATGATAGCATTACCTAGAGGAGGACAGAATGCAGTTCATGGTCCAGTTGTTTGTGTGCCATCAAATATAATAGATACTGTAACAGCCTTGCCAAGGTGTAGAGATGATAATCAGTTGATTCGAGTGAAGCTAAAGAGAAAATTAACTTATAAAGGATATTATCAGTATCAGTTTGTGAATAAGGAATATGTTAAAAGTGCCTTAAGATACCTTAAACAGTATAACTCATGGTATAGGGATATAGAAATAAACAATGAATGGGACAATCCTATGTCTGAAGATGTTGGTGGGATGGAGAATAATGAAAATGATGTACCTGCTGAATCTGACAACAGTGACAGCGACAGCGACGAGGAAACGGATGATGATCGTTTGTGTGGTATTCCACTTGATACATGTTTGCAGCCGGCAGATATTGGGCAGGAGGTTCTTGATCAGTATTTTGATGATGTTCTCTGTGTGGCACCATGTGAAGGAAATAGCCCAGTTAGAGTGTTAATGGAAGAAGGTAATGAGGCTAAATGCTTTCCAGCATTATTTCCAACAGGCAAACATATATTCAGTGATGATCGTGATGTGAAAATTACACTATGTAGATACTTCCATAATAGACTGATGAATGCTGACAATAGATTTGCAAAGAATACTCAATATATTTTTTATGCGCAATATTTGTCAGAAATTCAGAAAGTAATGTCAAGTGTTTCAATTGCCTTGCGTCAAAGTTCAGGTAAAGTACAAGGTTCTGAGAGTGTGCAAGCAAGCATGATTAGAGACAGAGAACAATTAAAAGATGTTTTGAAATCGGACAGTGGGTATAAATTTCTGAAACCAATTAGAGGCACACCCCCATACTGGCAATCAACTCAAAAGGATGTAATGGCAATGATTAGACAACTTGGAATACCAACATGGTTCTGCTCATTTTCAGCAGCTGACATGAGATGGCCTGAAGTCATAAACACGATACTTAGACAACAAGGTGTTTCTAGAGATATTAAAGATTTGGATTGGAATGAGAAATGTAATGTATTGCGAAGCAACCCTGTGACTGTAGCCAGAATGTTTGATAAACGATTTCATACATTTTTGAAAGATGTAATAATGTCAGAAGCAGCACCTATTGGTAAAGTCAAGGATTATTTTTACAGAGTGGAATTTCAGCAAAGAGGATCTCCACATACACATTGTATATTCTGGATTGAGAATGCTCCACGATTGGGAATTGACAGTGGTAAAGATGTAAAAAAATTCATTGACACATACATCAGTTGCAAATTGCCATCAAAGGAAGAAGACGAGGAACTGAATGAGATTGTCAGTCATGTGCAGCAACATAGCAAGAAGCATTCTAAGTCATGTAAAAAGAAAGGTACTGACTGCAGATTCAATTTTCCACGACCTCCATCTAATAGAACATTTATCACCCAGCCAGATCCAACAGATGATGATAATGAAACTACTGATGATAGTGTTGCTAGTACTGAAGCAAATGATGCAAAGCAATTATTGAAATCAGTGTGGAATGGAATACAAAATGAGGATAATCAGCATATGACAAGTTCCGAGTTATTTAAAAGCATTGGAGTGACACAAGATCAGTTTGAAAAAGCTAACAATGTATTGAGCAGCAAAGCAAGTATTGTGCTAAAGAGAGAACCACAAGATGTATGGGTTAATCTGTATAATCCTGATTTGATAAGATGCTGGAATGCAAACATGGATATTCAGTACATCAGTGATGCATATGCTTGTGTAGCTTATGTAGTGTCATATATGTCCAAGGCTGAACGTGAAATGGGACAGTTGTTATCACATGCTCAAAAAGAGGCACAAAAAGGAAA
This sequence comes from Hippasteria phrygiana, assembly GCA_037893225.1. Lineage (NCBI taxonomy): Eukaryota > Metazoa > Echinodermata > Asteroidea > Valvatida > Goniasteridae > Hippasteria > Hippasteria phrygiana. The sequence goes on along the minus strand of JAZGUH010000608.1, from coordinate 562,564 downwards.
TTTAGATGCCAGACAGAGTATGAAGGAACTTGGTTGTGTGTATCTACATAATCGTGAAATATCAGCTCAGGAAGCAGTGTTTCGTGCTTGCAGCCTCAGATTGAAAGAAGGATCCAGGAAAGTCGAGTTTATACCTGTTGGTGAAAACCCTGTCAGAATGAGCTTGCCATTGAGTGTTATTCAGAATAAATCTGAAGATGGGGATGATGATATTTTTATGATTAACAAAGTTGATCGTTACAAAGCAAGACCAGATATTGATGAATTTAAAGAAATGTGCCTCGCTACATTTAGTTCCGAATACAGAGTTATTTATAATGCAAATACATCTAAAGAATGTAATGAAAGGAGACAATCGCCTGTGTATGCACTTAAACATGGCCTAGGTCATATACAGAAGCGTAGTCGAACTGATGCAGCAGTTATCAGATATCCCAGGTTTTCAGAGGCAAAATATTCTGAGAAGTACTATCATAGTATGTTGCAGCTGTTTCTTCCGTATCAAGTTGATGTTCAGTTGAAGCCACTACAGTTTGAAACCTATGAACAATTTTATACAGATGGTGTTATTTGTTTTAATGATCAATTAAAACCTGTAAGATATATTGTTGAAAGTAATCGTTCGATGTATGAAGCAAATATTGAATCAATTGAAGAAGCAGAGAAATGTTTGGAAAAGTTTGGTCCTCAAGAAGATGCCTGGGCTTTGATTTGTCCTAAGAGTGAAGAAGAAAGACTTGAATGTCAAGGAAAACGTACGCCTGTGATTGAAGATTCTGATAGTGAATGTGATATTCCTGATTTGAAAGCTGACAAAAAAGGAGATAAAATGTTTAATATTGAACCACATTCAGTTAAAGTATCCAAACAGGAAGCACTGAGTTTGCTGAGATCCTTGAATGTACAACAGAGACGGGTATTTAATAAGATCAGAGATTGGTGTTTGCAGAAAGTCAATGGTAAAAATCCTGAACCGTTTCATGTGTTTCTAACGGGTGGAGCCGGAACTGGAAAAAGCCATTTAATAAAGTCTGTTTACTATGAAGCAACAAGGCTTTTTGCAAGAATAGTGCAGAATCCAGACAATGTCTCAGTATTGCTGACTGCTCCTACAGGTGTTGCAGCATTTAATATCAATGGTGCTACAATTCACAGTGCATTGTCAATCACAACTGATGCCAGATTACCATATCAACCTCTTGGTGAAGAAAAGTTGAGCACTTTGCGTAATGTGTTACAAGATCTTCAAATTTTCATTGTAGATGAAATATCAATGGTTGATCACAAGATACTCTGCTATATTCATGGACGACTACGTCAGATTAAGCAAACACGTAATCATACACCGTTTGGAAATGTCAGTATTCTAGCTGTTGGTGATTTTTATCAGTTGCCTCCAGTAAAGGGGAAGTCATTGTATCAGAGACAAGTCACAGCTGACCTATGGAATGATATCTTCCAGAAAGTAGAGTTAACAGAAATTATGAGACAAAAGGAAGATGTACAGTTTGCAGAAACATTGAACAGGGTACGTGTAAAAGAAAAGCAAAAGAAATTATCAGATGGAGATGTTGCAATGTTACAGGCTCGTGAAACTGGAGAAGATTGGGATGATGCATTACATATATTTCCTTGCAACAAACAGGTTGATGAACACAATGTTAAGACATTGTTTGCAAAGTGTAGTGATTGCATAAGTATTGAGGCAAAGGACTTTCAGAAGGATTCAAAAGGTAGTAAAATGAAACAAGTGAAAGCTGGAAGCAAATCAACATATACTAGCTTACCAAAAACATTGTGGCTTGGGGTTGGTGCTAGAGTGATGTTAACAAAGAACATTGATGTATCTGATGGACTAGTTAATGGAGTTTTTGGCACTGTGCGTGAAATAGTTATGTCAGCTGATAATTCTGGGCCAAAGTGTATAGAAATTAAATTTGATAAGAATGTTGGATCTAAATTGAAAAGTCAGAGATCATCTTTGTCTGTTGATAGAGGGAATGTACCTATTCAAATGGAAGAGGAAAGTATTGGTAAAAAGTGTATAAGACACCAGTTTCCATTGAAATTAGCCTGGGCATGTACAGTTCATAAGGTACAAGGAATGACAAGAGATAGAGCAGTTGTGTGTCTTCAGCGTATCTTTTCACCAGGACAAGCATATGTTGCTCTCAGTAGAGTCACTTCATTGAATGGTCTTGTGATAAAAGGGTTTGATGAAAAATACATTTACTGTAATAAAGCAATACATGAATCATTGAGTAGTATGCCATTATTTATTCTAGATAATTGCAGGACAAATACATTTAATCAGACTACTATCATGATGCATAACATCCAAGGATTGAAGGAACATTATATGGATTTAAAATGTAATAATGAATTTATGACATCTGATTTTATTTGTCTAACTGAAACGTGGATTGATGAATTGTGCACAGACACTGATTTAACTGAATTTAAGTGCTACAATCAGTTAAGAAGTCTTTCATATGATAATTCAAGTCAGTCTACTCAAATATTAAAGCAACAGAGTCATGGAGGTGTTGCTGTATATGGTAGAAGGAATAAAACATTCAGTAGGATAATCATGCCGGTACAAAACATAGAATATATTGCATTTCAAATAATTTCTAATATGTCATGTTCAGTTGTAATAATTTACAGACCAGTCTCATATGCTATCAATGAGTTTATTACAAATTTAAAAGTTTTGCTCAATGAACTTCACAAAATATCTAATAGATGCATTATAATGGGTGATTTCAATGAAGATATTTTGAAACAGTGTTCACAAGTTAAGAAATTGATGCAAGATCATGGTTACAAGCAATGTGTTACTAATGCAACTACAGAAAAAGGAACATTAATTGATCATGTCTATGCGAGAAATTTGGAGTCTGTGTGTGCTGTCATAAGTCCCACTTACTATAGTTACCATGAAGCAATAAGTATTACATTTTAAAAGGATTTTCATATCTGAAATTGTGTAAGTTGTGTACAGTATGCTTCGTGTTTAAATATAATGTGTATTTACACTGAACAGGGAAGACATTAAACAAGATACAAGGCAAAACAAAAAAGCAAGAAAGTAGGCAAGATATGAGAAAAAACAAACATTCAAGAAAAGTAGGCACGATATGAAGAAAAAAAAACTTGCAAGAAAGTAGGCAAGATATGAGAACAAAATACAGGAAAGAAAGTAGGCAAGATATGAGAAAAAACAAACGGGCAAGAAAGTAGCCAAGATATGAGAAAAAACACGGGCAAAAAGCAGAAAAGATATGTGGTAAAAGAAACTGCCAACAAAATATATCTGATTTAAGACATAAAATAAGATAGATAAAAATTTCAATCCTGAGCCAAGTTCAGCCAATAGAGTTGCGATCAGGGTTGAAAATCTCAACCCGGATTAAAAATTAATTCCAGAGAGATATATAAACTTACAATGGGGGTGGGGCTGGGGGAGGGGGAGCTATTAATACAGCTATATAGGTCATCTTAATACAGCTGGATTGTACTGATGGGAAATAGTAGAAAACCGAGTTACACATACAAACACCCCAGCAAGAGGAAGCAAGTTGGAGAGACTGGTAAAAGATTTATCATGAAAATATCTGCAGAAAAAAAGGGTGGCAAGAGACCTAGGGTGTGAAAGTGATTGTCATAATGAGCCCAGCTCTTGCACTCTATCTAATAAAGATAGATGACATGCAAAAGTTCCAGCTCAGATATGGAAATAGTACTTCATAAGGGGATGTGCTTTGATATGTGGTAATCATATACTTCAGTCAACTAATCTATGGCTCAGTCTCCTTGATGAGCAGTGAGCTAGTTGTCGGCTCACTTTGCCCATGGCTTTTACCAGGCAAGCTCAATCATTAGTGTAGATTCCTTGCAGCAGACGTGTTAAGTTCTCCATAGATGGTTTGGACCAGACCCGTTTAGTTCAGTGCTCTTCCTAGAAGACTCGGACCAGACCGGATTGGTGCACTCCCTGAGAGGCTTGGACAAGATCGGTTTACTGCTCTTCTTAAATGGTTTGAAGCGCACCATTTCAATGCTCTTCCTAGATGGCTTAGACCACACTATTTCAATGCTCTTCATAGATGGCTTGGACCAGACTGGTTTAGTACTCTTCATAGCTGTCTTGGACTGGACTGGTTCATTGCTCTTCCTAGATGGTCTGGACGGTAGTGATCCAGAGCTCTTCTTCGATGGCTAGATATGAGTTTGCTTTAGAAAGGGTACAATATAAGTCAATTTCACTTGTAGATTTTGTAGTTATCTCCACTGATGAATTTTATATAAAAAATATAACATTATAATCGACTCTTAGTGACAGACTGTTTGTTTAGATCTTTCCACCTATTTATTATGGTCCCAGCACTAAAAATAAGGCAGCATTTTTTAGAACACAAAATTGAATTTGTGAGAGTTATTTAAGATCTTATACCCCCAATTTTAAAAAGCTTGCCTGTAACCTTAAAACAGTCCGAGAAAAAATCATGCAATATGGAAGTGATTTGGTGTGTAGTGGTGCTCCAGGTACATGGTTCCAAATGTAAGATTGTATCCAAACAGCCATGTGGAGTCTATTAAGCTACAAACTATGTAGAATATATTGCATTAATAATGACATTCTAAACCAAGGAAACAAACAATGTTGGGATTGATGTTTCTCATTGCTGCAGTTTATAAAATTGTACTAATTGCTGTTATCAAGCTATGGGGCTATCATTTACAAAAAACTTCCACTTGTCTACTTTCCACAGTTATCACGTGCATGGAAAAGTCTACTGCTTCTTAGAGTGCTATCTTTTCAAATAATCAGTACCCTGGCATTTTTGAGGTGAGTGTTTCTTATTGAAATATTGTCATAACAATTCTCTGATCCTTTGTATTTATTGACAGCAATATGCTTAATATCACTAATCATTCAAGACTGCAGATGTCTGGATGTGCCATCTGACTTGTTGAGATCATGAATTACTTTAATATCTTACGATCACATCTTTGAATATTTTGTGGACATCATGACATATTTTCACTCTGGATGATTACATCTTGACATAATTTGAGTTCGGGATGATAAACATTGTAAAAATGTGATGTCATTATATCACCGATAATGTATTATGGGATAATATCTTCAGTGTAGGATATTGTCATCCTGATATAATATTGTCATTCTGATGAATTTCGTAAAAGGCTTAAGCATTATTTTTATCGGATGTTGTCATTCCTTAATTGAGTCTGTGGTAAATGGTGTGGAAGATGGTCTACATTTACGTTGTTGTCATTCCAAGTTACATTATAATTGGAAGACTACGTCTTATTGTAGACATATCATCAGCATAAACTGAAAAATCTGAAAGTAGTATATAATTCCTTTTATGTGATGGGAACATTGCCATATGATTCTATTCGCAAATGTACATATTTTAATTATTTGTTTCTTTTATTCTCCATCTTCTACAGCGAATCTTCATGTTAGCAGCGATACAAACAGGATCTACTTTTTATGCAGCAATTTATCATTTCAACATCCAGTCAAAGGGGATCTACTTCATCTTCTTGGTGCAGAACTTCGATTTAATAGCATATGCCATTATGACTACGAGTCTTTATTTCAACTTCTAGTCAAATTTTATCTTCTCAGTGCAGAACTTTGATATGCTAGCACCTGCCATTATGACTACAGTGTGTTTTCATTTCATCGTCTAGTCAAAGGGAATCTAGTTCATCTTCTTAGTGCAGAACTTTGATTTGATAGCAGCTGCAACTATGACTATAGCGAGTCTTTATTTCAACTTCTATTCAAAGGAGATCTACTTTATCTTCCCACAGTGCAGAACTTTGATATGCTAGCACCTGCCATTATGACTACAGTGAGTTTTCATTTCAGCATCTAGTTAAAGGGAATCTACTTTATCTTCTGGGTGCAGAACTTTGACTTGATAGCACCTGCAACTATGACTATAGTCTTTATTTTAACATCGACCCAAATTCCATTTGATTTTTTCTTTGAAAAACTTGACAATTTTAACTTTCTACCAATAACACGTTCATTTTAAGAACAATTTTAAATTTTTCACCTGTTAAAAAAGTTAAACAAGATTGTGTTTATTTGTTATTTGCTATATATTTTTTTTCATCCAAGATTTGGAATTTTATATTTGGTCCTTGTCCCAATACATTCTGCAAATTGTTTACCTCTCTATTTACAAATGTATTCATGGAGAGCAATATGCATTCCTAATTTGAACAAGATGTATACGTATTGAAGTATTTCAAGCATTTTGACTTATAGGACTTAAATTTGCAGCCACTGTCAAATTGTGAAAATCTAAGACATTTTTCTTGCTCGGGTGTGACATTCTTTAACACAGTGTGTAAGGGGTGTTTTACAATTTGTCCCCTTCATATATACAGAAACCTCAAATAATCATTTGAGATGGTACATGTAAACTTAAAACAAAACACTTTTTTCGAACTTTTTTGGGACAAGTAGTTGATGTCCAGCTGAAACACTGTAATGGGCAGTTATTTGTCTAATTAAAACCAAGTTTTACTGAAGATTTTGACATTTGAAATTTAAAATGACATGATTAAGTCACTGAATAACATGAATAAGTGAGATAACATCTTCGTTTTTGTTTCATAAAAATATTACTTTTCATCGAGACCCAAGTCGTGGCAATGTGTAAAATGTTCTTAGATTATAAAGGATAGGCCATAATGATTTGTTTTAATGACTGTATTTAGTTACATTACACATGGAACATATCCCTTGTTTTCAAGAAAGTTTATTTTTTACCTTAAATTTTTGAGATTTGTAATAGTAAACAACATTTGTGTATTTTCAAACAACTATTTGAATTTTATATTTCCATCTCAAGAAATTCACACCACAAAAGGCACTATAAAAATGGGGTATGTATCAAGTGATTTTCTACAGTAAGAAGGAAAATGAAAATAGTTGCATGAAGAATTTAGTGATATACGTCCTCAACCAATTGCCTGATTTCAGATTTCAGTCTTTCACAAATTATAAATGTCTTTTACCACACACGACCCTGCAAAAGTAGCACAAGACCAGCATAAGACCAGCAGTCTTAATTCAAGTGTTAAGCTATTCAAATGAACTGTAACAAAAGCATTCCTTTGTCATGGCTTATGCCTGTTGTGCCTGTTTCAAGCTGGTCTTGTGAATGGTCTTGTGCAAGGTCTTGTGCCTGGTCTTGAAATGGTCTCGACTACAACACTGAATTTAAGAGGATAACATATTGGAGTGTCGTGTGGAATTGTTAAGGTTAGACTCCTTAAATTATTATGAATGCCTTTGATGGTAATGGGAGATACTCGGGGCGAGACGGGGGGGGGGGGGGGGGGTTTCCAGCACAATCTTATCTAATTTGTTCTTTATTTTGATCAAATAAAATGAAACATTATATTTCAATGTCACGCTGTTGCTATAGTTTTGCATTTTCCTGGTGTTGATGAACTTGTCTCTTTTTTTCGAAAGTAGTTGGATACGTTTATCAAAGAAATTGAACGTGCACATTTCCACAGAAATTGACATCTGAAAGAGTTTATTTCCGTTTTTTTCATATACCAGGCTATGGAAGTTTATCTTATAGTAGCCTTTTTCAGTGCGAGTGTGAGCGCAATAAGATAATTTGGGGTCGGAACCTTGCCAATAAAACATACTTATAAAACCTCGATGAATAGTGTCTGTATGCACATATCATAATCCACCGTAATGCAGTTTTCTACATATTTATTTAGTTTTTCTCCCTTTTTATAAATAAAACCGCTACTGAGACATCGGTATGCTATATTTGTCAAAAAGTTTCTGTTTTGTGAGAAATAATGCATTTGATTAAGCTGTACCCCCAACCGTATAAAATCATATCATGACGTCATCATGACGTCACCTACATTTTCATATATAACACGTGCTGGCTTACGATTATAGGCGCTAACAAAGCTATTCCAAAAAGAAGTTTGAATTTAGCATGTTCTGTTGATGAGATATGGCTTTAAGAAACTTTTACGGTTCAAAAACTTTAAAATTACTATAAAATCGTATGGTGACGTCATCATGACGTCACCTCAATTTTCATCTATAACACGTGGTGGCCCACCAACATACCAGGTTTATAGGCAATCGGACCTACGGTTCTCTAGATATGGGCCCTTGAAAAATCATCTTTAAGATGACGTCACGTGACATGTGATGACGTCATCATGACGTAAAGTTCGCCACACATTGTGAGCAGTCGGGGTAAGTGTCTGCCAAGTTTAAAAGTAGCCAAAGTGGCCGGTAAGAAAGAAAACGTTTACAATGTATGGGCAATATTCTAGCGACTTGAAAAAAACTAATTTTTGATGACGTCATCATGACGTCACACAATTTTCGCTTTTTAGGGCATATCTTTGAGACATACCAAAGCTATAACAAAAAGAATTTTGAAAATATCTTGTTTTGTTCGCTAGATATATTGAAAAGAATGTTACGATTTTAAAACTTCACAAATTCAGCGACTTGAAAAAAGACTAGAAATTAACCCCTTTTATAAACAGCAAGCACATAATACCCATGGTTATCTGCCCTTCCCAGAATTCCTTTGTGTTATATTGAATTTGGTCAAAATTTTGAAATAGCTGTTATTTCTTACTTGAGTGACCCACGATCATGAAATTTTGGAATTAGGTACAGAAAAATTCAATGTATACATTTTTGTAATCGAATTGACACTTGCATGCGTTTAAAAAAAAACTAATTTTTGATGACGTCATCATGACGTCACACAATTTTCGCTTTTTAGGGCATATCTTTGAGACATACCAAAGCTATAACAAAAAGAATTTTGAAAATATCTTGTTTTGTTCGCTAGATATATTGAAAAGAATGTTACGATTTTCAAAATTCAAAAAATCATAAAAAATCACGTGATGACGTCATCATGACGTCACTCTTCAGCATACAATTTCAGGTTCGGGTCTATGTTTGTGTTAAGTTTAATTAAGATCTGAGATTGTTTAGTGACCAAAGTGGCTGTCATAAAATTCGTGTACAAAGTCTATGGGATTTAGGATAGAACTAAAGTAAGAAGAAGAAGAAGAAGAAGAAGAAATAAAAAAAAAAAAATCAGAACAAAAACAAAGCCTTTTCCGACGGATTGTCGGAAAAGCCAAAAAGAAAAAAAAAAATCAGAACAAAAACAACGCCTTTTCCGACGGATTGTCGGAAAAGCCAAAAATCAGAACAAAAACAAGGCCTTTTCCGACGGATTGTCGGAAAAGCCAAAAAAAAAAAAAAAAAATCTTAACGAAAACAAGGGCTGTTTCGAAAGCTTTCGAAACAGCCAAAAACAACAAATGTCATCATTTGTGAAGAAAGCTTATTTTCAAAATTTATTGGCTGGCTAAAAAATACATAACATCAGTGTTTATGTAAAAAGTTATAAATCAAAATTTCAACTCTATAATTGGGACCACTGTACTTATTGGATTGGCATAAAGAAAATATCAGTTTTGGACTTTGTTTGAAAACGCTCTCTGGTGATTATTACACTGCAATAGGCTTTGTTTACATGTGCGCTTTTCTATAAGAGCCAGGTCAAGAGGCCAGACAATCCTCCACACCTGGCTCCCATAGGAAAGCACACATTTAAACAAAGCATGACGTCTAGTGAATCATGATTTGATGACATTCAATTGCAGTGTACTATCATCAGAGGCCGTTTTCGCCCATGTTTGGTCAAAAACTGTATTTTTTGTACATTTTCTGCAAACTTAATACATGTGCATGTGTGTACATGTACAAATGATTTTGAAAATCGGTTGAAATGTTCTTTCTATAAGTGCATTTATCAGTTTGTATTACTAGATTTTGGCCAGGTTATGTTAAATTTTCGAAACAAATCTTTTTCGCCGGCCCATGAATTCATATTTGTAAAATATGTACATGTAAAGAAAGGTGGAACTTTAATACCTAACGATGCTTGGTACATGTGTACTTGGTAGAAATTCCTCTTTAATTCTCCACCAGGGAGATTAACAAGGAGGCCTATAGGAGAGTGGAATCTAATTTGATGTTGCATTGTAGTTGCCTATAAAGATTACTAAAAACTGCTGCCGAGGACGAGTCAATAACAGTTTGATGAAGATTGTTCCATACCTTGATGGTCCTCGGAAAGAATTAATGTTAAGTATTCATATTGAGAGTTGAGTTCCCTCAATTTGTTTTGCGATTATGAAAGGACTCCATGAAGTTGATGGATTTAGCTTAAGGTCATGAACAGTGTCTGAAACAAAATTGTGCAGTCATTTTGAAAATTTTGAAAATGTAACATATATCTATATCACATATTTGTTAATAAATACAGAATGAAGGAATTCTGACAGTACAATTTACTACTCAAATTCTTTTGTGATTTGTTTTATAAATAAGCATGGCTAGTTAAAAACCGGGGACATCTGTCAAAAAAATGCTGACATTTTTCACTGTACAATTTTTACAAATCTAAATCGACGCCACTAACTAGGTAAAGGGTTGGGGTTGGTGATATTTGTATCTAAATACATGTAAAGGATTTATATATAATTCGGATTTTACAGAAATGATCCCAAATTTCAGACCTACAGACCCAGGCAGCATTGGCGACCTCCCCTTAGTCCCCTACATGTCGTCCATATCGGGATATTTAAATCCCTGGTAGTTATTATCCGGGTCTGGGAAGGTCAGGCAAGTCGTCTGCACAATGCATGATGGGAGTGGAACTCTATTGTGTCTTCCAAGAAATCCCCAGCACCATCGGATGACTTGCCTGTATGAAATATGCCGGTATTTCGTCAAAAAAAATAAAAGCAATCAATGCACATTTTTTAGTTGTCTCATTTCATAAAAGAAATTTGTATACAGGGGTGAGATTTGTCAGGATTTTTCCTGATTTAAGGATTTTTTTGTCAGGAATTTTACTGATTTCAGAAGAATCTTTTTTTGAAATCTGGAATTCCTGAGGTCTTACCTGTAAAAGTGGATATAGACCAATAGAAATGGGTATTTTCAGGGGTGCCTTTAGGCAAATAAAAACCATAGACCTTACCTTGCCCAGTCCTTGGCAACCCGCAAACACTAGGTTTTGTTGATTTTTCATTCTTGGCCAATCTCACCCCCGTTTATAGGCCACAATATTACTGATTTTGCATTTTACTAAGTAAATGGATATATAGCAAATATTACCTTGCCATGTCGGTCTCAATTGCTCTTGCCCCATACTGCTGCTTGAAATGGTAGTACTAGTAGGCCGTTTCCAGAGTCGCCTCGTACCACGGATGGTCAGTGAAGCAGTTGGAGGTGCTTGGGTCGACGCCATTCTGTTGAATGGCATCGACCTCTTTGCAACATGTACAGTTGTGGGCATACTCCATCACCACACAAAGACCACAGGAACACCTGGGGGAAGAAAAATAGTCATAACATAAACAAGGTTAAATATACATGTAGGCTAGATGTTTATCTAGATATGTGGTCTGCAACAAAACATCTACTACATGTAGGCCTATTTGTTTCTTTCATGCACGGTTGATCAAGGAAAAAATAAGTTTGAAGTCTTATAATTATATGGTGAGGCTAATTATCAGCACCCAGACTTCAAGCGGTCTTAAACAGAGTGATTAATACCAAGCACATATTTATTCCCATTCATAAATACCTTTTCGCTCAAAACGGGCTCTCGACTAATAGGAATGGGTAAACTGTCTTAGTTATTTATGAATGTCTATTATAGATTGGGCTTAAGTTCTTTTCTGCTTGTCAACCCCTACTATGTACTGCGCATTATGATAAAGTGGAGGTTGATAAACAGGAAAGAGCCTAAGCCCAAGTTGCAAGTCCAAAATTGCCTTTCAACACTAAAGGGCCAATGTAGATAAGTTTTTGGGTGGTGCACATCAGGGTGAAAGATGTTCAGATATTTTATTGATTTTTTTCTTATAGACTAATTCGACGAGCAAAATTAGAAGCCATCTTTTGGTACCCAATCGAGTGGTACCATACACACGCGCTCGTCATACACGTGCACTCATTGCGCCTTTGACCAATAGGATTGCCAAAGTAAACATGCGCCTCAAAGGTAAGAACGCGTATGACGCGCGTGTGAGCGCAGTACCGCCTGATTGGGTACCCAAAGATGGCTTCAAATTTTGCTTGTTGGATTAGTCTATACCCTGCTAAGTTTAATCGCTATTGCTGGTATCCCCAGCCTGGAGAATGGCGCCCGCCGCTGCCTCTGCCTTCCGTCCTTTTTCCTCCCTTCTTTTCTTGCGCATGGCTTCCAGGGATCTCTGTTTTCTAACTTCAAACTTGGACCCCCCTTAGTAATTGAGGCCGTCTTGATCAACGATGCAAGCTTGGAATTCAAGGTTGGCTTCATCTTGTTCCTTGCTCGGTGTCGCTCTACCATTTCTGAAATTATTAAAGAAATGTGGAGAAATATGTATACAGAGAATTTCTGTATACATGTACATATAAATACAGAAGAGCAGTAAAGCCAAACTGCATTAAACTGTACACAGTTGTTCATGTACCTGTACCTGTACATGCATGTGTACACATGGCCCAAAATTTGTATGCCTGACTGACCCTAGATAGCTCAACAGGCATTGTGCACAGTTTAATGCAGTTTGGCTTTACTGTTCTCCTTTGAACTTATCCCCCGTCTAAATGCCTTGAGATCCCATTTTTATATTTTGCAAGCACCATGAGTACACTTGAAAATTAACTTTGCGGCCCATGAGGGGTCAAAGGTTAAATTTAATTTTGCTTGACCTCATGTTGAAATTTTTACATTTGTGATTTGCAAACAAGATGGTTTCTTAAGTTATGAGCTTTAATTTAAGATGAAAGTCATCTGACATTCCTATCCGAAGATATAGACGTTCAAAGGACAAATCGAACTTGAACTTACATGTATTTACTGGTACATGTAATTGCCAATGTTACCCCTATCAACTTTCACAAATGCAGAGCAACAAAATGGTGCATGTATTTTTACCTTCCATGAGCAAGTGGTGGTACGATTCCTTTACTCCGGTGGTGCCGTTCCCTCCACCCCAGGTGATCTCCTCCACAACCTTGTGCTTGATCAGCTTGAAGAGTGCCATCCTGAGAAACACATCGGATGGCACCCGCTCAAACTCCTTTAGAAGCTTGTTTCGCTGTGATTAGAGAAATGTTGAGAAATATTTAATATCAGTAAAACATTTGCCAAATATTTTAATGTCCATTCTTTGTTCAGAACAATTAGAATCTTTACGCTTACCACTAAACGACGTGTGCGAGTGTCTGCCAGGTACTTGTCATTGAGTAGGAACTCCTCATAACCCTGAAATATAAAGTGGATATCAAAAAGAAAATACTTCTTTTTTTTAGGCACTGTATTAAAATAGGCCAATGCGTTGCATGGCATTGCAATGCGTTGTTTATTGTTCTCAGCATTGTGGTGGGTTGGCATTGGCAGCGCCACTGACAAAGCGTAGGGAATGTGTACCTATGTGTTGGCCTATTTTATTAAGAACATTTCCTGACATGACCCTATACATGTATATGCCCAGCTTAAAGTGTAGAATTGCAAATAAGACAGTGGCTGGTGAGACTGTTAGGCACAACCTACCCGAGTGTCGTGTACGGGACCACCTTCGTCCATAGCACTATCACCATGTTCACCATGTCCCCCATCGTAGGTTGCGTTAGTTGCATCATTGCTGTTCCCTGACGATAAAATTGCAAAATACAGTAAACCTCGGATAAGTCAGATCCAACCGATTTTGTCTGACTTAATCCGACTTACGCAAAGACGACAATACGCATACAGTCACTGATCTCAAACCACACAACGGGTTTAGATACAGGGTTACATAGTAATACCGCTGTTTCTAACATCCAAACATTCTATTTTCGCACTACATGTACTTTAAAGCAGAAAATGGAATCATGTTTCACCGATCGTGCCACACGCATCGCCATGTTCACCAACATACCAAAAAAAATGCAGCCTGTGATCACGTGCGCACAGACCTTTTCCAGCCGGAAATACGTGTGCCTGATGCACAAGGCTACTTTTATGCAGACATAGGCGTAACAATTCTGCTGCTGAGGATGTACATGTACGTGTTTGCGTGCGGGTGAGGCGGCCTTGCAGAAATCGGTGCTGCAAAATCAAATGTTCCAAGTGATTTTGTCCGAGATAAGTGAAATGGGACTTAAACAAATCTGACTTATCCGAGGTTTACTTTACTACCATGTATAGATTCCTTGGGTAGTTAATATTCACTGCTGCATATAATACCCACCTGCCACACTCTCTAGTGGAGTAGCATCAGAGACTCGAGAGTCTTCATCTTCCAGATTTGCATCCAAGTCCATGGGAACTGTAAAAATAGGTCATTCTGATAAATAAATTTAACAACAAAAATTGTGATTTCTTCGTTCTTAAGCCGTTATGTCTTTCTGATGCAATTTGTTTGTGTTTGTGACATACCCAAGTTCGACTTTGTTGGCCTTGGTCTCGAAAGGGCACTTGACAGCTTCACTGTAGACAAAACGACAAAAAGAAATAAGATACATGTAGTTAATACTTACAATGTACGATGAAATAACTTTATGAATAACTAAACTGAAAAACTTGCGTACCTGTAGGAGCTCCAGCCAAAGACCTAGGTCTGGGGATGGCTTCGGCATCTAGCATTGCCAGGCTGGCATTGCTGGCATCCTTGGGTGGTGGCTTGTACACAGGGTCCTTCCCAATTTTCCTCTTCTTTTGCGGCACCCCTTCTCGCGTCTTGCCCATCTGTTTTGTATTGGTTGACCTCTTTTTGGGCACTCTCTTTGATAAGCCTGTGCAAGTATCCAAATATTCAATCGATAATGGAATATTTGAATAATAATTATTCGTGAATGCAATAAATTTATGGCAGAACCAACCTGCTGATATTTGATTTGACATGTCAGAAATGTACACACACATGCAGTATAATACATGTACACCTTCATAACAAGGTCCTTGAGACTTTACAATGTACCTTGTTATAACAGGTACCTTGTATTATCAGTAATGGAAACAAAGAAAAACAAAGACAGTTGTGTATATAAATATCATTGCCACTTTTAATGACGAGTTGCCACCAAGAAATCTCCTGATATGACAGAATTTTGAATATTCCGTCAATGTCAAATCCAAAAATTCCAATAGTAAAATACTCAAATTAAATAGGGCTTACTCTTTGACCGGATGATGTCCAGCTCTTCAGAATTAGATGAGCTCTCGTCAGAGCTCGATTCACTCCAATTACTGTCGCCGTCCCCGTTGTCATCTTCGGCTAACCGCATTGGCCGGGCGCGTACACGACATGGTCGCTGTTTATCCTTCTGAGGAGCATCTGATGAAGACGAGGCATCAAGGCGTTCTTTGAGGAGCGACTGGCCGACTTCAAAGTCAGTTATTACTAAGCAACGAATTATAATTAAAAGAAACATGAAAGAAATTGGCACACAGGAACTCCCAATTTTAGAAAAAAATTGTAACAAAAGATATAACAAAACGAGAGCTATATGTCTGTTTCCTAAACAGAACATAGGGCTTTTCCATATTATTTGCTATAATGTCACTTAGAATATTGCCTACTAATGAGAAATTCGACTACCCACCAAGTTTCGTGACAATCCGACGGATCTACCAATTTATATGTGTCTATAAATTACGCCTTTAATAACGTCATTATGATGTTCCACATCAATCGCCTCTATTTTTTACATATTATTTATGACCTAACAAACTTATTTCAAAAAGAATTTCGAAAGTAGTTTGTTCTGTTGACGGGATATGGCTTACAGATTCAAGAACGTAACCATGTTAAAATCATATTCAATTACCGGCCTTTCAACATACCAGGTTTCACCCTAATCGGTCCAACAACTGTCTAGATATGGCCCCTTTTAAAAACGCACCTTTAAGGTGACGTCACGTGACACATAATGACGTCACTTCGGAGTTTGCATTCTTGTGACAATATCTGTATACCCACCAATTTTCGTGACGATCGGATGTACCCTTATACGTGTTTCAAAAAAGCACATTTTTTGATGACGTCCTCATGACAACACACATTTTTCACATTTATATACAATTATGTATGATCTAACAAACCTATTACAAAAAGAATTTCTAAATTAGCATGTTCTGTTGATGATATATGGCTTTAAGGTCCAAAAACTTAAACAATACTATAAAATCATATGATGACGTCATCATGACGTCACATCAATTTTCATCTATAACATGTTCACCTACCAGCCTACCTACGGTTCTCTAAATATAGGCCATTCAAAAATGCACATTTAAGATGATGTCATGTGACACGTGATGACGTCATCACTAGGGCACTTGTGAAAGCAAACATTCGGAATGTGGTCTTGTCATGTGTCCAGATTGCAGTCTGATCAATGACTGTCAAATTTTGGGAGTAGAAATATATTTAAAAACATTTGAAAAATCAGTTGATGACGTCATCATGACGTCACTTTGGATTATGTATGCTAGTGACAATATCTACCTACCCACCAATTTTCATGTCGTTATGTCAACATGACGTCACATACGTTTTATCTAAAATACATGCCGGCTCATCTGCATGTCACAATTGAACACAATCACACGTACGGTGTGTATATATAGGACCTTCAAAATGCACTTTTTTGATGAGGTCATCGGGACGTCACATATTTTGCCCGACTTTGTGCACATAATACGCCATACTAAAGCTATTGCAAAAGGAATTGATTCAGACCCCAAGTTTCACAATAGGCACAAATAGACACAAAAGTATGCTTCCCTTCTCCAAATATTTTAACTGAGTGAATGATGCTGGGTAAATATTTTATTTTGCTTACTGAATTGATTCAATTTCGTTATTGGTTATGACCATCATCTTTACTTTTATGAAAGTCTGACATTTATCACAATATTTATCATCAGGGCTTTAGACACCATTTGAGAGAAGAACAAAAATGTTACATATTTGTTTCAACAGAAAAATACATCAACTTTTGTTAGATTTGTTTGGCAAGGGGAACATGTAGTCCAACATAGCAACAAAATACAAATGATTGAATGAAATTCTCAATAATTTTTAATTCCACAATATGATAAGGCTATTATCGACACTTGCGGAGCCCGAGATGAAGATCAGCAATATATATAAAATGTACGGCTTGCTACCCGATCAGTAAATTAATTTTCTTATTATCGCATCACGTCTCATTCCATGTGCTGTCCTCAACAGCCTTAAAAATACTCAAAAGAGGGCGCTCGACTAACCTAACGGTCCCGAACTGCACTCGTGTAGTTTAAGACCGTTAGGTCAGTCTAGCGCCCTCTCTTAAGTATTTCTCCATTTGTGTAAAAACTTGGCACAACCTTTAATTTTGAGACTTATTGGGAATTGTTTGTGCAATACAAGGGAAGAAGGCTTTTGTTTTCTGTGAAATTAGATGCTCTTGGCATTATTTATTTCTGCCTCATTAGTTTTCACTAATTTTGCTGACATGAATCTTGAAATAACAGGTTGTATGTTTAGACACCTTTATCAAGGGGGGGGGGGGGGGGGGGGGTGGTTGTTATTTTCCAAGATTTTGCTATTCCTGACTGATTTTAATGGGGGTATTGTGGTAAATTATTTCCAAGTTTCTATTTCAAACATCAAACTCTTTACGTACAATATGTGTATTGTACACGCACAAAGAAATAAAATATGCTGACAACGTGCGAGTTCAAATGATGCGACGTTATATGCACAGTGCGAAAACCTTTTTGAGATTGTGGTCTTATAACTGAAATATTATTTTTTCTACATGCTTACCTGAGCTGAATGTGGTTTTCTATGCGTGACTTCGCTGAAACTCCGTGCTAAAATGTTCTTTATCTCGCATTCACAGCAAAGGAAGTGATGATAAGAACATTCACGTGTAATATTAACAAATGTGTACAGTATTTCCGCAATCTTAAAGCACGTTATGGTCACTCGAGCGCAAATTTGGACACTTGCACCAAAAGCCCTGTGTAGAAAAAGTGTACGAAGTGTTGGAGTTGAGGAAGTTTTTGAACCGCGGTTTTGAAACAAGGTTGCCAGGCCTGCTGCCCTCAGCATTGGTTTGTATACATGATCTAGCAATAGTAGTGTCCAAGTAGGTGTGCGGCGTTTTCCTATTCATTAATTAAGTACGTCCGAAGACCCAACAAAACATCGGATTTCACCATTAAAACGACCACCAAAATACTATATACGCCACTTGAGGAACAAGTGGAGTTCCATGATTAAGATAGAGGTACTAAGGTTCACCTACCATCCGGATAAAAAGTGAAATTTACCGTTCAATTCCGAGAGGCACATCGAGGAAAATCCATGCAGTCCGTACGCCATTGTATAATCATAGTGCAAGGAAATGGTATCCCTTGGCGCTCAAAGCTAGCTCCGTATACAAAGCACAGTTCCAAAAAGCACCGCAACAACACACAGGTTTACGCCAAACATGCACTGCTATATGATTTCGCTCGTACAGCGCAACTCCACACACAAGTTTACGTTGGATTGTAGGATAAATTAAGAACGTGCAACGTGACACCCATGGTTACACTGCCTTCCCAGAATTCCTTTGTTATCATATTGTTTTGGGGCTAAATATTGAAATGGGTATATTTTGACGCTGAAGTGAGCTATGATCATGGGAACTTGGAATTAGGTACACAAAAATACAGTGTATAAAACTTCTGAAGGTTTTTGTCATAAGAGATTGCTAAATATACCAAATTTTGACTTGAATTTAATGACCTGTAGATGACGTCATAATGACGTCATCGTGACGTCACATCAATTTTTTTATCTGTAACAAATCCTGGCACATCAACATTAAGACTGCACCCAATCGGACTTACGGTTCTCTAGATATAGGACCTTAAAGTGTGCACCTTTAAGATGACGTCACGTGACCCACGATGACGTCATCACAACTGTACTTGTCAAAGCAAACATTTGCAACGTGGTCTTGGCCTGGATCGAGTTTGTAGTCAATCTGATCAATGACAGTGTAAGTTTTTGAGTGTATAATGAAATTTGAAACATTAAAAAAATCATAGAAAATCAGCGGATGACGTCATCATGACGTCACTTCGGATTATGCATGCTAGTGACAATATCTGCCTACCCACCCATTTTTGTGACGATCGGACCTACCCTTATATGTATTTCAAAAAAGCACATTTTTGATGACGTCATGATGACGTCATACATTTTTCACATTTATATGTAAGTATCTATGATCTAACGAACCTATTACAAAAAGAATTTCGAAATTAGCATGTTCAGTTGATGAGATATGGCTTAAGGGTTCAAAACTTTAAAAATTACTGCAAAATCGTATGATGACGTCATCATGACGTCACGTGGATTTTCATCTATAACACAAGCCGGTCCACCAACAAACCACGTTTGAGCTCAATCGGACTTAGGGTTCTCTAGATATAGGCCCTTCAAAAACGCACTTTTGAGATGACGTCACGTGCCACGTGATGACGTCATCATGACGTCAGAGTAATATGCACGAGTTCGGTACAGGGTCCAAGTCTATGCAAACTCTCATTAAGATTGAAGTCTGTTTAATGGCAAAAGTGCCGGCGAGAATAAAACGTGTGCTTTGTCTATGGCATTTTTGATAGAAGAAGAAGAAGAAGAAGAAGAAGAAGAAGAAGAAGAAGAAGAAGAAGAAGAAGAAGAAGAAGAAGAAGAAGAAGAAGAAGAAGAAGAAGAAGAAGAAGAAGAAGAAGAAGAAGAAGAAGAAGAAGAAGAAGAAGAAGAAGAAGAAGAAGAAGAAGAAGAAGAAGAAGAAGAAGAAGAAGAAGAAGAAGAAGAAGAAGAAGAAGAAGAACAATGGCTTTTCCGAAAAAATTCGGAAAAGCCAATGAAGTACCTTGGCGTACTACAACAGTAACCTTTAGCCATTCAGCTATATTGGAACCGGGGGGCTTCGCACAGGTCTCCTTGAGACGATTGTACTCTATCTCCTTGACTGTCCCATTTACTGGGAACCAGGCACGTTGACAGTCTTCACCATGTCTCTTCCGGACCCAGCGGAATGGGATCAGGTCATAGGTTGCATCTCGCAGGTACTTGACAAGCCTCCAGCTCTTGTCGGGATTACAATCTGCCAAACAGGACATGAAAAGTGACACATGAATGGAAGAAACATTTACCATGGTTATTGTGCATGGCTGGCTTTGAACTGGTTGACCACCCACCATACTTTCATTAGCCCACAAACTTTTTAGCCAACCCTTGTATAAGCTTACACTTAAAAAATGTGGGAGTTAAGTCAATAAAAGAGCAGTACATCCTTTAAACAAACCTGTTTACATGTATGACTTCATTTGATCCTCCACGTCTATGCATTCAGCCTCAAAACAAAAGCGACTATTTTTAAGCTTTGAAGGCAGTTAGGGTCAAGAGTTCATCCAGTTGATATCCAGCTAAGTGTTCTCTGCGAAAGCATAGCAGTGATTAAGAACCATAAACCACACTCGGTTGACCCCAGGAACTGTGTGCTTCCATACTTTAGCAACAATCTTGGTGTCGCCCATGTCTGTTGGGAATGAGAGGAACAAGTTCCCATTGGGACACTCAAGGAATCCCACCAAGGTGGTGTCCACTAGGGCAGCGACAGCAGGCCGTAACCGTGTATATCGACGGTAGACGTAGGTGCCATCATCAGCCTGCTCAGTGAGTTCAATAATTTCACCCTTAGCAGTCAGATACACATTGTTCGGGGCTGTAATGCGAAAATTTTCCTGTGTCCAGATACTTGTCTTGATAGGGTTTTCCCTGAGCCTCTTAGCCAGCTGCACGAGAGGTTTGTGACCAGGCTTAACCTTCTTCTTCAGCTGACCGAGAAAGTTTTCAAACTTAAAAGCTGAGCAGTTTTCCAAACAACCATGCTTCTCAACGACGTCTCCCAAATGTAGGAGATGATGTACATTGTATACAACAAAAATATCGCCGTAGAGTCTAAAAGCTTTCTTTACAAAGAGAGTTAACAACTCCCTCGCATAATCTAGCTGCAGATGGGCCGTCCTCTCACTCACTAAAAGACCAATGGCCACTGACGAGAAGAAAATGATTGTAATAAACAGGCCTCATGACACCTTTGAAGGCAAATGGGCCAGTGTACAGCAGAAGTGTCCTGTATTCAGTAGCCTTATATCTCTTGATCTTTTCCAATGACCTTGGTTTGCGGGCAAAGTTGAATGGCATTGTCTCCTTCATCCTTATCAATTTCCTGTTAATGTCAGCCACTGCAACCTGGTCTAGATGGAAGGCTGTCCGATGGAATTGCCTGTTCATCCAGAAATCTGTAAGCCGCTTAACCACACCAAGGCGACCATGTGCATATAATCCAAGGCAAACCCATGTATCATGTCAAAGCCTGGAATGTTCAGCCATGGACTGTCCATGCAGAGAGAATTATGATGTTCTGTGTAGTCCTTCATGCGGAATGTGTCGTCACTTTGCAGGTCAACATTCTCAGTCCTGTAGAACACCATCCTACCATCCACCTTGGTTGCTTTGTCTCGACAGCGCTCACAAGAATGTGCAGCCATGTGTCCCATGATGCTTTTCATGAAGGCCCGGGCTGGTGCATCGCACACTATGCACATCAGACACACTTGGTGGTGGTTGCCCTTGTAAATGAAGCCATCGCGGAGTAGACGAGACAACTCATTGACACACTGGTTCACATAAGACACACAGCTTGGCTTGCCACCCATTGTTGCACATGCTGGAAAGATTTTGTACTGTGACTGGTCATTCTCTAGAGACACCAGTACTGGCCACGAGTTGAGGTTTGACGAATCAAAAATCAGTACACCATCGACACCAATCATAAGTTTGATCTCTTCATGAAGACGAAGTGGGCGAACCAAATAGTTCAGAGCACGTGTTAACTGTTCATCAATACCAAACCAGTGGTACTCTACACCAAAGTAGGATGGATTAATGTTAACAGAGCATGGTGTGCAAAGTAGAGTTCGCGGATCCTTCGGCAAACCCTGTACACCAGCACGGTTGAATAGCACAAGTAGGTGCTGCTGGTCACTCCGTGAAAGTGATGTGCTCCCAAAGAATTCACGCAATGACCTCCTGAAGAACTCAGCCTCAGTCGCTGCTTCTTCACCATCAACCTCCTCGACATACATGACATGATTGTCATCAGCCTCTTCATCGGAACTGCCGTCGTGTGCATCGTAACCAGGGCTCGCGGGACCAGGAGTGTCGTAACCAGAGCTCTCAGGACCGGAAGTGTCGTAACCAGGGCTCTCGGGACCGGAAGTGTCGTAACCAGGGCTCTCGGGACCGGAAGTGTCGTAACCAGGGCTCTCGGGACCGAAAGTGTCGTAACCAGGGCTCGCGGGACCGTCGTAACCAGGGCTCGCGGGACCAGGAGTGTTGTAACCAGGGCTCGCGGGACCAGGAGTGTTGTAACCAGGGCTCGCGGGACCGGGAGTGTCGTAACCAGGGCTCTCGGGACCGGGAGTATCGTAACCAGGGCTCGCGGGAGTGTCGTAACCAGGGCTCTCAGGACCGAAAGTGTCGTAACCAGGGCTCGCGGGAGTGTCGTAACCAGGGCTCGCGGGACCAGGAGTGTCGTAACCAGGGCTCTCAGGACCAGAAGTGTCGTAACCAGGGCTCGCGGGAGTGTCGTAACCAGGGCTCGCGGGACCGGGAGTGTCGTCACCAGGGCTCACGGGATTGGGAGTTTCATCACCAGAGCTCATGAAACTGCGAATGTCGCCGCCAGGGCTTGCGGGAACAGGCGTGTTATCGTAGATTTCATGCAATGACCCCAATAACTCGTCCTCAGCCACTGCTTTTTCATGACCAGAATCCTCCACATACCTTGCACCATAATCATCACCCTCTTCATTATCACCCTCTTCATCAGAAGTGCCCATGTAATCAGGGTTTACTGGGCTGGATACATCATTGACAAGATCTGATGGGCCGGGAGCGCAATCCACAGGGTTTGATGGGCCGGGAGCATTGTTTCCAGGGGCATCAACACAGAGTGGCCTTCCCCTCACTTCTTCTAGGACACAAAATATTCTCAGTGCCTCTCTTCTCTTCTGGGCCCATTTTGCTTTCTGTTGACGGCGTTTCTCCTTCCGGATATATTCGTCTTAGTCCATTACAGCTAATTCTTTTTGAATTGGTCTATGGTTTAAACAGACATCAAATTTAATCCTAAACATCTTATTTATAGGCGGTTCCCATGGAAGATTGGGACAAAAATTGGCGGGGACGAGAATGAAGTCAACATGCCCGGATTATCCAATAGGCACAGGATAATAATCGTTGTCAAGTATAGCTGCGCACGGCCCAGTCTATAGTCGTCGCCGTGTCAATTCGTTCAATCGAACATGCATGTACGTACGTACAGAGGCACGGGAATTGTGTTGTATGTAAATTGTGTGTTAAAGTAATCAAATTTTGCTAGCTACAGCGCCAAAATAAAGTTTTTTTTTTTTTTTAAATACGCCAATTTATTAATTTTTTTCCCCTAAAAATCCGGCCACGAATTTGGCCCTGCCGGCATAGTTCCTTGCTGGTCAAGAAATACAAGGTTAATCATTACTTACCAAGAGTAGACATAGTTACACACAAGAAAACCACAAGCACAGCACAGCACCACCAAGGAACCTGAAAAAGTGGGGGAAAATGGAGGACAAAAGACAGACGCATGACTTCGGAGTTGGAAGTTTTTGGCATACGAAATTCCAACCACTATGTCGAGTTGGCCAGGGGGCGAGTTTGCAAGGGGAAGAGTTTGCAAGGGGGAAGGTCGGCTAGGGTCAAGTCGGTCAGGGGGCGAGTCGGTCGGGGACAAGTTGGCATGGGGCGAGTCGGCCAGGGGGCGAGTTGACCTGACACCTTGTGAAGCCCTTCAAAGTACTTCGAGAGCAGAAGTTGCTCATCACAAAATCGACGGCCAGGAATTTCCGTCGAATTGGGACAACTCGTATCAAGGACGACTCTTACTCGATATTTGCAACTTGGGACAACTCGTCCCGGGGACAACTCGTCCCGGGGACAACTCGTCCCGGGGACAACTCGTCCCGGGGACAACTCGTCCCGGGGACAACTCGTCCCGGGGACAACTCGTCCCGGGGACAACTCGTCCCGGGGACAACTCGTCCCGGGGACAACTCGTCCCGGGGACAACTCGTCCCGGGGACAACTCTTCCCGGGGACAACTCTTCCCGGGGACAACTCTTCCCGGGGACAACTCTTCCCGGGGACAACTCTTCCCCTTGCTAACTCGCCCCCTGGCCCCCTCGACATAGTGGTTGGAATGAACATGGTCTTCGCTAAATTAATTTTTCTCATTTTCATAAAATTTCCGAGCTTTAAAATTGGAAAAGAAATTCCATGACTTTTCCTCGATTTTTCATGTCCGCGGGAACCCTCGAGGAGAACCAGCATAAAATCGTACTGTGTGGCAGCGTGCCGTGCTGCATTGTGCACGCTAACTGGCACAATTCATAATTTCAGCCGAGTGTTGTGATTTTTCCTCTTTTCCGCTGGGTACGACTTGTCCCGGGTTGCAACATGACGCCACTTTTTTCTTCATATATCATCTCAATAAATAAACCTTTTCGACATTCTCAATGCATTGTGGGTTTTGAGGCCAAACAAACCATGTCATTTATACACAAACCTATGGCACTGTGAACCAGTCTAAATATTAATTGATTTTATGCTAAATATCTGTCACGAGTTGAGGTTTTCACATATCTTTGCATGGAACATAATGAAAATAATAACCAGAAAAATCAATTTTAAATGGCAATAAAAATGGGCAGATTCACGCGAACCGTCGTTGGCGGCGCTATTTGCGAAACTGATTTTCTGTTGCGCGCTAGTGACCGGCTGAAAGTTCATCGACTCCCGACCGTGCTCGTGAAAAACGCAAAGGCGGAGTAATTACTATTTCCTGGTTACGGTGATGAGGCTTCAAAGTTTTTCTGGTCGCCATTTTATTGATCAGGGATTTCTGCAGTCTATAAAAAAAAAATCAACGACAGAAGACCTTTCCTTGTTTATATACGGCCAGCTGAATTTTGGTAATTTTTGACGATTTCCTTGTCTAACTTCGAGTGTAAAAGTCAAACATATAGGGTAATCTGTCGATGTTCTAGTGTCACTAATTGGATACACCACATTGCGTTCATCTTAAAAACATTCTGTCACTCGACAAAAACTATCGGATAAACGGTAACAACCGTCGGGAAATTCCTGGGAGGGAAATACAAACAATAAAAATCACCGGTATCGGCATTTTTACTTTAAGAATCGGGGTATCACGCACGGGTGGAATTTGATAATTAATGCAATTTTATAAAACAGGACAAACCAAATTATTTTGTTGTTCGTTTTGTTGATTTGTGCAATAATGCATGCATTTATAATGCGAAAAACAATAGTCAGTTCAGAGGATGCATGATACTGCGCCGTGTATACGTCCGCCAGCCAGCTGCACATGGGACTGTTTGACGGAACGCGGGCCATGACGTATAGAGAATTTGTCAAGAAGTACAACGATTTGATTTACACATTGCGCGGGCACTGTAGAAGCAGCGGGCCAACGTGCAACTAAATTCTCACTACGTTCCTTAGATTGCGTTCTATAGATATGCTCTAGTCCGTGACTATCCAGTGTACTTTCGTGTGTGCGTGTGTGTTGTAGCACGAACTACGGTAAATTCAAGACTGAATGTAAAGTCTACTGGAAAACAGTTGTTTGCGTATTCGGTGAGCGCGAACACGCGCTGTAGTATTCCTGTCGATGCTTGGGATTCATGCTCAAAAGCTTATATTTTCGTTTTATTTAATCATTTATTGGCAAATAATTGTTGTGTTTTTTAATTGTAAATTACTTTTGTATTCCTAACAAATTGATGAAAACAAAATGAGGCAATTGATACCGTATGCAGAGAGCACGTTTCCTTGATACATGTAGAGGTATGTAGTTAATGCGTCCTACCTCCATGATGCGTCAACACTTTTTAGGCTGAAGTTGTACACTAAATGACCAAAAATTTAAATAACAAAACTCCTTAACTTTGCATAGGGTTACCCTATCATTACTTCCAAAATGTAAGGCTCTCCGTTAGCCTTACAACGCTATTCCTTTTTGGACCCTGTAACTCAATGGGATTTGCAATACGCTCTTGATAGGTCAGTTACAATGTTCTAGAATTCCACTTTCCCAAACGTTAATCTCCCCAGAAAGTTATCCAATCCCTCCTACAGATCTTTGAGACTTTTGCGGCACATTTGCGGAACATTGAAACGGACAATTTATTGAGAAATTGGAGTTTTTACTCACCAACCGACGTATTCAGCCGAGATGGAACATGTCGTCGCACAGCTGACTAATACAGTCCACCAGACTGCGCATGCGCGTGGAGTTGTTAAAATCGACCATTTTTTTAAGGGGGGGGGGGCACCTTGTCTACATCCCGCTTTGGTGATGTGTGCATGACGCGCTTTACACATTGTTGTGTGTGTTTGAACATTCCTTCAGTTTTAAAATGAACATTTACGGAATATTTTTTGCTGATTAATACTTGGCATTGGATCATTATAACGTTGAAAATTCGCTGACATTCAATTTGGCGTTTGTTTTTGTATGTGGTATCTAATCTGGATAAAAACATACTTGTTGGGTGTGTATTTTTTTTTTACTTTTTCAAATTGAACAAAGAAACTGGCAGGAGCGGGATGCCTCCCCCCTTCAAAAATGGTCGAGCCCCAAATCTCTTAAACAACTCCATGCGCATGCGCAGTCTGGTGGACTGTATTAGTCAGCTGCGCGACGACATGTTCATCTCGACTAAATACGTCGGTTGGTGAGTAAAAACTCTCAATAAATTGTCCGTTTCAATGTTAGGCAGATTCATGAAAATTTTAAGGAAACTTGCTCTCTGCATACGGTATCAATTGCCTCATTTTGTTTTCATTAATTTGTTAGGAATACAAACATAATTTACAATTAAAAAACAAAACAATTATTTGCCAATAAATGATTAAATAAAACGAAAATATAAGCTTTTAAGCATGAATCCCAAGCATCGACAGGAATACTACAGCGCGTGTTCGCGCTCACCACCGAAAACTGTTTTCCAATAGACTTTACATTCAGTCTTGAATTTACCTTAGTTCGTGCTACATACATGTACGTACATGGTCACGCACACACACGCACACACAAAAGTACACTGGATCATCACGGACTAGAACATATCTATGGAACGCAATCTACGGAACGTAGTGAGAATTTAGTTGCACGTTGGCCCGCTGCTTCTACAGTGCCCGCGCAATGTGTAAATCAAACCGTTGTACTTCTTGACAAATTATACGTCATTGCCGGCGTTCCGTCAAATAGTCCCAGGCCATGTGCAGCTGGCTGGCGGACGTATACACGGCGCAGTAAGTATCGTGCATCCCTTTAAACTGACTATTGTTTTTCGCATTATAAATGCATGCATTATTGCACAAATCAAAGCAAAATAATTTGGTTTGTCCTGTTTTATAAAATTGCATTAATTATCAAATTCCACCCGTGCGTGACACCCCGATTCTTCAAGTCAAAATGCCGATACTGGCGATTTTTGTTTTGTATATTGCCCCCCCTCCCCGATAATTTCCCGACGGTTGTTACCGTTTGTCCGATACAGTTTTTGTCGAGTGACAGAATGTTTTTATGATGAACACAATGTGGTGTATCCAATTAGTAATACTAGAACATCAAAAGATTACCCCTTATGTTAGAATTTTACACTCAAAGTTAGACAAGGAAATCGTCAAAATTTACCGAAATTGAGCTGGCCCTATATATTAACTAGGAAAGGTCTTATGTCGTTTTTTTTTTTTTATGGACTGCAGAAATCCCTGATCAATAAAATGGCGACCAGAAAAACTTTGAAGCCGCATCACTGTAACCAGGAAATAGTAATTACTCCACCTATGCGTTTTTCACGAGTACGGTCGGTAGTCGACGAACTTTCGGCCCGTCACAAGTGCGCGACAGAAAATCAGTTCCGCAAATAGCACCGCCAACGACGGTTCGCGTGAATCTGCCTTTGATTGTTCCGCAAATGTGCCGCAAAAGTCTCAAAGATCTGTAGGAGGGATTGGATAACATTCTAGGGAGATTAACGTTTGGGAAAGTGGAATTCTAGAACATTGTAACTGACCTATCAAGAGCGTATTGCAAATCCCATTGAGTTACGGGGTCCAAAAAGGAATAGCGTTGTAAGGCTAACGGAGAGCCTTACATTTTTGGAAGTACCCTATCATGACCAATGACCCCTCATTTTATTTCTAAATTTTTACTCTTTCCAGTGATATAACATTTAAAAGTATTCAAGCAACTTAAACTTTTCATTAATCTGCCTAATAAAAATAAAGGAAATAATTGGGGAATCCCTCTCAGGGTACCATTTGCTGAAGAATGCAAATGTCTGGAATTAGAACAGCTAATTATAATGTCACATTATTAGCCAATGAGACATGTCAGAAGAGGATTTTTGCAAGCATAACAACGAACATGTGACCAATGCGACCAATCATGTCCGTTCTAATGTGCTTGCTTTTCTCAAGCCAGTTAAGCTGATGCAGTTCCCATGAATGCTTTGAAAATTTCGAAAAGGTTTATTTAAGGTCAGTCATTGCAAAAATGTTGAAAAGGCATGAATCTGGGACTGAGAAACATTTCAAATTTGTTTAGGAAATATTTAGAAAATGCTCTTGACTCTCCATAGACTTTGTACAAAACCGCTGAAGTGGCGTCTGGATACATTCTTTCCGAGTTGTCTAACATTCAATTTTCGTAAATGTCACCATAAAATATTAAAATGCAGTTTTACATGAGAAATCGCTGTGCAGGGAAATGGTTCATATACCATATTTTTAGTATTACGAAAACAAATTACAATGTAATCATTTATTTCAAGGATGTTGACGGATGTATTTGAGACCGATTCGTAATTGTACAGCGTCATCAATAGGAAGCCAAGATGGCGCCATTTTGAACATGTGGGTTTTACTTTTCTCTACAACTGCCAAGCCCAAACCCTCCATAAATTTGTTTTTCCAACAACTTTAACAGTAATGTGTTGCATAGACCCTTGAGGAACGAATGCTGTGGAAACAATGTTCTAAAACTGGATTTTTTGTTAAGCCTAACGCCATACCATGCATACGTAGGCCTAGTACTAGACTACATGCACCCTGACCAGTGGCCGCTAGTCCTGGTCCTAGTACTCGCTTATTTACGCACGCGATTCACAGGAGTCAAAAAGTACCTTTAACGTCTTAAATATGCCATGCCGAGCATCAACATTGCCCTGCTCTTGCTCACTACCTTGCGAATACGGAAAATCATAATATTCTTACCTTAGAATGAGAGTTGGGGGTTAAATTTGTCCGTATTGATCACTCCTCCTTGCTGCTTCGAAGTAGCCGCTTTGCAGAAAACGTGGTCATGACATGAAGTGCGCATGCGCGGAAAAGCACGCTATCCGTTAGACTGGTCCCCGTTCGCGTCTCTACTATACTACTGCATGCTGAGATAGCTATGGAGTATCACGCGAACAGCATACACGCGCAACTTAGTTTCCGCAAGCGCGTATTTTATGAATAATATTTTTTTTCAAAACGCGGTGATTGTAAGCCATGTAAGAAGAAAACCTTTCCGCCCGATAGCAACGCACGTCTTGGACACGCGTTTTTCCATTTCAGCTTGGATTTCTTCATATTACAAGTCCAAATTTTCCAAACCTGTCGAAATGTTTGCCATTATAGGAAACCCAAATAAATAAACTATAACATGATTTTGGAATCAGCATTTTATCGTTCAGGACAAAACAGTTTTGATTATTTCCGAACCCCCGCACATTGTCCGGGCCCACCGCCCGTCCAGCCCGTGTGAGACGTACACGAGCAAAAATTTCGCTTCGCACAACGCAGCAACACGGAACATGCGTCGCGTACCGCGAGCCAGTCTAAGTCTGGCAATGGACTTATGGCATCCACGCACAATACGCATACGGTACCAGCCTGGTTTCCGCCACGCAAGATGTCTCGGGGTTGTTACAAAATAATCGTTTTGCTTCTGTACTCGATCTATAAAAATACTTGTTGACTAAGTGCGCCTGGTTTGTCTGATTTTCTTTTTACATCACCCTGTTTATAATAGTTTGGACTTGATGTGTACGAAGCTTAGGCGATTTTTGGCTTTCCTTTTATTTATAAAGTGACATTCAAAAAAAGATTTACTCGTGATTTCAATGAACGTTGCGGCACCGACGCGTGAAAAGCGCAAGTTGAAAGTTCGATTTTTTTATATTTTATTTTCCTGCCAAAATTAATGAAGTTTCTATATAAACACTATGGATCGTAAGAGTTTACTATTATTACTCAAGTTCCAAATGTTATAACCAATTCAAACCACTGGGTAAAATGTCGGTTTCAACAGGGTAATTTATTAACAGTATTTATTTAGACGACAATTTTGCTGGGATTGCTCTAAGTCTAAGTTTACTGTTATTACTCAGCTCTAGTTCCCAATGTTATAACCAGTTCAAACCTTCCACCATTACTCATATTACCTCTCATAATTACCCTGTTGTAACTGGGTAAAATGTCGGTTTCAACAGGGTAATAACAGTAATATTTGGACTTGGACATTTTGCTGGTAATTTTACTGTTATTACTCAAGTTCCCAATGTTTTAACCGATTCAAACCTTTCACCAGGCCATATTACTTCTCATTACCCTGTTGTAACTGGGTAAAATGTCGGTTTCAACAGGGTAATAACAGTAATATTTGGACTTGGAAATTTTACTGTTATTACTCAAGTTCCCAATATTATAACCAGTTCAAACCATTCACCATTACCCATATTACCTCTCATTACCCTGTTGTAACTGGGTAAAATGTCGGTTTCAACAGGGGAATAACAGTAATATTTGGACTTGGAAATTTTACTGTTATTACTCAAGTTCCCAATATATAACCAGTTCAAACCATTCACCATTACCCATATTACCTCTCATTACCCTGTTGTAACTTGGTAAAATGTCGGTTTCAACAGGGTAATAACAGTAATATTTGGACTTGAACATTTTGCTGGTAATTTTACTGTTATTACTCAAGTTCCCAATGTTATAACCAATTCAAACCTTTCACCATTACTCATATTACCTCTCATTACCCTGTTGTAACTGGGTAAAATGTCGGTTTCAACAGGGTAATAACAGTAATATTTGGACTTGAACATTTTGCTGGGATTGCTCTAAGTTTACTGTTATTACTCAAGTTCCCAATGTTATAACCAATTCAAACCTTTCGCCATTACCCATATTACCTCTCATTACCCTGTTGTAACTGGGTAAAATGTCGGTTTCAACAGGGTAATAACAGTAATATTTGGACTTGGAAATTTTACTGTTATTACTCAAGTCCCAATATATAACCAGTTCAAACCATTCACCATTACCCATATTACCTCTCATTACCCTGTTGTAACTTGGTAAAATGTCGGTTTCAACAGGGTAATAACAGTAATATTTGGACTTGAACATTTTGCTGGTAATTTTACTGTTATTACTCAAGTTCCCAATGTTATAACCAATTCAAACCTTTCGCCATTACCCATATTACCTCTCATTACCCTGTTGTAACTGGGTAAAATGTCGGTTTCAACAGGGTAATAACAGTAATATTTGGACTTGGAAATTTTACTGTTATTACTCAAGTTCCCAATATATAACCAGTTCAAACCATTCACCATTACCCATATTACCTCTCATTACCCTGTTGTAACTTGGTAAAATGTCGGTTTCAACAGGGTAATAACAGTAATATTTGGACTTGAACATTTTGCTGGTAATTTTACTGTTATTACTCAAGTTCCCAATGTTATAACCAATTCAAACCTTTCACCATTACTCATATTACCTCTCATTACCCTGTTGTAACTGGGTAAAATGTCGGTTTCAACAGGGTAATAACAGTAATATTTGGACTTGAACATTTTGCTGGGATTGCTCTAAGTTTACTGTTATTACTCAAGTTCCCAATGTTATAACCAATTCAAACCTTTCGCCATTACCCATATTACCTCTCATTATCCTGTTGTAACTGGGTAAAATGTCGGTTTCAACAGGGTAATAACAGTAAAATTGTGCCGGTAATTTTACTGTTATTACTCAAGTTCCCAATGTTATAACCAATTCAAACCTTTCACCATTACCCATATTACCTCTCATTACCCTGTTGTAACTGGGTAAAATGTCGGTTTCAACAGGGTAATAACAGTAATATTTGGACTTGAACATTTTGCTGGCATTGCTCTAAGTTTACTGTTATTACTCAAGTTCCCAATGTTATAACCCATTCAAACCTTTCGCCATTACCCATATTACCTCTCATTATCCTGTTGTAACTGGGTAAAATGTCGGTTTCAACAGGGTAATAACAGTAAAATTGTGCCGGTAATTTTACTGTTATTACTCAAGTTCCCAATGTTATAACCAATTCAAACCTTTCACCATTACCCATATTACCTCTCATTACCCTGTTGTAACTGGGTAAAATGTCGGTTTCAACAGGGTAATAACAGTAATATTTGGACTTGAACATTTTGCTGGGATTACTCTAAGTTTACTGTTATTACTCAAGTTCCCAATGTTATAACCAATTCAAACCTTTCGCCATTACCCATATTACCTCTCATTATCCTGTTGTAACTGGGTAAAATGTCGGTTTCAACAGGGTAATAACAGTAAAATTTTGCCGGTAATTTTACTGTTATTACTCAAGTTCCCAATGTTGTTACCAGTTCAAACCTTTCACCATTACCCATATTACCTCTCATTACCCTGTTGTAACTGGGTAAAATGTCGGTTTCAACAGGGTAATAACAGTAATATTTGGACTTAAACATTTTGCTGGGATCTGCAATAAGTTTACTGTTATTACTCAAGTTCCCAATGTTATAACCAGTTCAAACCTTTCACCATTACCCATATTACCTCTCATTACCCTGTTGTAACTGGGTAAAATGTCGGTTTCAACAGGGTAATAACAGTAATATTTGGACTTGCAAATTGTGGTACGAGGTGCACCATTTTAAAATTGTTTTCCTCATCAGAAACAGATCCTGTCGGCCTCGAGGATCATTTATATCCAATCCTTATCCTCAAATACCAAATATTAAGGAATTTATAACACTTTCATTATCACACAGGTAATATCATTTGGGTAATAACACGGTAATATTGGTAATATTTAGTCTTAGTCAAATTTTGGGGTGATATTACCGGTAATATCGGTAATCGGTAACAAATTGCCCAATGGGAACAACTTTGAATGTGATTATTTTTATTCAAGAATCAGCCAAGGCTGCACTGTGAGACCAGAACATGTCAAATTGTGGATAAGCATGCCATATATAAATAAGTCTAGATAGACAATGAATGAAGTAATTTTCCTGTTACTCCATCTTTCCCAACCCTTTTTATACCCAGAAAAAAAATTCATGAAAGTTGAACTAATGAAAAGAATTCCAGAAACATACCAATCAGTAATAATATTCAAACGATCGATGTTTGCCGGGCGGGGGAGCTGGATCATCGTGACCAGGAATGCCACCATCCTCGTCGTGTTCATGCTCCTGCAGTGCCGGCGGTGCAAGGGGCTCGAATCTGTAGTGTACGGTTCAGCCCCGCGTACAACTTCAACTTCCTCGTCGACCTCAATATCGTCTTCATCTTCATCAGACGTATTCCTAGAATTAGATTCATAGTTTTCCGAAAAACTATGAGAAGATATGCTGTGTTCCTCCCAACTTTCGTCAAAAGAGTTTTCTGAATCTGACGACATGTTTCGCTTTTCGAGCTTTGTGCGTGCATGCAGCGTTCGTTGCATGCGACCGTGTGCGTGTGTACGTATCAGATGCATGACGAGTGCAGGAACCAGACATAGTCGGTCTAACGTATGACGTCACGCCAATCGAGCGGATGATCATCGTGTGACCTTTGTTTTTCTAAATCGCAATAATCGTACTTCAAACTGTTTATTCTGTAGATTTTTTTGGGGCGCTCCAAAGCAGATAATAATATTTGAAAATGTTTTGGCCATATATAACAATATAAAGCAAGAAAGCAAAGTTTACATGTTATGTTAGAGGCTAGCTTTAATAGGCTAAAACCCTGATGCATTCCACCCTGATGTTCCATTTGTTCATTACCAATAGCCAATGAATCACTGCCTTCTCTTACAACATCATCCACAACCGTATCAAAATGATCACCGACACTAAAGCCCCAGTCCCATACAGTACGGTTCATCACGGACCTACACGGTTCACCCCGGACCATGAACCGTGGTGAACCGGGGCCTCTTGGTCAAATTTTGAAGAAAATCACGACCGACGACCGTCGTCCAGGTTGCACCACGTTTCTTACACGGATCACCATTGTCCACCCCGGCAGCACCCCGACAGCACTACGGATGAACAAGGTTTCAGTACGGTTTAGCTACGGTTCGCCACGGACCACCACGATTCACCACGGTTCACCCCGGCATCGCTACGGTTCTCCCCGGCATCGATACGGTTCGCCACGGTTTGTTCCGGCGCCACTACGGTGGCGAACCGTGTTGGGTTCTGGGTGATACGTAGTTGCACCGTGAAGATCCGTGGCGTTGATGGGGTTAAAAATAACTCCCGGTTCGGCACGGTTCTACCTGGACGACCCCGTTGCCACTACGATCCCACTAAGGCCCACCCCGTTGCACCCCGGCACAGCGACGGTTCACCCCGGTTCGGGTGATCGTCCCGGTTCACCCCGGCAGTTTTTGAAATGTCAAAAACTGCCGGGGCAGCTCACGGTTATTCACGGACCACCACGGACCATCCAGGCATTGCTACGGTTCGACACACGGTTCACCCAGGTTCACCACGGTTCATGAACCGGCATTAACCGGCATGAACCGGGGGCCCTGTGGGACTGGGGCTTAAGCATGCCATGCCTGGATCACAATTAATGCCCCTGTCACACATCGCCGGATCGGCCCTACGTACAAGAAACGGATGGTATTTTGTTTATCCGTTGGTCAAATCGTTAATCCGGTGGACAAAGTGTACATTTCCATTTTGCAGGAGCGTACATGCACGGTCCAGGGGCCGAATAAAACGCACAAACAACGCACCTGGGGCGATTGTATACAGGACAGTGGAACGTGCGCAAACGCATGAGAAACGAACATGCACCGCATGCCCACAGGACAAAACGCACGAGGTGTCAGTTCCATGTCCTGTGCATATTCGTTAAACATCAGTTCCACGTCCTGTGCATATACTGTGGATGTGCTGTAGATATGCTGTAGATATGCTGTAATCATGCTGTAATCATCAGTTATGGCCGTCCTGTCCGTTTGTCATCCGTAACTACATGCGTTTTGACTGGTAGTCGTCCTGCAGGCATCCTGCAGGCGTCCTGTGGCTATGCGGTGTGTATGCGTTTGATGTGCTGTACATGCCCGTTCCATCCGTCCCATCTCCTGTAGCAACGGACCCTGCAGGACGCCTAGCGGATGGAAACGTGTGGAAAACGACCAAGTACAGTACACATACAGGACAAAACGCACAACCATCGGACAAGGGCCGGATCTCGCTATCCGTTTCTGGCGAGAAAAGATTTTGTGCATGCACAAAGTTTTCAGGCCGCTTTGACGGACATCACCTGACGATGAACGTCCATCCAAAGGATAAAAAGGACATGAAACCCATTTCAACGGATATCAACGGATGCCAAAAATCGACATTCGTTTCTCATGCGTTTGCCTTATCCGGCAAAGTGTGACAGGCGCATAAAGTCTCCCATAACATTCATATCAGTTGAATTTGGAAAACCCTCATTAGTCTGAAGATTTCCATCTTGATCACACTGGCTGTTTTGCTCACTTTCTAAAGAAATGGCAGCTGTTCTACATTGGCTTGTATGTGGCGACGAACAGTCCAGTAAGAATTAGGCCCCAAGTCCAAATAGGGCCGGTATGTATACCGTCTCCGTGTACGCAAACCGGTTCATTTTAATCCTCCCAAACCGGGTCGGATACCGTCCATTGTGTCCAATTCCTGGGCTGGTGAACTCTTTTAAATGCAGACAATGGGGTGACTTTAATCCGATAATAATCTTCCACGGGTTCACAAAGGCCCTAAACGTTTGCTCAGTTTCAAAGAGTTTGCCGCTGGACAGATCTGACCACAGAGTATTCACACGTATACTCAAGTCAGTCATCAGTCAATAAACTCCCCATTGTAAACACTCTGCAGGGCCATCAGGCAGCAGGCTAGCCAAGCTCAACCGCAAGTCTATTCATTAAGATGGCTTTGAAATGCCGACGAGCAAGTGGACTTGTACCGATGGACTTCGGGCCTTACATTCAGCCATATCCCCAGACTAGCCACCCTGGTAGTACCGGTAGTACCCGCAACCAAACACACAAAAAATCTGATGATATCACAGTACGAGGCACTCTCAGAACTCAATGGTTAATAA
This sequence comes from Hippasteria phrygiana, assembly GCA_037893225.1. Classification (NCBI taxonomy): domain Eukaryota; kingdom Metazoa; phylum Echinodermata; class Asteroidea; order Valvatida; family Goniasteridae; genus Hippasteria; species Hippasteria phrygiana. Next base: position 525,817 of record JAZGUH010000608.1, on the reverse strand, counting down.
TAACCTGTTAATTATTAATCGTGATATGTTTTTAACCACCTTGGAATAATAATGATAATAATAGTAATAACAACAACAAATCTACTGGGAGCTAATTCTATGTACTGGAATGGACGTACATGTATACGTGTACATTTTCACACAGGGCAAAAGTCACTATGGAATCGAAACATCAGCTTTAATTTCCGCTAAATCACCAAGCTGCTATAACTCAAAATTTCACGAAAATAACCAAACCATGTTAATCTGTAGTGTTTGTTCTGATTGTACTGCACTTTACCTTCCAATAAATGCCAAGATGAACCCAAAGATGAATTCGATCGTTAAAGATCTTAGAAATGCGTAGCTCGGCTGCAAAATGGCGTGGTGTGATATCGACAGGGTGACCAGACTAAAATCGAATACGCCCGCTAGATTTATTATAAAATTAGGCTATATTTCACATTATGCAAAATCACCTAAAATTACACTAAATACATTATATAAACTCTTATTGTTTCCGTAGGAACAAGATAAAAGCATACACGTACGTGTCTAACTTGCTACCATGGTGCCCCGTTGTTCAAGGGTTTCTTTAAAATAATAGAAGTTTGTTCAAATAACTATTTAGTAAATATTGAATCACAACCTGCAACCAACGTTGGTCCAGCATTTGCTTTCTACATATGACCAGCATGACGCCAATGTTGAATCACAACCCATAACCAACATTGGTTGAATATGTGCTTCCTATATCTGACTGAAATGACGATTTGCAACCTTTACCCAACGTTGGTTCAACCTTCCTGACCAGCATGACGCCAATGTTGAATCATGACCTACAATACAACAAACATTGGTCGAACATTTGCTTGCTATATCTGACCGACATGACGATTTGCAACCTTTACAGAACGTTGTTCCAACTTTCTCAACCAGCATGACGCCAATATTGGATCATGACCTACAACCAACATTGGTCGAACATTTGTTTCCTACATCTGACCGACCTGACGATTGCCAACCTTTACCCAACGTTGTTCCAACCTTCCTAACCAGCATGACGCCAATGTTGAATCACAACCCACAACCGACGTTGGCCGAGCATTTGTTTCCTACATTCGGCCGACGTGAGGACCGCCAACTTTTGCCCAACATTGACCCATTGTTAACTACCAACTTTAATTCAACGCCGACACTGCCGATCAATTAATGACATTGGCCTAACGTTGGCTGAACACAAAATGCCAACGCCGACATTGATGCAACATCAGCGTGCTATCTGGGTACTGTGCCTATTGGGTAATTCGGGCCTGCACTCGAGGTGTGGGCTATACAAGGTGCGACCAAAAAGTTCCGAGCCTGCGCCTATAACAAGCAAAAACGGTATCTGGTTTAAATCTGGTCGCTATTCCCTTCAAAGTAGGCCCCTTGTGCAGCGATTCACCGCTCCCAGCGCTCCTGCCACGCTTGGAACGCTCAATGGAAACCCCGTTCCGTAAGCGCGTCAAGCACCATATGCGATTCTCGCTGGATCTCCTTCACAGTGTCAAAACGGCGACCCTTCACCTTGAACTCAGGCCCGGATTACCTAATAGGCACAGTAGGCACTGTGCCTAGGGCCTACGAAAAATTCGAGGGCCTACGAAAAATTCGAGGGCCTACGAAAAACATTGAGGGCCCACAGTGTGTGATAAAGCACACATACCCACATGTACCGGCCAAGCACAGACACACATTTTGTTCAGCGTCGTTCTCTCTCTCTCAATGTTGATTTTTGGACACGTGCAAGATTGCCAACTGGCTTACGGTTTCCAGTGCAGCTTTGTCCGGCTTGTTTTACTGGTGTCTAAAGGAGGGAAAGGTCGAAGTAGGGCCTACTAAACACTAGTACCTAGGGCCTACGAAACACTTAATCCGGGCCTGTTCGAGTGGCCTTTGATCTTGTGATAGACGATTTGCATAAAAAAGGAAAGTGGTGTTGGTTAGGGTATCGTTGCTCCTTATGTCTACTGCTGGGCCTGGAGTCGCTGTTGGATGCGCTTGCTCCTTTGTAGCTGTTGACCCTCCTCTACCACCTCTTCCACTGGCAGGTTTCTCTTCGCCTCAGTGAGGAGGGCGGCTATTCCTCGCAAGCGTTGCCTCCTGAGGCGTCGGTCAGGTGCCGGTGGTACTTCATGCTCATGCTTATCTTCGTCTTGTTCCTGTTGGCGCACCTCATCTGCAGGGACCTCCTGTGCCTCCTGCAGGTCTTCCGGAAAAAGTTGCTTCCGGAGATTGGCAATTTGCTCCTCTACATTAAGGGGGACACCCCAGTCGATGAAGAATGGGTAGTCCCCCTCATGCGGGTAGCGCCGGGCCAGGAGGCCATAGTCATGTAGCATGTGACATTCTATGTCGACGCTGATGTCTGAAAATGGAAGGAAACACCGAAATTGTAAGCAATGGTCAAGGTCAGGATCCGGGTCGGGGTTATGGTCATGGTCGGGGTTATGGTCATGATCTGGGTTGGGTTATTAGTTCGTGGTCAGGATCGGGGTCACGGTCGCGGTCATGGTCAGGGTCAGGATCCGGATCAGGGTCTAGGTCGGTGTTAGGATCGGGGTCAGAATTGAAAATATGATTTAATGTCATGAAAACTCACCCAAGTTATACTGGTATAAGGGATGCCAGGTGGCAGGTTTGTGCCTTCTGGCACGCTTCCTGTGAGTGACCATGAGCAGTATGCCAAAGATGTCTAAATGTCTCTGTTTTGTTCTGGATGTCTGAGGGCCATCTCCTCCATTGCACCGCATGAGGTCGGACGTAGTCTTGCTACTTGATCCAGTAGACCCCTATACTCGCGTACACTGAATGTGCCACACACTGTTTCCCAAAGGAAAGAAAAGGAGAGCTCCCCTCCTGTTGAGGCCTGGGTTGGGGACGGGCCGGCCGGTCATGTGGGTTATATTTATCACCAGATGCACGACCGACTCAATCACATCCTCGGCTTCGATATGCGAGATGAATAGGTCAAAGCATTGTAGCGACATCTTTATCCCAAACTCTACCACAGCGATGTTGGCGAAATCGCCCGCCTCTTCGTCCTGCACATAAAAGAAAGGAAAGACAATGAAAAACAAGGTTAATTTGGTGCCAAAAAGTGAATGATTTGCGTAAAGAAATACTGGTAATTACCTGCAGCCACTCCCCCAAAAGGGACAGTATATCCGATCGATTTAGGAAAGCCGTAACCTTTGACCCCTAAGAACCCAAAGGTCACATTCATGACCTTTGAACCCGACCCATGACTTCTAACTGTATTGTCTTCTTTAGTTTCGGTGAGGTCAAAGTTGGCACGTTTTATGTGCACAAACCTATGGGAAATCGGATTTGTACAGAAACCTTACCGGAAATCGGCTTTGTGCACAAACCTTTAGGTCTGGATCATGGTCAGGGTTGGGATTGGGGTCAGGGTCGGGGTCAAGGTCATGGTTAGGGCGGTTTCAGGATCGGGTGAGGGTCAAGGTTGGGTTCAGGGTTGGGTCAGGGTCGGGGTCAGGATCCAGGTTTGGATTGGGGTTCGGGTAGGGTCAGGATCCGGGTCAGCGTTAGGGTCTTGATCCGGGTCAGGTCGGAATCAGGGTCAGGATTTGGGTCCAGGTCGGGTCATAGGTTAGGGTTATATTCGTCCTACACATGAAAGACAGTGAAAAGTAAAGTTAATTTAGTGCCAAAAAGGTGAATCATTTGTGTCCAAAAATACTGGTAATTACCTGCAGGAACTGCCCAAAATGGGACAGTAGGTCTCCCGATGATGATGATGCCATCAGCACCAGTCTCTTGTATCTTTTCCCGGATCACCATGGGGTCAACGAGGTACGAGAGCCATACATTATCTGGCCCTACATCATCCGTCGATGCCGCGGCGATGTACCTGCATAACGAGAACGTGATAAATATTGGTACCAGTAATGTCAAGAATTCCACAAAGTTTGTGCACAAATACTTTGCTAGTTGACCTTTATAATAAGTATTTAAACTACAGGTTACGAAGCCCGGGAAGGGACAGTGAGAAATATTTTTTTCCAGCTGCTAAATCGTTCAAACGATTTAATAAATCGTTCAAACGAATTAATAAATCGTTCAAACGAATTAATAAATCGTTCAAACGAATTAGCTAAATCGTTCAAACGATTTAATAAATCGTTCAAACGAATTAATAAATCGTTCAAACGAATTAGCTAAATCGTTCAAACGAATTAATATATCGTTCAAACGAATTAGCTAAATCGTTCAAACGATTTAATAAATCGTTCAAACGAATTATTAAATCGTTCAAACGATTTAATAAATCGTTCAAACGAATTAGCTAAATCGTTCAAACGATTTAATAAATCGTTCAAACGAATTAGCTAAATCGTTCAAACGAATTAATAAATCGTCACACAATCCACAAGGGAAACTGACTAGGTAAATTTGAATACATTTTCAAAGTGAACAAAGAAACTGGCACGAGCGGGATTCGAACCTGCGACCTCCGGGTTACCGTACCGGCGCTCTACCAACTGAGCTATCTTGCCCTATGTTGGCGGTCACCCAAATTGTCAGTATCTTTGTTCGAGTGGGCGCTAGTCAGAAGTCATAAACCCAGAATGCCGTGTAGCCAGGGATCACACCCAATTTTACGATACAACCTGGGAAGCGACATTGTGGAGATCACTCAATGAGGATACGACTTTTTAACTTATAATTCGTCACACAATCCACAAGGGAAACTGACTAGGTAAATTTGAATACATTTTCAAAGTGAACAAAGAAACTAATTAATAAATCGTTCAAACGAATTAATATAATTATCGTTCAAACGATTTAATAAATCGTTCAAACGAATTAATAAATCGTTCAAACGATTTACCTGTTCAGTAACGTAAAGCCGCGCATGCGAACATAACACCTAAACATTGTCTGGTTCCCACGTCAGGGCATCTTCAGGTCAGGGAACCAGACTAACCTAAACATATTGAGATATATATTCAACACAACTCAACATGGCAGAGGGTTACGGAAGTACGACAACGTCTGATCATGGAGAAATAAGACATTCTTCATGGTCTGATGATGACGGGATTGGTAAGTTCTGTGATTCTACGACGAAACGGTTATAAATGAAACCAAAGGGATGGACAAATTACTATGTAGAGTCTAAAAGAGATGTCAGTAGGTTGGAATCACAATCCGACCTTAGTGAAGGCCTAGCGCCCACACTATTTCTGTAATATTTCAATTGTGGCATACATACACTGTAGGCATGGTACTATTGGTAGGCCCAATTTTCTTTATTTAAGCCAGTGACAGTGTTGTTCCTGAAAAAGGTGGTTTGCACGGCAAAAGGGTCACAAAACAGGTGACACCAAATATCATCCCTGAAACATGTAGACATTACTGGACCTCTCCAAGGCTTTCGATACAGTTAATCATGACATTCTTTTATCAAAACTTGACCATTATGGTATTAGAGGAGTAGCCCTGGGAAAGATTTTACTTTAATACCCCCCACCAAAATCGGTCAAGAACAGAAAAATCTTGGATAATAACCAACTCTCCTTGATAACAACTGTCCAAACATGTAGTACAACCTGTCATTTCAAGATTTATGTCAGCAAAATCTGTAAAAAAATTAGGAAGAAATCAACATGTATGTGAACACTTTAAGTGGACTGTACACGGTGCCAAGAACTTCTAACACAGAAAAAACAAACTTTCTTTCCCTATGCATATTGCACTAAAATGTCCAAACAAAATTCTCAAAATTAAAGGTTGTGCCGAGTGTTTATACAATTATGAACACAAATGGATGGTTATTTTCCAAGATTTGCTGTTCCTCACTGATTTTGGCGGGGGGGTGTTAAAGTAAAATCTTTCCTAGCCCTGTAGTAGTGGTTTAACTACCTTAATAATCGGCATCAGTTTGTTTCTATTAATGACATTTCATCTTCTCTTAGGGAAATTTCATGTGGAGTTCCCCAGGGTTCCTTACTTGGGCCCCTCCTGAGAAATCCTCTGATATTTTCTTATTTATCCTTTTTGCTGATAATAGTAATTTATTTTACACACATCCTGACCCAGTCATGCTCTTTAGAACTGTTAACTTAGAACTAAGGAATGTCCATGAATGGATTAAGGCAAACAAATTGTCCCTGAATATTAAGAAAACAGATTTCAGGTTCTTTAGCAATAGGCAAAAATATCTCATTACAAAATATTTGTATTGATAACACACCTGTTAAAAACACTGATTGTGTGAAATGTTTAGGACTGTATATTGACCAATCTTTGTCCTTGAAAAATCAAATAAATAATACTTGCACAATTATTTCTAGAAATGTTTGTGTTATCAACAAACTTAAAACCTTTTTCCCCAAAAATGTATTATTCACTCTCTACAATACCTTAATTTTACCTTAAGTTATATTAGTTATGGTATTTTAGCATTGGGGAATTGTGGAATAAGTAATATTAATATAATTATTACCTTTCAAATAACAGCTCTGAGATTAATTAATCATGCTGATTTTCGGGCTCCCAGCAATCCATTATTTTATCAACACAAAACATTAAAGGTCAATGATATTTACCTCCTACAGCTTGGGACCTTCATGCACCAGCTTTTCAACAATAACTTGCCTAACGCTATCTGTGCAATGTTTTGTAAAAATCAGGATATTCACCATCACTTCACTAGACGTTGCCAAGACTTCATCAGACCTTTGATCGAACTACTTTAGCTAAAAAAAACTGTCAAACATGAATGGCCCAAGCTGTGGGATTCCCTTAATCTTTTTCTTAAAAATATATCTAATGCATCATTATTTAAACTTAAATTCAAAACCCAATTAATTAACAATTATTTGCAGGCAGAATAATCCTTTTGGTGATAATAATAATTTTAGTTCCTTATACATGTATAATAATTTCTAGCGCTGTACCAACGTCAATGTTCTTATTTAACTTTAGTTGTCCTCGTAATTGTAATTGTTCTTTGTGAAATGTAAATGATACACAGTGGGGTCTTCGCTCGACAAGCTTATGCTTCTTGGAGACCTCCTTCCATACACAATTTAAATTAATAGATAATTTTATTTGCATATGAATGTGTTGGTAACAATTAAAGAAATGAATGAATGAATGAATGAATGAATGAATGGATGAAATGACTCTTTTGACTTGGATGGCGCGATTTAGACCCTGTATTACACTACTAGAAAATATGCCAATTCGTGTGACTAAAAAAGAAAAAGCCCCCCCCCCCTTGGTACGTGCACCACTGCTGTATGCAATGTAATTGTGAATTACACACTAGTCTGGGTTGATGTTCATGCAAAGTTTTAAGTTGATGCCGCACACCGTTTTGAAGAAAACTTGTGGAGAATTATTGTCAAGAAAACGAAATAAAAAAAAAAACAAAGAAAGAAGAATAATGCATGACTGCCTAAAATGAAAATGAGAAAGAATAAGGGAAAAACCGGCATCCTTTGTCCTAAGCATGCAGTATCTAATCATCACCTGCAATTCTTTTAGCTTCACTGGTGGCAGCAGGGACGAATGAGGCAACATCTTCCGGGTTCAGGATTTCGTCTGAAATGGAGAGTTGTGGTTGTCAGAGAAGATGAAGATTGAGTACTGATTGCCTTGAATGCTGGTAAGTAGGGTTATGAAAGCATTCAGTTTTCTGGTGACTGTCGGAATTAATAGTTTCTTGTCTCACTCTCCATACATTTCTTTTTTAATAGTGAAGGCACAATGCAAGCTGCCTTGGAACAGAATTATTTTATTCTATCAAGCTAGAGGAGAAAAGAAATAATTTCTGACAGTGTGTTACCTGCAATTTTTGCCTGGATTTCAGCCTCATGAGCTGCAACAGCTTTGTTGAGACTTTTACTGAAGTCTCTGCAGGTTTGGATGGTTTCAGAAATTAGTTTGGAAGTAATTCCAAATCTTCTTGCCACTCCATGGGAGCGGGACAGAAACTCGCACAGCTTCACAATGCTGGCGAGATAAAGCACTTGTGTTTTGGGTGCTCTCTTCTGCTTCTGTAACGCTGCCAACAGTCTGTACAACAAGAGAAAAAGAATTAAGTTTTAACATGAGCTTTGTGCTCCAATTTCTAATTGAATGAATGCTCTTCCAAGCGCTCAGACAAAATGTACTTAAGCAGACCAATTTTGTTCTGCTATTATCAGCATTTCATCTGCCATAACACAAACCACAGCCACAAGCCATGATATCTATAATCAGTCAGAAAATTTCACCGAGCACGTTCACTTTTGTTAAGACAAATACTGCAAATGTTCGGAAAATGTCCGATGTCCGATCGTAATTTCACCCTCTGCCCTTCTGGCAGTGTTGTAGGTTTCGAGACCACTTTTTGCTGGTCTCGCGGTCTCGGTATAGCTGTGGTGTCGGTCTTGGTCTCGGTCTCGGTACCCTTTATCTCTATATTTTGGCTGGTCTCGAGTCAAGACCAGCAATATGCAGCATTTACCCCTCATAATATCAATTAATTACTTTGTGTTCACTTTGCGTTTCGTTCAGTACTGTGTTGTGTTGGTAGTTAAAACATTTGCTAGCCTATAGATTATAAGTTGTCATCCTAAGTTATTGGATCGTAACATATTGTGGTTGGTTCGGACTGTACGATAGAAAGTCCCCAGAGTACATGTACAGTGCAGTACGTACCAGTCATGCAGTGAAACGAATCATTTTGATCCGGTGCCAGCATGCGCATGCGTGTGCATTCCTTCACTAGATCGCGCAAGGCATGACCCATCATGACACAGCAAGATCGTACCCATAGAAACGAGGTAAGATCCGGCGTCAACATGTGTACATTACGTTGGTGATTCTTTACAACATAACGTGCAGTCCGCACCAGAAAATTAACGACTCATAAACGAGGTTGTCAACATGAAGTTTTGTACATGCAAGTAAGGTCTCAACACTTAAAAATTGATGTTTCCATTTTGACCACTGCCACATGGTCAATATTTTCTGTATCCTTCGTGAATAGAAAGGTTACAACTGTAATCATACATGTGTGTGTTATTTTTAAATTTAACCCTCTTATACTTATAACTATCACAGCCTATCAAAAACTCTAAACACCAACTCTCACAGTTTGTGTGTGTTTCAATCTGTCGTTTGATAGGTTTTGATCTGTACAACAACTGGGTCGATTTTAGCCAGGTGCACAGGAGGGTTAAATTATTATTATTTACTATCCGCGGTCTCGGTCTCGGACCATCTTGGTCTCGGTCTCTCTTGAAGGTCTTGGTCTCAGTCTCGAAACTTCAGGTCTCGGTCTTGGTCTCGGACTATCCGGTCTCAACTAAAACACTGCCTTCTATAATTGAATGAAACATTTTCCCATAGGGCTTAACATTTGGATCAGTCCATATATGTGGGGTTCAAAAGTACGACATTTTTGGCATCCCTGTTACTGTGACCTGTGTAATTTGCCAAAAAAATCATTACATAACATCGGCATTTGTTTGGAGGGTATACTTTGCATTATGATAATCACTCTTAGAGACAGAAGGTGTTAAAGAATATGTTCTGAATTATGTCAGATGTAAAAGGGACACACAAAAATGGAACAAATTTATGGAATGACCCATGTACTTGACACGATGTATTCAAAATCATTAAATTCGCTAATTCATATCTGCACAGCATGAGATGTCATAGAAATCTTCATTAAAGCGAGTCCTAAAAACTCAAAACTCAAGAATGAAAGTGAATTACTTTTGTTGCATGCCCGGCCTCAGAATCTCAAGGGGAGAGTCCAGGTTTAGCTTTTCTGAAGCGAGCTCGATCTGGCGTCTGTGATTGGAGCCCTGGTGGGAAGCGCAATCACCACTTCCCATCATGACAGCAACGTGTTGCTCAAAGAGCTCCATCACATTGTCTGTAGGTAACACAGGGAAAATATTTCAGAATATAATGAAAATTATGTTCTGTAATGTAACAGAAATGTTCAAAACACATAAGCCTAGTAATGGAAAAAATATGTGCTTGGCCGGGCTTATTAAATGTTCATTTAAGACAGAATCAGAAGAACGGACGCTGATGGCCGAGGTCCATCTGTTGCAGTGTGCAATTTAAAGAATTGGCTTTCCTGCAGTAACTTTAGAAGGTAATCTCTGTTAGGGTATTCTTCTTGGGGATCCTCACAAATCCCATTGCTTTTGGTTAGAGGTCAAAGTCGTTATTATTAAAACTATATAAATTGCTTAACACCATAATAAGCCCCAAAGTCTTTGCACATCAACTTCAAGCTTGATATTTAGGGCCTAAGTGTTCTTGGAATCCTCTAGAGGGGTCAGAGGTCAGGGTCATGGTAAACAAAATTACATGCTTTTTAGCATATCTTGAGAAAGACTTGGATTATATACTTAAAATTTGCTTTTATTTTAGCTTGATATGAGAACCTCTAGAAGCCCACTGATTTTTGACACAACAGGGCAGTGAAGATCATTATTATTGAAATAGTTTCTCAAACCATTTTACTCAAGAATAACTGAACACTTCAATTTCATAATTTCATAATTTGTGCAGTTAAAGACAGATCATAAATACCATTTTCTTGTTCCTCAATCAAAGGCGCTGATGCCATCGTCCCAGTAGTTTTCTGGGCAATCTTCCTGCAGCGCTGAACTCGGGACATAAGGTGGAAGAATGCATCTGTCCCACGCTGCAAAAAGAAATATTAATATGGGTTATTCCATGAAATTGAGACACACACACATTTTGGCATTCTTTTATCATGTAATTGTTATTCTAAACTAAACTGACTTTAATGGTGATTATGGTATGAACTTGAAGAGTAAAGGGAAGGCTTTCGAATGATACAAAACATGAGGGCATTATATGCTGTGATATATTTAGGTTTTGTCACCAAGTGTGATGGTGTCCCGGTATGGCCGCTGTTTGTGCAGTTTCAATCCATTGTTAGATTATTGTGTATAGGTTACGCTTGACTGCACAAACACATTGTAGCGGTTCCCTTGGCTGCCATAACCGCCACGGCACCCTGACGTCTCCCGTAAAATACCGTACTCAAGGGGTTACATGTTTTAGCCAACTGTATTTGATGAGTATATGTAAAAGGATAACATTTTCTAACTACCATATATACAGATTTGGATGCTTTAACATGATTATTTATGAATTATGAGCAACATAAACTAAGATGTAACCGGGACACTGTGTCCCTTGTTACATCGTTGATTTATCCATAGTAAGTCTATGGGAGTTCATGTGAAACTCAAGAGAGAGGACCCTAAACTAAATATTATGTCACAATGAATCTAACCTATGATGAAATAATTGTATAGAATCACATGTGGTGTAACCAATTTATTTTACACCAATTTAAATATTTTACTAATATGTCACACATTGTGTCTCAACTTCATGGAATGACCCATATACTTAAACACATCTGTACTATGGTTTCTCAATGTTAATCAGTGCAAACACAAACTAATAACTGCATATGATTGACCAAAAAATGGCACTTTATGGAGGAATTAATTACAGCATTGCATTTCATTAGCCTTGACGTTAAGGTAAACCGTTGTCTGATTGCTCACTAATTAAGCCCAGATTGATCAAGTTGTTCCTAAAATGTTTTCACTATATGCTCACATTTGTCATAAGTATGGACATACCTGTACATGTAGTTTAATGTTGTTATAGTCATACTTACATCAATTTCATGTTTGTAATATAGGTGGCTATCCACTCGCACGAGCGACTTATATGGACAGCCTGGGTAGGGACAGTCAGCAGTTACTGGCTGCTTTGTTGGTAACTCCGCGGGATCTCCTACTCGGCTGAAAGCCATGGGTTTACGAATCGGCTTCCTAAAAAAGTAGCAAAGGTAACTCATCAACCCTCTACAAGCACCATATAGTTTTATTATTCCAAATTAACCCTAGCTCCCACAGATGGAAGCGTTTTCCTCTAGTCATAAAAAGTCAGATGAATTTTCAGCATTGTTATGAAATACTTGCTTGTGTTGTACGTCAGACACAAAATTACATGACCAGCTTTCATGTGATACGACAGAGAAGAAACCAGTCATTAAAATGGTATGTGAATTAAGAGATTCTTGTCTTCACCAGTTTCAAGAGGGTTGAATTTACAGATTTATTCGTTAACAAAACAGTGGGAAAGTTGAAAGTGTCTTTAGTTGTGAATAAATTACCAAGCCTGATAATTATCAAATAATTATCAGGCTTGTTAATTTATTCACAACTACCGATATTACAGCTGATCTTAACAACCATGGTTTGAAATATTATCTTCAAGCAAACTGAAATCCTTGATCCTGATTGGCTAATGGCAACAGACTGTGCTATTTTATATACCCCATCCTTTTTTGTAAACCCTCAAGTGCATGCATGGCCCACAAAATACAAATTAAGGAAAGCAATTAGTGATTTGACCAACATAGGCAATTTTGGCCTATTTAATGGCCTGCACCCGTATATACCACGGTCCAATTGCCACTCCGCTTATTCCATGGGCAATGCACGTATTGTGTACTGTGTGAGAAATGATTAAGAGCTGCACAATCATGTGAATTCAAAATGTGCAGCAAGTTTGCTTGAAGCAATTTATTATCCCACTTGCACTCGTCGAACATGGAATGTTAAAATATTTACATTAATATTATTTTAAATACCATTATCAGTCACAAAATAATGTATTTTGTATGCGTAACCCTCAGATACATCATTGTGTGTTCCACGTACTTGCACTTGTGGGAGAATAACTGTAATACTTTGCTCCTCAGACTATGATAACAACCTATTACTGAGCTGTGTACACACACTAAAACTGATTTGCCTTTTAAAATGTTCTGCAGGTACCCTGACTGTCAGCAAGTAGGATATAAATTTGCTTCATAGCAAATATGGTTGCACTCACCCAACTCGTCCACTCTGAATGACGGTGATCCGCCGCAGTTTGTCTCGCAGCTTGTGGGTGCGAATGAGGTGGTGGCTCATCCACTTAACATTCTTGCCACAGAGGGGGCATTCGCGTACCATCCTGACAGACTGCAGCAAGTGATAAAGAAGGTGAGAACAGGGTTAGGTGATAGTAGACAGTTTTCTCTCACAGGTACACAATGTATAGTCCATGAGCCAGCCCAAATACTAGTATCATTTCGAGGGACTAATTCTAATATAGTTTTTATTATGGCAAAAAAATCTTTAAACTACGACCAAATATAATAAACCTTCTCAAGTGGTAGCTTAATATTAGTTTTCTTGTGTTTTTTTACCGTAAAAGTTATAATGTTCAGCCTTTTCCAAACTATGATAATACGATAACTGTTTGATGAACTTTATTTATGTAGGCATAAAACAAGAAAACTAATATTTAGGTAACTTTTCAGAAGGTTTATCACATTTGGTCGTAGTCTAAAGATTTGGTGACATAATAAAAACTCTATTACAATTAGTCACTCGATTTGATACCATTATGTCAAATTTCAGCCCCTGGATGGACTGGTAGATGGAAATTGCTGGTTCCTTGGAGATGCTACATGTATGTGTAGTTATGATCAGTATAGTAGCATGCAAATGTGACAAAAAAATTATAAAAAGAGCAAGGTCCGTAATACAATATACAGTTGGGCTGTCCCGAATATACCGAATATTCGATATTCGATCGTCAAGTGAATATTCGAATACCATTTTGCCAGTTCGAATATTCGAAAAGATACAGATACGACACTGATGTTATTTTAATAGAAAAGTTACGGCGCTTAGCAGTGTCAAATGCCGCATTTTTGTCAATCGTAACTTTTAGTGGACGGAGGTTTATTGTTCCCGTCCGTAAAACCCTTGATACAACAGGGGCATGCAAAAAAATGCTGTTTCAACGGTCCATAATATCAATCGCCATACGTAAAACACCGACGTGCTTTTATGTGCAATGTTTTTTTACCGGTGCGGCATGCACTGAAAAATTTGATAGTCGAGTATCGAATAAGGGGATAAAAGTGTGATGACCGAGCCGCAATTTCCCTGTTGCATATCGGCTGAGAACAGCTGGTTATGACGCGCCGTGTTTAAAACAACTTCCAGCCGTGTTTAAACAACCGTTTAAATACACCCACGTGACAGGCTCTCGACCAATAGGGATAGTGAAACTCGCACACTACTACGCTCTCCCTGGCCCTGGCCCTGGCTTTTTTCACCCCACTTTTTCGGCCTTGTGAGCGCGTGAAGGTGCTTCGCTCCTGTCGCGTGCGCACACGCAGACGCACGAGATGCAGCGTTTTATACGCGTACATTAGCGTTGTCTTACATTATGAAGTTCGGTACATCTTGTGCGCGCACCTACGCTGTTGCGTATCGGCCGAGAACAGCTGGTTATGACGCGCCGTGTTTGAACAGCTTCCAGCCGTGTTTAAACAACCATTTAAAAACACCCAAGTGACAGGCTCGCGACAAATAGGGATAGTGAAACTCGCTGAGGCATTTATGAATATTCGGTCAAACCCAGTTTCGAATATTCAAATACTAAATTATTCGTAAATGAACATCCCTAATATACAGTAAACTCCGGCTAAGTCGACCTGGTATAACTCGTCATATTGCTCAAGTTGGCTGTCTGAATAGTCCCAATATTCTCTATTGCATTTACAATGTAACTTCTTATTACTAAGTCGGCATTTGTAGATCGTCATTCCGCTTTAGTTGGCGCATTACTCGCGGTCCCTTGTCAATAGAAAACATTTAACCTTTTTGTAACTCGGCACACACAAAAATTTCAGTGCACTGGTGAGTTGCGAATTTCAAGAACTTTCGAGCCACAAACACCCCACTATTGTTATCACTGTATAGGCGTCGTGTTATAGCCCTAAAATTTTTCCCCGATACATGGTACCTGAAGGGGTTCCCCAGACCCCACCAGACTTGTGTGCATGCGCTATGCCTATGGGGTCCACCAATTGACATTGAAGCAGTCAATTCAACATAACCCTATGGGCTTCATCGTACACACATTGTGTCTCACAGTGTTGATGAACTGCCATACATGTATGTATGGGATGATCGATACCGCAGGACGTATTGACGGTGAATTTGCTGGAATCTACTCAAGCATGAAGGAGTAAATTGAAGCCTGATTTGGTGATACATGTGCATAGTGCATTTATGCGCAAAAGTAGATCGGCAAAATTACAACTTACAGCATATGTCGTCATTTGCATAAGTTGACACAAAATGGCGGGAGTGCTGACTTAGCCGGAGTTTACTGTACATCTGAAATATAACAATTTCAGTCTGAAACAAGTTTATAAATGTTTTGAGCATGCACAAGCATGGGATGTCACTGTAGGGGTGTGACCCCCCATTCATGGATTCTGTTGGCAAAAATCATATTTATGTTAACCAATCAAATTTATGTTAACCAATCAAATTTATGTCGGCCAGATTGTGTAACCTTAAAAAAGTGGGCGTCATAGACAGCACCACCCTTGGTTTAGTTTGGTACACTTTGAATAGCGCCGCCTGGTGTCTGATGATACATGTACACACACCCACCCCCACACTTGTCAATTTACCAGCGGTTGTATGTCTAAGAAAAAATCCTAGCTGTTTTTTTCATTCTTGTTCTGACGGCAATTTTATGGTTACGACCTCCCCCCACCCACATTCATTTTGATCTGGAGATGCTCCTGCATGCACAGAGTGCTTGTAATGACCCCTTAACAACGAAGTAGATCACTGTGCAAAACATTTAACACATAATCTCACTACTGTTGCAAGAATATGAAATGTATTGAAAAAGTTAATCTTTGTGGGTTGAGTACATATGCTTACATTACAAGTTTTATCAAGTCTTGTTACGTACTCTTTTCTGGGTGGGTCGCTTCATGTGGAGCCTCCTTTTACTGGGCAGCAACCACTGGGGCACTCCTGGGGCAGCTTCCTCTTCTTGCTCTGGCTCTCCTCTTTCCACTTCATCTTCCTCCTGTTGTTCTCGTTCTTCATCTTCCTCTTCCTTTTCATCTTCTGGGACCCATTCCTCTTCATCGTCCTCGCTGTCACCTTCATCCTCTTTTTCATCTCCATCTTCCTCGTCGTCATCCTCTCCATCTTCCTCGTCTTCATCCTCTCCATCTTCTCTTTCGTCTTTATCTCCCTCGTCATCCTCTCCATCTTCTCTGTCATCTTTATCCTCCTCTTCATCTCCATCTCTCTCGTCATCCTCTCCATCTTCTCTGTCATCTTTATCCTCCTCTTCATCTCCATCTCTCTCGTCATCCTCTTCATCTTCTCTGTCGTCTTTATCCTCCTCTTCATCTCCATCTCCCTCGTCATATTCTCCACCTTCTCTGTTCTCTTTGGCTTCTTTCCCTCTCTCCACCCCTTCTGCTTCATCTTCACAGATTTCATCCCCCTCTTCGGCAAGGCCACCTTCACTCAGGGCATTGAGCAAGTAGTGTACCTGATGTTTAGAATTTTATGAAGGGGAAAACAGGATGATTTGGAGATTGGGATAAGCATTTACATATTAATTTTGTTTTCTTTTTTCCACAGCACCAGGATAAACCCCATAGTTCATCAGATTGCATCCAAATTGCTTGGCCTTGGCAGACAGACAAACACACAAATCCACGAAAAAAACATTCGGCAACTAGTTTCTGGATGAAGACTTTTGGGCAACAGTGCAACAGTAATCAAATTTCTGTAGATTCCTAGTTTTTGTATCAACATGTTGGGTTGTCATGAGACAAGGATGTTAACCAAAGAAATGAATGAAGCGTGAAGGTTAGCTCAGACTTCACTTGAAAACAAAGCAAATTCAATGATGTCCATAATTGTAGTTTCATGGTAACTCTTACTGTTACCGTTTTTAAAAGAATTTGCTTTGCTCTCAAATGTGTATGAGCTGGCCTTTAATGATCAGAAAAAAATATTGATTTCGATACATTTGAGTATGGGAACCCATGCCATTCATGCTACATGTAACTATAACATTCATAAATGTCTGAGACAGTTTCACTCTTCCTATTGGTTGACAGCCCATCACGTGGGTGTGTTTAAACCTATAGTTTAAACACAGCGCGTTTAAGCCACGCGCTCAAAAGGGAATGAAATTTGTATCTTAGTCAACGCTAATGTATGCGTATAAATGCAGTATCTTGCGCGTGCGCATACGCGCACAAAAGGTCGCCAAGCTCGATTGGTCTGTGCGCACAGAAGGTTACCAAGCACGATACACAGTTTGTACTGTACAATTTACAAATTGAAGAAAAAGGTGGGGTGGCAAAGCTTCACAAATTTATCTTTTTTAACAGAGATCTTTGCTTTTTTCGTAAGGAGACATTTATGAATGGGGTTAAAAATGTGATGACCCGATCTTTACCATTAATAATAACCTCGGAGGGTCGTGACCACAGTTAATGGACATCGCCTTCGGCTTGGTCTAGTCACGCCACTCCTCGGTTATTATTAATGTGGTAAAGCCAGGTTCATGACAATTTTATCCCCTTAATAAAATCGTGGCTACACAGATTGAAGCTAAAAACAAACACAAACAAACAAAAATTAACCTACCACTTTTTGACGGCTGCTCCCTCTCGTAACCCGAGGTGACATTTTTGTCTTCTGTTGCAGTTTCCTCTGGTAATAAATGTGACAGTTTTAATCTAGAAATTATTATTCTCCTTGACAGGTAATCTTTCACATTAACATCATGTACACTATTAAATTTATAAACCTTTTGATATTCTCAGTGCATCTTGGGTATTGATGACAACCAGGCAATTTGTGCATACATTCTTGGGCTGGTGAACTAGTTGAAAACATTCATTTCATTCTTCCAAAAATTTAGTATCATCTGTTTACACATTGTTTCATAGGTAGCCCTATTTGAAATGTACCCTTATTAGAGTGAATTTTCTTTTTGGGAATCCGTATTTTATAGATACCAGTTTCATAACTAATGGATACAGATATATATTGGCCAAAAAACATGAAAAATTTCTGTTCACACTTCCAACACCGACCGATTACAATCCACTGGGCCTGATGACTGGTATTTTGAAAGAAATTTCAATTGATAGGCCTATTGTTGTAAATTTGTTTCGTGTAGTACACTTTCATTCTGTCAACCTCTTTGGGCATTAAACAGACTTCAATTTTAATGAAACTTTGCACAGACTGAAGCTCTGTGCTGAACTCGTGCATCCGGATGTCATGATGACATCAGGGGTCATAAATATCATCTGAAAGGTGCATTTTACAACAGCTTCTAGACATGATAGATGGAGAACTAATATGCTGATTGAGTTGAAACTATATATGATGTACATAGGCCTATATATCAAAATTGATGTAACGACATGATGATGTCATCAACCGATTTTTTTTTTTTTCCAAATTTTTTTTATCTCATGAACAAAACATTCTACAGGCTTTTTGGTTTCTTAGTTGATAAATATTTGCACAAAATGTGTCCAAGATTAGAATCATGCAAGATTGACTTCAAACTAGGCTCATTTTAAAATACAAAGAACCCATGCAAAAAAGTTCCTTAAAAAACTTACGTTATGATGATGTCATCAGAGGTCGTGTGGCGTCATGTGCATTTTACTGCGGCTTACGAGGCCGATTGGGTTAAAACTATAGTCTAGGTTAGGAATGTGTTATAGGCCCAGATGAAAAACGTGCTAAAACTGCAATAAGTGAACTGACAAAAAAGGACCACAAAAAACAAACAAAAACATAGACCGCCATGGCACAGACGGAGAAGACGAACCGTTAACGTTAGTTTAGGCCTTTTTAAAGAAAAACTTTACACAGAAAGTGAACTGACAAAAAAAATAGAACAACCGTCAAACAAAAACATCGACCGTCACAGACGGATTATACATGTATTAAGACGAACGTTACCTGTATCGTCAACCTTTATTATTTTAAAAATTTGCACACAAACAAATATTCCACGCACCTTCATGCTGGCTTTTGGTCGGATTTTATCCCTTCAGTGCCGTCCAGTCCAGAAACGATGCTGCACAGCTGACCTCCAGGCGGCAAGTACGTACGTCAACTAACGGTCGCCTTTGATTTGTTTACAAAATGTTTAAATACCCTCCCGTGATTCGTCGAAAGTTAGTTAGTCCATTCGGTTTAAATGGTAAGGTTTAATGTCTATAATTATTAAAAGTAGGTGGATTTATACAAAAACATTACCCCAAAATCACACCGAAAGAAGGAAAATGTTTTTAATTATTTATTAGGTGTTGTTTTCTTTTCTTTTTTTCTTGGTTTTTGTTTATTGTCAACCATACGGAGTTCTCCTTTGCATAGTTTCCAATCCCCCTTTTGCTCGATTTGAAAATTCTATCGATTTTAAAATAAAACATGTAACAATACAACTAGCTTTCAGATTGTGTAAATTACTGGGGTTTTGGAATTGAAATAATAAAATAATTCTGCAGTGGTTTGTCCATCGCAAGAAACGAACACGTAAACTGGCAAAAAATGCGAAAAGGGACACTTTCCATCATCGGTGAAAGAGCGACGATAGCAACGACCCGAAAGGTCACGAGCGCGTCCCCCTTTTTACAATGAAGGGAGCCCTCTATCGGTCAAGTCTCGTAAATCCATTAATCGCGGAATTAGCAGAGGAGTGTGAGAAAAATATGAGATTGTCAATCCCCCATTGACTTAAAGATCGTAAAATGTGAAGCCGTGCCAGGGAATGGCTGCTCTTAATAAACGCAACAAAAAACCTCACTTAAAATAGTAAAATAAAAGTGCTTTTAGCACCAAAAATGTTATCCGTTTCTTGATAATGCCATCCCCCTTTTTACACTTTTTGGAATAAAAAACACTCCCCAAAAATTCAAAAATAACCTAAAATTAGATACTGTGACGTGACACTGCCATTTAAAAGACAAAGTTCCCATCTTGACAGGAAACAAAAATCTGTGTGCTTTTAAAACGGAGTTCTGTCTACTATTATCATGGGAGACCCCCCTTTTTACAAAAAAAATCGCAAAAAACGCACCTTTGCGATACCATGTACAAAACTTTGTTTTGGCCCATAAAAACGTTAAAAAAAGGAATTAACCATTGGACATAGAAATTGCAAGAATTCATCTTACTTCTGCAGTAAAAAAATTAATAATCGGTTAAGAAATGCTGAAGTTATCAAATTGTAAAACGGCCGTCGTAATTTGGTTTGCTTTTGACACGCCGCATAAACAGACCGGGTATGTGCTCCTAGTGTCAGACTCCGGTTTTTCAACCCATGTTTAAAACGTTTTTTGGCGCGAAATGATTTATTTTATATTGATATTTGAATGGATAACCAACACCTATTTGTTGCTGGAGTAATTTTGGAAAAGTCCAAGAAACAAAAAAGTTATTGATGGTACCCCCGTTTTTACAAAAAATCTTGTCACATTTTCGTGTAAAAATGAGGATTTCATCCATTTGGTCACCTGTTCTGTTTCTTAGTCGTTGTTACTATTTTTCCCAATTTTCAATTGTAATTTACGTAAAATGGGTCGAAGTCAGCAGGCGGTCTGTCAGAAACATGACATACAGTAGGATTTAAAATACCTGCTCTTGTACCTAGTAATAGAGAGCGATTGCAATCTGTCAAGCTTAATTCTCCTCATGCAACAGTTCGTCGTGTTAATGCAAGTAATCTAATCCAGATTCCTACCTGTACCTCAGCAATACGGAGTGAATCGTTAAAACAACTGAATTTTTTTTATGGAATGCCCAATACATCCGTAATAAAACTGCTAGCTTCATCGATTACATTTGCCATCATGAAATTGACGTGGTAGCTGTCACAGAAACGTGGCTAACGGAACATGATTCTTCTGTCATGCAGACGAGAGTGTATACCTGACGGATATAAGATTCTCGATCATCCAAGAACTCATCGGAGAGAAGGAGGAACAGCCTTGGTCTGTCGTAATACTCTCACTGTACGGAAGATCCGGACACAAGAATGCACCTCTTTTGAGGTCTCGGAATGGATCCTTGAGAATAGCTGCTCATCACGTTTTCGTCTTTGTATCATATACAGACCGCCTTATTCTACAAATCATCCTGTGACAATTGGGGGGGGGGGGGGGGGGGGGGGGGGGTCACTGTACCCTTGCCCCGCACAGAATTCGGAGAATAACAAAATTAGCTTCGTGTTGTTTCAAACTCATTAAGTGCCATGGCGCAAGTGCCCCTTGCAAATTGCATCCAAGTTACGCCACTGCGTCTTCATGCAGCCAATCAGCCTCTCTTCCTCTCAATATCTACTGTCTCCCCTGTAATCAGCCCCCCTCCCCGCACCAGTAATATCGGTTTCCCGCACATTTTAAACCTTTGTTCATTCAAATTCATAAACGTTTAACTTCAATTTCGTCCCAAGAAGACTGGAACGCGCAAATGCTACAACGAATTTAGTCATTGGTCATTCCAAGTGATCAATGGTCAATCAATTTTAACATTTGTCCATTCGAAGTCGTCAGATTTCAATGCAATTCGTCTCACCTGATGATCATCTACATAATGTAAGGAATGAATTCGTCTTTGTTCAATCGATTTCAGGAATTTGTTGATCAAATTCATCGGATAGTCTGGCTGTAAAGAGCTTTGTGAATAAGCTTCTATAGAACTACTTATTTCTTGCATGAAATGAAAGTAGGCCTATATATTTTTATTTGCCTGTGTATAGGGGCCTATAGACCTTATTTCTTCAAATTATTGAAGCATAAAATTGTCGAAGAACTAAATGGATACACTAATAAGTATTCAAAAAGATGTAATTATGCATATATATAATATACATTATAAATAAGGGGAGAAATTAATGCAAAATCCCCCTTTTTCCAATTTCGATGTTGCCACAGCAGTGCCAGGCAAAGTGGACAGAACCCCGTTTTTACAACGGAACAAATGGATGACTGAATGAATGGATGAATGAATGAATGAATGAATGAACATAGTAGCTCCCTGATTCACCTAATTTCGGGATAAACCTTGATTTTCCCAAACTGTTTTGATTAAAAACAACATTGGTCATTGAAGTTGAAGGTGCCTTCACGCACGTAAACATTGTGTTGCCAACACCAAACCCAAGCACTTAGGCCGTTCCATGCATGTATGTCACAAATATTCCACAGGACTTAAAAACATAGCACCACAATATGATTTGGCCCATAAGCCGTTTTAGAGTGTTATAAAAAAATAATATGTAAGGTGTATCACCTGGAAGTGCTGGTCATGTAGATGTTAATATTCCAATAACACACACATTTTATTAAATTTGTTTTTTTATTTTAGAGACAAAATGTTTCAGCTTCTGATACCTGTGAGTAGAGAATAAATAATGTGGTTATGCATACGTGTGAAAGTGTCCTACTGATTGATGACAATTACGCAAAACTATGCACAAAAAATAGTGTTGCCATTTACCGGCATATTTTAGACTATTTTGTAATTTTGATGCAGACCCTGCAGGTCAAAATGAGGATGCAGATCAGTTAGAACACTAATGTAAGAAAAAACAATACAATACAATAACTTGTTGCAGACATGTAGTTAGTTTTTGTAATCTGTTCCATATAAATAATGTTGATGACTGAGAACAGCAAGTTCAAAATAAATGTGGGTGTGTGTGAGTTTGTATATGCCGGCAATCGTGGACCTAGGACAAAAGAATTCGAGCGTAGACAAAGGGGTCCACGTTTGACCTAACGTCCACGATTGAAAATCGTGTACAAAACCAATGGGAGGCCTTCCGAAAAAGTTAGAGTATAAACAAAAGAGGAACAATGGGAGGTCCACGATTGCACCCGTTTACATGACTGTATGTGTGTGTGTGTGTTCTTGTACTGCACTACGTTCGAGGACAAGGGGAGAAAGGAAATACAAAATAATTTGTCTTGTCCTCGAGAGACGGTCTTTTGTTAAAATCGGTCCTCGAACGTAGTTGAACGTAGTTCATTTGACCGTAGTAGACCGTAGTGCAACTACGTTCAACTAGGGTGAGGTAGGGTGAAGTAGGGTCGAACTAGGTTCAAAATAGTCAAAAGAGCAAATATAAAGAACGGTTAAGTAGGGTGAAGTACGTGCAACTACTGTCGACTACGTTGAACTACGTTGAACTGCGGCCAAATCAGCTACGGTTTACTAGGGTTGAACTACGTCTTACTACGGTCACCTACGTCGAACTTCGGCCGAACTACGTGTGCACTACGTGCAACTATGGTCAACTAGGGTCAACTACGCGGCCGCGTCTGCGTAGTGCGGGTTGGCCACGGCGTGGGGACAGCCATTGCGCTTTGAGAAGTCAGAGAGACAAGACTGCTGTTTCTTATCTGAACTTGTCTCTTTTTTTTGTCTCACTTTTCTACTTCTGACATGCCTGCAAGGAAAAAGAAGGGAGCCCCACGTCAGAGTGCTGCTGCTGCTGCTGCTGCTGCTGGGTGGGGGGTCTCCTGATTTCAAGAAGGGCAGGGGGGGTGTTCTTCTTCTTTTTTTGGGGGGGGGGGGGTTAAAAACATGACATGAGTTTCATTTCATTTCATTTATTATTTCTCAGGGCAAACATAAAAAGGTACAGTACACAGATGAAAAAATGACATAAAACAAAACATGACATGGTAACACCCCTGAAGGATTGCCAAATGTGAACTAAATCACAATCGAGTGGCTCTCCAAATGTAGCCATGCCAACATTAAATACATGTACATATATATATGCAAAATGAAAAATAAAAAAAAATGCAAGGCAATACTATAGTAATACAAAAAAAATACAAATTTAGTTATAAATAGGTTTGCTTACAGTATATGCAGGAGATGAAGTATATATAAATAAATATGTAGACGGATTTCAAATTTTTTGGGTTTGGTGGGGGGGGGGGGGGGGGGGGGGGGTTCAACCCACTCATTTTTAGAGACGCTGGTTCTGCCATGGAACCGAGCCAGCTGGTGACGTCAGGTAGTGCTTTAGGTATAGCCTCTGCCTCTTTGCTTCCCTGCTGTCGCGGTTCCCACACTGTGGTTGGGTGAGGTCCAACAGGTTGGCATTGGCCCGCCAGGCACCATCGACGAGGTTGTGCTGAGCATCCTCCTGGTCCACAAGATGCTGGTCTGCAGCAGGGTTCCTCACCCTCAGGTAGTTGTGCAGGACGACACACGATCTCACTACGAGGGCTGCAGTATCCACATGGACCTGGAGGGTGGAGAGGAGACATCGGAAACGGTTGGCAAGGATGCCAAAGGCGTTCTCCACCACACGACGGGCTCTGGACAGCCGGTAGTTGAAGACCTGTTGGCCGTGGTCCAAACCGCGTCGAGGGAAGGGTTTCATCAGCCAGGTCCTCATGGCGAACGCGTCATCCCCTATGATGTAGTACGGGGTGTTCAGATCATCCCCTGGTAGCGGGTCTGCATCTGGGACACCCAGGACACCATCCTGCAGAGCTTTGCGGAAGTCGCAATGGTTCCAGATCTGGCCATCCGAGCTGGAACCCACGTCTCCAATCTGTGTCCACAGGAAGCAGTATTGGGCATCCACCAAGGCCATCAGTACAATGGAGTCAAACCCCTTGTAGTTGTGGTAGGTAGACCCCGAGTGGGGTGGCTTCTTGATCTGGATGTGCTTCCCATCCAGAGCACCAAGGGTGTGTGGGAACTGCCACTTCTGCTGAAAGGCCCGAGCCACCTGCTGCCACTCTTCAGCTTCTGTGGGAAGCTTGACAAACTCTGGTTGCAGGACCTCAACCAGAGCCTGACACACATGAACAATGAGGCCTGATATGGTATTGTGGGCGACCCTGAAGCCGAACCTCAGGTCTCGGTAGTAGTTCCCAGTGGCCAGGTACCTGAGTGTGAACGCCAGCTTTAGCACAGGAGAGACGGGGCGCCTGAAATAGGTGGTCTGTTTGGTGATCCTCCTCTCTATCCTGGACAGGATGTCATGGAAGGTGGCTACATCTAGACGCATGAACTGCTGGATAGCCTGGGGGTCCTCCAGTTGAAGCTCTGTCATCAGAGCCTCATACTGGCCGTGGAGGGGTCTACGCAGCAGCCAGTCCCTGGTCCACCATCTTCTTTGTCTTCTTTCCTCCCTCCTTTCCTGTTCCTCTAGCTCCTCCAACTCCACAAGGTCTCTTGCCAGACCAGCAAGTTCCATGTCGACCTGACCCAAGTACTTGGTCATCCTGACTCTGTCACCCATTGTGTTTGTATGGAGTTGAAGAAGTAGAATTGAAGCATGAGCAGACAAGACTTCTGTCCTCCAGGAAAGGTTAGACCGACTGCAGGGACCATGTGGCATGCTGGCCCCCTTTTATATCGTCCAGGAACTCCTAAATTCAACCTTACTGCACCCTACATGACTCTACTTCACCCTAGTTAACCCTACGCGTTGTACTTAACCGTACTGTGAACGTACTTCAAACGTAGTTCGACCGTAGTTGACCGTGCCTCAACCGTAGTGCCGTGGTTACTACGGTCAACTACAGTTAACTACGGTCCACACTACGGGCAAGTAGGGTCAACTAGGGTCAACCAGGGTTAACTACGTATATACTAGGTTTACAGTACGGTATAGGCATTCAAGGTGACCGTAGAAATATTTTCAACATGTTGAAAACTTTTGGGCTAACTACGGCCAAATCATGGCTTTCCTCAAGGTCTAAGTACGTTCAGAAGTACGGTCCACTACGTTTAACTACGTTTAACTACGTTTAACTGCGACTGCTAGGGTCAACTGCGGTCAACTACGGTCACACCATACTACGTTCAAGTACGTTCAGGACCGTAAGATGTGACCGCCTCTTTAGTCTATGGGGTTGGGTTATATTAAAGGAAGATTAGGAAACACAAAGCATTGTCCTCGCGAGTATAGGGAAGTACGACTGTGTGTGTTTATACATGTAGGCTACATGTACAGGTCATGGGGTGGTTGGGAGTGCAGTGGGGATGAGGGTGTAAGGTGTGTAATTGGGATGGAGATTTTTGGTTTTGATGGATCAGATTGTGGGAATATCCTGTAATGATTTTATTTGATTTCATTGATGGTAAGGTGTAGGGGTTATAGGGGTACTGTGTACACCACTATTACTTAGCATTTAATAGTTGCATTGATGCTTTGTAATCTGAAACAATTTATATACCCAAAAGTAACCCACAAAATATAAAGAAGCACAATAAAACCAATTCGGACGCATACAAAATTGAAAACTTTTTAAAATACCAGATTTCTGAATATATAAAAGATGTATGGAAACACATGCCAAGTATGAACAAAAGAGGGACAATAGGGGTCCCCGATTGCAGGCAAATGCACCCTTGGGTGTGTGTGAGTTTGTTTTCGCATTCAATAGGGGACCTTTAACAAAAGAGGACAATAGGGTCCGCAATTGTGTCAAGGTCCACGATTGAAAATCGTGTACAAAACCAATGTGAGGCCTTCCGAAAAAGTTGAGTATAAACAAAAGAGGAACAATGGGACGTCCGCGTTTGGAGGTCGGTACACGACTGTGTGTGTGTGTGTGTGTGTGTGCTTGATTAACATTTCCAATTTGAAACCTCAATTTGCAGATGCATCAGCTTCTGAGAAGAGTTTTATCAAATTTCTCACCGAGGATAGAACATTACCGGAAGAAATAGTGAAGATGATGATGGAAGAGAAGGTGTGTATACCAGATAGATGCTTATGCATATTGAACAAATTTAAGTTTCAAAAGGATTGCATTTAAATTACATATTTCAGTTTGGGGTAGACCAACGTGACAATTATAGACAAGGCCGTCAAAGGGCCTCCTATGCCATCCGGAAGACTTCTATGGCCTCGTAGAATCACGTTGGCCCTTTTCTAGGGGTTACGGACCCTCCTGTACCGATGTGCCTTCCTGGGACCCCAGAAACAATCCCCTCCCCACCATATCACAGGTACTGGGCCGTCCCAGATGCTTCTTACTATTCCACTTATGCAAAGCCCAGCTGGGTCCTCCTATGGCAGCACGGGTGTTCCTGGGTGCCCTGTGCCTCACCTGTGCATCCTTTGCCTTCCTGGGTCCTAAAAGATCCTCATAGCCCTCCATGGGCCACTAGCTCTCCAGGCCCTTCTGTGCCCTCCCAGGTCCTCCCAGGCTATATTATATTCTATGCCCTCCTAGATGCTTACAGACGCTCTAGGCTCTCCTGTGATCTCCTAGGCTGACCTAGACACTAATGGCTGTGATGATTAGGTGCAAAATGGAATGATAAATGGATCAAATCCAATATATTTAGAGGAATTGATGATGGGCTCTGTCACACAAGGCAATTAAGAGTAACAATTTGGTAGCTCAAAAGAATTTTATGATAGTGTCTTATAACATGTATCTCCAAGAAAATACTAGAAATAGTTGCCTCTATAAAATTGCGATCTGACTTGGTCCTAACATTTTATGGAAGTCAGGCACATTATTAGCCAGTCTAAATTATTGCTGGATACTACCTTAAAAGTTTCCAATTATGTAGAAAATTAACAATATTGCATTTCCAATAATCAGCAAATTACTAACAAAGAATTCAATTTGGTTCAGAATCTGCTTTCTTGGTATGGACGATACTTGGCAATAGAGAAAAAAGGGCTATTGTCATGGGTCTGCAATGATGGACAACCCAGCCACAGTTACTGTATGAGCCTCTTCCTTGCTCATTTGATATATATGCAATTATCATATAGGAATTATACACTGGACAGGAAATGAATTGTGACCCCCTGATGTGCTACCAGGGAAACTGCATGCAGATTAGACAATGAATACCCACAAATACCCACCAAACCCATGGTCGTTTTCGGCAATTGCCAATGCCCCCTTGCTCTTTTACTTTTAAACATTTTGATTTTTGCATTGTATGCAGCCTAAATATTTTTAATTGTACAGTAGTGGAACAATCATGTAAAACTTTAAAATTTGGCAGCTAATTACACTTATGGGAGAGTGGAGTAAGTTGGAACAATGTTCACAACAATGCCTGTATAACAGTGACATATTTTATTCACCAAATAATAACTACTATTCCAAAGGATTATGTGTGCTTCAAAATACAACCTATAATTTATTTTAGACTTCTTTCTGTGTATGCATAATTGTGATCCACCTTGGACACGATCTCAAGTGTTTCAACTCACCCCACCTATGGGGTGAGCTGGAACATAGTGTTAAAGTTGGAACATAGTTTAATACTTACCTAGAAAAAGTTATTAAATTATTAGTTTCAGGCTTAAAATGTTTGAAAGCACTCCTATGACATACACTCGGTATGTAAAAAAAATGCAATAAATTAATGAATATGCTGAGAGTGTTAAAAAATACAGAAATGTAACCGAGTGTGGTGATGGGGAATAGTATCCCAAAATGTTTCCAAAAGGTCCACTTTTTCAAATAAAGGTCTGAATGTGGTTAACCAGGTAACTGTTTTGAAGAAAAAATATACAAAGGAGTTTTTTGGGTGAAATAATTGTTCAAAGGTCTTGAACATGTTCCAACTAGCTCCCATCGTTTTGTTCCAACTTGCCCCAGTGGTCCATGTGACACATCAGCTAAATTACTGCACTAAACAGGGACTACAATAACACATCTTTTCAATCTTATTTTGTAACTTAGTACTACAGCCTGAAAAAACCAGAAACTAGTCACCTTAATGTCTAAACATAATAAGGATAACATTTTGGAGTGATACTCTGAAAGTCATGAAGTAAAATTCAAATGTGTAGGCTAGTGGCAACTGTAATGCAGGCAACATGGCTAACGGATGTTGCTAATAATACCTACCACTAGGGGGTAGTGTTAGTTATAGCTGTTTAAGAAAACTCCAATGCTTCAACCTACCCCGCGTTACAACCCAATCTCCCATATTCTAATTTGATCTTTCTCCAGTTGCATTTTAATTTTCAATGTACATGCTGTAATGAAATCATGATGTCAATAATGCCAACTCAGACTTGTAAATTGCCTTGATATGTCATCTGTAATCTCAGATATTTCACTATTGTGAAAATCGGCTGCCATATTGGATTTATGCAAATTATATAAATTTGCATGGTGAGATTCATTAAGACTTTTAGGATAATGTTCTGGAGACCTCACATGCACAAATACGCTGTGGTAAAATATATTATGTTGCTTTTGTCCACGTTTGGTGGAAAAAATGTGCTAGACTGGAATTTATAGCCCTCAGGTTGCTGTGATGAACGGTTGAATTGAATTTGGCGGCTGTCAAAATTTGGAAAGTCACCTGCATTTAAATAAACGTTACTGTTACTGTCAGTTCTTTGTGCACAAGAGGTTTAAAGGAACCATGATATAGGATTTACATTGCATTATTCCTGCTTAAAACAATAAAGTATTATCTTGACAATGACATTTTGTTACCAGAGTCAGTTATTTCCCAGATTAAATATGAAAAAACATTTTTTGAAAATGTTTGTCCAAGCTACTCCGCCCCCTGAGTGGGACCCTCATTAACATAAGTGTGTGACGTAGATCGAGGAACATTACATATTCTGCTCGAGCCAGCACCATTCATCACGCGTAAATTGAGTGTACATTCTTCGTCCAAAATCTAAGCAAAATATAGCGTTTTTCGGCCATGCCGACAAGGTGTGTGGCTGCTGGATGCAGCAAAACAACGAAGGATGGAGTAAGCCTTCATTTATTTCCAACTGATGCGAAATATCGGAGAATTTGGACGGCGAAAGTGAAGGTGACAAGAGCAAAGTGGACCACTTTGAGCCGTCGTGTTTCGATACTGGTATTTTCAAATCCTTTGGGATGACCATTAAAAATATGCTCAAGTCCACTGCCATCCCAACAAAGTTCCCAGATGTGAGTAGGATATAGGCAAAAGCAGTTAAACGGCCCATTCCCCGAGGAGCCTTCGCTAAAAGGAAGACAATCAGGGTAAGTTCGATGTTAGTTGTTGTTGCAACTTACGAAATTGCACGTGTAGACCTAGTGTGTATACGGGCCGGGTCCAGACTATCGAGTCCATTCATGAATTTCGGTGCCTCGATCTACGTCACGAACAGCGCCCTCAATTTGAGTCTGAACAAATTCCAAAAAGGGGGGGGGGGGCAATTTTTGGGCGGCAAATAATCACACTAAAACTTCACTTGAACCAGTTTGGCTTTTAATTCACATTAATACATATAAATGAATGTATTTATGAAATAAAATGCTATCCGGCAAATTTGAGAAGCATGGTTCCTTTAACTCCATATCCCCTGGGGATTTTGGAATAGTTAGTATAATTGTGGGGTTAGGCATTAAACTTATCATTGGCTGTTTCGAAAGTTTTTCGAAACAGCCCTTGTTTTCGTTAAGATTTTTTTTTTTATTTATTTTTTTTTTTTTTCTTTTTCAGACTTTTGCCAGGGACTTTGGCTACTTTTATGCAGCCGATTGCCTTTAAACTTAACAGACACTTAGACCAACTGCTCAGAATGTATGCCGAACTTTTACGTCATGATGACGTCATCACGTGATTTTTTATGAATTTTTGAATTTTGAAAATCGTAACATTCATTAAATTATATCTAGCGAACAAAACAAGATATTTTCAAAATTCTTTTTCTTATAGCTTTGGTATGTCTCAAAGATATGCCCTAAAAAGCGAAAACTGTGTGACGTCATGATGACGTCATAAAAAATTCGTTTTTTCTTAAACGCATGTAAGGTTCAATCCGATTACAAAAATGTATATATTGAATTTTCCTGTACTTAATTCAAAAATTTCATGATCGTGGCTCACTCAAGTAAGAAATAACAGCCATTTCAAAATTTAGACCAAATTCAATATAACACAAAGGAATTCTGTGAAGGACAGATAACCATGGCTATTATGTGCTTGCTGTTTATAAAAGGGGTTGATTTCTAGTCTTTTTTCAAGTCGCTGAATTTTTGAAGTATTAAAATCGTAACATTCTTTTCAATATATCTAGCGAACAAAACAAGATATTTAAAAAATAATTTTTGTTATAGCTTTGGTATGTCTCAAAGATATGCCCTAAAAGGCGAAAATTGTGTGACGTCATGATGACGTCATCAACAATATTTTCTTTTTTTTACGCATGTAAGGGTCAATCCGATTACAAAAATGTATACATTGAATTTTTCTGTACGTAATTCCAAAATTTCATGATCGTGGCTCACTCAAGTAAGAAATAGGAGCCATTTCAAAATTTAGACCAAATTCAATATAACACAAAGGAATTCTGGGAAGGGCAGATAACCATGGCTTAAATGAGCATGCTGTTTATAAAAAGGGTTGATTTGTAGTCTTTTTTCAAGTCGCTGAATTGTTAAATTTTTGAAATCGTAACATTCTTTTCAATATATCTAGCGAACAAAACAAGATATTTTCAAAATTCTTTTTGTTATAGCTTTGGTATGTCTCAAAGATATGCCCTAAAAAGCGAAAATTGTGTGACGTCATGATGACGTCATAAAAAAAAATCTTTTTTTAAGTCGCTAGAATATTGCCCATAGCATTTGTAAACTTTTTCTTTCTTACCGGCCACTTTGGCTACTTTTAAACTTGGCAGACACTTACCCCAACTGCTCACAATGTGTGCCGAACCTTTACGTCATGATGACGTCATCACATGTCACGTGACGTCATCTTAAAGGGGCATTTTTCGAAGCCATATATTTACAAAAGTACAAGACCGATTAAGTTGGAACGTAATATCTAGGTATGCCACCGGGTGTTATAGATGAACATTGACATGACGTTATGATCAAGTCATAACATGTCACGTGGTGTCATCTAAAAGGGGCACTCGCTAGATTATTGCCCATAGCATTTGTAAACGTTTTTTTTCTTACTTACCGGCCAGTTTGGCTACTTTTAAACTTGGCAGACACTTACCCCAACTGCTCACAATGTGTGCCGAACTTTTACGTCATGATGACGTCATCACATGCCACGTGACGTCATCTGAAAGGGGCATTTTTCGAAGCCATATTTTTACCGAAGTAGAAGTCAGATTAAGTTGAAAAGTAATATCTAGGTAGCCCAGTAGATTATCTTAAACAATTTTGTGTCAGGAATGCTTGTAGGCCGGCATGTGTTATATATGAAAATTGATGCGACGTTATGGTGACGTCATCATATGATTTTAGAGTAATTGTTTTACTTTTGAATCTTTAAGCTATAAGGCCTATCTCATCAACTGAACATGCTAATTTCGAAATTCTTATTGTAATTCTTTTTGAAATAGGTTTTTTAGGTAAACAAGTTTTACGTTCTGTGATTTGGGAGGATTTAACATAATTTTCAAAAATAGTTGTTGTATTTTGTTCCACTCAAGTAAATGTTGTCTCAATCGTATTTTGGATTACCTTACTTTTAATTTCCAGTTTATAATTCCCAACGTATTAAAGAAAATGCGTTCTGTGATTTTCTACTGCTCAAATAAAGTTTGTTTCAGCCGTCTATTCTTTAAGGTGTGTTGCGTTAATTACTGGTTTTCCGTTTTCAAACACTACATGGGGTATGCTTCGCTCTCACCCACCGCTCTATGTGTGTGTTTGCCTTAAATTGTTAGTTAAGTTTGGTATACAGTGCTAGGCGCCACCGGACAAAATCCGTGAATGAATTTTTACCAGTAAACTCGTATGCTGCCCTCTACAGTTCACTAAACACAACCAGAGGAGTATTTTTTTAAGTACTACCGCCCTCTTGCGCTAAAAAGTTGACAGGTTTGTCAATTGTGGCAGAGAAACTTTTGACCAGTAAGATCATGTCGAACTTTCCTTGCATTTAACTGTACCTCCCTAGGGTGTGTGGAAAATCATATTACAATTGGAGAATTCAGGACTATTAGGGTTAATAAGACCGTATTTTCTTTCAATTATATACTGTAATAAAAATATACTAGTAAGACTTCATTAAATAACTCTCTTTATTCAAAGGTCTTGTTTTCAAAGAATTCTTTTTATTGCTTCCTACGTGCCACAATGTCAACATGCATTTTTATCAAGAACATATCACATAATATTAATAAAGATTCAAATTTGAGAGGCAAGTTACTCCAATACAAGCCTGAAAACAAAATGTTGAAGAGAAAAAGTTGTGTATTTAACAAGTGCATTCAGTGAAAAGCACAGAAACAATCATGCGTCTTATAACATTCTTTCCAAATTCTTATTGTAATTCTTTTTGAAATATGTTTTTTACGTCATAGGTAAAGAAGTTTTGCGTTCTGTGATTTGGGAGGATTTAACATAATTTTCAAAAATAATTGTTGTATTTTGTTCCACTCAAGTAAATGTTGTCTCAATCGTTTTTTGGATTACCTTACATTTAATTTCCAGTTTATAATTCCCAATGTATTAAACAAAATGCGTTCTGCGATTTTCTACTGCTCAAATCAAGTTTGTTTCAGCCGTCCATTCTTTAAAGAGGGACTCTAATGACGAGGAAAATACTTTTAAGCACACTGCCCCATGAACTATAATACTTATTTTGAAATGTACATGTAAAAATACCATCATGGGTCTCTTTAAAAAAGAGTAAAAAGTGATCAAAAAGAGCTTTTGAAATACCCGCGCCTGGTCAAACACAATAAAAAGGTGATGACGTCATAATCATATGCAATGACCCCGATGACGCGTACTTTGGGAGAAATGTCGACAATGCATGCATGTGCCGTGCACTCTGTGCACTATACGTCTGGCCGTACCGTGCGGCGCGTGTGCATCATAAGCGATTGGCTTGCTTGACAACGCAACGCTAGTCGGGCTTCCATTGACTTCAAGTTTTCCTTCAAGTTTTTGCAGGTCTTCACTGATATTTTTCCATCTTTTTGTGCAATGCCACAGTCCTGTGTGGTTGGTGGGTGCACCAGGAATTCGACAAAAAATTCTGGCGTATGTTTTCTGTCGTTTCCAAAAGCCGAAAACACACGAAAATGTTGGATACGATTTGTGAACGTTACTCGTTCAGACTTTGTCTTGACCGAGTGGTCCAAAGTGTGCTCTGCACATTTTACCGATGACTGCGTCGATGGGTCCTACAAAATAAAAAAAAGTCTGGGCATATCAGCTAATTTCAAATTAGTTGAGGGAGCTGTACCCACCGTCAAGGCCCCCTCCATCGTCGAAAGCACCATTGGCATTAGGCCTATTCAAGAAGAAAGCGTCAGCAGTGACCAACAGCTGATGAAGCAGCGCCGATCGGGCGGAGCATTTGAAAAGAGGGAAAAGGCCAGGGTAAGTTTGGTCTGGTATACAATACCCAACATGGGTTTTGTTAAATTTGGGCCGATTATGGGCTCAACATGGATGAATAAATAATAGGAAAGAAAGTTGAATTCAACCCTGATTTTGTGTAATCATCTGTTTTCTTTTTTTTTGTGAAAAAGTGAGGGAAAACTTACTTTTTAACAAGTCGATAAGTTTTACTAGGCCTACAACCAAACTTGTGTTTCCAGTAATGCGCCTATCAACTGCTTTAAAAAACAAATTTTTACTTGGTAGGCCAAATAGGCCTACAAAGTTACATGTGGATATTGGATGGAAAGTACATGCCCATGTACACCTTCTTGTGAAACGGTTGGCATTCCATTTCATGTTTGATTTTTGTTCTCTCTTCAAATGCATTTATGAATTAACAGTAACTAATAATAATATTCCTGTGATTGTTTGACGAGTAATAATAATAAATACACTTTCTGTAAAAAATCAACTCCCTATCCCTTTGTGCATCTGTACTAGTGTTAGGGTACATTTTGTAAGTGCGGTACCAGAAAAGAAAACACATTTGCATTTTTTGTCGTGATTGTCTTGTTGAGTTTTTGTTTACTTCATCAGACATTTGCATGAAAATGAAATGTTTTAAACTCTCTCAGATTCTTCAGGAAGTGCAAGAACATTACGAGCTGGCAATGTCAGTCGTGGAGCAAGAGAGTTCAGAACATGTACCAAAGAGCACGGTAAAATAGACATAATTCCAATCCGAATTGATTCATAATAAACTTTATTTTGTTAAGTGTATTTTACTTTAATACCCCCCACCAAAATAGGTCAAGAACAGCAAAATCTTTTAAAATAATCAACCTATTAATTTCAAGATTTATGTCGGCAAAATCTGTACAAAATGAGGAAGAAATCAACATGTACATGTGTGAACACTGAGTGACTATACATCGTGCAAAGAACTTCCTCTGTGTTGCACTATGTCCCAACAAAATTAAAAAAATCAAAGGTTCTGCCAAGTGTTTATACAATTATGAACACAAATAGGTAGTTTTTCCCAAGATTTGCTGTTCCTTACCGATTTTGATGGGGGGGGGGGTATTAAAGTAAAATCTTTCCAAGAGATGTTTAGCGTACGGGTTTTTTATAAAAGGAGGAGGGGCTTTTTATTTTTTATCTTCAAGATGGCTGCCATTTTTTTTAAAATTTCCGACAATTTTCAACTGTTCAAAGACACAAAAATGAAAGAGACATGTTTGACCAGAGAATTGAACATGTTTACAATGGTGTTAATAGTTTTTTGTAAGCTTGTAATTTATTTTCCAGTGGAACAGTTGACATTTTCGGAAGTTTTTCACCTTATTTTCCACTGATAAAAATGAAGATATATTCTAGACTGCCTTCCATAAAAGGAAGCGGGCGGGGACGCTAAACATGGTTTTTTTTTTTTTACATCGCTTTATACATCTTTATTTACTTTATTTCCCATGCTTTCTTTCAAATGCAGAACCCACAACAGGATCAGTCAACCCAAACAGAGCGACAACGGCGGCTTGTGATCCAGCTGGATGTTTCAAAAATTAACATCTATCCCACCAAAGTAAAGCAGCACTTTGTACGATCCAGGCGTTGTCAAACTGATCCCAAGAAATTTTTGGTGAGGAGTAAAGGTAAGGATGTTTTCTGGTATTTTGTTCTGTATGGAATGTAGTCGTTAACAGGTAAACAAGAGCCAAGGTGTTTCTTGAATTTATGCATATTTTACATATTTTCTGGGATTTAGGCATCCAAGCACGTCACCGGGGGCACTCCAAACGTGTCCAGTGCCAACTGGTTAAAGCGCCAAGGCTCCAGTTACTTGGTGCTGCAACCCCTCATCCGCTCCCAGCTGTAATTGCAGACGACTCGGAAGTAAAAGAGGACGAAAGCGATGACCCTGATCCCACCTCTAGCGACAATTACCAACCTTCCAGTGCCATGACGTCAGACTCTGACTTCGAAATCAGGTGGGTTTTGTTGTTATAGGATATCTACGAGAATTATCATTTTTAAGTATGAAGCCCCAAAAGTAGACAATCCCATTTTCTCATATTCTGCTATCAGAATTTTAGGTTTTTACAAGACACTACACCAGTTTGAAAACCCTCAATTTCATGCCATCAGAAATTCAGACTTTATTGTCATGACTTTTCTGGGCCTAAAAAACCTAAATTTCAACTAGCAGAATTCTTTAATACCGGTACCCTAAAAGTGGACAAATACATTTTCTGCTCGCAGAATTTTAGGTTTTTACAAGACCCAACACTCGTTTTTAAAAACTCAATTTTCTGCTAGCAGAAAATTTGATTTTAATGACTATTTCATGACTATTTCCGTGCCCCAAAAGTGGACAAATAAAAATCGTAAATTTCAACTAGCAGATTTAATTGTGCCCCAAAAGTGGACAGCCTCATTTTTAGCATAATTTCTGATTTTCAATGTCACCACAAACCGCTTCAAAAAAGTTAAATTTTCTGCAAGCAGAAATTTGGGGTTTAATTTCGTGCCCCAAAAGTGGATGAATAAAACAATTTTACTTTCTTTTACTAGATTTAAAGCACACACCCCTCCATTTTGATTGTGAAGGGCATATCAGTTATTGTTTTTTAAAATATCCCTTTTTTGCTAGTGATAGACATGTATTTCATAATGTTGATTCCAGTGGCTTTCTTGGAATGCAACAATTTTTGGAGTAATCAAATGGAATTTTTTTCATTTTGTATACAGCACGGATGAAGAAGCAGAGAACTCCAGTGTTTTACAGGATAAGAAGTGGCTGGTGTTCCAGAGTAATCTGCTTGAGCTCTTCTCTACCTGCCCCAAGTGTGCTGGTCCCTGTAGGAAACATTTGTCTCGCCCTCACGGTGGGACAATGTTGCAAGTACTCCAGTCCTGCAAAATTAGATCCTGTGGCCATACTCGAAGCTGGCGCACCCTTACAAAAAAGTTCTATAGAATTCTATAGAGTGTGTTATAGAGCTCTATACGGTTCTATAGAGGCAATGGTTTTCTATAGAATATTTAAGGCTGTCTATAGAGATTTTAAAAAAATATATAGATTTCTATAGAACAAATCTTCCAGTTCTATAGAATGGTTTCTATAGAAATTAGACATATCAATTTGTTTGTTGAAAGTACGTACATTTATATAGTAAACCACATTATGTTTCTAATTTCTATAGAAACATAGAATTGTATAGAATACTCCAATAAGAAGACTGTCTATAGAGATTTTTAAAAAAAATCTATAGATTTCTATAGAGCACTGATTAAACAAATTCCTGTCAGTCTTCTATAGAATTCTATGTTTCTATAGAAATTATAGACACTTTAATTTGTTTGTAGAAAGTATGTACATATTTAAAGTAACCCACAATATGCCCCTAATTTCTATAGACACATAGAATTATATAGAACACTCCATATGATTTTATTTTTCGGTAGAAATTAGAGATGAGTATAACTATATAATACTTTAACAAATCTTTTTTTTTCAATCAAATTTACTAACAAGATCAAGGCTGAGGACTATGATTTTTAAAGAAGCGATTATAAGCATTTTCAAAGTATTCATTTGTTTTCCCTTACCGAACTGTGGTGATGTACACCACATCATAATTCAGTGCAGGTTTGGTACATAATATGTACCTCTCTGTGTGTTCACTATGCAACACTGAATATATGCAACAGCACATACATGTATGCATGGAGGAAATTCCTTCCTCCATGATACATGTAAGTACACCTATGGATGGTACACCACACACAGCTAGCCCAACAGTTTACTAAGCCAAACAGGAAGTTGATGTGTACACAGACCCTGTACAGACCAAAGCCTGCATGTACTGTTACATCATCAAGAGTATCATGTTACTTAGACTCAAGTCACATGACAAGGTGACCTTGCTGCTTGCATACCAGAGATAAACAGTCAGTGTGGGAAATTTGAAATCGGCACTGCAGTCAGTTGAATGTCAGTGCAGCAGTGCAGTATGGGCTTGATGGCAGAAATTGTATAAAACTGGGTCAAAATCGTGGATATTTGCATGGCATTTACATGTATGCCTGTGGACATAATTCACTGCTCATGTACACACTCAACCTGTACATGACATGTACAAAATACACTGGTGATTGCTGGATGGATGGACAAGTCTTTGGACATGATCGATCACACGTACAAGATACAAGCAACATGTTGAACCATAGAGGAAGGAATGGTTGAACCATGGAGGTTCTTCCTCCATGGTTGAACCATGTCGTCACGCTGATCACAAGCTGTTTGTATGCGGTAAGTCTACAATTGTTACTATAGTAGGAGGTGACATTCCCTTTTTTGGCTTACACAATCTTATTTTGATTAATATTCTGTAAAGATTGTCCCCATTGTTGCTTGTATGTTTAATACCTCCATGGTTATAACAAAACAGTTGTTTAATAGCCAGTTAGCTGTCTAAATTTCAAATGAAAAGGGAAAATAAAATGTATATGACAAAGGGGAAAATATTGGGGGAGGGGGACGTACGCCCCCCCCCCCCCCCCCCCGGATTGCCCGTGCTTTAAGTCCATTTCTAACTTTAAATTTGTGCCTATTGATCGCCACAAAATTATATCATAAATTTGTATCTGTGTAATAGGCCTACGGTTCAGTATTTGGGGCTCATATCCCCATATTTTTGCGTCGGGAGCCAATGTGTGTCGTCCCCCGCTGTTTCGTCCCTTTGCGGCCGTTTGTTGGAGGTGAATTCACCCCCAAGTTCAAGCTCGTTAGCATCGAACTGTGTTTGCCCGCACCATTGCATATGCAGAGCTACCCAAGTCGTCCAAGTCCTCGCCCATTACAGAGCTGCCTAAGTCGTCCGAGTCCTCGCTCAAGTCCTCTCGCGTAAGATCTTACGAGTTACATGTATATTATATAAGATCTTTTCTTAATTGTACACTTGAAAATGAATAAAACTGCTGCAAACTGCTGACTGACTGAATGGACCTGAAATATACAAATCAAAAAATTAGCTGGCCTGACGTTTCGAACTTAAGCAAGTTCTTTCTCAAAGGCAAATGACAGAGTACAAGAAACAAACTTGTAGGGAACACACATGCCAGCTAATTTTTTTATTGTACACTTGTTAAACCCTTTTGTATGCAGTAAGTCTACAATTGTTACTATAGTAGGAGGTGACATTCCTTTTTTTGGCTTACACAAATTTTGACTAATATTCTGTAAAGATTGTACCCATTGTTGCTTTGTACGTTAGTGATAACAAAACAGTTGTTAGCCAGCTGTCTAAATTTCAAATAAAAAGGGAAAATAAAATGTATATGACAAAGGAGAATCTTTTTGTTTTTTTTGGGGGGGACACACTGCCATAGCCGTCAACTCCCAAAATATTGGAGGGGGGGGGGGGGTGTCCCCCATGATTGCCCATGCTTTAAGTCCATCAGAAAGTCCATTTAACCCTCAAAAATAGTTTTATTTTATAACTTTTAATTTTTGCCTATTGATCGCCACAAAATTATTTCATAAATTTTCATCTGTGTCCGGAGTAAACCGAGTTTCACTAGTCCGTGTGTATTTTAGATTTTCGGAAGTATGAGTTAAATTTTTCGCCAGGACATTTCTCTTTACGTCAGGTGATTTATCAGTTTCCACAAATGTATATACTAGTAAAAATTTCACAAAGGCCTTCTTCAGGGCTGATTTTCTGAAGAGATCAATGTAAATTTTCCAAGTGCGCCAACAGGGGTGATTGTTCACTATTAATATTTTAACAACCAAAATGTAGTTTCCCCCCTTAAATCTCAGTTAAATTTCAGAGATTTACGGTGGGATCTTTTTTCATTGTTAAAGATTCATGTGTTTTAGGCTCTTTTATCTTTCATACTGTAATCATTCTTGTTCGTCTCCTTGCATTTGTTTATAAAATACAAAACTATTCAAGCCTTCTTTAATTTACTTGTTTTGTATCCGTCTAAAGTTTTTTTAAATTCCTTTTTGCCTACCATTTTTTAAATATAGAAACAATGATGTATGTGGAATTATGTAGTTTCCTATTTAATTAATGTTGATCGCATATCGGGTGCTTATATACATGTATTTATACATTTTTCATTAATTCCCTGTGTGAAATTATTCATGTACAGTATTAGATTTGGAAAAATTCAGGACGTTTTGGTCATGGCCTATGCTGGAAATAAATGCAGTGAAAAGTACACAGCAAAAAAGTATTGATCTCCAATTGTTTAAATTTTGAAGGATGAAGTGTATCACGTTGATATTTAATTAAAATGTTTAGAAAAGTTACCAAGTTTGTAAATATTTATGACATTTTATAAAAATGGAGTCATCTTTCTATATAATTCTATTAGATGTTTTATAGAAAAGTGGTCATATTTCTATAGAATTCTATTAGATGTTTTATAGAAAAGTGGTCCTATTTCTATAGAATTCTACTAGATGTTTTATAGAAAAGTGGTCATATTTCTATAGAATTCTATTAGATGTTTTATAGAAAGGTGGTCCTATTTCTATAGAATTCTACTAGATGTTTTATAGAAAAGTGGTCCTTTTTCTATAGAACTCTACTAGATGTTTTATAGAAAAGTGGTCCTTTTTCTATAGAACTCTACTAGATGTTTTATAGAAAAGTGGTCCTATTTCTATAGAATTCTATTAGCTGTTTTATAGAAAAGTGGTCATATTTCTATAGAATTCTACTAGCTGTTTTATAGAAAAGTGGTAATTTTTCTATAGAATTCTATACAAACTATAGAGGATCTCTAAAGAAATTATAAACAAATCTATAGAAAAATTCTGTAGAATCTTATAGACATTCTATAGAATTATCTTTTATAGAATTGTAAAATTTCTATAGAATTCTATAAAATGTCTTATAGAGAAGTGGCCCATTTTCTAAAGAAACTCTACAGAAACTCTAAAGAAACTCTACAGAAACTCTAAAGAAACTCTAAAGAAACTCTAAAGAAACTCTAAAGAAACTCTATAAAGTAATTCTATAGAATATCATATAGAAATTCTACAGAATTTTTTTTATAGATTTCTATAGAACTTTTTTGTAAGGGCAGTCAGCCCATGGTCGGCGGTACTCCAGCTGGCAACATTCTGCTGTCCTCGGCCATGCTGATGTCAGGAGCCTGCATTCGGAAATTCCTGCAAGCCCTGGCATCCATAAATGTTGGCATAATTTCGTATGCCACATTTTTTATCCATCAACGAAGGTTGGTTGACGTGATTTGTTTTTTAAGATAGAATGGAGAAACTGTAGTAACCAGAAAAATGTTTATCTCTGTGACCTGCAGATATTCACCTTCCATTTAGGGAGCATTTTGTTTCCTATCAAGTAATTTTTAATATTTGTGACCCACTCTGCAAAAAGGGCAAATACGTTGCAAAATTTGAAAATAGTGTTTAAAAGCCATTTTATAAGCTTTCATACGGTATATGTCTGAGGCCTGTAGCATTTTGCATTCGCGAGATATTTTGAAATTTGCATGTGTTTTCAGGAATTTCAAGAGAAACAAGCCATTTAAAAAAACAAAAAGCAAAGCAACAGATTGAAGCACTCGACACACACATTCTTTTTCCAACTTTATTCACTGAAATCAAAGATTTCAAAAAAGCAAAGGATGAAAAAATACCCCTCCCTTAAAAATCACTTGTTTGAAGAATTGTTCACCTCTTCACATAAAATGACCCATAACGCGTAAATGCATGCAGCGACTTATGTGCCCTTTTTGCAGAGCAGGTCACATTTTCATTCAAAATTAACCTATTTTTCAGATTCCTACAACCAGCTATTGCTCATATTTGGAGTGAAGACCAGGATGCCATGCTTCCTATCAGAAGTGCTTTTCTCGCCATGGACATGAGGGCTGACTCCATGGGCCATTCGGCCAAGTTTGGCTGTTACAGTGTCATGGATTTATCTCGAGGAAAAGTCCTCCACATTGAACTTGTTCAGGTACAGTGTGGTTTTAATTACCTGATGTATCTATAAGGTGCAGCGTATTGATCTCTTTCAAATTGTAATAATATTATGGTCATGGTTTTTGATACGGGCATCTTTCTGATTGTGTGTTTCATGATGCTTGAAACTTGAGCCTATATATTATTTTAACTGTAGAAAAATGAAACGAGCAACAAGTCCAACTTGATGGAGAAGGAGGGACTAATCAGGGCCAAAAAATGGTTGGATCTGAAGGAAGTGACAATTGGGACAATTGTCACCGACAGACACCGGCAGATCGCCAAATATATCAGAGAGGAGCTAAGTCCATATGGGATTAAGCACTACTATGACATCTGGCACGTTGCAAAAGGTAAATGCTTGCTTATACAAGCCATTTATGTCATTTCCTGCATTGGTTTTGGAAAGGATTTCACAAATATTCTTTCAAACACCTCTAAGATACATGTAGTTCTGTTTGGAATACATGCAATGAAATACAAAAAGTGATTTGACCTGGGTGTAAAATTTGTGTAAGTATTTGACATGACATGTGGCGTATGTGAATCCATGCATGCACAGTGATGACAGTATGTGTGCTGCAACGTCTGAAAATATATACTGTTCTTTTCCCAATCCCATTTGTTATATTCATGTATTTACATTTTGAATAATGCTCCTTTGGTTCTTAAGGTCTAAAGAAGAAGCTTATGGCGGCGGCTCGGTCCTCTGGCTGTGAAGTCATCAGGGAGTGGATTCCTGGGATAATTAACAACCTGTATTGGGTTGCGTCATCTACCCCTGATGGTGATGCAGATCTGATGCTGGCGAAGTTTGATAGCATCCACAACCACATTTTGGGAATTCATGTACACGAGAATCCTCTGTTTCCAAAGTGTGCTCACGACACATTGGAAGGACGGAAGTGGCTACACAGCGGTATTTTTTCCCCCTTTTTCAAAAATTGTGTTAAATTTTGCAATCCACCAGCCAATGACATGCAATGTTACAAAAAACCCACAAATTTTTACAAGAAATTTGTATTTTAAGTCACATGCACATTGAGCTTTTTACGCTGTTCATGTTTGCAAAGTACATGTAGTACTAAATGTTTATGAGTGCGATGGTAAGAATAATTTCGTGAGGTGACAGATTGAATGCTCCATTGAATGGGACATTCCATCTGTCACCGAATAAAATTATTCTTACCATTGCGAAACATTCATTATTTGTTTTATACAAAACCTGAATAAATCCTCGTCGGATTGCATGCATGGATTTCTTTCTGTAATGTTACATGCCGTTTTCCCTTCTCGGTCCTGCACAAAACCATGACAAAAAGTTGTCCAGTTCCGAATCAGTTAAAGCTCACTTGTTCCCGTGTGTCTTGCAAATTCCTCTGATCGTATTTGATTTGTCTTTGTGTTAGCAGCATCGCCCACGAGTTCCAATATTTAGTCGTCTGTTAGGAGAACAAACCGCGGTTCATAAACATCGTCCGCCATTTTGTGTGAATGACAGTTGTGTTGTAGCGCCATCAACAGTGACCGTGAAATTAGGGAAATTTAATCAGACGCGCACGTACCATTTGATAGAACCATGTGATAGAACTTTTTTTGCAAGGTGGGTTCGCATTGTGCGATGGGACGAATAATTCAATGCACGCGATCGACGATCTACCAATCAGATGGCGGGGAATTATTCAGGTGGTGTATAAAACAAAAGAGTGGAATTTATTTTACACACTTTCTTTAAAGGGTCCAAGCCAGCAGTGAAGATAGAAGCACTCCTGGAGAGCCACTGGATCAGGA
The DNA here is from genome assembly GCA_037893225.1 of Hippasteria phrygiana. Classification (NCBI taxonomy): domain Eukaryota; kingdom Metazoa; phylum Echinodermata; class Asteroidea; order Valvatida; family Goniasteridae; genus Hippasteria; species Hippasteria phrygiana. The sequence goes on along the minus strand of JAZGUH010000608.1, from coordinate 481,730 downwards.
AAGATGTGAAAAGGTTGTCCCCGTCTATGCAAACATCATCGGTGGAAGCCTTTCACTCGGTCATTAACCAGTTCGCCCCGAAGATGTTTGCTTTCTCCTACGAAGGCATGCTGTGCAGGTAATTGACTTAGCTTTTTTTTTTTTTATTAATAATTATTTGGTATCGGTGATCTTTCCCATAGATTAGCATTCAAACCATTGATGTACACATGTACAAGCCTAATTTACCTTCACTCTGTTTTTTTTCTTCTATAGAATATATCTGGCAGCATTGTACTTTAATGAAAACGTGGGCCGGGGTCAGGCAACGGGAAGGGATGGCAAACCTGCCTTTTCCATTGAATATCCCAGAGCGAAGCAAGATACCGGAGGATACAGTGTGAGGAAGATGAGGGTTGCTTGCACACACAGTGAGTCATGGTTTTTCTGAGTAATGTAAATTTGTATATGTGCAGCCCAAAGCCCGGTTCATACTTCAACAAGTTTCATTATGACGTTCTCCATTACCTTAACAAATTTGCTTCGCATGAAGTATGAACCAGACTTAAGTCATGTTAAAAATTTATTTCTTTTTGTTGTCACAAAAAGTTTATGCAAATATTAATATTTCCTGAAAAATTATGAAATTTGTAACATGTACAATCTACTGCTAATACAATGTACATGTAGCCTTATGTACTTGTGATGTTGCGCATTGGGGGAATTGAGGTGAGGTCAATGCCAAAAATCGCATCGTATACTTACAGTATACCATGCTATGTAAAGTGAGCATTCAGACATTGACCCCCACTCTATCTGCCCAATCGGTGCAAAAAACATTGGGTGACATCAGTACATGTACATAAGGCTATTTTAGAAACTTGCAGTCAGAACACCCATTACGTTGATCAGTCAATGGGTATAGGGATTGTAACTTGAGTAAAAACATTTTAAAGTGCATGCACATTGACGTCAGTATTTTCCTTTAACATTTTATCTAAGATTTCAGCAAGCGCATCATTGACAGAGTGCTTAAACTCTGCGAGTCTGGGGAGGACACGAGAGGAAACTACCAGAGTCTCACTGCAAATCCTGGACCCTTGACCAAATCTGTAAAGCGACCAGACAAACAAACTGCAGTGGAGTCGTTTGTTTCACGGTTCAGTAATTTGGTTCAGCCTGTTGGTAGGCCTGATGGATGTGAAGATCTAGTTGTGCCAGACAGAGTTGAAGAGAAGAAAAAAAAAAAAAAAAGCGAGAAACCAGAAAAAAGACTACCTGGAGAAAGTGATGGTGGAGAATGCTCAAAGAAAAGAAAAAAATAAATGTACATTTACATGCATGTATTTGCAGTTCAACATGGAATTTATTCCAGTATTGCTAACCATTTTCATTAATTTGATTCAACATGTATGCAATGTACGGCCCCGTTCCCACTAGATCCACCAATCAGATCCTGCAATTGTGTGTGGTGGATCAGGATCTGATCCACCTTTCTTGATCCACCTTTAGACCAGGATACAGATCCCCCAATTAGTGGATCACGATCAAGTGGGAACGCAAAAGGTGGATCTGGCAAGTGCACAAGAGGCGCGAAAAGTTTGCGGTCTGATGAACAAAGAAATATGTTTAGGCGTGTAGCTCATGTGAAAATTGTCCACGTGCACGACATGCACAATAAACAACTACTGAACTACGGGTTGTATACAAAATGTGTCACCACGGGCAGTGCATGCAGCGCGCATGTGTGCGTCCAACGCCTTTTACAATTTTCGTTGCGTACTGGAAAGTAGTCCGTTTCTAAACCTTTTTCATTCGTGTAATTTCACTTATTTTTCCATCCATAAATAATTCCGTGTTAGTGTATAGCCCACAGCAAAGTTTAAAGAAAATCATACGTTTTACTAGGTTAAACCCATGGTTAAACGTTCGATCTGATTCGAGCCAGTACTAACGTTAGTACTACTCCAGAAAATCTTGGAGATGTTTGTTTTTTACGCGAGAAGTGATATGCACGTCGCATGTGCGGCATGTACAATTCGCTCGAGTCTGTCGGGAGATTGGTATTTGGCAGCTGATACGCACGCCTCAGAGAAATATTTTTGTCGATATTCTTGTCATAGAGTACACTTTTTCCTCCATGCATGTTGAAACTTCAAACATCAAAACATCGCACAGGTACATGTATGTGTACGTATGCAATTTGACCCGTCCCAGCATGCAAGCAAGCGCATGCTTAATACCGAACTCAGTGACCTTTTGGACTCGCGACTTCGTTGCGGTTAGACAACGCTCACACCAAAATGCCGGATCTTGATCCACCTTTTCCCAATTCATGTGGGAATGCGGTTGTAAAAACCTCAATTAATAGTCAACCTTGAAAACACATATCATTTTCAAGGTTGTTTCTCAATAACAAGATAATTGAGGACAGGTGAATAATCAGAATAATTACCATAAAGGTGATGCAAACCATATTACATGTACATGTATTTATTGAACTGACTGTATATTGACCATTATAATTAAATGTGTTAATTAAAATTGGAGAATCAATAAAGGATTGATGACTGCCACAGAAATTCTCAAAAATAGTACATGTACAATTTATGTATGTATCACTCGTTTGAAATGGGAACAATTAACCATATTCTGTTTATTATGGGTTCTCTTTAAATGTAGTACATCATTAATAGAGAGGTTTCGTTAGCGCACGGTTAGAGAAACGACTGTTTAGTTTCCGTCACATCATTTTTTGCACTTGTTTGACGTTTTCCTCACTCATCCTAAAACCTTGTTTACAGGGATAGCGGTCAAAATACATGTAATAAACAAAACCAACAAACATTTGTTACAAATTTTTGTTGCGTATCGTTTAGAGCTAATCGTTGGCATATGCACTAATGAAACCTCAATTTGCAAACATCGGCTACTGAATGACTACAATGTACCGTGCTAGATAGACTAAGTAAATAGCAGTCTCAAGCATCCTGTGAAATCATGACACCTGGTGTGCTGTCAGTTTTCAAGAAGAGGAAATTGTCTACATGTAGTTCCTCAACCTGATATTGCTCCGTGTTGTCTAAAGTAGGGTCAGAGAACCAGACTACGAAGAGCTGTTTTTCTATTTTCACCCGCAATAAAATACTAACCCCCAATCCCCCCAAAAGCAAATGTATACATACATGTGCATGTAGGTCTAAATATAAAATAAAGTTCCACTTTTGGGTCCCTGAAATAAGCATATATTTGTGAATTATGAATGCTTTTTTGTTCAATTAAGTTCATCTAGATCTGGATATTTAAAACCTTTGTAGTTTCCGTCTGGGTCCGGGTAAGCTGCTCGTGTCTTGGCCATTGTACATGAAGGTAAAGGTACACGGTTTTGCCTGCCCAGGAACCCCCAGCACCACCTGACGACCTGCCGATAGGACACATGCCGATATTTGCTGTAATAAAAATTACAAGAAAAAGAAGTTGGTTTACACAAATAATTGCTTGCATTTGTGTATAGCTTAAGAAAAGGTAACTGGCATTACAATTCATGCGTTAACAATGGAAGGCTTAACACCAACATTCTAAAGCTGCAACATATGAAAAACTCATTATTTTATAACTTTTTATAAACTAGTTTCTTTTTGATAAGTGGCGAGGTACATGTATAAATCCGTGTTTTTGAACATTCAAATATTTGGAATTCCACTTTTCGGTTTCGCTTGTGGCGACCGGATATTCGAAAGCAACCTTAAAAAATTAAGCCTTCCATTTTATGTAACACAGGCTAAAAATACAACTGGAACATCCTCCAATTTTCTCCATGCTCTTTGATTGTAAATGCAGTCATCACTCGCTTCTGGTTTTCTTGGTAAAAGTACATGTACATAAATGGCTTGCCCATAATTCTTTTTTTCAACATTACAGCTCTGGGGTGTTTTTGTAAAGGCCCAGTTGTCACTGAATCCTGCAAACTATCCAATCTTGGCGGCACCTCACTTTGCAATTTTTGTTGCCATGAGTACATGTACATGTATGTAGATAGGGATTTTCTGGTGAAATCAGAAAACCGATATTAGGAAAACAAGGTTTTGAAATCTCTTCCTCCCACCGCTAATTTTAATTTAAAAAGTGATACACATGTGCACTGTGCAGTACCTTGTCCTTCTGCCCTCCACAGCACGTGCACCATATTGTTGCCTGTACTGATAGTACGCCGTCTCTAACGTGCCCGGGTTCAAGCAGGTGGCCTCGTACCATGGATGGTCTGTGAAACAGCTTAGTGAATCGGGATCAACACCAGTGTGTACTATTTTCTGCTGGATGGCTGGAACCTCCTTGCAGCATAAACAATTCTCAACCGTCTCCATGATCGTGCAGTTGCCACAAGAACACCTTTAGTTAAAAACGGGAGTACGTGTACATCATGTACTTAAAATATTTAATGATGTAGAATAAAGTTTTTAAAAAAATGCAAATAGTGGCACGGAAATTAGTGACGGTTGGATTTTGCTTTCAAAAAGTTCTAAAAAGTCCTAATGTAAAAAGAAAATTATTTGAAAAATTAATCTGATGTATTCAACTAGTCTTTGTCCTAATTTATTTTTACTTATTGGGGAAATTTTTAAAAAGTCAAGGAGTGCACAATCAACATAAGACTGAAAATCTGCAGTCTCAAAAGTTCAAGCAGAAACAGTCATGATGTTTTACTAGGGTGGGTCGTGGGTAAATATAAATCTACATGTACAATGTACAGTGGAACCCTGATAATAAGCACAACATTCTGCTTATAACAAGGAAAAAATTGGTCCTTATTCTTTGTTTTTCTTTTTTTTCCCCATTACTGATAATACAAGGTACATGTACCTGTTATGTATAACAAGGTAAATTGTAAAGTCCCAAGGACCTTGTTTATATACATTTGTAAAGGTGTTCGACTATAAATAAAAAAGGAATACTATTACTAGGCCTACTAAGTGTGTACATGTACATGTACATGTATTTGCCACAATTCATTTCCTGGGGCTATGGAACTTTGGGATCCAACGAGTGCTAATAATCATTGTCATTTGGGGGAACTCGAACTTTAAAGTCTGATTTCCCAATATCCAGACGTCCTTTGGTTGTGAATCTGTAGACTAGAACATGTAGAAAATCCAGTGCATTTTCAAAGTAGGCGCTAGCAAGGGGCCTACATGTGTCAAGCGCAATATTGGATTTTGTGCAAGTTTATTGTACTCCCTCATGAGCTAATTTCCCTTTGAATGCACTCCATTCATCATAGGGGTATGAACTCAGGAGGGAGTACAATAAACTTGTGCAAAATCAAAAATTGCGCTCGACACAGGTATTTTAAACGACAAAGTCAAAATTGGCAATGCTTCTCAGTTCCAGATTCATGTCTTTTACATTTTTTCCCAATGACTGACTTTCATTACGATGATATATGATGATGATAAAAGTGTAGGCAGGATTCAATTAAAAAAAAAACAGGCCTACCAATCCGTATTTTGAAGACGAACTCGACGGTCATCGTTCATTGCCAGCGCCCCGTTCGCTTCTACCGCATCGTCATTAGCACCCCGTTCCTGGACGGGCTCGAACCGGTACGGTTCGGCCCCGCGAACGACAATTTCATCATCGTCAGAGAGGGCATGATCGCTGTCATGGTCGTCGTTAGATGAACTACTTTCTGTAGAATATCCCTCCGAATCTATGCTAAAATCATCCCACGAATTGTCGCTGTCACTTTCTGTCATTTTACACGAAGTTATTGTCGAAATGGAAACCGTGGGAATATGCACATTTTTGTACGTGCGTACATGTTGAGGTGAGCTGAGGTGCCAGACACAGTCTGCCGGTCACAGGTCAGATCGTCTCCCAAACCTGACGTAGCTGCGTGTGAAGGTCGTGACCTTTGTTTTCGGGTTTCGCAATACAAAGAGCTTTTTAGAAATGTCACCTTTTTATCGGTTTAACAAAACGTGAAATTTTAGTTTTTGGTTGAGGTGTTAGTATGGATAAATAACAATCAAAATCAGCAAAAAGTATGAACAAATGGATTTTACTTGACTCCCGCTTTAAGGTGTGTTGCGTTAATTACTGGTTTTTCGTCTTCAAACACTACATTGGGTATGCTTCGGTCTCACCCACCGCTCTATGTGTGTGTTTGCCTTAAATTGTTAGTTAAGTTTGGTATACAGTGCTAGGCGCCACCGGACAAAATCCGTGAACTAATTTTTACCAGTAAACTCGCAGCCCCCTACAATTCACTAAACCCAACCAGAGGAGTATTTTTTTAAGTACTACCGCCCTCTTGCGCTAAAAAGTTGACAGGTTTGTCAATTGCGGCAGAGAAACTTTTGACCAGCAAGATTATGTCGGACTTTCTTTGCATTTAACTGTACCTCCCTAGGGTGTGTGGAAAATCATATTAAAATTGGAGAATTCAGGACTGTTAGGGTTAATAAGACCGTATTTTCTTTCAATTATATACTGTAATAAAAATATACCAGTAAGACTTCATTAAATAACTCTCTTCATTCAAAGGTCTTGTTTTCAAAGAATTCTTTTTATTGCTTCCTACGTGCCACAATGTCAACATGCATTTTTATCAAGAACATATTACATAATATTATTAAAGATTCAAATTTGAGAGGCAAGTTACTCCAATACAAGCCTTAAAACAAAATGTTGAAGAGAAAAAGTTGTGTATTTAACAAGTGCATTCAGTGAAAAGCACAGAAACAATCAGACGTCTTATAACATTCTTTTTGAATTATAGACATACAGAGTCAGGCCAAACTATATTTGTGTTCCAGGATACTTATCTCCTCTCAAACTATCTGTACATCTTGTTGAATTAATGTTTCATTTTCAATGATTTTTTAAAATCCGATTGTAATTAAATATGAACTTCAAGCAAAATTACTTTTTAGGTATTGTTTTAGAATTAGACTGTTGTCCTGTAGTTCATTACAGGAATGTAAGATGACTATTATCCCTGTTCTTTAGTAAGACAGCACTAGAAATGAAAGTTAAGGTTAAACAAGTAAGTGTTATAGAAACCATTTATAAATACCCAAGACAGTCTACCTCCCCCCCCCCCCCCCCCCCCGTTCCACTGCCGTTGGTCAAAAGCGCATCACATGGGTGTTTTAAACAGCCAATTCGGCGTAACAAGAAATTTGAAATCTATGAAATCTGATCCATTTTATTGCCTGAAAACTAGAATGACTAGTCACTCTCCTAATAACGCAAGCGGGATATTACTAATACATGTATATCTGTAAATAGAGTGGATCATTTCACACTTCACTAACAAAGCATTCTCCAACACCTGGCAAGCGCATCAGGCGCATGTCAATTTCCATATAAGGAAATCTTTAGCACCACTTATGCTTAGCATGAACCATTCAATAACTAAAGTTTTGTTTTTACAAAACAATGTTTTGAAGAAAATCATTGGAAATTTATGATTTTTCTAAAAAAAATTGCTGAATAACTACTAACAGATTTTTAATAATAGTAATAAATATGTGCTGGGGCCAGTATTAAACCACCTTGGGTCCTGGACGTTAATGACCCCCACGTTTGGCTCGGGTCATTATCAAGCGTCCCAGGTGCCAAGGCGGTTTTAAACGTACTTGTTTAAAACCGGCTTGGCATTGCATGAATATCCGTCACCCTGAAAAGCTGACTTCTACTGCGCATGCATAAAGTGAAGAGAATTGAGAGATTGACCGGTCACGTGAGAGGGGTTGACCAATAGAGAAGCCAAATCTGATATTCATATGACACCGGCATAAATTTATTCCTTGATCTGTCATAAAAAAACAGCAACTGCTTCTATACGAAATAATGGTCAACTATAAATCCTTTGAAATACATTACAAGAAGTTATTTGTTAGGGGTAAGATTGGCCTAAAATAAAAAATCAACACAATTTCCACTGTTTGTCAGTCACCGAAGACATCACAGGATGGTAGGGTTTGTGGTTTCTATTTGGCTAAAGGCACCCCTTAAAATACCTGTGTCTATGGGTTTATATCCCTTTTCGCAGGTAAAGCCACCTTAAGGGTAACACTTCACATTTCCAGATTTCAAAAGTGCAAGAATCCTGACAAAAAGTCCTGAAATCCGGAGATAAGAAATCAACTTAATTTAACTCACATTTACCACCTTGCCAATAATGATTGATATTTTTTTAAGAAATGGCAATATGAGTTGAATAGACAGTCAATTGTGCCAACTTTGTGTTTGAATTAGAAAATAAGAACTCTATTTATTAACTTCATACATAGCATACAACTCAACAGGTTAAAATCTTTCTTCAAGGCTAACGAGTCACTGACAGGCACCTTACAGCTTCTGACCTCACAGTGCAAGTGGTACATGTACATTTAGTGCACAGAACTCAGGCTTGGATGACAGGTGATTTGCAATCTTTGACATCACAGTAATGCAAATGGTGGCTCACAAAACTCCGGCTTAGATGAGTGGTCTTTGACGTCACGATGATGTATAAGTAGTAGCTGACAGAACTCAGGCTTGATTAACAGGTGATGAGTGTGATTCACACAACTCAGGCTTCGATGAGTAGTCTTTGACGTCACAGTGATGTAAGTGATAGTTCACAGAACTCAGGCTTTGGTGACCAATGATGAGTAGACTCTGACATTGTGATGCAAGTGGTAGCTCACAGAACTGAGGCTTGGATGACTGCAAAAGGAAGTGCTCAAACAGAAATCAGACAGACATACATGTAATAAAATACACAATTTTTTTTTAAATTGTTAGACTTTGGATATTGATTCAAAACTTAAACTTTGCTATACTCCAATACTATACTGATCTAGTAAGTCTACTGACTGCATATAGGCAACGTACATGCCTCTCCAATGTCATTATCACAAAGTACATGTATGTCCCAGCCAAAGTTATTAAGACTGCATTTGATTCATTTTATTGATTGCAACCTCTACATCAATGGTGCACTGAGTGCATTTTCTTGGATCACGACTACCTGCATAAGGTCTTGGAAAACGTCCCTAAATGGACATACGTTTCAAAGATAGCGTACATGTGTTGAAGCATGCTACATGTACCACATTACTTTAAACTTGAAATGAAAACATGAAAATTCTATATTATTTTGGGTTTGCTATAAAATACATCCATATATGGAAACTAATGTCAAGAATTACTTATTTTAAACTGAAAATAACAATAGCTAAATATAACAAAATATATCTATATCCAAATGTTGTCAAAGAGAAAGTTGTACAAATATTTTGGTTTGCACAACTTGCACATCTTGCAGTCTTATATTCCTGCACTGTCTACAAACAAATGACAATATACAAAAATTGGACATTCACATCAGTACTATGTTTAACCCCTTGCTACTGGGTAGCGCCGGGACACCAGGCCGGGTTATGCAGCCAAGCGAAACAGAAACAAGAGGCTTGTGCAGCCAAGCATAACGTACACAATACCCCAATAATGGATTGAAAATGCAAAAATTGGCTTGTATTTGTGTCAACCGGCAGTGGCAATTTCAATCTGCACGTATTTGTGTCAACCAGTGGCAAGGGGTTAAACACAAAACAAATGATCTCTCTATAAAAAATTGATTAAAGTGATTGAACATAAATATGCTGACCCGTACTGTGTGAACTTCCATGCGAATAAATATTCACCTATTTTTGTTGTTGAAAATGCATTCTTCTGCCAAGAAACTCATTGTTATTAAGAATCAAGACATGTACTTATTTCCCATACATAATTGGAAATGGTCCGAAATGTTTTAGACCTAAGACACGTAGAAAACCTTTTCGGCAGACATACCTACGGATGTAGACCTGTTGTTGGCAATGAACAAATAGTGCTCAGTAATGGACATTATATGTCTTTTTTACTAAGGACCAATGATGGACATCAAAGATGCGAGTACGTAGCAACGTTACTCCATAGTCAGTCACTGTTCCATATTGGAAAATGCATGCGATATGACACTTAGCTGTGAGTGTACATGTAGCTACAGTGCTATAATTAAAATTTGAGTAATAGTCAATAGTCATCCTTTGTTGAACATAAGAACTTGGGATGTACCACACTGAGCTGTGAGTGTGGCAGCAGTGTTGCACAGTTATAGTGAGTGATGGTCATAATCCCTTATTGTACAGGACTGGTGATATGGCACACTGCTATGAGTGTGGCAGTGGTGTTCCACAATTACTGTGAATGATGGTCGCCATCCCTTGTTGAAGACAAGAACCTGTGATGTGTCACACTGAGTTGTGAGTGTGGCAGCAGTATTTCAAACTTCTAGTTAGTGATGGTCATCATCCCTTATACAGAAGAACTGGTGATGTGTCACACTGAGCTATGGGTGTGGCAGCGGTGTTCTACAGTTACAGTGAGTGATGGTCGCCATCCCTTGCTGAACAGAAGGACTGGTGATGTGTCACACTGAGCTATGGGTGTGGCAGCGGTGTTCCACACATATAGTGAGTGATGGTCGGCATCCCTTGCTGAACAGAAGAACCTGTAATGTGCCACACTGAGTTGTGAGTGTGGCAGCGGTGTTCCACACATATAGTGAGTGATGGTCGCCATCCCTTGCTGAACAGAAGAACCTGTGATGTGTCACACTGAGTTATGAGTGTGGCAGCGGTGTTCCACAGTTACAGTGAGTGATGGTCGCCATCCCTTGCTGAACAGAAGAACCTGTGATGTGTCACATTGAGTTGTGAGTGTGGCAGCACTATTTCAAAGTTCCAGTTAGTGATGGTCATCATCCCTTATACAGAAGAACTGGTGATGTGTCACACTGAGCTATGGGTGTGGCAGCGGTGTTCTACAGTTACAGTGAGTGATGGTCGCCATCCCTTGCTGAACAGAAGAACCTGTGATGTGCCACACTGAGTTGTGAGTGTGGCAGCGGTGTTCCACAGTTACAGTGAGTGATGGTCGCCATCCCTTGCTGAACAGAAGAACCTGTGATGTGCCACACTGAGCTATGGGTGTGGCAGCGGTGTTCTACAGTTACAGTGAGTGATGGTCGCCATCCCTTGCTGAACAGAAGAACCTGTGATGTGTCACACTGAGTTGTGAGTGTGGCAGCGGTGTTCCACAGTTACAGTGAGTGATGGTCGCCATCCCTTGCTGAACAGAAGAACCTGTGATGTGCCACACTGAGCTATGGGTGTGGCAGCGGTGTTCTACAGTTACAGTGAGTGATGGTCGCCATCCCTTGCTGAACAGAAGAACCTGTGATGTGTCACACTGAGTTGTGAGTGTGGCAGCGGTGTTCCACAGTTACAGTGAGTGATGGTCGCCATCCCTTGCTGAACAGAAGGACTGGTGATGTGTCACACTGAGCTATGGGTGTGGCAGCGGTGTTCCACACATATAGTGAGTGATGGTCGCCATCCCTTGCTGAACAGAAGAACCTGTAATGTGCCACACTGAGTTGTGAGTGTGGCAGCGGTGTTCCACACATATAGTGAGTGATGGTCGCCATCCCTTGCTGAACAGAAGAACCTGTGATGTGTCACACTGAGTTATGAGTGTGGCAGCGGTGTTCCACAGTTACAGTGAGTGATGGTCGCCATCCCTTGCTGAACAGAAGAACCTGTGATGTGTCACATTGAGTTGTGAGTGTGGCAGCACTATTTCAAAGTTCCAGTTAGTGATGGTCATCATCCCTTATACAGAAGAACTGGTGATGTGTCACACTGAGCTATGGGTGTGGCAGCGGTGTTCTACAGTTACAGTGAGTGATGGTCGCCATCCCTTGCTGAACAGAAGAACCTGTGATGTGCCACACTGAGTTGTGAGTGTGGCAGCGGTGTTCCACAGTTACAGTGAGTGATGGTCGCCATCCCTTGCTGAACAGAAGAACCTGTGATGTGCCACACTGAGTTGTGAGTCTGGCAGCGGTGTTCCACAGTTACAGTGAGTGATAGTCAGCATCCCTTGCTGAACACCAGAACTTATGACGTGCCACACTGAGCTGTGAGTGTGGCAGTGGTGTTCCACAGTTACAGTGACTGATGGTCGCCATCCCTTGCTGAACAGAAGAACCTGTGGTATGCCACACTGAGCTGTGAGTGTGGCAGCGGTGTTCCACAGTTACAGTGAGTGATAGTCAGCATCCCTTGCTGAACACCAGAACTTATGACGTGCCACACTGAGCTATGAGTGTGGCAGTGGTGTTCCACAGTTACAGTGAGTGACGGTCGCCATCCCTTGCTGAACAGAAGAACCTGTGGTATGCCACACTGAGCTGTGAGTGTGGCAGCGGTGTTCCACAGTTACAGTGAGTGATGGTCGCCATCCGTTGCTGAACACCAGAACTTATGGCATGCCACACTGAGATATGAGTGTGGCAGTGGTGTTGCACAGTTACAGTGAGTGATGGTCGCCATCCCTTGCTGAACAGAAGAACCTGTGGTATGCCACACTGAGCTGTGAGTGTGGCAGCGGTGTTCCACAGTTACAGTGAGTGATGGTCGCCATCCGTTGCTGAACACCAGAACTTATGGCGTGCCACACTGAGATATGAGTGTGGCAGTGGTGTTGCACAGTTACAGTGAGTGATGGTCGCCATCCCTTGCTGAACAGAAGAACCTGTAATGTGCCACACTGAGTTGTGATTGTGGCAGCAGTGTTCCACAGATATAGTGAGTGATGGTCGCCATCCCTTGCTGAACAGAAGAACCTGTGATATGCCACACTGAGCTGTGTGTGTGGCAGTGGTGTTCCACAGTTACAGTGAGTGATGCTCGCCATCACTTGCTGAACAGAAGAACCTGTGATGTGCCACACTGAGTTGTGATTGTGGCAGTGATGTTCCACAGATATAGTGAGTGATGGTCGCAATCCCTTGCTGAACAGAAGAACCTGTGATGTGCCACACTGAGTTGTGAGTCTGGCATCGGTGATTCACAGTTATAGTCAGTGATGGTCGCCATCCCTTGTTGAACAGAAGAATAGTAATATTGCATGTTTCGCAACAGATGTGCTCAGTTTTGTTGAAAATCTTTTGTTTCATCCTTATTTACTATGGTATTTCATCCTTTTTTACCGTCCTATTTCTTCCTTGTTGTTTACAATGCTATTTCATCCTTCTGTTTGACATTATTTTATCCTTGTTTTCCATCCTTACTGTTTATCATGCTATTTCATCCTTATTTACCATCCTATTTCTTCCTTCGTGTTTACCATGTTATTTCATCCTCTTTTGATATACTATTTCATCTTTCTTGTTCACCATACTTGCATTTCATCCTTGTTTATCATGCTACATGTAATTAATCCTTCTTGTTTACCTGCTATTTCATTAGCCTTGTTTGACAGCTAGGCTATTTCATCTTTGATTATCATGCTATTTCATCCTTCTTGTTTACCATGTTACATTGTATTTTGTCCTTTTTCTTAACCACACTATTTTATCTTACTTGTTTACAATACTCATTCATATTGTGTACCATTTTCTTTTTTTGGAAGGCCTACAACATTAAGCAGTACATAATTGGAAAATAATTTGATTGATCAAAGCCAAATCAGAACTGAACAATGACTGCTTCGTGGTAGCTATAATACGTTGGACAAATTTCAATGTTAGTATCTATATTCCTAACATAAACATGGTCAAGCAAAGTACCTCTTTCAGTTGTGGCATCACCTACACATTGATTATATCCATGACTAGACATCAGTTTACTGACAGAAGATTCCTTGTGTATAATATCTTCATTGAAATCACCCATTACAATGCACCTGTTTGAAATCTTATGTAGCTCATTTAGCAACATTTGGAGAATCTCAAGAAATTCATGCAGTGTGTATGATGCAGGTCGATAAATTATAACAACAGCTAATGACACATTTGAAATTATCTGAAATGCAATATACTCAAGATTATGAACTGGTAAATTTAGCCTGCTGAATACTTTCTCTTTTTTGCCACACACAGCTACACCTCCATGGCACTGATCTTTCAACATGCAAGTAAGACGGCTGGTGTTATCATATGACATACATCTTGGCTGATGATACCATTTACAATCATTCATATCCATATCGCAACTGAAGTCTCTATCGGTCCATGTTTCTGTCAAGCACATGAAATCACATGACATCATTTCATTATTATTTGTCAAATCCATGAAATGTGCACATAATCCTTGAATATTATGCATGGCAATACATGTGCTATAACTTTTGTGAGACTTTATTTCATTTTTATCACTGCCGTTATCATTCTCGTTAATAAACGGTAACATTTCATTCATTGCCTTAGCCACACCTTCATTACAATAAATATATTTTTCATTGAACCCTTCTATCACAAGGCCATTCAGTGATACCACTCTACTCAAACTAACATAAGCTTGTCCTGCTGAAAACGTACGCTCCAAACATACAACTGCCTTTTTTGTAGTCATTCATTGTACCTTGTGAGCTGTACATGCCCAAGCTAACTTGAGAGGGAACTGATGCCGTACACACTGGTTAGTCACATTTTCTTCTACCATTTCAATACAAACTGCATCGGTACGATCAACAGATGACTGTTTTTTCAACTTTAGCCCAACATGCTCATCATCAAATTTAACTTTCACGCACTTTGGAGATTGTTGATTAGGTAATGTCACTATGTCAGAAACTGTTCCAAACACTCCATTAACAAGTCCATCAGATACATCAAGATTCCTTGTAAGCATTACTCTAGCACCAACTCCAAGCCATAGTAACTCAGGTAAATTAGTATAGGAAGATTTCTTAACTGATTTCCCTGCCGGTTTCATTTTTCCACTTTTTGGATCTTTCTGGAAATCTTTAGCAAAAACACATACACATTCAGAACACTTTGCATAGAGAGTTTGTGTATTATACTGATCCACTTGTTTGTTGCAAGGGTTAATATGCACAGCATCAGTCCAATTTTCTCCAGTTTCACGTGATTTTAACAGTCTGATATCATTATCTTGCAAATGTTCCCTTTTCCTTCTTATTCGTAACCTATTTAAGACTTCAGCAAACTGTGCATCTTCCTTTTGCCTCATAATTTCAGTCAGTTCCACTTTCACAAAAATATCATTCCACAGATCACCTGTAACAGCAGTCTGGTACAAAGATTTTCCTTTCACTGGGGGCAACTGATAAAAATCACCAACTGCAAGTATGCTCACATTTCCAAAAGGATTATGATTACGTGATTGCTTGACCTGTCGTAGACGACCATGAATGTAAAACAACATTTTTTGATCCACCATTGAAACCTCATCAACAATCAGAATCTGTAGTTGTCTTAATTTATTTCTTAATGTATTGATCTTCTCTTCACCAAGTGGTTGATATGGCAATCTGACATTTATTCCTATTGACAAAGCGCTGTGAATTGTTGTACCATGGATATTATAAGCTGCAACACCTGTAGGAGCTGTGAGTAGTACCGATAAATCATCAGGATTCTCCATCATTGTAGCAAAAAGCCTTGTTGCTTCATAGTAAATACATTTGATCAAATGACTTTTTCCAGTACCAGCTCCGCCTGTCACAAATACATGAAATGGTTCTGGATTTTTTCCATTCACTTTCTGCAAGCACCACTGTCTGACTTTGTAGAAAACTTTCTTTTGTTTTGAATTTAAGCACCTCAACAAATTCATTGCTTCTTGTTTGGATACATTTAGTGCATGTGGTTCAATGCTACATTTCACATCATTGTCTTTCTTTGACTTCAAATCAGGAATCTCAAACTCATTGTCACTATCATCAATTTCTGGTTGGTGCTGCCTTTTACATTCAAGTCTGTCCTTTTCAGTTTCTGGAGCTATCAATGCCCAAGCATCTTCTTGTGGACCAAATTTATTTAATAATTCCTCAGCTTCATCCACTGATTCAGCATTAGCTTCATACAATGCCCGATTACTTTCAACAATATTCATCACAGATTGCAGGGAACCTCTCATTCGAACAACACCATTTTGATAAAATTCCTCATAAGTTTCAAACTGCTCTGGTTTCAACTGAGCATCAATACGATAAGGAAGGTATAACTGCAATATACTCTGATAGTACTTCTCAGGATATTTTGCAACTGAAAATCTTGGAAATCGTATAACTGCAGGATCAGTTCGACTACGTTTCTGTACGTGGCCTAAACCATTCTTCAAATCATACACCCGTGAACGACTCGTCTTAGCCATGTTGTTGTATATTACTCTATAATCAGAACAAAATGTGGCTAAGCACATTGTTTTAAATTCATCAATATTTGGTCTTGCCAAGTACCTATCAACTCTACTGGTCATCCAAATACTATCATCATCACAGTCATCATTGCATCTATTTTGAATAACACTAAGTGGCAAGCTCATTTTAATTGGATTGGTATAAATTCTACTTTCCTTGATCCTTCTTTCAATCTCAAATTACAGACACGATAAACTGCTTCTTGTGCCGATACTTCACGATTATGCAAATACACACAGCCAATTTCCTTCATACTCTGTCTGGCATCCAAGTTTCCTTTCTCTGCTTCAGCTTGAGCCTGTGATAACAATACGCCCATTTCACGTTCAGCTTTAGACATGTAGGATACTACATAAGCAACACAAGCATAAGCATCACAAATGTACTGAATATCCATGTTTGCATTCCAACATCTCATTAGAGCAGGATTGTACAAATTAACCCAAGCATCTTGTGGCTTTCTCTTATGTATGATACTGGCCTTGCTGCTTAAGACATCATTAGCTTTCTCAAAGTCGGCTTGCGTTACATTGATGCTTACAAACAATTCACTGGTTGTCATATGTTCATTCTCACTTTTCTGTATTGCAGTCCATATTGACTGAAGTAACTCCTTGGCATCATTCCTTTCCTGTGTGTCCTTTTCATCCACCTTTTTCTTATCATCTGTTGGCATATCAGGCTCTGTAATAAATGTTCGTTCAGATGGAGGTCTCGGGAAATTAAATCTACATTCAGTACGTTTCTTTTTACATGACTTAGAATGTCTTCTGCTATGTAATTGCACATGACTGATGGTTTCATTTAATTCTTCATCTTCTTCTTTTGATGGTAATTTGCAACTGATGTATTTGTCAATAAACTCAATAACATCTTCGTTACTGTCACTTTCCAATTTTGGTGCATTTTCTATCCAGAAGAGACAATGTGTATGAGGAGATCCTCTTTGCTGAAATTCCACTCTGTAGAAATAGTCTTTGACTTTTCCAATTGGTTCAGCTCTTGACAAAATTACATCTTTCAGAAATGTGTGAAATCGTTGATCAAACATTCTTGCAGCAGTTACAGGATTACTTCTCAATATTGTACATTTCTCATTCCAGTCCAAATCTTTCACATCTCTAGAATCTCCTTGCTGTCTTAAAATTGTATTGATTACTTCAGGCCATCTCATGTCTGCTGCAGAAAATGAACAAAACCATGTAGGTATTCCTAGCTGTCTGATCATTGCCAAAACATCTTTCTGTGTTGCTTGCCAATATGGGGGTGTACCACGAATTGGTTTCAAGAATTTATATCCACTGTCTGACTTCAAGATATCATTCAACTGGTCTCTGTCATTGATGATTGAAGCATTTACATTTTCTCCACTACGCATTTTATCACAACCTTTACGTAATGCAATAGAAACACTAGACATAACTTTCTGAATCTCTGACAAGTACTGAGCATAAAAAATGTATTGAGTATTTTGGGCAAATCTATTATCAACATTCATTAATCGGTTATGCATGTATCTACACAGAGTTAAATTCACATCACGATCATCATCAAATGTAGGTTGACCTGTTGGAAATAATGCTGGAAAGCATTTTGCCTCATTGCCTTTTTCCATTAATATTCTGATTGGACTATTGCCTTCACAAGGTGCAACACAAAGCACATCATCAAAATACTGATCAAGAATTTCCTGTCCTAAATTAATTGGCTGAAGACAACTGTCTAATGCTATGCCACGTAAATGATCATCCTCTGTTTCCTCATCACTGTTATCCATGTCATCATTTTTTTCCACTTTTTCTTTAACATCACTTTCATGTTGATCTATTTCATCATTATCTTCTTCACACACTGGATTGTCCCAATCAGTGTTTATTTCGATATCATGGTACCACTTATTGTTATGTTTAAGGTAAGATAAGGCACTCTCAACGTATTCTTTATTCACAAACTGATACTGATAATATCCTTTATAACTTAATTTCCTCTTCAGCTTTACACGAATCATTTGATTGTCATTTTCAGCTCTCGGTAATACTTTAACTGTATCCGTTATATTTGACGGTACACATACAACTGGGCCCCGTACACCATGCTGTCCTCCTTTAGGTAGTGCAATCATTTTCATGAAGGACACATTTCTAGCAATTAGATGTTCTTCTAATGTGTTCAAACAAGCCAATTCCTCTGGGATGTCTATTAGGATTAAATTATTCACATTTGCCTCACCAGGTACTCTATTAGCAAGTAATTTCCTATGACATGTATAACAAATCCACAGACATGATCTGCTTGATTCTCTAATCAGACACTTTGATTCACACTTTTTACTGCAAGTATGCAGATATTTTTCAGTAATACACTTCTGGTTTTTATACTTCAACTTATTACATTTTAAGACTTGTTTCTTAAACAGAAGTTTGTGACATGAAGCACACACGTATTCTGGTCCTTTAGATATATCTGCTTTAAATTTGTTTGTAACGAAACATATACTACGTCTTTTCTCTTTCTTATTTACAGTACGTGCACGATTCATCACTGCCACTTTTTTACGATACCCATCGTCCCTTTTGTACTTTTCTTTTCCATACTTTATTAAGTTTCTCTTATAGTTTGTATCACTGTGATACTTGCATTTCTCAAAATTTAACAATTTCATCCTATAGGAAACAATACATCGATATTTCTTTTTTATATTTGCAATTAGCTTATTTCTATATGAAACATTGTCATGGTATTTACATTGAACTCTATTTATTTCCTTTTTTCTATAATCAACATCTTCATGATATCTTGTTTTATACTTGATACTTTGTTGCTTAATTAGCCTTTCTCTGTATTCAGCATTATCAATGTACTTTCTTCTTCCACTGTTAATTAACTTTTCTCTATACTCTGCATTATCAGAGTACTTTGTTTTTCCACTGCTAATTAACTTTTCTCTATATTCAGCATTACCAGAGTACTTTGTTTTTCCACTGCTAATTAACTTTTCTCTATATTCAGCATTACCAGAGTACTTTGTTTTTCCACTGCTAATTAACTTTTCTCTATACTCTGCATTATCGGAGTACTTAGTTTTTCCACTGCTAATTAACTTTTCTCTATACTCTGCATTATTAAGGTACTTTGCCTTACCGTGATTTATTATACTCTCTCTATATTTAACATTTTTGTGATACCTTCTTTTCACAGAATTTATCTTTTCTTCTGAATTTTGATATAAACCATAGCTTCTTCTTTGAGCCTCCAATCGTTCTGTTTGAAAGTTGACGTCACTGTGATACTTTATATGCAATGATTTCTTCTTGCTGTCTGCATTTTTTTGGTAATTCTTCTGGTTATATATTTTTTTACTTGCTCTATCTTTATCATTGCAGGATTTTTCATCTTTTAACTTTTCATCTACAATGTTAGAATTTGTTGACCTACATTTTTTCTGATCTTTACACTTAGATTTAGATTGTTGTATTTCTTTGCTATCCATGACAACCTCATTAATTTTTTTGTTATACCTTTCCTTGGCTTTTTCTCTTCTCTTTTGTTGCTGTAATGTTATATTAGTACGTTTTCGCTTTTTATGTTTTAAATCTTGATTTTCTGGCTTCATGGTCTCGAAACTCACTTCTTTCTCATATTTCAATTCTACATTCTTATCACTTGATGCTGTTTTCAGGCAAGAATCCATTTCTAATGCTTCTTCTTCTTGTGCTTTTCCTTGTCCCTTAGCAGATTCTCTTGCTAATTCATGAACCGACAACACAACATTATAATGAATTCTTTGCATATGGTACAAGTAAATTGCCTCATCTAATTTTACAGCCGCTCTCTCAAAGGTACTTGCTGAGAAAACATACCAGTTATTTCCATCTTCATATGTGTATATGTCTGCACGCAGCATGTGTGCCATAGCCATGATTTCAACCTCTGTAGCCCACGTTCCACAATCAAACAATCTTTGCCTCATGACATATTCTTCCACATTAACAAACCCTTGACGCAGGAAGCCATTGAATTTATCTCCATTTTTCAACAGATGATTCACAGTTGCCATTCTTAACTGCATATGATTATTTTCAGTTCCTGACACAGCAAATGAAATAGCCCTGAAAAAGCAGTTGCCATCACCTTTAATTTTCTTCACTGAATTAGGTCGTCCCATCTCTTCACATTTATCTGAAATTTCATTATGGCCCATTCGATGAAATCTACACAGTGCATTTCTGCTACCATATGTCAACGGAACAAACTTAAAACCCTGTGTTTGTGTCACACTCTCGATTTCCACATCACTGCCTCCATCTGATTTGTTATTGCAACTCATTCCATATAAACTGCCATTGTTGTCTTCCTTCATATTATTTGGCATATCACTACGTGTACTCGACAAGCCACTACAAGAACCACGCAATACTGTAGAATCAGTACTGTCTCCATCTATTTCTCTACTATGCTCACTGCTTCCTAATAACAAATGTCCTTTCTCATGTGTAGTACCATCAGCATCCTGCCTTACCTCATCATCTAACCATACTGATGCACCTGTAATTTCAAACTGCTCACTGTTAGATAAATTCATAGATCTTGCCAAATCAGTACAGTACCTGTATACATCTTGCCATGCTGTGACACATTTGAGCAAACTTCGTCCTTCACTGACCTGACAACCTTGCTGATTTCTAGAGTGTGAATCAAAGATATAATACATCCCATCTTGAGCAATCACAACAAATGTATTTCCATGGAAAGTTATGAAACATGCATGGTATTGCTGAAGAGTCTGCTGTAAGGCACGATTCATTGGTATCATATCAAATTCAGATAAATTACACTCCTCTCCAAACGAACCACATACAGCATCATGGAACTCCATATTGAAATGATGATTGAGTAGATCTAGCTCATTTGGCAATTCAGTCACTAACAAATAGTCATGATGGACCGTAGAACTCTGAGATAAATGACCGTACAACTCATTTCCAGTATTTAATACACTATCCATGTCATCAGAGGTCCAGTTTTTTAATTTCTTCAACCTACTCATTAACATACTGCTCAATCCATTTGGTACACATTGTTTGCCACTGTAACATCCAAACTTATGATGACCTTGATGACAACTACCCTGAACAATGAATTCTTGCAATGTTACACTTGTTTCATCTGTTTTATATCCTTTACTTTCTACGCATACAGTTGCAGGCAATTCTTCTGTCCTTGTCTCTGATTGATATGTTCCTTGTAGCAATTTTCTATCTGTAGTACATTGTGCATTATCATCTTCTTCCTTATTGTTTTCTGCCATTATTTTTTTATGTGCTTTGGATTTCATTTCACATCTTCCAGTACTCGGTGACAGTTGTCTCTTTCTACTTCTAACTCTACGTGATCTTTTTTGTGACTCCAAACCATGACTACCATTACCATCATTTTTATCTGACTGCAAACTATCTGCATTCTTTCCCTTTCCAACGGGTCTTGCCGTATCATCTGTATTACTTTTTTCATCAGTTCTGCATTTTTTACTTCTCAAAGAATATCCTCCTGTCTGTCTCCTTGATAAATCTATCTGGCCTTTACTTCTCAACCTAGTGCAACATGTTCCTTTGTCAGTCCTATTTACTTCACTTACATGTACACAGTTTGTTCCATTTCTTTTGATGTCATTTCCTCTGGAAGTTCTATCTACACAGTTCTGCATAACTACATTGTCATCAGTGCATGTCTCCTCCACAGTCAACTCGTACATATTCTTATCTGTAGGAATGCCAAGATCATACAAAAGCGACTGACAGTAAGTAGTCTTGCCACATTTACAACACAACCATGTTACTGATTTGTTAGACAAAATCTTCTCCATCTGCAAGAAATTCATACATTTAACATGATACCAAATGTTACAAGAATCACATTCAACACTCCTTTCTTGTGACATAACAAATTGATCACACAACCAGCACTGTTTAGTATGACTATCTTCAGCAACATCATTTTGTTTCTTTGTATTACTCATCCCACACCTACTGCTACTTCCTTTTTCTGCCCTCACAGCCTGGTCCTCTATTTCCTCAGTTTTACCACTTTTCTCAGTTTTTCTTCTTGCATCTTGATATTGCACATGTCCCTTTGAACTGTTAACATCACCATTATTCTTTTGATGTCTGTTCCTCTTTTGCTTTTGTCTACAAGTGTCACCAATCCTGCTCAATACAATACTAAGACTTCTTTTAGTATGACAAAAGTTGCTCTTTCTAACTTTCTCATTCAGTCTTCTTTCTTCTGTGCTCAACCACAACTCAACTACCTTTCCGTTTCTGGTTCTATTATAGGAATCCCTGCGTATTGCTCTTCTTCGTTTCTTGTGATTGATTTTCTTGGGTTTCCCTCCTGATCTATTTCCATATTCATCTTGTGCACATTTTGTAATCACAGAGTGCTTGACCTTCAACAAATCATGTAACCTTCTCATGCCTTTCTGATCATGTAGTCTTCTCCTAGTCATCTTCAACACCCTCTTTCTTCTGATCTCATTTACTTTGTGCCTGGCATTATTCATCTTGTTTACCTTTTTACACTTTCTTTGCTTTCCTTGTTTGACATCTTCATCTTTGTCTGTATCTTTGGCTTGCTTCACACACATTCCATCAGTATTTGAAAGCTCTGCTTTGGCACTGAAATTCCCTGTACATTGTAATACAACAAAAGTCAACCTTTCCAATTCATGTTTTATTTCCACATTACCTTCTGCATGCCATTTTTCATCACCATACTCGTCACTTTCTGCATGTTCCATTAGCTCATCTGTCACCACTGCAACATCCTCCAGTTCATCACTGTGCTCATTTCTTTGCTCATTTCTTTGCTCATTTGTTTGCTCATTTATTTGCTCATTTGTTTGCTCATTTGTTTGTGTAACCTTTTGCTCTGTTTCCAGGGAACTAGTTGAAAGGCAGGCTGCATGCCCCGTTACCGAAGTAACGTCAACTAGCCGATCTGGGATTGGCGTCTGTCCTGCAAGGTCACACAGCCATTGTTGTGACCAGGGTACTCTAAGAGTACACTCTTTCGAGTCAGACTTCGCTGAGATACCCGTCCTTAGGGTAGACAGACTTCCTTGAGAAGGCACAAAACTCAAGGCTTTGAACTTTTCACCAGGTGGTGAAGGCTCTCCGGGTGAGGGAGCACCGGGAAAAAATGAAATGGCAGATGAACAGATCATGGGATGGGTACATATAGAGAAGAGTGCATGGGGAGATGAAATGGATGATGAATCAGACAACATCACAATGACAGACATGGGAAACATACATCGACGAGACGACTCCTCCATCACCAGATGCCGCATGGCATCCCTCCTGGCTCTCTTCTGGATCTGGTTGTACTTCATTTTCTGTTGATACACAAAAAACAATCCTTAAGACATCACAAAAAATCTACTTAAACCTCCGTCTTTTACCTTCCATATACATGTACAATTGATCTGTAAATACAAACTCGGCCACTTCCACTCAATTATTTCTTTTATAAAAATTTGTGTTAACATGCAGTGCTGGTCCCATTCACCATCTACAACAAAAACACACTGCCAAAACCAAGGTTTTAATTTCTTTGCTACATGCACAATTTGTATTTTCTTTGTAGTTATCACAGTTAACTGTACATGCAAATAAACCTTTCTATCATTGCATCTCTATTCTTCTGAACACCATGCTACATTTTTTTTTTTTATACAATTCATCTTTTGAGGGAACATTTCAAGGGGGCAGGGAGTAAACTAAACTCCATTGTCGCCACTCTTACGTATGTACATATAAATGGCAACAAAAAGGATCCAGCGACTTCATAGTCACACATGTTACTATTTCACACATTGACAAGGTTTTGAACCCTGTTAATAATAATATACTTAAAGGTGATGTACACGATTGGAAATTCTCAAATTTTTGTTTTAATGAATTATAACAAAATACCTAAGTACATTGTAAGTTAATAGTAGTCTCAAGTCATCCTGTGAAATTATGGCACCAGGTGTGCTGTTGTCAAGAAAAGTGGAAATTTATATCGTTTTCCAACGATTTCAAGCTGGAAATCATTGGAAAACTGCCCTGTAACCTTTAGTCAAAGCACGCTTGGCTACCCGGACGAGTGACGCGCTGGACATGCTGGCATTCATGGCACATCATAATATTATGTCCAGGTGCTAGCCACGCACGCCTTGACTAAAAACTATCATCCACCCCGACAGTTGGAAGTAAGCGCTGTTTTTCTCTTGGTTTTTTCGCCATCCAACAATGCAAAACTTTGAACAGGTGAGTGGAACGATATTTCCTATAACATACTAACCCCCAAATCTGCCCATTTTGAAAATTCCAACAATAACCAATCGTATACACGGCTTTTAATATAACTATTTTGGAAATATATCACATTGGGAAATAATTCTTGAAGCTGAAACTATTGAATTTGTCGACACTTTGTTGATACTAAATAACACCCCCCCCCCCCCCCCCCAAATACACAACTTTGTCATGCAAGATTGTGACACGTTTTTCTAATTACGCAAAAATCAATTAGCATCTCATCACACAGGTCTGTTGTGTAAATGAAAATGCACAAATTAATTTGCGTAAATTTAGAATAATGTTGCGGACTATGTCACGTATGTGTAAATTAGCCTGAAGACTAGTCTGCTGGGCGAGTTAAGACTCTCCTTATATACAGTGAGTGCAACACTTCCGGATCACTTTTTATACAAACCGGTGCATGCCCACATAGACTCAATTTCAAGTTTTTGTACAGTTTTGGTGCAGGCTTAAACACAACAATTCCAGATCATTTGCAACAATTCCGGATCACGCATACGCTTACCACCTCGCACGTGCTGCCTTTATACGTGTGCTGCACTTCCAGAGCAGCCTGCATTGGGCCTAAGAGTCTGTGCATCTTAATCATTATTAATAATACAAAAAAATAATAATTCACCGGAACAAGGCAAAAACCAAATTGTTGGTGTTAGATTTAATAAACATCCCATTGATGCAAAAGTTAATACGACTGTACAGTAGGTCCTACAAGAAAAAAATCGAAATGATACGTCAATAAGTGACGTGGACCC
Organism: Hippasteria phrygiana; assembly: GCA_037893225.1. Taxonomy (NCBI): domain Eukaryota; kingdom Metazoa; phylum Echinodermata; class Asteroidea; order Valvatida; family Goniasteridae; genus Hippasteria; species Hippasteria phrygiana. The sequence continues at coordinate 456,370 of JAZGUH010000608.1, read as the reverse complement.
ATGGAAAAAAACACAAGTGCCGTGATTTTCTACCTATGCAAACAGTCGTGATCCGCAACTGTCTTAAACGTGCATGAAAATATTTTGTTAAATACAGCAAGTGAGTAAATTCACTTGCCAAAATATTTCCATCTGTGACATTAGCCCTAGAAGGACACCATGATATGGCGTCCTAGCGCCAAAGTATGCAAAACAGTCCTAGGCTAGAAACTGAAGATCAAAAATCACACTTCACCTGCATAAATATTCATGGCATCATCTCTGTCACGCAGTTCAACAGCCCATCTCCCATCTCGGATAGAAATATTCCTCCAAGAATGTCAAGAACAGGAGACATTTGCAGCGCAAAATCGTCTCCACGCGACGCTGACTTCACGAACAAGCGGAGCAATACCCACAGCTGGAACATTCATCAACAGAGGGTGCCATTTACAGTCGCCGTGCCATGCACGGCCGGGCACACGCGCCGCGCGGTGACCTCCTGTAAATTGCACCCTCTGTTGATGAACGTTCCAGCTGTGGGTATTGCTCCGCTTGTTCGTGAAGTCAGCGTCACGTGGAGACGATTTTGCGCCGCAAATATCTCCTGTTCTTGACATTTTTGGAGGAATATTTCTATCCGAGATGGGAGATGCGCTGTTGAACTGTGTGACAGAGATGATGCCAAGAATATTTATGCAGGTAAAGTGTGATTTTTGATCTTCGGTTTCTAGCATAGGACTGTTTTGCATACTTGGGCCAAGGACGCCATATCCCTTCTAGGGCTACTGTGACATATAAGATTTTTTTCTATCACAAAAACTTAGTAAAGTCAATAACAAACTACGAATGTTAACTACATGCCGGGGGAAACAACAATTTTAACTTCCATTTCGGAAAGAGTTCCATATCCAGCCGGAGCCATCACTTAGACCTCGTGCACAAAGTCTACTATGGGCCATCATGCATGACAGAAAAAGTCAAAGTATTTTCAAAGAAAAGGTCGAATATTTTCCCCTCCTAAATTCGTGTTTCTTTAGCAGATTTACACTTTTTGATAGTTTTTAAGTCATATTAAGGCAAAATAAGTGATGGCCGGATATGGTACTCTTTCCGAATATATAATAGGCCTATCAGTATCAATCATATTCAACCACGCAAAAAATGCAGACACGCATGCTGAACGCTGCTACACCCAACTTTAGTAAATGGTTTATTCTGCACCATTCTACACCTGTTAATCTATAGACAGATAAAACGACATTTCTTACTATGCAACTATTATAAAACACACACACACACACAAATGTAGATAATTCCGTATAAAATGCAAAAATATATACGCCTTTCTTCAACCACTCTGGACCATTCTTACCAAACCAATACATGTAATAGTCTGGTGCAGCATGCATTCTGCAATACTATACTATAAAAGCGCTACAAATTTACAAAGAAGACGTGATACCGTTTTCAACAGATAATGCGACTTCCGCTTCCATACAGAGGGCGCCCTTTCTTAAGACTGCAATAATTGTCTGGTCGAGTCCTTCGTGATCTCTTTATGAGTACGCCAAAGATCCTAGAACGGGCAAGATCGGACACTCCACTGAAAAACTGAAACAGAAAGTAGTTGATAAAAAAATTATGACCAACCGAAGTGTTTCTTGTTATTTACAATGAAGAAAACAAAGATTTGGTGCTCCGCACTGAATTAATTCCACTAAATGACAGCTCCAAAAAAAGCGGCAAGGATTTACATACTTAATATTTCTCCCTCCTTTTTTCTTTTTCTATCGTTATTTAGTCATTTATTTATTAATATAGTTCTATGATTAATTCTGAATTTCTGTTATTCAAATGTGCAGGAAAAACCTTTTGCAAATATCATTAAAAACAAATATATGTGTACATATGGCACAAAACTAAAGTATTTCTCAGTAATTGATCAATAAAAAATCATTTCAAAATAGAAACAATTTGGTCAGACACGTCAGACACCGTTAGAGCATATCTTTCTTACCGGCACTTTGGCTACTTTTTCTGCAACCGATTGCCTTTAAACTTGGCAGACAGTTTGAACAACTGCTCACAATGTGTGCCGAACTTTTACATCATAATGACGTCATCACTTGTCACGTGACGTCATCTTAAAGGGGCATATGTAGAGCATATATCTACAGAAATACAAGTCCGATTAAGTTGAAAAGTAATATCTAGGTAGCCCAGTAAGATTATCCTAAGTTTTCTGTATCTCGAATGCTTCTAAGCCGGCATTAGCCTTTTAGAGGTATGGCGGACACAATAGGATGGCGCTATTTCATTTGGGTAAACCTTTTGTATGGCACAAAAGGCATACCCAAATCAAATAGCGCCCTCCTATTGTGTCCGCCATACCTCTAAAAGGCTAATGTGTTATAAATACAAATTGATGTAACATTATGGTGACGTCATCATATGATTTTATAGTAATTTTTAAACTTTTGAATCTTTAAGCTATAGGGCCTATCTTTTCAACTGAACATGCTAATTTCGAAATTCTTTTTGTAATTCTTTTTGAAATAGGATTTTTAGGTCATAGGTAAGCAAGTTTTGTGTTCTGTAATTTGGGAGGATCTAACATAACTTTCAAAAATAATTTTTTATTTTGTTCCAATCAAGTAAATTTATCTCAATCATCAGTTCGATAAGATTTATGGATTACTTTACATATAATTTCCAGTTTATAATTTCCAATGTAATAAAAGATGCGTGCTGTAATTTTCTACTGCTCAAATATAGTTTGTTTCAGCCGTCCATTCTTTAAGGTTTAATGCTTATGTCTGTCCGTAATGACGTGTATTGCGTTAATTACTGGTTTTCCGTCTTTAAACACTATATGGGGTATGCCTCGCTCTCACCCACCGCTCTGTGTGTGTTTGCCTTAAATTGTTAATTAAATTTGGTATTTATACGGTGGTAGCCGCCACCGCGGACAAAATCCGTCAATAAATGTTTACCACTAAACTCGTATGCTGCCCTCTACAATTTGTCCAACCCAACCAGAGGAGTATTTGTTTAAAAGTACTACCGCCCTCTTGCGCTAAAAAGTTGACAGGTTTGTCAATTGCGGCAGACAAACTTTTGGCCAACAAGATTATGTCAGACTTGTCTTGCATTTACCCATACCTCCCTAGGGTGTGTACAAAATCATATTAAAATTGCAGGATTCAGTACTGTTAGGGTTAATAAAACCATAATTATATACTGTAATAAAAATATACCAGTAAGACTTCATCAAATAACTCTCTTCATTCAAAACCAGCATCCTAATGTCACAGTAAACAACTTTATGCTGATGTTGCGCCTGCGCTTCTTTTTATGGCCTGATTAATTCATGCATGAATGAATGTGCTGAAAAGCGTTCTTTTGTTTGCCATTGACACTCTCACTTTCAACCCAGAAGTGCACAGAACAGGCTAATGTGAAATTCCTCTATTGTGGACTTTACTTTCCTTCTTTTATTCTCCTTTGTCCCCATTGAAATCTAAAAAGCCATAGCGTTAACTCTGTGGGGTATAGGTCGATTTCTAAAGACACAATTGCAGAGTAGCATTGTCCCCATTATTACCCTTTCTTCTATGTGCCCAGAAAAGAGACTAATGTAAGAAAGTGTGTAAATACCTGCAATCACCGACCTCCCATTGTTCCTCTTTTGTAGTTATAACTTTAACTTTTTCAGAAGACCTCCCATATGTTTTGTACACGATTTTCAATCCTGGACGTTCGGTCAATCGTGGACGCTTTGTCTACGCCCTAAATCTTTTGTCCCGAGTCTACGATTGCCGGTATTTACACACGCATACACAATTAGCTCTACATTACTATCCTTGCGTGGACATTCCTTTATATTCGTATACTTAAGAATTCTCGGCCAAAATACTCATTTTTCTCATATCCAGAAAACAATTTCAACCCCAATTTTTGATAGTGGCACCCTGAAGTAATTCCCTTTATTCTCCTACAGATAACTCTAACCCCATTTTCCCTCTAAACCCCTTTTTAAGAGAAGGGAAAACAAAATGTGGACATGGGCAAGTTCACGCAATGTCTTCGCTACCTGCCTAACGTGGACATCTTTTGTTCCAAGGTCCACACAACGTATGTAACGCTTGTACACCAACCCACCAACATACACAGACCTCCTGTTGTCCCTCTTTTGTTTGTACTTTAACTTTTTAGGAAGACCTCCCATACGTTTTGTACACAATCGTCAATTGTCGACATTCGGGAATTGTGCAACCTATTGTCCTCTGTCGTTCAACGGCCCCTATCGAATGCAAAAAGAAACTCGCACGCACAAACCACATACACATTTCATTTTACGGAGTACATGTGTCGCGAGAAAAACTTATCTACTTCACAGCGCGGATGTGCGACTGCCCTTTTCACAAAGTTCTTACAACCCCCCCCCCCCCCCCCCCCCCCAAAAAAGAACCTTGATACGCCTATCGCCTCTTGACTTCCATCACTACATTAAGAAAATAAATACGTGTCAATTATACACATTTTCACATTAATTACGCGATACCCGCTGCTGCACTGCATTCGATTCGGCCAGCAAGCTCGGTAGTCGAGTGATTAAGACTCTGCACTAGTAAGCAGGAATTCATGGGATCGAATCCCGACCAAATAAGCCTGTGAATTTTTCGCACACGCTCTCGGAAAGCACCGAGTATACAGTGTGTTTCATACATTACGTTAGCATAGGGCAAAAAAAGGAAAACTCTTATTAGGACCATTATATCAATTTTTTTTTAAATTAGCCAACTGTTAATTTATGTAGCCTTGAATTTTAATATACCCTCTTTTTTTCTTGTTTACCCAGTAATTTGGTTCTTATCCAATTTAATAACAACTATACATTCTACACAAAGTATTTAAAATTTAAACCCCAGAAAGACTTCTACAAATGATTTACAAGACACTTTTCTTTCAATTTCTCAACAATGTTATATTACCTTCGTTTCAAAACAACTCTCATTTCAATAAATTATATATATATGTTTGTAAATTATACACTTTCAATTAAATATAGCAAAATTACAGAAGTTATGCAGCACAAACACTAAATAACCGCCCATTTGTTACATCGAAATCCCTTCAGGAAAATACATCTCAATTGCCTTTTATAGACCCAATACCTCCATCAAAAATGTGCTCAAATAACTTACTTTTTAAAGTGAACAAAGAAACTGGCACGAGCGGGATTCGAACCTGCGACCTCCGGGTTACCGTACCGGCGCTCTACCAACTGAGCTATCTTGCCCTATGTTGGCGGTCTCCCAAATTGTCAGTATCTTTGTTCGAGTGGGCGCCAGTCAGAAGTCATAAACCCAGAATGCCGTGTAGCCAGGGATCACACCCAATTTTACGATACAACCTGGGAAGCGACATTGTGGAGATCACTCAATGAGGATACGACTTTTTAATTTATAATTCGTCACACAAAAATTAAAAAGTCGTATCCTCATTGAGTGATTTCCACAATGTCGCTTCCCAGGTTGTATCGTAAAATTGGGTGTGATCCCTGGCTACACGGCATTCTGGGTTTATGACTTCTGACTGGCGCCCACTCGAACAAAGATACTGACAATTTGGGAGACCGCCAACATAGGGCAAGATAGCTCAGTTGGTAGAGCGCCGGTACGGTAACCCGGAGGTCGCAGATTCGAATCCCGCTCGTGGCAGTTTCTTTGTTCACTTTGAAAATGTATTCAAATTTACCTAGTCAGTTTCCCTTATGGATTGTGTGACGAACTTACTTTTTAATTAGAAATATAGTTTCTACTTCAATATAATCCATATCTATAATAAACTGATTTCAAACTATAGATATGTAAACACGCTTCATTTCTCACTGATACACTTCCAATACTGGTACAATCAAGCTTATAAATATTAAACAACCATGATTTATTAAATTAACTTTAGGAAACTAGAAAAAAACTCGAGTAAAACAAACTCTTTAAACTCAAAAACAGATATATAAACATTGTTACATCAACTTTAACAACATTTCAAAAAGCTAAAGTAAAATAAGTCAAACGCCTAAACCAAACAAGAACAGATGCAAATATTAAAAGAGCACTTTTTTGGCTTACATTCACTTTAGGAAAATATAATACTCAATTACATAATTATGTAAACTCTTTAAACTAAGAAACATCAAAACTATAACAATAATATGCTCACTCTGTCTTTGAACCATGGTATATTACTTTCAAAGTACTTCAGATATTATTTCCCCCCCCCCCAACAAAAAACACAAAAATAGTCAATTGATATTAACCCGTAACAACATTTACTTGCCACTCAATGATTACCTCCAAGCACCAAAATACTCTCCAATGGCCAATACGTATTACTCATATTTCTTTGCAAAATAACCCGATACAAGCAACACCCTATGGATAATTTATTGGCAATTAACAATTTTTCACGCAAACGTCACGCAATAAATTAACATTTATATGACAACAACATCTAACACCAATACAATGCTCCTATGACAATCGTTCATGGGAACGATCTTTTCGTTATTGCCAAGATTTTCAAATACATAGTATCCTTAGTAAAAATAGGATTTCAGGTAAATAATAAAATCGCAATACATGTATACATGTGTACATGTATGTACACAGTACATGTGTACAAAATTACCCAATGGCATATATAACTCCAATCTTAACCAAAATTATTAAAAAATTAACAGTTTAAAACCTACCCCTTTGAGATTGCTTCATAATTTCCGCTAAAAAAACACGTTAAATTTTCAGTTTTACCGCCATCAGACAAACAGTTTTGAAACATCACCAGCTATTTTTTGTCAATTTAAGTGAAAACCGGCATGACTGCCAATTTTCAAAAGACCATTAAATGGCCAAATTTGTTGATGTTCAATGCTTTGGAAAGGTAACATCATAAAGAATCCAAATTTACTATTACTTTTCATGTCGGACTAATATGAAATAGGATAACCTTTTCAACTTGAGTCTGACCTTGTGGATCACATGACCTTCACACAAACTTGAATGAAAATTACACCCCAAGATGTTTTCTACAAAATATCCCCAAATTGGGGATACAATATCTATCCTTTGGTTTCTAACTCATCTCAAAGTTACCATACATGCTGCAAAATAAAATTTACACACACATATACACATACTTTCAATCCACTACTACACTGCACACAGATATCACATTTTCCAACACATATGCCGACTTTGAGATAAGCTACAAACCCCCAAAACAATATTCTACACTCAATATTCAAATATTTTGTACAAAACAGGTTGGGATATAACTACTTTCATCCAAATCGTCTCAAGGTCACATGACCCACAAGGTCAAATTCAATTTAAAAATAAAGGTCAAAATGTCATCATACTTCAAATTACTCTGACATAAACAGCAATTGTAAATTTGGATTCATTATGATGATACCTTTCCAAAGCAACCAAAATCAACCAATTTGGCCTACAGGTTATGGGAATAATTATGGACATTTGACGGCCACACCCATTTTGGTCAAAAGCACCACAAAATGGCGGGTGCCAACACAAAAAAATGTCGGTCCCATGCCGCTAAAACTTCACACTTCACCTTTTCCAGCCACAATTACCCCACATACTAAATACAAATAAATTTGCATAGGGTGATATTTAACATATTGGGTGGTTTGACACAAAATGACCCAACTGTTCAATCCAACACTTGCACTGCCACTGCCAATCAAATACAGCATTTTCAATGCTAACTCCACCATCCTAACTGCTAATCCAACTGTTAATCACACATTTCCAATGTTGCTTCCACACTTTCAAACTCAACACTTCATAAAATGTTCCATCAACACTGAAATTGTACAAATAAATTCTGGATTGCACATTTACAATACTGTATCTAACACTTTCAATACTGTTGTAAAAAAACAAATCAATCCATATATTAGATACACCACTTCCATATTTAAAGCACACACTTGAATTATCAATGACATGATTTTCACTTTTGAAACTGCTTTTCCCTATAATATTTTCATACTGATTACTGATTGATACATTTCAATGTATAGCCAGTTGACATTAACCAAACATTCCTATATGCAATTTTGAATACATGTCATCAAAAGAACTTTCAGGTAAAATCAAATAAACCATACATAAATGCAAAAACACGAGATAAAATTTTACTCTTATCCATAAAGCACTTTTTTCACTAAAATACACAATGTAACTAAAGTAATCATTTCATTTTCATGTTTTGGTAAAAGAACTTCCAAAAAAAATCCCACACATGAAATGAGCTCAAAAGGATACTATTTATTGAAATTCTTCCCAAATCCATCACATAATAAATTACTATACCTCATACATATTAATGATCGATAGCACAATTCTCACTGGTCCATTGACCATCACATGCCAAATGCTATTTTTAATGTTTAACTCTTTGCGTACAGATGACGCCAAATGGCGCCAAAAAAAACCAGCGCTACCAGGCCGAAATAATGCCTATAGCCGCTATTTGTGCAGTTTCAATCCATTGTTGGATTATTGTATATATTACGCTTGGCTGCACAAGCCTCTTGTGTCTATTTCGTTGACTACACAAACCGCTTGACACCCCGACGCCTCACTATAAATCACCGTACTCAAAGAGTTAACAAGCACGCAAGTATTCACGCACAAGGTAAATATGCATCCTTAGTACACTGTTGCATAGGTTACCCAAGCAACAGTGTACTACACATGCACTTTACGAACAAATCATGCAACTGTCGCACAGGTGTAGTATGCACACGCAAACATCAGCCAAGCAAGCTACACACAAAAACATGGTTGCACATGTAAATGTTAATTTTCCCAAGCTCACTGATGCCAAACTAGACAATATTGATGGACTCTAAAGATGCCTCCTGTACCAAAACAAATTGTCGAAAAATAACTATTTACAATTGTAGTTACTATATTGCAAACGAACTGAACTACTGAGGTTAAGCAATAATACTCTTCTGGTAACCTGGACAACTTTCTCTTAACATTTAGGTGCATACTCCAATAAAAAAAATGTGCGACTCAATATGTATGAGTTATAGTAAAACAAATATCACATGGTTTATTTCAGGTGGACAGTCAATATTACCTCCCCTCGGTATTTGGACTTGCCTCAGAAATTACTTTGTCAACATCCAATACATCAGACAGTTAATATCAACTGTCCACCGTCAAACCATGGTATAATTGTATACTGTTAAATTGAGGTTTCAAACACTCAACCCAAAATACTATGTGCTACTTACTCCAAATTCCTACACAAAACAAGAGCACAAAAAATGTTGTTCCCTATTAACCCTAACACCCAAGGGTATTTTGGCTAGAAACCCTGCCAGACGCATCAGATTGCATACTTTGTCACATTGACTTGTGTGCAGAGTGCAGCAAAGTGGAGTTGTCACCACAGATGCACTTTGCTGCATCTGGCAGGGTTAGGGTTAATGCACTAAACATCTCCACATATAAACCCTTAAAATGTATCCACACTCAGACATTGACACATTCGATTTTTCCAAACAAAATATACACATTACTTATGATTATACACTAATACCATTTCAGTCAACTGACAGACACAAAAATACCAACTCCATAAAATCTTAAACCTAACTCTTAAATCTTCATAAAAAACACTGTTACATTATTATAACACTTTTACCTCAAACTCCATAAGCTTCACATCTCTTCTCCTCCATCATCTTCAGGGTCAATCCTACATGGTGACAAATATTTCAAAATATTTATTACACATCACTTTTTAAAATATTCTTATATACATTATGTGTTGTAAATTCACATTCACTTCAGAGCGACCCAATAGTATTATATAATGAAATCCATCAATACTTTGCCAGCACATTAATGTAACCTGCCAAACTCCATCAAAATCCGTCACCCATTTTCATCGATTATAAGGAACTTGGCCTGCTTTGACTAAATATTAATGGAGTATAAACGACTTGGACCTGAAGGCCTAAACTAAAACATGCATTGGAATTGGTGAATTTTGGTGGATTTAGTCCAGTACTTACTAAAAATAATAATAATAATAACCCTTTCCAAATGAGGTCACCACAACAATTTTGTTTGGTCTAATACTAAGTAATATTGTTTCATACTCCAAAATTTAGAAACATACAACACTTCAATTTCTTTCAAAGATTTTCTATTATATACACTACTCTTGTATATTTATAACTTTCTAAACTGAATAACAAGTCATTTCTGTCAAATGATCAAATAGCATTCATTTGTGCTAAAACTCACTTATAAATGTCACTATATATGAATCACTCAAAAAAATATATTTTAAATAAAACTTACATCTTATTCACATCACTGATCTCGCCAGTTACCTCGGCAAAGTGGATGGTTACAAACTGAGGAAGCAGTTGTTGGAGCTCATCTAGACTACCCACTTGTAGTTCTACTAGGAGCTTATCTCTGTTCACCACATAATCTCTGTCGTCGTCTGTCAGCAGAGACAAAGTATGGCTGTAAAATAACAGAATAACAATATTATCTACACAAAAAAATCATCTTCATTATTATAATGAAATCAATGTTGAGACACCCATCAATTTACATTTCACAACACTGCCTTTAAAAACAAATGACACTGAAGTATAAAACAAAACACCATAACTACCAACACACACACACAAAACAGACATTAATCCTAACTCCCAACATCATTCCCCCCCCCCCCCCCCCCAATGTAACCTGGATCATCCAACATCCTCTGATTTCAAAGTATTCAAATTGCATATAACCTGAATCCTCAAAAATTCTCTTATGGAGACCATAGCATGAATCCTGCAAAATCTTCCAGGTTTTTGGTATACCCCCAGTAACCTCAATCCTCCAAATTCCTCAAACATCAAATTGGGCCTGATGACCTGGATTACATAGTAATCCTACCAACAGAACTTTCTACAGCACACAACTATATCTCAAAATCAAAGAAACCATAACTTTCACATCAATACTACATCTACTTTCTTCTCTTAACCCCCTCCCATACCTCCTTCCCTCTCTTAACCCTTCCCAAACCCCCAATTTTTTCTCCAACTATACACACTTGTATTGCTTCTGTCTACTTTGTTTTCAAATCACTTAATCAATCTATACATAATACCTGTATATATCATATCAACATGTACACATTTTTCCAGACAAATTTTGACTTTGTTTCTACTACTTATAATACTCACTAATTGTAACAATTCATACACATTTCTTTTAACTTAATTTCCTATTTAACAAAAACATAATACTTACTTTGTTTCCTCGGAAAATCCCTTTATGTTTATTTCTGCAATCTTCTTCTCAGTTGGGATCTACATTAATAACAAAAGAAAACTTCTCTTGTAAGGTCATTACAGTATACATGTAGAACTACTTCCACTCTACTGACAGAAACACCTCACAATACATCCTGTCACCTCCTGCATATTCACATACAAATATTCTCACATACCACATGTAATGCGCACACACACACACACACACACACACACACACAAGTGTGTAAACACCGGCAATCGCAGACCTCCCATTGTTCCTCTTTTGTTTATACTCTAACATTTTCGGAAGGCCTCCCATTGGTTTTATACACGATTTTCAAACGTGGACCTTGACCCAATCGCGGACCCTATTGTCCTCTTTGTTAAAGGTCCACGTTCTGAATAGCTATACAAACGCACACATACCCTTTTTTGCATCCCTGTGGAGACATGGCATTGTTCTCCCCTTTGTCCCTGCAGTTAAGCAAACCCCATAGACTTAGTACACAAAATTCCTTGTGGAGACATCCTAACCCATACAATTGCCCTGTGGAGACCTATTCAGTCCCTTTGTGCGCATTGTGTTCATGTCTCCACAGGGTACGGAATATCTGTCCACCCACACACACACACACACACACATATACCTTTTTTTGCAGCCCTGTGGAGACATGGCATTGTTCTCCCCTTTGTCCCTGCAGTTAAGCAAACCCCATAGACTCAGTACACAAAATTCCTTGTGGAGACATCCTAACCCATACAAATGCCCTGTGGAGACCTATTCAGTCCCTTTGTGCGCATTGTGTTCATGTCTCCACAGGGTACGGAATATCTGTCCACACACACACACGTTTGTAAACACCGGCAATCGCGGACCTCTTATTGTCCCTCTTTTGTTTATACTCTTAACTTTTTCGGAAGGCCTCCCATTGGTTTTGTACACGATTTTTAATCGTGGACCTTGACACAATCGCGGACCCTATTGTCCTCTTTGTTAAAGGTCCACGGTCTGAATAGCTATACAAACGCACACCCACCCACATATAGTTGTTCCGTAATTGTGGGTACTACAAATGAATTGTCTCATGCTACTATATAGGCACCAAAAATTGTGGAAACAGCAGAAAGCCCCCATTACTCGGTCCTACTTTGTCTAACAATAACGAACTTCCCCATAACGCAGTCACGGCTTGATCATCACCTACATGTACACAGACGTACCAGCTTGCATACCAACTGTAATTACATTCCTTACTATTCATCAGTGTTGTAGGTCTCGACACCGGTCTCGGTCTCGAAAACGGTCTCGAGACCAGTTTTTCCTGGTCTCGGTCTCGGTACCCTGTGGTCTCGGTCTTGGTCTCGATACCCCATGGTCTCGGTATTTTACTGGTCTCGGTATCGAGACCACCAATATTTTATACAAACAGCACATGTGCAGAATCGATTACAGCATGCTCGAATCGACTAGAAATGTATAATTGTGCAGTATATGACAACTTCTTGTTTACAGAATCGATTACAGTATGCTCTACTCGACTAAAGATTTATAAACGTGCAGTACATGACATGATGACAACCTCGTTTCTTTGCCGTGTACGCGTGCCCAAACGTACATGTAGCACATTAGCTTCATGTATGGGAAGTTGGGAACGACATGCTCAAATACACGAACTACGTGTACATGTATTACGATCAGCAGCGTGTACTCTATATCGCGTAAAGCCATCGCGATCGTTTCTACCGAACCGATATACATGTAATGTAAACAAAACCGGATAAATGGTCAGTTAACCGTGTAACCGCAGCCTTATTGTTGATGTCAATAAATACGGTTTACTTGTACATGTACATGTATACTCCTTTGCACATAATGCATATGGAAATTGTTGATCTTTTTGCATTCTTTTATTTTGTAAATGACATACAAGGTCTCGAGGTCTCGGTCTCGGGCCATTAGGTCTCGGTCTCGGTCTTCCACATCTCGGTCTCGGTCTCGGACCATCAGCTCTCGGTCTCGGTCTCGGACTTCGGAATCTCGACTACAACACTACTATTCATGTAGACCAGAAAAATCACAGACAAAAATAATTCAGCTTGCACTGTCAACACTCTTTCAACCCAATTCTTTGACCAAAATTTCCAAAAATATTCACCTTCATTTTGATACGAAAAAAACTAACTCCAAAATGCCTCTAAACCTGTTTTCCACACCACAGGAAACCAGTTGTACAACTCCAAAATATTTTACACTTCCTGCACCCTGTTGACCTCTTTTGTTCATAGGTGCACAAAGACCCTGGAGAGGGGGGGGGGGGGGGAGAACTCACTACAAATGGCCACACAAGGACATACCGTAAACATGCATCGGATTTTAGACAGTCCGGTATATCAATGACCCCCTTTCCCCCCCAATTAGTAGTATACTCATCGGTTGTAATTATAGCCTCTGTATTGACATGGGAATTTTATCACATATTGGTATATGAATGAGTCGTCAATTTCCAAGATTGAGTGGTAGTAAATAACATTAAACATCGCCCGAGAGGCATCATTATTCCCAACAGCAAAATATTCAAACATGTGCGTACATATATACAGTGATTGCAAACATCTGCGTTGTCTGCATTATACACTCACCATATCGCATATATACCATGTATAATACCAGACAGCTCATACACCGTAAATGTATTGCACGCGTGTCGAGTGTGCACACAACCTTCCAACTTCTGACCAAGACCTGCCGATTTCTACTTATAGGTGTAGCTGTATACGGTATTTTGATGGGTCAATATCTAAGGTTGGTATATCAATGGGTGATATTTTAATCTAGTATCATGGGAACCTATTATTAGTTTATGCATAGGATAATAAGCAAGTTCAAAGTGCTATAGCCATCGGTCTTATCTCAAAATCATGACATGCACCCCCTACCCTAAAAAAAAAAAGAGTACCCCCGGGACAAAGAGTATATAAACTTACAGCACACCACTTCCTGTATAACATACATCATACACAACATCCATCCTCTGTTCATAATACATAACACATCCCATTGGTTTTATTTCAGGCATCCTCAGTTCGAATCATCTTCTCAATTACACAATTACACTTCACATGTCTCTCTTCAATTTACACCATAAACAAACCCACACACAAATACAACTTCATACAAATGTGTTCTATACATGTAGATGGTGTAAATTCAGCATTTGCTATTGCTCCTTACCAACAATCTTTTGTTCCTACATTGATTTTTTCAAACAACTCTGATTGCTTTTAAGAAATTTTCTAATCAAACATCTTACACATTAGTCCTTTTCCCAATTATACTCATATTTCATGTGTCCATCATCTAAAAACACCATAAACAAATTCACACACTCCTTGCCATCTCTGTGTGCACCTGAAACAAAACAAGTCATGCAATACAATGCAGATTCAATAAGTCTTCTGCGGACTAAACCAACTCCACACAAGGTTCCTCCAATCTGAAAAACAGATATAACATATTTCTGCATAAAAGCTACAATGTATATGTCGCAAAATGAAAATGAACACTTCACAACATCATGTTAACAATCTTTCATTGAAAGGGTCTTCACAATGCAATTATTCATGAATTTTTCTCTGCACTTATTTTTTACGCGAAAACAAAGAAATGTCCACATCAACTATGTTAACCCCAACAGTACTCAACCTGTCAAAACCAAACAGCATGTTTGGTTAGAATCTGTTAGGATGGGTACTGGACCCCCAAACTGAGTTTGGCATACCACCAGAATCAGAGTCCAACAATTTGTGTGTACAGTTTATCATATGGTGTTGGAAATTGCAAGGATAGGTATGGTTCTTAATTAGTAAATTATACTACGGAGTTAGGAGTAAGTTGTTACAATAAAACACAAACATACAAATTGCCTTTCACCAAAATGTTATCACATCACTTACCTCTACAGATGTATGTTGCGTTGAATTATATGAAGTCTCACCCCGAAATTCGTCTGTTGCTAAGTTGCTAATTCGAATGGTAGTCTTCTGCCCTGGGACTGCTCTATCCGCCATGTCCCCCCACAGATTGATTCTGATTTGCTTTTTTGGATCTTTTGAGTCCCTCAGACAGACCTCTTTCCTCTTTGATATGTCACTTGTCCTCACAGGTGACACCTACATACATAAGTCAAAAATCATAATAATTATTTCGACATTCACATTCACAATATTCAAAATACATATACTATTTCTTCCATCAAACTATAATCATCTCAGAATTGAAACAACACTTGTTGTAAATGTGGATGAAGTTTAAAAATTCTAAATTTCTATAACCAACGTCACCTGATGACACCATATCTTACATGTATTACAATAACTACCCACTTCATCCTAACCCACTTTACAATTGAAGCTATTATTAGCTTTGCACAAATCACCAAAAAGAATGCACACCTATACATTGCACTTACCCTCATCTCTACAAGTTGTTTCTCCCCAAGAATTACCCATTCTGACACAATTGACCAAATTGTTCATCTTAATCAGTAAACAAATTACTTTTACTCATTTGGCGTAAACAAGGTTCTAAGATTGCACATAACTTTCACTAAAAGACAAACAAAATACAACTCAAAATACATTAAATTAAAACAAAAAACATGTCACACTATATCACACACATGTAGGTTAACACATTACACACTTTTGCAAAAACTTATTTCTCACATCTCACAACTTCTCACCCATTATCATTTCTAAATAATTCAGTAAACACATCAATACTTCATTACATGCTGTTTTCAACAATTACACATTGCAGAAAATACACTCACCGTCTCAACAGTACCGGTCACTGAAATCCGCTTCTTTGGAGACACCAACAGTGCATCACTCACAGCAAGGTTCACAGAATTATAATACCTGTCTAAAACATCTTCAGCTGGCGTGAACAGCTCAGCTCTGTACACCTGCAAAAAAAGATACACTTGTACATGTTGCCACTTCAACCTTCATTATTTCTATTTTAAAGTGCTACCACATCGAAACTTCGTGAGCTTTTTGAGTCGAATGTTCAGCCAGCTCAAATAAAGCTGAAACACACAAAGGTCGCGTCCACCAAAGTGGTCCACAGGGAGACATTGAGCCCCAGGAGACAGTGTCAGCACTGGCAGCCTTGGAGCTACAGTATCTGTTGTTCGAAGTTAAACACCCGGCAGCCATCGCTGAAGAGGCAACTGTATTACATATAAACTACTATTTCACCATACAAAACCTTACACAATTTTCATATCCAAATGTTACCATAGCATTAACACACACATGGCAAAACCATACAGTGTAATGCTATAGCAACCTTATTGACATGGCAAAACCATACACATGGTTTAGTATGGTAAACATGCTTCACTGTGGTGTACAATATATGGCAAATGGTTTTGTATGGTGAATATACTTCATTGTGGCTTATCAACAGACTACATGTACTTGGGGCTATGGTAAGTTATATATAATGTATAAAAAGAAACACCCTAATTCTAAAATCGTATACATTTTTGTAGGCCTATTCATCAATGTTCCCCAGTACACAGTGGAGTTGGTTCACCATACAAAACCTTGCATCTGCCAGCAGACACAGCCTGTACAACCATACAAAACCTTACAGTGCCATACAGAGGTCAAGTTGATTTACCATTCATCACCTTACATAGTTCACTACAGGCAAGTCTTTTGACCATACAAAACCATACAGCTGTCAGGTTTTGTATGGTATACCTGCTGTACACTCAGTGACTCACTGAATGGTTTTGTATGGTAAATAAACTTTCTTATAAATTGCCTCAAGAGTAGGAGGGTTAAACTATTTATAGGCCTAACAACATTTCTGTGTTTGTTTTACTTTGTATATGATTTGAAATTGGACTACCAGGGAATGTAAAAAAAAAAAAAAAAACACCCGTCCACCCCCAACTGGCGGAAACATGTGCAAGACAACCAAACAATTTTTTGTGGGGCCTTATCCTCCAAGTAAACCTACCCTGGACTTGGTGGATAAACGCAAGAAAACATTCCCATGTTCACCGTTCACAGAATTGCAAAATGTTGCAACAAAGCACTGCCCCTCTGACAGCTTCACTCTGTGCACTTCAAAGCTTGTAAATAGCTCATATATGTCTGGGTTCTCCTTGGTGATGACATCAACACACCACGACTTCTTTCTCTTGACAGGGCTTGTCAAAACCTTGAATGTAAACCTGCACTGTACTGCCATCTGCAAATAAAAAACAATATATTACACAATTCCATCAAACTTTTTATCATCAACAATTTGAATGCAATTCCAATGCATCAACAAATATCAACAAACATTCAGAATAAACAAACCATCCATAAGCTTAAAATGCATCTTGAACCTGAAAAAAAAACCTATCAAACATTCACTGCTCCCATGCACATATCAAATGAACCACCCCGAACCCCCCCCCCCCACCCCCACCCCCACCCCCCCACCCCCACCCCCCCCCCCCCCCCACCAATCAAACATTTCTTTACACAAAAATATTCAAATGACTCTTGCAAATCAGTATTGCGGCAGTTCCCTCCTATATACATATATTGCCTTTTCCAAAAATCCAATTTAAGGACCCCAAATAAACTTGTCACCAACTGGCTAATTAAATACATACATATACATGTATTCTCAAAAATACAACTTCATGTCTATTTCACCTTCTTTTCAATTTTCATTTAGCCATTTTCAAAGATATATTGGTCTCTTTTTATTTTATTGCTCATGCACATTCCCACATTCTTGTGCAAAACTGTGATGTCACATCGGCCAGATGTTCCCATTTGCTTTGGCTACAAAAAATAACCACATTTGGCATATTTCGCTTTTAAAAACATTATTTTCTTTAGTGAATCATTGAT
Organism: Hippasteria phrygiana; assembly: GCA_037893225.1. Lineage (NCBI taxonomy): Eukaryota > Metazoa > Echinodermata > Asteroidea > Valvatida > Goniasteridae > Hippasteria > Hippasteria phrygiana. Next base: position 438,081 of record JAZGUH010000608.1, on the reverse strand, counting down.
CTCTCAGTTCATGACAGTAAACCCATTTTTAAGAAATAAGACATGTAGACCTTGTTCAATACAACTTTTAACAACCCTCCTACTATTTAAAAGGTCAAAATCAGTCAAAATTTCCTTCCACCTCCCCTGCTAATCTGCTATACTTTTACACAGACATGATCAGATTACATGTGGTTTTGTACTATGGCAGGAGGGTCAAAAACAATCACCTTGATTTTGACCCATACAACAACATGGCTCAAAATGTATGTTTACATAGGAGGGTTATTAATGAATTCTACATTTCCACTTTCAATTTCTTGATGCTTCGTTGACGCTATTGTTTTTGTTGACACTCGTTAATGCTAATTATTACAACATACAAACAGCTTATACCACAATCGTAAATTTGTCCATTTAGGGTATCTTCAAAATTGTACAAAATTTCTAACATGTCCTATGACATGATCGCCGCCCTCTTCATTTGACACCAACAATTCCTCATCGTGAGATGTCAGGTCATCACACCACCTAGCTAGATTTCAACCATCCAAACATAACATGCTTAGAATGCATGCTGGTTCATTTCCACATCCACAGTATACGCAACCGGGAGTTTCCAAGCTATATGTACTTAAAATGTACATGTACAGCTGTAGCTAGCATGTAGCATGCATATTTCAGCCTGGTCAGTTGAATCCAGCCAGATGTCCTGACTTCTCATGATCAGGCGATCATGTCAGGACATGTTTGCATTTTTCTCCAATTTTGAAAACACAGAAACAATATTGCAATCTGATGCCACTTTTTCCATTATATAAGGTCAGTGATTGGAAAAATGTTGAAAAAACATGAATCTAGGACTGAGAAACATTTCAAAAGCAATTTTATTAGAAAATCATATACTTTGCAAGGAAAGATTTCACCTACCAAAATCAGTCAGGAACAGCAAATTTTTGAAAATAACTATCCATCTGTGTTCACAATAAACCTTTTCGACATTCTCAATGCATTGTGGATTTGGAAGCCAAACAAACCATGTAATTTACACACAAACCTATGGCACTGTGAACCAATCCAAATATTAATAGATTTTATGCTAAATATCTGTCATGAGTTAAGCGATACACTTTTCACATTGCATGGAACATAAAGAAAGTAATAACCACAAAAATCAATTTTAAATGGCAATAAAAATAAAGGAAATAATTGGTGAATCCCTCTCAGGGTACCAGTTACTGATAAATGCAAATTTCTGGAATTAAAACAGCTAATAATCATGTCACATTATTAGCCAACCAGAAGAGGATTTTTGCAAGTATGACAACGAACATGTTACCAATGCGACCAATCACATACGTCCTTTCTAATGTGCTTGCTCTTCTAATGCCAGTTAAGCTGATGCAGTTCCCATGATGCTTTGAGAATATCAAAATGGTTTATTATATAAACACTTGGTACAACTTTAAAATTTGACAATTTTGGGGAAAATTTTCTTGAAATATAGGGAAAGTTTATCTTTTCTGTGTAAGATATGTCATTGTATATAGTGTACGGTATTTCAAAGTGTTCATGTTGATTTCTGCATAATTTGTTTCAGATTTTGCAGACATAAATCTTGAAATAACTGCTTTTGCCACATATTTAGACAATTGTTATCAACGATGATTAGTTATTTTGTAAGATTGCTCATCCATTTTTGTAGGTGGTATTAAACTTAAAGTAAAATCTTTACCTTTCCCTAGCTTGAAAATTCCAGCTCTAGGCTCAGACATGTGAGATTCGCCGACGAATCTCACATGTCATAAGCCTATGAGTATCACCCTATAAAAGAACTGGAATGTTCAAGCTACACTTTCCCCATCCATGGTCATGACTCTCCATACACAACTGTTGTGTTTATGGGTCCTTTCAAACCAGTAAATATGGAACGAACTCACCGTGTCTTTGTATAAACTCGTGCCATGGGGGCCGCCATTTTATTACACCTCTTTTCACTGTAACTTATGGAACATGCAGTTGGTGTTACTTAAAGAACGTGCAGTAAATGCATGGGCATACGTCATCTCCCCCTTTAGGCTGTTGACAAACAAAACTTGTTAAGAACATTAGCAATGAACAAATACATGTTGTTCACAGTAAACAAATGACAAAACTATTCTGCCATCAAAGCATATGTTGTGAGTGTTGCTGTGGAGGTTTGTTTTGGTCCGAAAGCACATCATAAAACTATTCAAGTACCAAACTCCTGAAAATGTCCAGATTTATGTTTAATCCAGAGTCCAGTTCATTACGGTGGAGAGTTTAATGTTCCAGTTCCATGTCAGGTTTAGTAGATCACATAATCATGGTGCCAATGTGGAGGTTTTCCTATGCGACGTGGTCTGACCATTGTTGGCTTAGGATCCTGTGGGTGCGTTGGTTCAGGTGGAGTCTGGACTTCAAGAACTGGTTCTGGTTCCGGGATAAGCAGTAAATGGCGACGGTTACGGCGATACTCTGCACCCTGAACGTTGACAATGTAGGAACGCGGAGGACCTGCTTTTCGTACCACTTCACCCACCGGACTCAGACGTGTTTTGTTGCGGATACGCACTGGGTCACCTGGGTGCAGCTCACACAGCTGGCGGACGCCATGCTTTTGGTTGAAGTAAGACTCATGTTTGGCCTTACGTTGCTTGTCGGCTGCCTTCAACTGGTGAGTGTTGACACCCCTGGGACGGAGATTTTGAGGGAGTGTTGGCAATGTGGTACGTAGTTCGCGGCCCATCAGTAGGCGTGCAGGGCCGAGGTTGAGGCCGGGGATCGGTGTGGATCGGTACGTCATCAATGCACGGAGAGGGTCAGACTGTCGTAGCATCGATTTAGCAATGTGGACTGCCTTCTCAGCCAATCCATTCGCCTGTGGGTAGTTTGGGCTAGACGTATGATGTTGGATATCATACTCACTGGCAAATTGGTCAAACTCAGTGAGGAACTGTGGCCCATTATCGGTGACGATGACCTCTGGTATTCCGAAACGGGCAAAAGTGGCCTTCAAAAAATTAATGACGGCCAAAGATGTTGTTTTCTGGAGATGATGGACCTCAATCCATCGCGAATAGTAGTCAACTAGAACAATGTAGTGTCTCCCATTGACCTCTGCCAGGTCACAGGCAAGACGTTGCCAAGGTCGTTCAGGCAGCGGAGTTGAGATCAAGGGTTCCGCCCGCTGTGCTGACTGTTTGGTCTGACAGAAGGGGCATTTCTCTATGTACTGGGCAATGTCGCTCCCAATACCTGGCCACCAAACGGCTTGGGCAGCTCGGGCTCTTGACTTGGAAATTCCTTGGTGACCTTCGTGGATTCTCAACAGCATTTCTTGGCACATCTTTGCTGGAATAACGATGCGGTCTCCATAGGTGAGGATTCCCTGGACTAAGCTGAGGTTGTCCTGTCTCTCCCAGTAGAACTTCACTGTTGCTGACTCAATGTCTTTTGAGTACTTTGGCCAGCCACTGCTAACATATGATGCAACTTGCACCAGTACTTCATCGAGGGCAGTTTCACGTTTAATCTCGTCCAACTTCCCCTGGGAAACTGGCCAGTGGCTTGTGACCATACGGACATGTGCTTCAACTTCGTCTGAAAGGTTGTCGCATTCAGTGACCGATGACTTCAGGGGTGCTCGAGACAGGGTATCGGCCACAACAAGGAGTTTGCCAGGTACATACTCTGCAGTGCAGTGGTACTTCATGAGACGCATAAGGAGCCGTTGACACCTCAGCGGAGCATCGCACAGGTCCTTTTTATTGATGAGTGGAACCAGCGGTTTATGGTCAGTCTGAATGGTGACATGAAGGCCTCGAAGGTATACATAAAACCTTTCGCATGACCACACCGAGGCTAACAGCTCTTTCTCTATCTGTGCGTAACGTTTTTCAGATGGAGTGAGACTTCTTGAGCAGTACGCCACTGGTTTCCACTGATTGTCATCTTGTTGCTGCAGAATACAACCACCCAGTCCATATTCGCTGGCATCAGCACTAACCATGGTTGGCTTATTTGGATCATAAAAAGCCAGAGCAGGAGCTGATGTGAGGAGTGTCTTGATGGTGCGGAAAGCCGACTGCTGTTGTGATCCCCACACCCAGCTGACATCACTCTTCAACAGGTCATTGATCGGTGCCGCGATTGAAGAGACATGGGGAATGAACCGAGACAGCCAATTGATCATTCCCATTAGTCGTTTTACTTCGGCTTTGGTGGTTGGTGGTACCATTTGAATGATCGCTGCTATCTTTGCAGGGTCGGCATGGATGCCATCTTTATCGAGCTTCATGCCGAGGAAATCCACCTTTGTTTGGGCGAATTTACATTTGTCCTTGTTCAGCTGTAGTCCGACGGTCTGTGCCATTTTGAGAACGCGTTGAAGTCGTTCATCATGTTCTTCCTTTGTGCGACCAGTGATTAGCACGTCGTCCATGTACACCACGACCCCGGGCATGTCGGTCAGCAGGTCGCACATGATGCGTTGGTATATTTCTGGTGCTGATGTGATGCCAAATGGAAGGCGCTTGAAGCAATAACGCCCGAATGGTGTAATGAAGGTGGTGAACTTCTGGCTTTCCTCCGTCAGTGGTACTTGCCAGAAGCCTTGCTTGGCATCAAGCAGGGAGAATATCTGGGCGCCAGCGACTTTGCCGAGGACTTCTTCTACGGTGGGTATGGTAAATCTCTCCCTAACAACGGCTTTGTTAAGTTGTCTGAGGTCTACGCATAGGCGAATGGCACCATTCTTCTTCGGTGCTATCACAATAGGCGAGCACCAATCAGTGGGGTCAGTGACACGCTGGATGATGTTCTGTTTCTCCATCCGCTCCAGCTCCTCTTTCAGTTGTGGCATGAGAGGAATGGGGATACGGCGAGGAGTCATGACGCAGTACGGGGTGGTCGCTTCAGCTATCTTGATTCTGACTGCATGTCCATGCAGACATCCGCCCCCTTCAAAAACACTCTCATGGCCCAGTAGAGTGTAGACTCGTTGCACCAATCCAAGCGAGTCACAGGCATGCTTGCCTATGACAGGTTCCCCCTGAGTCAGGATAAGGAACGGCAAGCTTTGAGTTTTGTCCTTGACTTGGCATAGTAGTCTCGTCTGGCCGATTGGTGTGGCTCTTCCCCCGAAGAATCCCGTAAGATGCATTGAGGACGGCTGTAGCGTCTTATCAGGGACGTTAAGCGCCTTGAAGACGTCAAGCGGGAGGATATTGACCTCCGAGCCAGTGTCAAGCAGGAATGACACAGTCTGTCCATGGACATACAGGTCTTGTCTCCAAACATCATCGATGGGCAGTTGCTGTCGGCGGATGGCACCGACAAAGAACTCATTTTCGGCAACGCTACCAGTTTCATCCTCCCATTCAGGATCAGTCTGGTGAACTGCTCGCATCTGTTTGGGCCTTGATCGGCAGACTTTAGAAAAGTGGCCAATCTTATTGCAGTCCTTACAGTATTGTCCTTTGGCTGGACATGTTCGGTGGGTAGAAGCATAGCCACAATTCTGGCAAAGGGGCCCACTCGGCCTGGGGTTCGAGGATCGCTGATCCCTTCTAGTTGGCGGTTTGGTGTAGCGATGACGTTGCTGCTGGCGACGCTGCACCAGGTGGACCGCCTGGGCTGTACTACTATCTCCCCTGGCCTTAATGTCCTGCTGATCCTTTGTCGCTGTTTCAAGCGTTTTGGCAAGTTCAATGGCTTTGGAGAATGTCAACCCATCTCTAGTGAGCAAGTGTTTCTGGACGAACTCACTGTGTATGCCACAAACTAGCCGGTCGCGGAGGGCATCATCAAGAAAAGCACCGAATTTACAAGGCCCAGCCAAGGCTTGCAATTCAACAGAATACTGTGCGACAGTCTCACCGGGCTTTTGATTGCGCTGATAAAATCTGAAACGTTCAGCGATGACCAGTCGTTTGGGTCCGTAGTGAGATTTGAGCATAGCACAGATTTCAGTGTAAGTTTTCTCACTGACCGCCACGGGTTCTGAAAGGCTCTTCACAGTTCTGTACACATTTGCTCCGATAGAACTCAGCAGAACAGCCGACTGCTTGGCTGGAGGAATGTCATTGGCCTTGAAATAAAGGTCCAATCGTTCGAGATAGTTGGTGATTTCCTCTACTTGGTCAAAGGGATCTAGTCGTCCGATCAAAAATGAACTAGAGGGCGCCCCCTGTGACTGTGACATGTCGGTGTAATGTTACGTGGCGAATCGGACGAAAATTACAAACGTTTGTTTGGCCACCAAATGTCCAACTACTCAATTCATGCTCAGAAATGTCACTGAGTATATCTGCTAACATTTACTGGGACCGCCGCTGCCACCATGTTGTGTTTATGGGTCCTTTCAAACCAGTAAATATGGAACGAACTCACCGTGTCTTTGTATAAACTCGTGCCATGGGGGCCGCCATTTTATTACACCTCTTTTCACTGTAACTTATGGAACATGCAGTTGGTGTTACTTAAAGAACGTGCAGTAAATGCATGGGCATACGTCAACAACCAACACAACACTAGCGATGGAGGAAGAAACATGACTGAGTAACCAAAGAAGTGGCATCAAAAAGATACAACATTCTTTCCAAAAACACCCCAAAAATGACAAAACATATCACACTCTCAAAATACCAAATACACTATCTATGACATAGCCTATTAACAACACTTTCAGATTATTAAATACTTACCCTGAATACCTTTCGTTTCCTCAACAAATTTCAACGCAACAAGAAAGAACTATGCTCACAAACATGACAAACCACGTACGTACGTACAGTGTGCGCTCGCCAGAGCTACATTCTGCGCGCGCATACAAACCACCATGACGTCGTCACATTCGGCTCCGCTCCGAGGAAGGGCGCCCCAGGCGGTACGTACGTAAACCCGAAAGTGCGGCTACAATGAACGTCAATTAGAATTACTTCACATCCAGTACAAAGCGGGCATTTCATTCAAGTTTAAAAACAAAACGCTGAAAGCACAAATACACTGAAAAATTATTTCAAACATACAGAAATAAATAATTTACCAAGTAGGGCCTAAATCAATAACAGCGAAGATAAACTTATATCTGTAAAAATAATAACATGATCACATTTACTAATGTCTCTCCATGCAAGTCGACTACTTAAAAATCAACAACATTTCTATTCTTCAAATAAGGATACCAGCATCAACTTTTTAGCATTGACAAACAAATTACACACTACAAAGATTTTAAGTCTTTTAAAACTGACTACGTCTATCCTAAGTAGAAATAGTATAATTCGCCTTTTGGAGTATTGAATTTGCCCTGGTTAAAGAATTATTTTTCAGTATGGGTTGATTTGGAAACGGATTGTATTTCAATATTTTAGATTTAGTCTGTAGGCCTTTATTTTTACAAGTGTTAACATGTTTATGACATGTCTGAGGGCCGCCATTATTATAGTGTTAATTTGAATCAATATTTAAATGAGGGTCTTGTTGATTACTGTTATTTTAATTGGCCATATTTTGTTTTTTGGGATACCTTCTACATATCGATTTTAATATGGTTGTGTTGAAATAATTAATCTACGTTTGTCTTTGGTGGGTGAAACCTCTGCCTTTTTACATTTTTATGTCGATTTTTATCCTAATCTTTTATCCGAATCCCAATTTTATTATGTACATTTTATATATTCTTAATATCCATTTGTAATATATGTAAATTTAGCGTTGTTTGTATTGCTGTTCATGTTTTGTACATCTCCTGTTTGTGTATTTTAATGTTAAATCTCACCCTCTGATCTGACCAAGTACTTCAATTCCCATCACACGATCTCATGCGTGCACCCAAGCAAATACATTTACATACACACCAGTGTTAAATCACCATACTTCACAAATCTTTTTAAAACACTCCAGATCACAACTCACACCCTTTAATAATTATTATGTACACAAAGTTAGTGTAGTCACTGTTATGAAATTCCCCTCATGAAATATATACCGCCCCTCATTCATGTACAAACACCGTCACAAACGCGAACAACGCCACGCGTCATTATTTGAATACGCATGCGACCTCAGCTCAACCCTGAACTTGTCAATGAATGAATCAAAGTTGTTTACACAAAACTTTGTTCTCGTTTACGCTCGTTATTTCGAGAGGCTCTATAAAAGTTATTTTTAGATGTGACATAATTATGTAAGATTGTATTTAGAGGCTTACGTCATTTGTAAGATGATTCTGCATAATTGTTGCCGACAGAATATCCTTTTATTTGTGCGAGTGCAGTGGCTCACTCTTTCTGTCAACTGAAGGCACTATTCGCATTACCGCTGTTTTTGCCATCATTTTGTTTGTTACATGTCGACACTCACGTTGCATATTGTTCACATAAAAGCTCAAATTTAGCCATTAATTGCCACAAACCCTTGGTCAGCTCAGCAAATCGAACCACCATACCGTCACCATACCGTCACCACTTTGACACCACTTTGACACTCCACCACCACTGACATTCCACCACAGTGTCACTTCACCACTGTGACACCTCACCTCACGCCACCTCACATTATACTGCCATACTGTGAGGCCTTAACTTGACACCACCACTGTGTGACATCATAATTGTCACTTAAACTGTAACCGCAACCTTTTCGTCACATGACGTAGTAATTGTCGTCACCTTATTTCCGTCAACAGTCAACCAACTTCCGTCACCTTATTGCAGTTACATACATGACTGTTATTTGTCACCTCTACTCTGTCAATTATCCAATTGTCAATACCGTCAAGTCATCTGGATCAAGTCTTACAGCCAGAACTCTGTCAAATTCTTCATTTTTAAGCTACATCAGTCAGATTGTTTGTTTTATGTTTTGATCAGCAACATTAAAGAACACTTGAACAAATATATTGGTGCGTCTCATACGCTGAGCTTTATTGACAACATAATCAGCCACGATCTGTAGCATTACAGACTACAATAATTTCGTAATTTCTAGAAGATTTACATTTCTTTATATAACGGGCTAACTTCGGAGCAAAATCACGACTTTAGACGAACAAATAATTTCATTGCGATTTTGGTTATCGAGTTCATCGAACCGTTTTATTCGGACCTATCACCTATATATGACTCGTCTGCATAGGAGCGTCTAGAGACAATTAAAGCTCAGTTTTATTTTCGAAAAAGAGACATCTATTTGTGAACTGTCCTCGGTTCATTATTTGCAGTCTCATATCCCAATATTTTCGCAACAGGAGCCAGTTTGTGTCATCTCCCGCTGTTTTCGTCTCTCTTCGGCTGCTTTTGAAGTGAATTCGCCCCGTGTTATATAATTCCAGCTCGCCAAAGAACTGTATTCGCTCCCATTATTTTAAGTCGCGCTCGTCCGTTGCTAAGTGCTCAAGTCGTCCAAGTCCTAGTCTTGGTTCAAGACGACATTGATCGCCGATAATAGATCGTGTGGCATACCGTTTATTCGTTTCATGCAATGCGCCCTCTGACGGTACAATTAGACCAACTCATGGGCTCGCACTATCGTATTGGGAATCCTCCAAAATGTGCGCACGGCTGTAATATGCAAATGTTTGTTTCTATTAATATTCATAACCTTCGAACAACATGGCGCTTCATGCAGTCGGCGACCCCATGACCCCATCACATACGTATAGTGTCACGTGACGTCATCTTAAAGGGGCAGTTTTTGAAGCCATATATAAACAAAATTACAAGTTCGATTAAGTTGAAAAGTAATATCTAGGTAGCCCAGTAGGTTTATAGCTGAAAATTGACATGACATTATCATGATGTCATCACATGTCACGTGACGTCATCTTAAAGGGGCAGTTTTTGAAGCCATATCTACAAAAGTACAAGCTCGATTAAGTTGAAATGTAATATCTAAGTAGGCCAGCAGGTTTATAGATAAAAATTGACATGACGTTATAATGACTTCATCACATGTCACCTGACGTCATCTTAAAGGGGCAGTTTTTGAAGCCACATATAAACAAAAGTACAAGTTCGATTAAGTTGAAATGTAATATCCAGGCAGATCTGCAGGTTCATAGATGAAAATTGACATGACATTATGATGACTTCATCACATGTCACGTGACGTCATCTTAGTTATGTTTCTATTAATTCTAGGCATTGTGATTTTGTTAAGTTTGTTCACAAGGGGGGTCGCACTAACTGCTTACACAACTCTCTATTTGTTAGGTTTCCAAGATTATGGGATAGTTTACCATCTAATGTTAAGGAACAAGTTGTACTTAATATGTCCAAGTTTCTCAGTAGTTTGCGTAATTATATTCTGTCTCCCGGTAAATCCATCATAATTCCATCCTAAATAGGCGTGCACCTGAAACATAGAGTCTTGGTTTGCTTACATGCGTGCTTTTCTATGGCCCTACAAGGTGCCTGGTACCCTGAGACTACAATAGACTTGTGCGCATGTAAGCTAAGTGTGACGTCATTATGTTTTAGGTCTATTCTGAACTGTTACAATCTGTTATTTGCGTACATAATGTATTTTAATGAGATTTAATATCATAAATGTATTTGAAATCCGTCTACATATCTATTTATATATATTTCATCTCCTGCATATACTGTAAGCAAACCTATTTATAACTAAATTTGTATTTTTTTTGTATTACTATAGTATTGCCTTGCATTTTTTTATTTTTCATTTTGCATATATATATGTACATGTATTTATGTTGGCATGGCTACATTTGGAGAGCCACTCGATTGTGATTTAGTTCACATTTGGCAATCCTTCAGGGGTGTTACCATGTCATGTTTTGTTTTTATGTCATTTGTTCATCTGTGTACTGTACCTTTTTATGTTTGCCCTGAGAAATAATAAATGAAATGAAATGAAATTAAAGGAGCAGTTTTTGAAGCCATCTATCTACAAAAGTACAAGTTCGATTAAGTTGAAACGTGGTATCTAACATGAATTTTAAACAATTTTTGATAATTCTTGTAATATATTTTTAGGTCATACACACTTAAATATAAATGTGAATGACGTAATCATGGTCATCAACTCCTTGTATGCTCACATTTCCAAAACGATTATGAATAAGCCTACGTGATTGCATGACCTGTCGTAGACGACCATGAATGTAAAACGAGATTTTTTGATCCACCATTGAAATCTCAAAAATTAAGAATCAAACTACCAAAAACCCCCCAAACGAAACAGCCCTGTGTTTGTCCACAAACACCAAAGCTCTAGTTTTTGTTTTGGTTTATTTATAGCTGGACAGTCTGACCGTAGCTGATAATGTCTGATGCAGAACTAGAAAAATTTCTACCGAAGCTTGGCGACAGAATAGCTGTGCGGCAGTACTGTAGCAGGGAAAAAGAAGTCCACACTAACAATGGCGGATGTATTTCGAAGTCATTACTGGACAAAATAAGAGGCAAAAAACGTAAAGCCTTTGGTCGAAACTTCAACGACAGTCGAAGTACCAAATTGAGTGGAAATAGAAATGCTGTGAGACAGAAACGTCGTTTTGAACTAGGATGGAAGAGTTTTCTCAGGTCAGACAACCACGAGGAGGTGGAACAAGACATCTGCAGCTCAATAAAGATACTACGATGTCCAAAGTAAAGGAAAATGCCATAAAACTGTTCTTTCCAAATGGAAAGTCGAAAGTAGGAAAAACTGGAACAAATTTTAAAAAAAGTTCAAAATGCTGAGAGTTTACATATTTACCAAACATGTAGAAGAAACCAAGGATGTTCAGAAGTCATCCCCAAATTCTACCACTTCGGTTGTTACACCGGGCTCCTCTGAAATGCCTCAGAACAGGGATCTATCGGTTGAAGAAGACCAATCAAACATCCTTGGAACCTCTGGAACTTCACACAAATCTGAGGTTTTTCTTGGATCTTCTGATGAGGAAGTTCTATTCGGTCAGGGATTTCCCGACGATGCCATGTTTAATGGAACTTTGCCATTTGACTTCTTCAGGGACCCCTTGACTTCTGATCCTCACTCCATGAATGCCTTGTCACCCACAGAGAAGAAAGTTGAGAAGCTTAAACTTCATCGGGGCCAAGTTTTCGAGGAGTTAAACAAGGCAGTCAAAAATAAAGTATTAACTGCAAGTGATTCCACAGTAGATATCGAGATGGTTCTTCCTAATGGGACTGTAGAAAAAGGGGAAGACACCGGGGGTGTGCTACGGGATGCCTTATCTGAATATTGGGACACTTTTTATAAAAAAGTGTACAACTGGAAATAGCATAAAAGTTCCCATTACTCGGCACGACATGAAAGACACCTGGGAACATGTTGCAGGAGTTCTAATCATCGGATATAAAACTGTGGGATATTTCCCCATACTCCTCGCAAAGCCGTTCATAAATCATTGTTATGGCCATGAGACACAGGAGGAAGAACTTGTAAATACGTTCTTGCAGGTTATCCCAGACCACGAGAGGAAGATAATTGAGCAGGCTCTTCAAGATTTTCAGAGTGTAAGTGGAGATGACGAATTTCTTAACATGCTGGATTCACATGAGGTGAAAGCCTATGTTCGTGAGGACAACTTCAAAAAGATCTTGTCAGAGGTGGCTCACAAGGAACTCATCCAGGATCCTGCATACATCTCGGAATGCTGGCAGGTTCCTCTCAAACAACACTTGAGAAAACTAATACAAAAAGCAGCCCTGGATGAGCTATACGACAAGTTGAAACCCACACCGAAGAAAGTGATTTCTATCTTCCAGTTTGAGGAACATCTGGATAGGAAACAACAAAGCATCTCCACATTCCTGAAGAAGTTCATACCACAATGCCCAAAGGAACGGCTTCTGAAGTTTCTTAGATTTTGCACAGGTAATTGTACTGTGTATTGTGTATTGTGATGACGGCATTAGTTTGGTTCTATAGCACTGTATTTCAGTGGCACACCCGAGGAAATGGTAAGGTGGGGGGAAGGCTTGGTGGGTTTTGGGGGATTCAATAATTGCTGTTTAAAGTTCATTATGTGGGGAGAGCAACAACTTTCTAATGGAATGGTTTTATAGTCTCGGCCTACCATGAACACGACCAATTAGACACCTAGTGGGCAACCACTTCAACCTTCCTAACTATACTAGTTCTGTCATTCGATTCTACGGGGCATCGAACCACTCTTCTCTCAAATGCTCTCCCACCTGTTTATTTCTCTATACCCTTGCCACCCCATCCCCCCTAATCTTCGGTTCACTCTGCAACCTCTTTGTACCTCTCCCTTTTGTCTGTTTCTTTGACTTTTATTAGTCCTTCTCACCTCTAACCCCATCATTATTCCCATAATGTCGTGTCCTTTCATCTATATAGTATTGTATTTTCGGAATTGTCTTTTTCTGTTTTTGTGTCATTTTGCTTTTGAGAAATATTCTGCCGCGGCCAGGATCGAAATGTCAGGCCCTTCTAACTTTTATCAACAAATGTACGTCTTTTTGTTTCTTCTGACAGGTGCAGATGTCCTTATTGCCCCATATATTAAGGTGAGGTTTGTGGAACTCTTAAGCGACTTCTCAAGAACCCCGACTTCACAGACCTGTGGTTACGTACTTGAACTTCCCAATACCTATGGCTCCTACATAGAATTAGCCGAAGAAGTATCCGAGCTCCTTGATTCCAAAGTCTGGGTCATGGATATTGTATAACTCCACACCTTGGCTTTTTTTTCAGCTCCTTATTAAAAATGTTAGTGTCTTCCACCCATTCGCCACAATGTGGTCACAAATGTTCATTTCAAGCTAAATCAAAGTTTAAGATTACAAGTTAAAGTATATTTATATTGTATTCGGTGTGTACATTCATAGCATTTAATTATTTTTCACATTACGTTTAGAGTGCATTTTGTGTTCACGGTGAGCTTAGTGTTAATGGTGTACCGTGGTGCGACCATGATAGGGAACAATTGGTCAGACTTAATTTAAACATGAAACACTGTCCAGAACACACTCTTATCAGTACACTAGGAATTTGCATAATGTGATGTGGCGCACTGAAAAACACCACGGTTTAGTGTGTCCGACACAGAGAGTACATTATTGTGCAGCGTGGCCTCTTGGTGGAAGACACTGATATTTTGTCAACTGAGAAAGAGTCATAATTTCGCTGTTTTGTTTTCATGTTAGGAGCCTCACATAATTATTTCATCAAATTTGTAAACAACAAGTTTACAGCTGGGGTTTACAACATATTTACATGTTTACTACATGAAACAACTGAGGTATCAGATCGAGCGATTAAATCCACTTTATTAATCAAACTAATAACTAAAGAGAATCCAAACCGATCATAGGTTTCCAAGATGTGTGCCCTTTTTCTGCCCTTGCAAAATACAGTGAAATAGGCATTCATTTTAATCATGGTATAATTACTGAGAAACGTTTAATATTTACAGACCCACCGTTTGATTTCAGAAGATATTTTTATATTTCTATTTAATGTAATAGTCAAACGCAAATATTTATAATTAAGGGCATCACTTTCCCTCTCCTGGAACCACCACTGCAGAAAGTGTGCCATGAAACTGACCCTTGGACTGTGGCCCACAAAAGAGAAAGAGACAACAACACATGGACAATAAAAGTAGATGCGATTGTGTGAGGTAGAGAAAATTGCGAGTAACACCATGTGGAAAAACAATTTCTTTTGGGAAGAAATGTGGTTCTGAACAGAAACGGTTGAGTGTAGAACTCGACGTTTCGGACAGTGTGCTCAGTCCGTCCTCAGTAGGGTGGTTGTACAGTTTGGAGTGATTGATAAGTTCGTGGCCTAAGGTGGAAAGAGATGAGCAAAACAATTTTTACTGAATTTGTGTTAAGTTCAAAGTTATACAGAATGTTTGAAGTCATTCACCCGAGTTGTCTATTTTCTGTTAGGGCCTCCAGTTGAAAAAAAAACCTTAACGCTCCCTTACTCGATCTGCCATGATGATGCTATGTAAAAAAATTGTCTCCTGTCTGGTAACGGTGACTGGCCTTTCCGAACGGTGGTCGTCTTCCAGGCTCTCTCTACCGTCACCACAAAGGAGACCATGCCAAGATTCATGGCCTCGCCATGGCAGATCGAAGAGTAACGGAGCGTTAAGTTTCTGTAACAAAAACAATTAATAACTTTATGTGGATTCATTCAGCAGGTTGAATTGCAGGCAAATTCTGCGAATTACTGTATATCTCATCTCCTTCCACCCTACGCCACGAACTTATCAATCACCCTTTGTAATATTGTGCAAGTATGCTTATGATAAGTCATCGCAAACACAAATTTAACATTCTTAAAGTGAACAAAGAAACTGGCAGGAGCGGGATTCGAACTTGCGACCTCGGGGTTACCGTACCGGCACTCTACCAACTGAGCTATCTTGCCCTTGTGGATTGTTTGACGAATTACAAATTAAACATGATAGGCCATCAGCCTGGGGGGTTGGTCGGTATCAAATGAGGGGAATAGTGCTCATGGTGATTTTTGGCAAGGTATGCACACCTGTAGTTGGACAATATGTGATAGCATTGCAGCGGTGGCAGTTTTTTGGGTGCTATCACCCTTTAAACAAAAATTCCAGCCAACATGCTTGTTACCACATATAATTAATCCGGTAACAAGCATATTGGCGGCCATTTTGAAACAAAAAATTGAAAAAGTAATAACACCCAAAAAGTTGCCACCGCTCACGCTGCAATGCTATCACACATTTTCCAACTCTATAGGTGTGCATACCTTGCCAAAAATCGCTGAGTATTGCTCCTTTCCATCATTGGATACCGGTGGCCTATGAAAGTATTGGTTTATTCATAAACCGATTTTGGCCTTTAAATAATAATTTTGGAGGGGTAATGAATAGAGATGTTTTTAAAGCGTTTGCATGGTATGAGTAATATTGTAGTGTCCTTGTAGTTTTACAGTATTATAATATTGCGTTACCTTGTTTCATGAAGAACATTGAATTTCCGTTAACATGTCTATAAGCAACGGCGGCGGAACGATTTTAAAAGTGGGGGGGGGGGGGGGGGGAGCAGTTATTTTAGCAAAGCTCAATGTGTACATTTTGAAGAAAAAATAGTATAGGACCTGCCAAGAGTTGGGGGGGGGGCATCCCCCCCCCCCCCCGGCGAAAAAGTGGGAGGGCCACTGCCCCCTCCCCCCGGTTCTACCGCCGTTGTCTATTGGTGAAAGCGGTGACTGTATCGATATCTCTATGCTTTTGTCCCAAAGTTGTAATATTCCCACTAATCTTTCGGTTGCTCCAAACATTCAACACTATAAAACAAATTTCACATCAGTGTCTGTCATATATTTCAATTCCAGGAATTTTAACTACAATCGGACGACGTGTTGGGTCTGAAATTATTCGGCACTCGGAAAAATCACCCATCGGTCCCAAAGCTTTTACACGACCACTAAATAGGCGGGGGCTCAAGCTATGAAAACAAGACAAACTAAAACAAAAAATTAAACCGCAAAAAACCCGGACTGAATGAAATAAAAAAGGAAATATTGAAATCAAGTTTAACATTTATTTCGACAGGCTGGGTAAGTTTAATTTGGGAATACCAACAATCGCCAACGAAGAAAATAAGTTACTGAAAATTTTTGTTTAGACCATTTTGGAACTATTTCTACCTTCCCGACTCAGTCTAATTGGGTATGTCTCATTACGTAGCGTCTTCTAAAGAGTGTTTCAAACAGGGTTGTTTTAGTTATCCTGAAAGAAATGATCATTTGATTGTCAGTTTAACTTGTCATCAGAATTGCAACTCAATTCATGTCAATTTAGCAGAGTTGTAATCAAGTCATCGCAAGTCACATCCCAAGTCTGGTCTGAAGCCAAGGCGCAAGCTATTCAAATGAACTGTGAAAATACATCATTCCTTTGTCATTGTTCATTCCCTGTAGCTTGTGAGCCGACTTGTGATTAACTTGTGATTTGACTCGATTGACATGATTAGAACTCTGCAATTTAGACATACTAAATGTTACTACTGTTTAGCTTTCATCAGTTATTGCTGTGTACTCCAAAGTTTCCTTTTTATATATTGTTTGTTGGACGTTTAAAACAATACGTTTTACATAAATATAATCAGAAATGATTACTTGCAGTTACTTTGCGCCAATTAAACGATTCCAATTGTAACTATCACACCGTGAAGATTGTTCCTAAAACAAACATCGATTTTCAAATAAAAAGAACAGAAGAATGAATGTCTTAACATTTTGTTGTTCCTCTTCACAGGTTTACTGCGATATTATTATTTTGTATTTTACAACAGTAGGTCAACCGCAACTATTACTGATTTCCTCAGAACGTTGTTTGCAGAAAAATATTTGTAAATTTAGATACATGTTGACGTCATCAACCCCTCCCCTCTCTAACACCCACACAACACACTGGACTGCCGTTAATGTCACAGTTTTGTCCACTCTGACAATGAAGAACATTTTGCAATGCTACACAGTAAAAATGGCACTTTGCATTGGAACACATTTTTTAACGCTTTTTGTACACACTTTTTCACGTGTAGAGCCTGCAACATGTTAAGATGCTATGCTTAGGCTTAACATGTTTAGCCTAACGTAATAAACAACATGAGATATTCTTATTCTAAACATGTATCCGATGAGCACGTTTAGGTTTGTGACGTTCATAGAGAGGTAGAATCTGAACATGTTGCAGGCTCTACACGTTAACAAAGTGGGTGCAGGAAATGTGTTTAGAAATGTGTTTAAATGCTAAGCGACATTTTTCTAGTGCTCGTGCTGGTTTGTTTTGAAATAAAGTGACAGACCCCTCCCCCTCCCTGGATCCGCCCGTTTTTGTTTAAGATTTTCAGCGACGTATGGTGAAGAACAGAAAACATTTACTCAATTAACACTGACAATACCTCTCTCAGTTCAAGGTATAAGTCAAGTCCACTGTAGGCATCATGTGGTAAAGGGAGGTTTCTTTCCGCCATGATACTGCTGCAGAGATGGAAAACGTCCTCATCGCATGGAATTGATCCTCGGAAAATACTCTCTTCTTTACATTCGTCTAAGTCGTTCTGAGCGATCCTGTTTAGGTAGTCTTGAGTGTTGTATAGCTCTGGAACGAAATACATAACATTTGGTCGGCCATGTGGTACATTTTCATTCCTTGATGGGGCAATGACATGCGCGTTCCACACTTCAGCTGTACGGTCAAGTTCATCCTGACCAAAAAATAAAAACAAATACAACAAATAATTCAAAATTTGTTATACAAAGCCCCACTGGAAATATTCTTCTATTTTGGCGTTCATTCCGTTGGTCGGTGGTGGGTCGGTCGGTCGGTTGGTCAAATACATAACAGATACTGTTTCCCTGCTTTTTACTTTAGGCATTGCACCCTGAAAAATAAATGTTTCAACTGAATTGCTAATTTTCTTAGCATTAACCAAATAATAAGTTTTGCAGTGAGACATTCCAAAAGAAAATCAACCCACGATAAATAACAGAGTCAATAAGTCTAAATGTTTGAAAACGAGCGGGACGCTATAGCACAGTGTTAAATGTATACAGGGTATTCATCGTGCTTGAAGTTAAGACCAAATCGTTTACAGAGTTAAGTAAGCGATTTTTTTCAAAAACAATTCAGCAAGAGTACGGACATAGAGCAACTTTAAGAATAGTACCTGCATGGTGCCAAGGAAACAGAAGAGAACAAGGTTCACATCAAGAAAGTCGCCATCAAAGTATCCCTCGTTCTTTATGTCATGGAAGAATTCTAGCCAGAATTCAATACATTCCTTCCGCAAAAATCCCCAAAAACTTTTGATCCGCTGATTGTGAGTGCTGGAGCCATACATAAAACTCCTTTCTCCTGCAAAAGCATCATTTCCATTCCGTCGCAAGAATCTCTGAAATTCCCGTACATAGCAATTCTCTGTCCCTCGGTCTGCTCTTACAATTCTAGGACAGCCATCAAGACTTATTACAGTTTCAACGAAGTAACCACCGATAACCCTTGGATCACTGCTGGTTCTGTATACATTGAGCCAGTTGAGTTTTCTTGAAAATCCATCTATGCATCCATTTATGCACAAACCGAATGGTCGCAGTTTGTCGTAGGAGTCCATATGCCATATATAATTAGGTCCTCTGGAGAAATATGACCGTCTGAATAGTCTTCTTGAGCGACGAATGGCTGTTCCGATAGGATCCAAGTGAGACAGGATAACTCTGACGTGTTCTTTCCTTACATTTAAACCATTCAGTTTACATTTTTCGAACATCCATCGGTATCCATGACAACAACCGGACCCTTGTAGTTCTCGTCTTATGAAGGTCACAACTTCTTGAAGATTTGTATAACTTTTCTGACGAAAAAGTCCATTTTTTTTTCAAGATCCTCTTCAAAGTTCTTTCACATAGAGTTATTTGGTATTTTGTAGCAAGGGCTGTTACAATATCCTTATACTGGAGACCTAAGTAAAAATATGTTTCTATTAATTCATCCCTGTCGGCCATGATCCCAACCTGGCTTGAGAATAACTCTGGTAAATGGTGAAGCGCCGAGTAAGCGTTGACGTTACATAACAGGTGGTATATACTGTGATACCATGCTCTTCACCTATATACAAAAAAATGAAAATAGGAATAATATAAGTGAAGTAGCATTTTGAGGAGTGGACACCACCAATTTGGGGATTATCCGAAGAGGCTGCGCAAACGTTATTAAAAGTAGCCGATCGCGGACCCCCTCCCCCCCCCCCCCTAGACAGATTCACATCGACACTAAAATAGGTCAAATATTTAAAGCCATCGAGGCTCTTGGAATACATGTTTTAATTAGCCACTACTTGATGAAAAATAAATTATGAACGATTTAGCTAATTCGTTTGAACGATTTATTAAATCGTTTGAACGATTTATTAATTCGTTTGAACGATTTATTAAATCGTTTGAACGATTTAGCTAATTCGTTTGAACGATTTATTAAATCGTTTGAACGATTTATTTAATCGTTTGAACGATTTAGCTAATTCGTTTGAACGATTTATTAATTCGTTTGAACGATTTATTAATTCGTTTGAACGATTTATTAAATCGTTCAAACGATTTAGCTAATTCGTTTGAACGATTTATTAATTCGTTTGAACGATTTATTAATTCGTTTGAACGATTTATTAAATCGTTTGAACGATTTAGCAGCTGGAAAAAAAATATTTCTCACTGTCCCTTCCCGGGCTTCGTAAGAGGTCGATATGTTTCTTCGATAAACAGAACACAGGGCTTTTTGGCATTATTATTATTTTTTGTGACCAAAGTGCCGCGTACAAAATTCGTGTACAAAGTCTATGTGATTTGGGATGGAACTAAAAATTCATAGAACATTAGCCGATGATTTTATCATCATGACGTCACATGGGATTATACATACCAGTGGCGCTATCTACTTACCCACCAATTTGTATGATGATTGGACCTACCCTTATATATTTTTGATAACGTCATCATGATGTCACACATTTTTCACATTTATATGTCTGTATGATCTAACAAACCTAGTATAAAAATATAAGTTTAATACCTACTCCAATTTTAAACGTGATTTTTCTGATGACAACATTGAACATTTTATTGCTGATCTTAATGAAATAGATTGGAGTTTCATAACAAGTTTTGATGTTAACGTAGGGCCAACTTTAAACCATACACAAAGTAAAACAAACACACAAATGTTGTTAGGCCTATCAACAGTTCAATATACGTAATACGCAGGGGCGGATCTAGGTTTTACCCAAGGGAGGGGTTTACCTGAGGTGATTGGCCTACACACCCCAGCGTGCCGATTTTTCGACACCCGACACTGGTTTTTTTTCTTTTTTTTCTCAGCCCAAGGGGGGGGTTTAAACCCCCAACCCCCCCCCCCCCCCCCCGTAGATCCGCCACTGATACGGCTGCCTCTTCAGCGATGGCCGCCGGGTCCTTCACTTCATCCGAACAAAACATACTGTAGCCCCAAGACTGCCAGTGCTGACACTGTCTCCTGTGAAAGATTTTACGTTAATACCCCCACCAAAATCGGTCAAGAACAGCAAAATCTTGGAAAATAACCAACCCTCCTTGATAACAACTGTCTAAACATGTGGCACAACCTGTTATTTCAAGATTTATGTCAGCAAAATCTGTAAAAAATTTAGAAGAAATCAACATGTATGTGAACACTTTGAGTGACTTTACAATGTTATATGGTGCCAAGAACTTCTAACACAGAAATCAGAAACTTTCTTCCCCTATATTGCACTAAAATGTCCCAACAAATTCTCAAAATTAAAGGTTGTGCCAAGTGTTTATACAATTATGAACACAAATGGATGGTTATTTTCCAAGATTTGCTGTTCCTTACTGATTTTGGTGGGTGGGGGGGTATTAAAGTAAAATCTTTCCGTCTCCTGGGGCTCAATGTCACTCTAGGATCACTTTTTGGTGGACGCGACCTTTGTGTGTTTGTTTCAGCTGTATTTGAGCTGGCTCAACATTCGACCAAAACACCTCACTGCACATACAATCAAACAAGACTTTTACACCCAGTTTGCAATGAATGCTGAGCGTGTAATAAAGACGCCATCTTGGCTTCCCCTGTGCATATACACGTTCAGTTGATGCATTTTTTTGTTTGAATATTTATTATTTAATCGTTAGTGTAAATACAAAAATTCCAAACTAAATTTTAAAATATATAGTGATAGAAAGAATATAATTAAAGAAATGTTGAGATTTTATTTTTTCATAAGTTTATTTCTCAAAATGCGATTTTCATAACATTTTAACCTCGTGCGTTATACATGTGTGCACTGTGGCCAAGATCTTGGAAATTTTGGTGGGAAAAATATGGATTGCACATGCGCAAAGTGCTTATTCCAATGCTCTTTGCACAGTGTTCTCCCATCGCCTTGGGAATTCTTGGGAATTTTACTGGATGAATCTTGGGAATTTGAAATTTGATAAGTGGCCACGCTGGATTTGTGTATTTCTGTACCGCGTGTATTTCCATCGAGATACTTATTGTGCGAAGTCACACACTGATACTTTCAAACTCTGGAGTAAAATGTAGGGTCGTGTTTGTGCATTACAAATAACAAAATAAAGATGGAAACGAGATTGGAACGAATCAGCCAGCGAAATCAATTCGAGTTTTGGGATAAAATTGAGAATTCTCTTTTTTTTTTATTAAAAAAATTGGCGCGGGCCGAAAATAGGGGCGGGAGGTCGAGGACAACCAAACAATTTTGTTTTGGCCTAATAATGAGAACTAAAATATTGGTGTTTGAAAATAGATTTATTTTGAGGGATGGTTCATAAACCCCCAACTCTCAAGGAATGTGCGACAATTGTATTAAGGATTGTTGTGATAATTGCACAAACTTGAAAAAATTAGTACTGTTTGGATGCAGTTAAGAGGGCATTTCTCAAACCCTGGCTTGGGCTCGGGCTTCGCGTAATTTTGTCCCCAGATTTGGCAAGATCTTGGATAGTTTTGATACATGTACAAATGTATATCAAAGTCTGATGTTTTAATCCGGAGCCAGTCTGTTAGTATATGGGTTATTCCATACATTAGGGTGACAACTTGTGACATTTTGACCCAAATTGAAGAATTGATTGACAGGAGAATTTATTAATAATTGTCAGTATATCTTTAAGATATTGACATTCCTCATTAATTGTAGCCAAAATTAGACATTATTTACTCCAGAAATGCCAAAATATGTCAAAACCCATTCACGGTTTCAGGTGTAAAGGGGACACCAAATTAGTTTTCTGCTATTTTTGTGATAATTCATGCTCAATGTGGTGTGTTTATTTAAAAATGTATTTTTTGTCTTACCCAGGATAAAACATCAAGGTTTATTGTGAAAATAACTTGATTAGACTAAAATTAACAATTCGGTGCATGATTGCGTATTGGGGACACCATTTGGTGTCCCGTTTACACGTGAAACCTAGTAAATGGCCCAAAATTAAGAATTTCCAAGCATGCAATCTTTGTTATGATTTCACACTTATCAAGTGGGACATGTAATTATTGGTGATAGATTTGGATTTGCCAGTGAACCCAATTATCTTTTTATTTCTCAAAAACATTACACAAATTTCACGTGTAAAAGGGACACCAAAAAAGTGGGTCTTGTTTACACGTGAAACATTTGGGCTAACACACTGTCAATCTCGGTCAACTAGTTATTAAATCATTTAAATATGGTGCCATTCTTCAGCAGTATTAACATGCTTTAACATAATGAAGGGCAACTTTCTGGAGAATCAAGAATGATGTACAATAATATAACCTACTCAGCACCTTTCTCAATCCAGTGAAACTCCTCCAACCAAACAGGTGGAATTTGAAGGGAGCACAGAGGGTCAGGGTTAATAAGCCTCTAGGAGACCATTTTGTGTGTGTGTTATGACATGACAAACGGATTCTTCTCCACAACATTTATGTTTATAGTATTTGAAAATGCAAATTACTTTTCTTAGTGTAGAATTTTACTGGTGAATCACTGTCCATGAATGCATCCCAAAGTCTAATGTCAAAGATTCAATAACAAGTAGAAATATCAACAGACAAAATATTGAAACAAGCTAAGGACTTGCTTAGTGTTCAGTCATCAAGTTTAGGTTTTGAGTTGCTGTCATGCTCAGTAAGTCTGGCAATTTAATTAAATGATTTGAATGCTAAGTATACCTCACAGTTTGGAGAGTGGTGTATACATACATGTAGAAGTTGATTGCCATTTTGACTGCTGACATAAAATGTCAGCTTACTGAGCAGCTCAGGACAGTCTGGAAAACCATCACCTGATGCTACAACACTGGTGTAACTAGATGAACAGGGAATAAATCTAAATATTTCAATCAGTTTTAAAATCATTAATATTTACAGAATTCATTATTATTGAGAAAATGTGGGAACTTGGAAGTCAAAAAGACTACCACTAACCTACATTTATAGTCAAGAATCCAAAACTAGTAAAATTTTCCTCAATAGACGGATATATTTATCCCATCCAATGAAGTTTTGACCAATCAAATCAATGATCGTGCAACCAAAAAGTCTGACCATTAATATGAAAATGGGGAAAGTCCAAAATAACCCTATCCGAAACTGCAGTTAAATGAGAATCCTTAACTGTAAATGTGGCATCAACTGACCCGCCATATGAGGTTTGACAAATCGTAGTGCTGATTGTACAACCAAAAAGTCTGAAAATAAAACAAAAATGTGGAAAGTCATAATAATCCGATCTAGAACCTGCAGTTATGCAAGAATCCTCAGCTGATAAAATTGTCCTAGATGGATACATTTGTGATCGCCTCTCCCCCGATACATCCGTTTTTTCATCAGTTCAACCACCTGCAGTACTGGGCGGTGGAATATGTCCGAAAGTGACGAAAATTGGGAAGATGAGATCGTCAACTCATCAAGCGATTCCTCATCTGATGACCCGAGTTCATCAGCAGACGTAGTCTAGGTTCCAAGACGTTCTTAGCGGTGCGACGTATAGCGGCCGACAGCGCCCTCTCGCTACACACACACACGCCAAGGCCAAATCGCTAACAACGTCTAGGGAATTTTGCAAGTTCCGCTCGCGAAATCGCGAGCAGAACTGTGTGGCATTTGCATGCGCGTGTGACGTCACTGTATTATCGCATGTAAATAGCCAACACTCACTAGTCTGGTTTCTGTACTCACGTGGGAATTACGTGTACGTACGTATGAACGTGCAGCGCAGTACCAAGCCATTCGTTGTTTGTTTGAAAAAATGTCTGAGCGCGTGGACCAAGCGATCGATTTTACAGCAAACAAACTGGGCTTTGGAAAGCTAAAAAGTCATCAGATCAGTGCCATTCATCAATTTGTACGTGGCCATGATTTGTTTGTTAATTTACAAACGGGATTTGGCAAGAGTGTAATTTTTCAAGCTGCTCCATTGGTCTTAGATTTCTTGAACGAAGTAACCGAAGGTAAACAGGAGAAACGCTTGTTATTGTCGTCGTGCCATTGAAAGCCCTGGCCGTTGATCAGTTACATCATGGAGAAATAAGACATTTCTCCATGGTTACATTGTGCTGAACATCTGGGACTGAAGTCGGCAGATATAACGTCTGATATTCCAGATCACATTTTGGAACAATCCGAAGATTTCTCAATCCTGTTTGCCAGTCCAGAATCACTCTGCTCAGAACGTTAACAGACTAGTAAGTTATTACTTAAACATGAGTTTCCTCCAGTGCGCAAGCGCGATTATTCGTTTGACCCGCCTGTTAAATTATGCATGAGCAGGTCGCGCGCGCTCCCTTGCGAAATGCCCAAGACGTTCTTATCGATTTGGCCTTGGCGTGTGTTTGTGTGTAGCTAGAGGGCGCTGCCGTTCGCGCTGTACGTCGCACCGCGATAAGAACGTCTTGGAACCAAGACTACAGCAGACGATGAAGAATTAGAGGGTGACATTAATGTTGCCGAAGTACGCGGAGCGGAGCCCTACCGCTTCGAACCAGCAGCATCAGTCAGAGCACCGGGTGAAGAGGGTCAAGAAGCAGTGGTTGCTGAACAAGATCAGAATCGGCTTCGCAACACGGACTGGTGAATGACATTTAATGATATACATGTATTTAATAATTAATGATGATTTCCATTGAAATAACCGTGCAAATAAATAATAAATAAATGACTAAAAAAAAACTGACCATTGACGACGTGGAACCATGACTACGTGAATGTGATGGGTGTGAATTGGTGAACGGACAATGACTTGAGAACGTGACGCGTACGGGATTACGGCGTAGTTCATTCCGAATTTTCCCTGAATTTCTTTCAGTTGTGTTGCCAAACTTTTGTGTTGATGAGCGTCAAACTCATTCAGTATGCTGTTAACTATTTCGGATATCTTTTTTGTTTACGATTTTTTTCAAAACTCACGAACACACATTATGTCCGGAAACTGGGCACACGTGTACATGTACACTCCCTGTGCATGAAGCATGTATGTTGTAATGTACAATGTTCATCTCGTACTCGATCAACTCGTACATGGTTCAGTTTGAACTTGAGTCAACTCTAACCCATACATGTATTGAACCACAGGAGTACTACTAGTACTCGTACAGTTGTTCTTCAGTATGTGCAGTCAAAAAATTGTATACCCGCCTTCAAATTTGTTTTACAATTGTTTATTGGCTGTTTCGGAAGTTTTCCGAAACAGCCCTTGTTTTCGTTAAGATTTTTTTTTTCTTTTTGTAGCTGCTCCGGCGCGTAGCGCGCGAGCGCTGCGGAGCAGCTATTGTTTTCGTTAAGAATTTTTTTCTTTTTCTTTTTTTAGCTGCTCCGGCGCGCAGCGCTGCGGAGCAGCTATTGTTTTCGTTAAGATTTTGTTCTTTTTTTTTTTCTTTTTTTCTTCTGCCCTTTTTGCCATAGGTTTTGTACACAACTCCCTTTTCCACCTAATTTCATACTATTAAAGCTCGTATTGTCCCCTCGAGTTGTCACAACAATTATAGCGTAGATGGTCCTAAAGCAATGACGTCATGATGACGTCAGTAGTTTTTAAATTGTGGCCTCATGAATATTTAATTTTCCACGCTTGCAAGCTAAATATCTGAAAAACCAATCGAGATGTGAAGTTTATATCTATTGCAAAGTATTAGTTGGGCGGCCAAAATGTTTCTGCTTGAGTGAAATGTTCGTGACGTCATCATGACGTCATCTGGAGGTCATTAACTTAAAAAAACATTTTGCGTGTTTAGCAACCTCCTTTGACAGCAAGCATAAGACATAATTCATACATTGTATTTTGGTCGACCTTACTGCAAGCGGAAATTATCGTGGCTCATTCCAGTGTGAAATAAGGCCCATTTCAAAATTTAGCGAAAAGCAATAAGATAACATAAGAATTCTGGGAAGGCGATAACCGTGGGTATTTTGTAGCGCGTTGTGAATTTATGTGTGGACTGATTTAGACTCGTTATCGGTCCTTCCGTTGTCCTTCAGACTTCTAATGCAGGATTTCGTGTGCGTTTTTCTCTCCGAGTATTTTACCACCTTTCAGCGTTTTTCGAGTGGCATTTTGCCCAATTTTTTTGCAGGGTTGGTTCTTTACAGTTTGTAGACCACCCTGGTCATTCTTTTCGTTGATATTTTGGTATATCTGTTGAGTTTTTAGAGGGTTTAGGTGGTGGTTTTGGTTGCTGCTGTGGTGTATAAGTTCTACACACAGCAGCGTTTCTTTTGTTTGCACGTAGGGCTCGTGGCAGTGCCCAGCCCTACGTAGCCTTTGTTAAGCCTTTTTTGTTCAGTGCACAGCCCCCAGTCTTCGGTTACGTAAGCATCCGGAGTACTGTGTGGGCTGTGTTATTTCCTTTCAATAGGCGGGCACAGGTGTTGCCCTGCTTTCTTTTTCCAGCACTGTCAAGCTAGACAGTGCATGTAAATACATATACATATACATAATCCTGTTCGCCTTGCTATCTGCAGTGAGATAGCAAGGTAATTATTTTCTTTCGGCACCAATACAAGTGTTTATTGGTGCGATTTATATTATCCAAGTAGGATAATTTCATTCGTCCAACCGGACTAGGCAGCTGCTAGCCGGTTCCTTTTTTGTCTACCCCAGTTGGGTCTGTTTTTCTTTGCCTTTCGCTTTTTTCCCTTTAGAATGCCTTCGCAGGCATTCTCCCCCCGGCGCCTCCGAGCCTTCGAACTGAAAGTCGATGGCAAAGAGGCGCCTAGTGAAGTCTTCAAGGTCCTCCGAGAGGTCGGGGTAATCCCCAAAGACCACTTGGAGGCCTTGCAACCTCTCCCTGGCGGCAGATTTGACGTCACTTTCAAATCTGCCGCATTAGCCCAACGTTTTGGGCAGGTTTTGGTAGAGCGTCCCGGTTGCCATGTATCATCTTTTGGCGCCGTGACGCTCGTAACAGTCAAGTTCGTGGAGGTGGACTTGGACGACAATGTCGTCCGGTCCATCCTCTCACGCTTTGGGAAGGTTCAGAAGGGTAGGTTTCAAACCTACCCTGATGAGCCTTCCGTTTTTACTGGCACCCGGCAGTACCTCATGTCGGATGTCAAATCCATTCCTTCGGTTCTCCGCATCGGGAACCGCAACGCCTGGGTGTCCCACTTGGGACAGACCAGGACTTGTGCCCGATGCGGGGACCCTGGCCACACGGCCAATAAATGTAACACCGTTAGGTGTTATAAGTGTTTGGAGGTGGGGCACACGTCCTCCGAGTGCCCCAACTCAGTTAAGTGTACATTTTGCGGGGGGGTGGGGCACAACTTCCAGCGGTGCCCCAAATCCTACGCCACCAAAGTTAAGCCCACCAAACGGTGGGCTGATGTAGTGGTACAGCAGCCAACTCCTCCTGCACCACCCCCTAGTCAAGAGCCCTCTGCCGCGTCTGCACCCACATCTGCGGAAGCAGGCGTTTCGGAGGGCGCCTCGCCTGTTTCGTCCTCGTCTTCGGACGGGGACACTATTTCTGGGGACGACAGCCCGCAGACGTCCTCTTTTAAGTTGCCTCGAGCGTCCTGCCTTGGATGTTCGGGGATTGTAGGTCCGTTTGAGGCGCGCTCCGAGTGGAATTGTTTCCACTGCGAGCGTGCCATCATTCGGACTACTAGTTTTAGCCTTGTCGGTTGCACCGGGTGCACGGGTGTTAACTCGCAGCCAACTTTGGTCTGCGACAAGCCCGCGTGCCTGGGGGCCGCGACCGATAAGGTTAATCCCTTTGTAGTTCCGCGAGGAAGGAGGAAGAAGACGAAGAGGGCTCGTCCCTCCTCAGATTCGGACTCCCCATCCTCCGGGTCAATTCCCCAGAAACGTTTTTCTGGGAAGCCCGGATCTAAACTCTCCGAATCTTCTGACTCGGAAGAGGATAGACCCGGGAAGGAGATTCTTCCTCCCCTCTCACCTTTGTTTCCTGCTGTGGAGATTATTCCTGCTACTCAACCTAGCCTGTCCGGCTCCTCGGGGTCCGGGGAGTCGGACATAGACGAGCAGGGTGGAGATGAGGACGAATTTTTGTCCTCGGCAGAATCTCCCCCTAGCCCAACCCCTGGGGCGGAATCGCCCCCTAAGATTTGTTGATCCATAACTTACAATATGGTCGCCATTCTTACCCTCAATGTACATGGCATGCGCGGTCCCGTAAAGAGGAGACAAGTTTTTGAGTTGTGTGGAGATTACGATATTTCCTGTCTTCAGGAATGTCATATCTCCTCCAACTCCGATTTAGCTGCTTGGCAGGCAGAATGGAAGGGCAGGATGTTTGCCAGTTTTGGCACATCCGCATCCTGTGGCACCATCATCCTTCTGCCTGCTAAAAGCCTCTTCGTTTTTTCTGATCCTTCCTTCGATACTGAGGGGAGGGTCGTTTCTGGTATTTTGCGTGGTCCTGGAAGCGGGCCGGGTGTGCGTCTTTGCACAATTTATGCCCCCACCAATCCCAGGTCGCGCCGTCTCTTCTTTGCGGGATTAGGAACACACCTGACGGGTAACTTTCCCGTTGTCCTCACGGGAGATTTTAATTGTGTTTTGGATGTAGGGTTAGACCACCGAGGTTCCGATAACACACGTTGTGGACTCGGAGCCAAGGAGCTCGGCCATCTACTTTCTGCTTTTTGCCTTCGAGACTGCTGGCGGTCTCTTAACCCGTCTGACTATTCTTACACCTGGCGCAATGCAGCGAACACATTTTCTAGCCGGCTAGACCGTATTTACGTGTCGGACCCGGTTGATGTTGTGTCTTGCCGGCATAAGCCCTGTTATTTTAGCGACCATGATTGTGTAGTTTTGGATTTTCCTTTTCCGGAGAAAACACGTGTTGGTGGAGGTTTTTGGAAATGTAATGTTTCCGTCCTTGCCGACGCGGGTTTTCAACGGGAATTTAGTTGTGCTTATGCGGGTTGGCGGTCTCTCAAGGAGGGGTACGATAACGAGCTCCTCTGGTGGGAGGACGTCAAATCCCGCATAAAGCGTTTTATTATTTCCTTTTCTTGTCGTTTGGCGAGAAAGAAGCGGAAGCGTAGGGAGTCACTTTTGTCTTCCCTGCGCTCCGTTACTTCCGATCTAGATGCCGGGAAGTGTGACGCTGCCACTCTTTCCCGGCATAACGAAATCAAGGAGACCCTTCAAGAATTGGACGACTTCGAAGCGGAGGGTGCCCGGATCCGCTCGCGGGTTCGGGAACTCGAGGAAGGGGAGAAGCCGTCCAAATACTTTTTCATCTGGAATCCTCCCAGGCTCAGAAGAAAATGATTTCATCCGTCCGTAACCCACGGGGTGACATTGTCACATCCTCCGGCGGAATTTCCACGGTATATCGAGAATTCTTTCTCGACCTTTTTACTGAAGAGCCTGTGGAGGTTGACTCACAGGGACCTTTTCTTGACTCTTTGTCTACACTTGTAGATGAAGAGAGCCGCATTGACTTGGACAGTCCACACAGATAATAAATTTTGAGTCAAAAGACTCATTTAGGCGAGTCATTGATTTGTCCGTGTAGTGACACACTGTTGGACTTCAGCGAGTCATTTGACTCAATGGAGATGAGTCTCGTGACTCGGGCTGGAATAATATGTGGGTATATTGACTCACTTTGTTGCATGTAACCGAGTCACCATATTGTCCGTGTAGTGACACACTGCCATATTTCAAATGAGTCCAATTACTCAGAATGCAATACAGACGAGTCTTGTGACTAACCAAATGTCTTTTAACTGAGTCAACCATACTTTTATTCAACTCGATTCATTCCAGCATTCAATTCAATTTCATCACAATTAAAAAAAATAAAATATAACACAAGAGTAAAACAGGGTTCCCATAAAAATTCATGACTTTTCCAGGGCAAAATTAAAAGTTTGTTTGACCAATTTCCACGCTGTTTTGGCTTCTAAGGAGCCTTATATACCAAAACACCAGCAAGTCTTCACAAGGACAAAATGCTTTTGTCAGTTCATTTAAATAGCTTATGACTGTTCGAACCCTGTTTCAATATTCACAAACATTTGTCAATAGGGACTATAGCAGGTATATGAGGGGGTGCCTGTACTTGTTATTCTAATTTAGTAACTGCACAAAAAGTTGTGATTTAACGTGATTTAACGCACAAGGTGCACAGCTGACTACAGGTGGAGTCAATAAGTGTCAAAACTATTTGGAAAGTTTAAACCAGTGTTGTAGTCAAGTCCATCTCAATGCATCCTGTCTTAAGTAAGCTATTCAAATGACCGACAAAAGCATTCCTTTGTATAAAACAGGGTTCCTCCAGCAATTACTTCTGAAAAGACTTGAGATGGACTGACTACAACACTGGTCTATTGTTCTTAAGTTTACAGTCAACACTCAAATACATGTACATGTACAATGTATTAACAACTTGTGTTCATGAGCAAAAACATTTGAAAAATTTTATTGGAAGTTCCCTTACAGAAATTCTGGCCAGCTCTTAAAAACGCTAGTCCAGCTACACCAGCCTTGCAAGATTTACATTTTTTGAAAGTACCTTTTTAAAAATAAGCAAAATATCCCAAATTCTGGTATAGGGCTGTGTGTAGGGCTGTGTGTAGGTTTGTACAGTTTAAGGTTTTAGTGTACAAATTATGGTCCAAAAATTGCTTGTAATGTTTGCCCATTAATTACCGTCTTACATGGAACCCAATATGAACAATAAAAACAGCCGACATCTGGAAACCCCAAAATTCTGTCAACATTTGATGTTGAAAAAATAGCAATACATGTACTACCTTCTGCTTAGAATGACAAATTTTTGTTCATTTGTATATACAAATGGAAATGTGCCATATTCATGAACAAAAAAGTGTCATAAAAAAACCAAGAGGCCTAAAAATAATCAAAACTGGCAAGATGAACATTAAAAACTAAGTTAGATTGTGCACAAGGATGCTTTCCATGGTTTGCACAATTTACAACTTGTGTTGCAGGCATGGGCGCTTCAATAATATTGATTCAAGCGTGCAGAAATCTTATTTTTCGGTTAGGGTTGGTGAGAGTGTAGCATTGATGTCATACAAAACCCTGACAACTTTTGATGGGGTAGCTGTTTCATCTGTGATGTTGAGGATAACCTTCTGAATAAAGGTCAATGTGTTCAGAACCTTCTTGTTGTACGCCAAGTTAAAAACATAGTGAATGCACATCAGCAGGCAAACTGCTGACACAAAGTCTGCTGTTTTGCACACAATCTCCCCTTCAGCGATGATTGAATATTCCATAGCTTCCTTTATGATGCTCACATACGTGTCTCCATCATAGGCTATGTAGGCCTGTGGTGTTGCCATTTTCTGTAAATGAAAACAAAAAGAATAAAAAGTTCTTGTGAGCGATCCAACTTGTGCCTGCCATGTTATTAAAAAGGGATTGTAACAATCAAGTTTGTCTACTAAACCAAGCTTATGAAAACATGCCAATCAGGAATAACCCAAATTTAAATTTAGCAGGTTTTGCAGACATGAACATCTTTGATTGATGCCCTTTTCCAAAGTCTAAAATCCTGTACATTGATGAATGAAGATCAACTTCAACATCACTGGGCACTATGGATAAGATGGTACTAGTGAAAATGAATCAATTCAGTTGAGTCAGAAACTTGAGAGTGGAGAGTATACCCAGCATGATATGTGACAGAGGGAACCCCCCCCCTAGTTCCCCATACCTATACACACTATTATACTATTGTCACCTACCACCACCCCCCCCCCCCCCTAAAAACCTAAACAGAATTCCTAAGATTCCGTGAACACAATGACCACCACAAAAGAGGGGTGGTTCCCTCTGTCTCATATCGTGCTTCATATGGTGGAGAGTGTCTTCAAATCAAGAATCGAAACAAACAAATTCTGTCCCAAAATCACAGCTCTCCAGTGTTGCATTTGAGTCCTATTGGAGTCCATTCTGATGAGTCACTTCGCTTTGCTTTTCTTTCTTTATGGCAAATAAACTCGCTCAAAAATTGCTTCAGTAGGTGAGCAAGAATGTATGGTACATGTTGATGATATTTCCCTTAAAAAGCTCCCTTTCGAGCCTATTTTGTAAATATTTCAATTTCCAGCAAGGGATAAGTCTTTAAGATGAAACTTACCATACATAAACTGAACATTGACTAAATTTGAGAAAAACAACAACTATGCTCTCTATGAGCATACCTTCAAGAAAAACAATGGACTGTAAAAAGGACTTAAAAACAACACTGCGGGTCTCCAAATGATGTCTCGGACAACTTTCATTTTACACGAGTTTGAAAAAAAAGAAAACAGTTTTTGTTTATTTATCAGAGATAAATATGCTGCCATGAAGATAATAAAAAAAAGTAAAACTTCAGTCTGTTCCTCGTCAAACCCATCTTAAACAAATTCTAACAGAGTTAAAACCAGTTCACGCTGGGATTATTTTGACATTCACGGACCCAGGTGCGGGATTATTTTTCCCCGAGGTGGATGCCAGACTGTTTCAGGCAGAATCAAGCCATAATCTGCAGGTAGCACACTGCACACCCTTTATATTTCCGGCCTCGCTCGCTGCCAGCCGGTCGCTGACAAAACTAGATACCGGTCTCGATTGAGTGCGTGTATAGCCGCCATCCATTCTGAATACAGCAAAACCTTTGCGAGTTAACTCGTCATCCGACGCGAACTGGTTAAAAAAGTACCGTTAAAAATATTTAAAAAGGAATGCCCTTTTGTCATAATTATTGACAAGGTTCTGATGTTAATTTATTTTTACCTTGCTCTGAGGACAAAGTACAATCTCGACCTTCTCTCCAAACAGCAGGGGAAGTACAAGCAATGATCCATATGAAAGTAATCCTACAATGGAAATGACAATAACATGCAATAAAAATGCAATTTAGTGCAATGGCATGACAATACATCAAGAACTTGCTGATGGAAGCTGCAGTTTGTAAAACCAGTGGTACGTGCATCTGTACACTGATTTCAACATATAATGCTCTCTTTGCAGAAAATATAGAGGCATCTTATTTCTTTTCAACTATTACCTCCAAATGGCTGGGCACAACATCATCAACTACAACAATGGCAGAAACTGCACAGCACTGTATAGGGGCAAGGTTGATCAAATCAGTTATATATTAAACAGTGCCCTGAGAAAGGAGTTTTACTCCAAAAGCTTGGCAAGATAGCAAGTTTTGAGCACTGTATAAATGTATAACTAATTTGATCTTTTTCAACTACAACTCTGTCGTCAATGCCTCGTGTTTCTAACTTTCCAAATAGCCTCATATAGATAAATAATGAATATGTGAAGATTTCACAGGTGTATGACCATTGCAGTATTATTTTGTTTTGTTTGGCCCAAGGTATAGGGCTGGTATCCTTAACTGGTTTACAGTTGTTTTACGCTATGCAAACAACCATAAGAAAACATTTACGAGGGGTGATTGATAAGTTCATGGCCTGAATTTGCATGTACATGTACATGTAGTTCAACTTGTTGAATGATAACGCAAAAAAATGAAGTTATTAACTTGCATTGTTTTTTTGTTACCAATAATTAAACCTTGAAAGTTAGCAGTTTCTGAGAAAATGGAAAACATAGGGGCCAATTTCATGGAGCTGCTTAGCACAAAAATTTGCTTAGCATGAAAATCTATTTTTGATAAAAACAGGATAACCAACCAAATGTTTATATAATGTATATTGCTTGTGACTGGTGTTTACCTGTTGTTTGCTTAGCATGAAAATCACATGGAGTTTTGGTTGGTAACCTGTTTCTACTAAGCAAGACTTTTTGTGCTTAGTAGCTCAATGAAATTAACCCCAGCTCTGACCCACACATCCAGTGGCCATTGCTGCTATACAAAAAATGGTCGCACGCCCGCCCTTTTCTCCTGATTTGGCACCCTCTGACTTCTACCTCTTTCCAACTATGTAAAAGGAGCTCGGTGGTACCCATTTTGCCTCAGATGATGACGTCATTGATGCTGTGGACCATGTCCTGGAGAGGGAATTAGACAGCGGCTTCTACACAGAAGGGACCATTTGCTTCATAAAGGGGACTATGTTGAAACAATTTTGTTTTATTTTCTGAAACTGACTCCTATAACTTAGGCCATGAACTTGCAATCACCCCTCGTAGTAAGTCATGAGCTAGTCATAAGTCCAAATGAATTATAATCATTTCCATGCCGGAAATCATTGGATATGCACATTGACCAGTGTTTTCACAGATGTGAATACGTACGATTTGACTTATGATTAACTTTTGACTTATTAATGGCATTTCTAATGTTGATCAAGTCACTGACTTACGGTGCTTTGTATCCTGTTCGTTGTCCTCATCGATGGCCTCATCGATGGCAGCAGCCAACTCTTCCTTTAGTGACGCTTGTTTGGCCTTCATCTTGAAGATAGGGTCTGCATATTTTGCCAACCCACTCGCCATTCGTTCTGTTATGTTACTGTCCATAAGTCGCTCAAACTCCATGAATATCTGTTAAAAGTGCAATAAATTGGTTAATTTGAAGTTTACAATGTAATACACAAAGCACATCATCAAATGCAGTTACAGTGGGTGTGTACGGTGTAGTCTATCCACTTCTGCATATTCATAATAAGGGGATAAAAGTGTGATGAACCGGTCTTTACCATTTCAATAACCGAGGAGGGGCGTGACCGCTGTTAATGGACCGAGCCGAAGGCAAGGTCCATTAACAACGGTCACGATCCTCTGAGGTTATTACTGCCTGGTAAAGGCCGGGTCATCACACTTTTATCCCATTCAAAAAAGCCTTCTTGCGAAAAATGCAAACACCTCCCTTAAAAAGCTTTTTCACCCCACTTTTTCTCCCATTTGCTCAGTGATTTGTTCAACTGCATTTTTACTTGGTTCACAGAAAAACCCACTGCTCTCTTATTAATGGTCACACACCAGTGATTTTAGAGATGTGGGGGCTTAGATTTTGCTTACCTGTACCAGTAGCATATTTGCTGAAAACTCATGAAGCTGAAAACACATTATTTTTCATGCTTGTGTATATACTAACCTCGTCTTCATCAAAGAGACATGGGTACATGTCTCTGGTTTGCTTTACTGTCCATTGGCTGGTGACAATCCCCCTACGTCTGTCTGCAAGGGTGACACCCATTAGGTGTTTTATCATGTGTTGTGTACCTTATTAGTTAAGCAATTCTGCGCATGCGCGCAATGATGTTAGCTTCCCCTTATTTTAGGTTCTTAGAAGATTGTGCTTTCAGTCATGAACTCATTCAGTCAATGAGCTCACATTAAAACTATGTCGCAGTTTTCCTTTTAATGTACTGTTTCTATCAAGATGTAATAAAGTAATGGAGAACAGACATAACAATTGGCGACGAGGATAAACCTGGGGACATCCACGACAATTTTGCGTGGAGGAAAGTCCTGACTTTCGATGATTTTTCATCGCTGCAAACGTGAGTGAAAACGTCAACAGTTTTCAAGGCGTACTATTGTATACGGGACGATCTACGGGAGAGTCAATGTCCATATACGCTGCACACACAGTCGAGATGCTGGTGAATCTGCACACTGCAAGCCGCCGTTCCATCAATGGGATAACTCCCCATGCACAACGTGGTGTGATACTGCCGTTCTATGGTGTATACCGTATTGCATGTATCAGGCCGCCACGGCTTAACTAGCTTGTTGTGGCCCGTTCCAGCCTAGTCTCATCTCCCAGCCAAACCCCAGCCCACCCAGGATCTCGGACAGCCCAGCCCAGCGCAACAGGTCACAACTATAAAGCCAGACGTGTCCGCCTACAAGCCGCCTAAAAAGGCGGTGTAAGAAGGAATATTCAAGCCGTAGCCAATTTTGGCTAAGCCATCGACATTAAACGTCTAGATCCGGTACAGTAACTCGGGGGACCAGCACAGCAGGAACAGAAGCCTCAGCGCAGCCAAACCCAGTCCGCAGCGGGGAAGGACGACGCGCAAGACGGTACCAGCCCTGCATGCCGCACCGCAAGACAAGACTACAGGGAAGGAAGCAGTCGTCGCGGAGGGTTGAGCACAGTGCGTGAACGGCTTAACAGCAAACCGACGCGATCGCGCTGTGGATGCGATGTACATGTACTATATTGTGTGTACAAGTCCATGGAAATGAGCACCGTGATTCGGTGGATTTGCCCGGCCGTTCAGCGCACCGCATCACCGGGACTTTGTTTGGGAAATGCTGCATCGCGTCGTCGGAGAAGTGATGTTTTGGAGCACACATCGAACATTGACAATACAGTGAGTAGCGTTACGATCGGAGTTAAACATTGAACAATTGTTAGCAGAACAATTGAAACTTCGAATGGAACTCGAACTTCGTCAGTTGACTGTTGAACAGAACTGTTCTAAATGCTATTGTTTTACTTTTCCAAATTGATTGTCATTGATCGGTCTGTTTGGATTTGAGAAAATCACATGCCTTTCATGAATGTATGGTTTTGACATACTGTTCACTTGTCATGCTCCTGTATTTTGGGTAAAACATTGGTACTTGTGTTAATTGTGAAGTAGCAATGTGTCGAATCTGATGTAGTGCGGGCAGTGCTATCATTTTTCATAGGGTTTTTCAAATTTGCAAATAATTATTTTATCTGGGGAGGACTAACCTTAATTTCAGGGTATTTTGTCAGTATTATAGACTTACGAGTAGTAGTAAGCAGTAACCATGGCAACCACTAGTGGTATAATAGGGACTCTACCAGTATTGGAAGTTGATTCATGTAAATTTGAGGAGTGGGTAGAGATTCTTGAAGCTTGGTTTGAAGCAAACGCCATCACAGATGAGGGTAAAAAACGAGCTACTCTCATAACTAGCTTAGGAAATAAGGGATACCATACCCTTAGAGCACTTTTGCAGCCTAAAAAGCCCTCAGATACAACATATGCAGAATGTATTGCAGCCCTAACTAAGCATTATTCTCCAAAGCCAAGTGAGATAGTGCTCAGGTATAGATTTTTCACCAGACGCCAACAAAACGGTGAAAATATTTCTCAATTTGTAGCAGGGTTACGCCAACTTAGCGATGGGTGTAATTTTACAGAATTGAACAACATGTTAAGAGATCGTTTGGTAGTAGGGTGTAGAGACCCAGCTATTCAAAGAAAGCTGTTAAGTGAAGCCAAGCTTACTTTTGAGAAAAGCCTCAACATCGCCTCTGCCATGGAAACAGCAAACCGAGATGCTGAAGACCTACGGCAGATTGGAAATACAGCCAGTGTCCCAGCAAGAGTTAACAAGGTGCAGCCACCAAGAAAGCCAAAGCCCAAGCCCACACTCTCCATGCAGAACCGTCACAGCCCACAAAGAAAGATGGAACCTAGCAGGCCCAAAGCTGAGGTCTCGCAGTCACATGACCAGAAATGTTGGCGCTGTGGGGGATTACATGCTGCAAGGGAATGCCCCTTCATCAAGGAGAAGTGCTTCAAGTGTGACCAGGTAGGTCACACGAGAAGCCAGTGTGACAAAATAAAGGAGTTTTATGCGCAGAAGCATGGCAAGATGCAACGCAAGCAACGAGCTCATCATCTTGAGGAGGTGGACTATTACGTCGAGGATGACTACCCAGCCTTAAGTCATCTTGAGACAGAGGGCACTGTTAAAAAACTTTCTTCCAAGCCCTACCAAGTTGTTTTGGACATAAACAACAGCAGCATCAGCATGGAGCTCGATACAGGAAGCCCTTGGACCTTAGTGTCATCCCAAACTTACAAGAGAATTGGGAAGCCAAGTGACTTACAGCCATGTAAAGCCAGCCTCAAGACGTATACAGGGACTAAAGTACCTATTCTGGGTGAGACCTTGGTCTCTGTCAAGTACGCCGCACTTAAGCCTAAGACTTTGCCTCTACTTGTGGTAGAAGAAGGAGCAAATCTGATCGGAAGACATTGGATTGAGCAAATCCCACTGTCTCTAGCCGAGGTGCTGCCAAGCCAGGCAGTACATGAGGTCTCCGTTTGCACAGACGCCACTTCGGAATTAGACAAAATTCTGAACAAACACAAGGAAGTCTTTGATGACAGTTACCTTGGTCAGCTGAAGGGGTTTAAAGCCAAAGTATACCCCGTAAAGGAAGACCCCAAGTTCTTCAAAGCTGCGCCGGTGGCGTATGCTACTAGACAGAAGGTCGACAAATGTCTAGACGACATGCTGGAGCAGGGAATAATAGAGGCCGTGAAATACTCTGACTACGCCTGCCCAATAGTCGTTGCCCCAAAGCCTGATGGACAGATACGAATCTGTGGAAACTACAAGATCACTGCAAATCAAGTCCTTCGCCTAGAACATTATCCTCTTCCTACATTGGAAGACATGATGCAGGACCTACAAGGAGGAAAAAGTTCTCTAAGATTGATCTGTCGCATGCATACCACCAAATAGAGTTAGACGAGGAAGCCAAAAAGTATACAACCATAAACACTCATCGAGGTCTCTATCAGTATACGCGACTGCCTTTTGGATTAGCCTCTGCACCGGCACTGTTTCAGCGTACAATCGAGTCTTTAATTGCAGACATACCTATGTGCCGGCCATACTTAGACGATATAATCATCACGGGAAGAGATGATGTTGACCACCTAACCAACCTGCAACCAGTACTTCAGCGCCTTGAAGAAAATGGAATGAAGCTCAAGAAAGGAAAGTGTGAGTTCCTGAAAGAGTCTGTCACCTACCTTGGGCACCGCATAGATGAAAAGGGGATGCGGCCAGTGGAGGACAAAGTGCAAGCCATTCGACAGGCACCAGAGCCAAAAAACCAAGAGGAACTGCAGGCATACTTAGGACTCTTGGGTTACTACCGGAAGTTTCTTCCTAATCTGTCGACACAGATTGCCCCACTTCTTCTGCTGCTGAAAGCAGAATACAAGTCAACGAAAAGCGACAAAAGCAAGAAGCAGACATGCCAAGCTTCACCTGGTACCTCAACATTTAAATGGGGTCCAGAACAGCGTAAAGCCTTCAGTGCCTCAAAGAAGATGTTGGAGAATAACAATCTTCTAGTGCACTTCGACCCACAAAAGCCGCTTCTACTTCAAACTGATGCCAGCCCTTACGGGTTAGGTGCAGTAATAAGCCATGTGATGCCTGACGGGTCAGACCAGCCCATCGCCTTTGCCTCCAGAACTCTTAATCCAAGTGAGCGGAACTACGCGCAGTATGAGAAGGAAAGTCTCTCGATAATCTTTGGATTGAAGAAGTTCCACAAATATCTACATGGCAACAAGTTCACCATCGTAACAGATCACAAGCCACTAGTGTCGATGTTTGGTGACAAACCAGCCAGCCCGATGTCTTCCGCCAGGGTAGCCAGATGGCACATGATTCTGTCAGGCTATGACTACGACATCGTGCACAAGGCAGGCCGACATCACTCCAATGCAGACGCATTGTCAAGATTGCCAGTGAATACAAAAGAGGAACAACACTGGATCCACGATGACCTGGAAAGGGAGGTAGATTCTAAAGCAAGAATCAATCTGTTGGCAGACGTCGAAAGTCGTCCAGTAGAGGCCAAAGAGATCAAGGTCTTGACTGACAAGGATCCTGTACTTTCCAAGGTGCGCAGCTACATTCTTCGGGGTTGGCCGGACAGCCGGACAATGGGAGAAGAGTTCTCTCCCTATAAGAACAAACGAGAAGAGCTAAGTGTTGAAGACGGAGTAGTGATGTGGGGCCATAGAGTCGTGATACCAGGGGATTCCCAGCTGCGTTCTCGTCTGAAGAAAGAGTTGCATGCCACACATCCAGGCATCGTAAAGATGAAGATGCTCGCCCGCTCTTACCTGTGGTGGCCATGTATCGATCAATCACTTGAAAGCCAGGTGAAAGATTGTTTGGGTTGTCAGGAACACCAAAAGCTGCCAACCAGAAGCCCAATTCATCCATGGGAATTTCCAGAGAAACCTTGGCAACGTCTTCACATCGATTATGCATCGATAGAAGGAAAGGAAGTACTGGTTGTTGTAGATGCCTACAGCAAGTGGATAGATGCAACGCCAGTTTTTGCGGCTACATCGGCAGCAACCATACGGGTTCTGCGAAGATTGTTCGCAAACCATGGAATTCCAGAAACCATTGCAAGTGATAATGGTACACCGTTCGTCTCCGAAGAGTTCTTCACTTTTCTTACAAACAACGGAGTTGTCCATGTCCAGACTGCCCCTAAACATCCCTCCAGTAACGGCCTAGCTGAGAGAGCTGTACAAACGATGAAGCATGGTATCAAGAAGAACCAGGGGGATGACCTAGAGACCAGACTGCAGAAGTTTCTCCTTCGTTACAGGGTCACTCCACAAGCGACTACCACCAAAACCCCAAGTGAACTCCTGTACAGACGACAAATACGCACCAAATTGGACCTACTTCGACCCAACCTAGCAGTGAAGGTTAGAAGGCAGCAGCAGCAAATGAAACAACAAGCTGATAAGGGTTCAAGCACGAGAACCTTCCAGAGGGGAGATTACGTTCTGGTAAAGAACTTTTCATCAGGCCCAACTTGGTTGCACGGTCTAATCCAAGAGCTTAACTCCAACATATATGAGGTACAACTGAGAGATGGGAGGTTAGTGAGGCGACACATCGATCATGTCCGAGGTTGCTCCCGCTTTAATGAGTCAACTTCCATGAATCAACCGGAAGTAATTCCCTCCATTGCAGAACCACCATCCACAATTCCTATCATTCCAAGTCAGTTATCCACTGATAATCAACCAGTGGGTACCACTCCAGAAAGTCCATCCGAGGCAACAACAGTAGAACCACCTGAAGCTTTGCCTTTAAGGGTATCTGCTAGGACCAGACGCCCACCAGAGCATTTAAGTGATTACATTGTGTACAAGTAGACACAGTTCCAATTACATGTACAGTACATGTATAAAACTAAATTGATCCAAATGGGTTATTGTTTGGAAGATAGTTAAACCCAAGTAGGTTAAATGTCAAGTATGTAGTGACAGTTGTTCGCATGTTATTGTCAAGATAGAAAATACATAATTGTGTTAATCTGTTAAAGTTATAAGAGTTAGTGAAATGTTAAGCGTTCAGTGCTTTTAAAAAAATGTTTGGGACAAGTTAAAAATGTTTATAAGTCTAAAGGTAAATGCAAGTTGTAATTGGTTGTTTGAACGAGTCATGAAAATGTCACATTTGGTATATACATACTGTACATCTCAAAATCATTTCCACATGATGTGAGGCCATCTTTTTACTGTGCTTTAAGCTAAAAAGGGAGGAATGTTGTGTACCTTATTAGTTAAGCAATTCTGCGCATGCGCGCAATGATGTTAGCTTCCCCTTATTTTAGGTTCTTAGAAGATTGTGCTTTCAGTCATGAACTCATTCAGTCAATGAGCTCACATTAAAACTATGTCGCAGTTTTCCTTTTAATGTACTGTTTCTATCAAGATGTAATAAAGTATATGGAGAACAGACATAACATCATGACAGCATCCTGTCGAGTCTTGCGGGATTCAGCCTTCAGTATTCCAATGTGCTGTTTGATGGTCTGCTCATCTTCACCATCTGGGGTAGGAGGTAAGTAGTTCTTTATCCCATACAAGCTCTTGCCTTTTCCTTGGACTGTCTTGGACTTTTGCTGAGTCTGGAGGGATGCTGGCTTGATGTGTTTTAGTGGCTTTGCCAAAGGGTTATTGTGCTCATGGCGTTTTCTCTCATTCCGGAAACGATTACTGAGAGCAGACTTCCAGTAGTCCTATAAAGATATAGCAAATATCTGTTAAAAAATAATGAATCAAAAAATTAGCTGGCCTGACGTTTCGAACTTAAGCAAGTCAAAAAAATGAAGTGCAAAGAAATGTTCGGCTTACAATTGTCAACTACTCGTGCAAAATATATTTCAAAGTCTAACCGTCTCACAGCAGGATGGGTACCTTCTCTGGTTGTGGTTATAGCTAAAATCAAGTTATAGACATGAAATTACTGCAATAGTCAGCTTCTGCTTTCTTTGCGACAACATAGCCTCTACATAAAGCCTGCATGAAAGAGCAAAAGTGTGCTAAGCTCTCAAGTCAGGGTATTGTGTTATTGCCAATCAAACCATTTTAATCTTGATTAGCTTTCATATTGCATAATGGCACAGTATACACTTCCAAAATTGTGTAAGGCTATACAGATTTGCCATGTATCTTTATCATGAAATCCTGGGCCATGGCCTGTAACTATATGTACCTGTAAAAACTGGTCTAGATTAACTTTGTGGTCCCACTCGTAGCCAGAAAGATTCAGCCATCAATATTGCCAGATCATGGAATTTGTGACATGCCATGTACATGTATACATGTATCTGTTAATAAGCTAGGACAATCGACCTTCAGGTTTGACCTAATTTTACAAAAGTGTACTTTTAGAGAAATTTCTAACCTATTGCATATGTGCAAAGTTTCATTAAGACATTTGCACTGAAAAGAGGGAAACGATTTTGATTCGTGCAACATACATGTGTGTAGCTTTTATGTATACCTCAAGTTGAGTAGCCTACAATGAATGGCTCGGAAATAAAATGGAACATTTACCAAACTCCGACTTTGACTTATTCCAAATTCATGAACGCAGCTTGAAGCTCAGGACTAAGGAGACAAATCCCGGGTTTAGAAAATGGCCTCAGTTAGTCAGGAGCTAATGACAGGTTGATGTATCATGATGCGATGATGCTATGGTAACCTATTTTACATTATGTACAAAATCAGAAACGCTTTTGCTTTCACTGCTAGTAAAGAAGACCGTGCCCTACACTCCAGTTTATTGTCAAATTAGGTCATATGTGGCATCTCTACAATGACTGGCACTTTACAGTACTTACCACTGAATCTCGTCCTACAAGTCCATTCTTGAGAGAGGGGTAGGCTTCAAGAAGAGTAGTAATGACTTCTTGGTAGTTGGATGGTGTGGGACGACTTGAGAAGAAAGAAGAAAAAAGTCTTAAAGGAACCATGCAATAGGATTTTTATAACTTTAATACAAGTAGGGCAGCTTTCTTGCCACGCTACTATGACTTTCCATTTCCTTTGTAGCAGCAAAAGGGAGAAATTTCATCATTTTGGTTTTTATGCTAGTGAAAATTTCCATATTCATGAGCCAAAGCAGAATATCATTCAAGGCAGAACAGTAGTGTCTCCACAGCTTTGTGTACAAACATATATCACACTTTTCACCATTTTCTTGGAGTAATTCCGCTTAACTTGTTTATCATGTTAAACA
Source organism: Hippasteria phrygiana (assembly GCA_037893225.1). Classification (NCBI taxonomy): domain Eukaryota; kingdom Metazoa; phylum Echinodermata; class Asteroidea; order Valvatida; family Goniasteridae; genus Hippasteria; species Hippasteria phrygiana. Next base: position 393,814 of record JAZGUH010000608.1, on the reverse strand, counting down.
TATTGTAATTTGGACAATAGTGGTGGCCAATATTTCTTCAAAACTTTGTTAGTGGGTGATTTTAAAGGACTGATTTTTGTACTGTTCTCATGCTCTTTTGACAAGGAGTGCCTTGTCTGACAAACGCAAAATAGCGCCCTCTTACATGTATTGATGAAAGGATTTTCTAAGAATTGAAAAACTACCACCTTTTTGTCACTTCAATGAAAACCAGTATTTATGATTAGCTCTTGTTTGTAAACACATAGTAATGTGCATGAAAACAAGTTGGGCTGAATGTCCACTGCATGTTTCCTTGAATTTCTGCTGTCCGCAAGGTTCATGGTTAAGTAGAGCAGGCATGCCATGCAAAACTGAGAGGGGGGGGGGGGGGGGGGGGGGGGGGGGGGCAGCTAGGCTCAATTTTGTAATGGGTGGCGCCTTTAAAAAGCCTGCACATAATAGCCTGTGTGTCCAAATTGGATGCATATCAACACACAACAGATGATGTGCCCCTTAAAAAATTCTAAAAGAAAACATTTCCAGAGGGGGACAGGAGGGGGAAAGAATTCCCAGAAGGGGGAAGTTGCTGCCCCACCCCCCCCCCCCCCACCCCCCCCCCCCCCCCCCCCCCCCCTGCATTAGCAATGCCACTGCATTTAAGTAAAAGTGCATGCAAGCATATTTTTCCGACACTGGGTGAGAGTCTGAGAGTAACATTCTTGCAATAGCACATGTACTTACAAAGTGTACTTTGTCATTTCATCATAGAGGCCATCAATGAGGTTCTGCTTCTCTGCATATAGAAGACCACGCTCTTCACTCAATGCCTTCACCAAAGCTGGACGAAACTTCTTCCTTGGCAACACGAAAGGCACTGGCCAGCTGGACAGTCCAACCATAGATGTACGCACAATGCTGTAAAGGCAGAACACAACAGAATCCAAATGGTTTTAATTGAACGTGCTGGACTTGGGTAGACTGAGCGTACGTGTCACATCAAAATAGTACATATTTGTGTTGGGTGCATACTGGGTGCATTTCTATTAATAATCAAGGTATTTATTAATTAAGTTAGTTACATGTATTTTTTTAAACGCCAGTGATTGAGCATGGCAAAATGTGCAATAAAAATGTGCCCACTATGGTAACATTATCTTTACAAAATATATATAGGCTATGGGATGTTTATTTTTGTTGTTTATTTTTAGAGATAATTTTATTTAATTAAACATGCTGGTCATTTTCATTTCTGTGTCAACTGCAAACAAAAAACTTATTTTAAAGTCAAATTGTAACCTGTACAGGGATGTATATATATGTAATATACAACACATTTCAGCACAATGTGATGCAATGGGAGTCCAAGGCTTCCTCGTAAATGCAATAAAGGTCGTAACTTGAGCGTGTCTACAAATGGAGTTACGACATTAACTGTAATGCTGACTGTCAATACAGAGCCTTATTTTATATTAAATTTACGTTGAAAATATGGTTTTTTATCTTCACCTGTGTATTTCTAATAACATAAGTCCTGCAAAAAAAATCTAGGATGCAACTTGCTTAAGATGTCATTTTTTAGCCTCTTTCTTACCTTTTGGGTATTTACTGAAGAATTACCCATACATGATATTTTTTAAGCAAATGCGCCACAACAGAATACTGTTTTGCACATATGCATCAAAGTATAATTTGTTTCCTTTCTCAGCATTACATTAAGTCAGTATTGCAAGTCTTCTGGATAACAAACAAGTCATTATTACCTCTGTACAGTTACTGCACCTTCTCCACTTCCAGTGACAGGCAAAGTACTTTCTGCAGTGTGTGATGATGCTAGTGCAGAAGTTGATGCCCCTGCTGCAATGGATGCCTGCTTTGGTGCTGCTTCCTTTGGTTTCTCATTGCTGCAGGAATTCTTCCAGATGCAGGAACTGACACCCACAGCAGTAGAATCATCTTCTGTTGCTTGAGATCCGACCTCGCCAGTAGGGAGTACTCTCAACTTCACGCGGTCTTTGATTTCATTTTGTTCTATATCCAGCCAATCCTCCCATAATGTGTCATATCGTTGCATGGTGAAGTTATCGATGCCAAATGTGCTTTGGATCTTGGCCATCAGTTCTTCTGCACATTCCCCTTGCACCAGTTTTTTGCCGGTTTTGTATGTTACGTGACAGGTAATTGGCATGTTGTGATGCAGGCTTTGGATCAGTCCAGGTTTATAATTGCACAAGCCAAAGGTTATGGAGGTCAATCAACTGCTGTGCACATCATAACGTGGGAGCCTTGTTTTTTTTTTTAATACAGTATATGTACACGAGTATCAATTAATGGCAACTCGGTTTTTACATGTATATTACAGGGAAAATTTTGTTACAGCCTTTCTGACAAAAAATATAGTAGTAATAACCAACTTTCCAAGTACAGAATATTTTCATGCTTAATATGGCTCACCTAATTTGTTTTTTTCTCATAAGGATATGGTATGAAATTGTAACTGAAGTGAAACAGTATCGGTGTTGAATATGTTCACATTTACATATTTCAACGCTCGATGTGCCATTTTTGTTTAAACTCAATTTGAGAATTAACTGAAACTGTGTGGTGAAATTTCGAATAGTGCCTTATGTCAACCCTATAACTCTGCTATTTTCTGGACTCGGTATACAAATCATCTCTAGACTACATGCAGTCATTATGTGGCTAATTTGTGTTTCAAAATTACAACTAAGCCAGCACCATGAAGACTGTATACACCAAGAGGCTGATAATCCAGTAACTTAGAAACTCTGCAAAGCTTCAGAGTCCCTGTTAGGGACACACTGTAACCATGAATTTCCCTAAGAAATTCTTCAGTCTTCATCACTTCCGTTAGAAGGTACTCCATGCCACCTACAACAAAAATGCATCTTATACATGCAAATGTGTATGTATCCTTTTCAAAGCTATGTGCAACACAACAACCAACAGCATACTGGACTCCATTAATCGTAACTGAGGTAGCTTGATAGACATTTTCATTTCCACCCAACACAGGAATAAGTAAATCCTGAACAGTACTATCCAGTAAACGTACGGGAAACAAACTGCCATGTACAGTTTGTATGCTATCATTCCCACGAATGAAATGCTGGGAAGTATGATATAGGCACTGTCGATACTGATGTCTGTAGGCAAGACTCCTGCAAATGTTTTTTCTGTTTTTGGTCCTGTTTGCCATCTCCTTGAAGTAACTGTGTTTCCCAAAGTCCAGCAGTGTATTAGTGGCCCAAAGTGCAATTTTTGGCGGCCATAATGTGTGAGGAAGTGTGCTTTTGGTATAACACTAGTGTCAAACTGTGTGAAATACATCTCCAAGAAATGCGTTATGATATCAGAAAGAAAATGAACCTCTCCGGGAAGAATAGACGGTGCACAAATGAAATCCACAATATCTAACAAGTCCACTAATAAACCTAGGCATGCATCATCCTTTGGAACCCACTCGGAAACAATCAATGGTAAGAATCGTAGCAGACACCAGCACTGTGAAGCAGTCTGTTTGACTCTGAATTTAGCCAACTCATCGGAAAAAATTGTTGGCTTATTGGCCCTGTCACATATTGCATATTCAAAGGTTTTCATTTTGCGATTCAGCTGAGGAAGGGTAAAATACTGCTGCTGCACAAAATGTACAGTGACCCGTTCCAATGCATCACCTACAAAACCTTCAAAGAGGTCATGTGCAACATCTGAAGGGCAGCCCCAAATAGGATTGAAATGTTGTAAACGGTCAAATGGTGAACTGTTCTTGATGCCATAAACAGGAGCCAGCTGGGGAAACTGTAAAACTGTGGCTACTTGCACTGCATGGGCCTCTTTTGTCCTCAGTGTACATTCACTGTCCGAAAACATCTCTTGCCTTTCTTCTTTAGTCACCATACAAAATCGACAACAACGATTTGCTGAAAAACTCTCGAACAAACCAGACATACTGTGAGCTGCTAAATTGTCTGCACATAAAAAGGCAACAACTGCATGGAAGATGTATTCCATTCCCTCATTCATTACAACAAATCCCACTGTCTCCAGTGAAAGTAGGTCACTGACCAGTCTGTCTAGTACAACACTCGTGCCATACTTTTGTATAAGTTCAGAGCGACAAAGAATAAGCAGCTGAATTAGTTCCAACTTTGAACGATATTGTGGTTGAATGTTGCCAAGTACAAAATAAAAAGCAGCCAGTTTATACTTTTTAATCTTTGTACCTAATGGATTAACCACCTGAAAGTCGTCATTATATAGGTTTATCTGAAGTGTAGTTTTGTTCGTAGAAAATGCAGGGTTCTGCCTGAAGGCCTGCCCATCGCAATAGTCACGTAATCTATCATCTGGAGACACATGCCCATTTACAACTTCTGCAAAAACATCATCATGTTTTAGAAGTGCTTGCATCAGTTTTTTGATTGGGACGTACATATATGTCTCTGGTTTACCGTTGTCATCATGTCCCAACAATATTTCTTCAGGTTCTACAAATTCAAAATTCTGTGCAAAAAAATGATTTTGTTTCTGCTGTGTTTTAAGAGTACTGCATGCTTGAGAAACTCTGTCAAAAGGAGATAGAATCTCTTCAAAGCCATCAATAGTGCCTGGTTCAATGCCATTTCTGTTTAAAACACGAATTAGTGATTCCCTAATTTCAACAGATTGTAGAGTGAATAATTCACTAAGTTCGCATACAACATCTGAACATGCATTTGCTGGTAGTTTCTTCTCTTCTCTGAGTTTCAATATAAATAGGGCTATTGCTCGAGTGTAATTAAAATGAACTCTGTCATCTAGGCCTTCATCAACATTTTCTTCAAATTCTTGGTTTAGACCTAGGCCTAAATTTTCTTCATTTTCTTCATGCATGTTCTCTTCATCTAGCCAGTGTTGATTTACATGCCCATCTGCATCATCATTAAATCCATCAACCGCAACTGCTGCTTCATCCAAGTGTGCAAAATTGTGACTTCTTTTCAGATGTCTGACAAGCGACTCTACAACAGAGTATTGTTTCTGGCATCCATTTACCCCACATCGTACACTAAATCCATTTTCGTTTTGGTGAATATATCTTAGGTGGCTCAAATATCGGTTCAACCTACGTGACTGGTACGTACAGTAGGCACACGTATAGACTTCAACATGTTCAAACACATTTCCCCGATCCTCATTCTCCATCATACGTTGTAACGTTACACAGGCCTACATACATGACATATACCGCGATCTAACGTTAGCCTGCCCTAGGCCTATACCGTACACTGTGTAGTGTGTAGCATTGTGTAGTGATCGAGGCCAGGCCTAGGCCTACCTAAACCGGGCAAAAAGTGCTTGATAGCGTGAAAAGACAAAACTAAAATTTACCGCGAATTAGATATATCAATTTGTTTAAATTATTCGCTAGAAATACAACCAATTGAGCATGAAAATACCTGAAATAATATCGAAAAAGGCTCAGGCCGCTGGCTCCCAGTGCTACGACTGCGACTGCAATTGCAAGATGGCGGACGCTCGAGCGGTACGGGTTTCCCATGGTCCTCGCAAGGGCGCGCGAAATTGACACAGTGCTGAGTAAACAGACTCATTAGCGAGTCACCGATAAACAATCTACGCGAAACAATCCCTATTGACTCAGTACGTACATTGCAGTGAGTCTGATGTGACGCATATGGTTCCACATTTGAGTCAATTTTGATATGACTCATGAAAATTGTCTAAAAGTGAGTCAAGTGACACACAATTTTTTTTTTGTGCACTTGAATTGCCTGAGCTCGGTGCGGCCCTTCATAGCATGGCCAACGGTAAGACTCCCGGAGGGGACGGCCTGCCCAAGGAATTCTATGTGATTTTTTGGGACATGGTCGGTCCTGACCTTCTCGGGGTCTTCCGGTGTGCCTTTGCACTGAACCATTTAGGTGATTCCCAACGTTTAGGAGTCATCACACTTTTGGAGAAGGCTGGGGATCAGCTTGATCCCAAAAACAAGCGCCCCATCTCTCTCCTTAATGTGGATTATAAGATCCTGTCGAAGGCCTTGTGCCTCCGTTTGGGTAATGTTTTACCTGAAATAGTAGGTCCATTTCAGACTTGTGGCGTCAAGGGGAGGTCCATCCATGATAATATCAGACTCCTTCGGGATCTGGTAGCATACGTGGATGGGAGGAACCTTGACTGCCTCGTTATTTCCCTAGACCAGCAGAAGGCCTTCGACAGGGTCAATTGGGATTTCCTTTTTATGGTCCTAGACCAATTTGGTTTTGGGCCGAATTTCCGGCACTGGATTAAACTGTTATACACAGATATATCCAGTGCAGTCTTGGTGAATGGGGTTGTTTCCGACCCTTTTTTAGTCACGAGGGGTGTAAGGCAAGGTTGCCCTCTCTCCCCTCTTCTATATGTCCTTTTTATTGAGCCTTTAGCTCAGACAGTCCTCAATGATCGCCGCGTGACTGGTTTGGCAATGCCCGGGGCCAACGGCTTGCAATGCAAAGTGTTGCAGTACGCTGACGACACGACCTGCATTGTAAGGGATTGCCAATCTCTCAGGCGGCTTTTTGGGATCATTGATGTTTTTTCGCGTGCGAGCGGGTCTCGCTTAAATCTTGCCAAGTCGAAAGGCTTGGTCTTTGGCTCATGGCCCGATTGCCTTCCCGATCTGGTCCCTATTCAGTGGACCAACGACCCGATCAAGATCAACGGTGTCTGGGTTGGCAAGGGGGACATGGGCCCTTTTAATTGGAAAGCGCGGCTTCCCAAACTACTGTCCTCTTTGGACAGCTGGAAAAGGGGGACGTTTTTCCTCTTAGGTAAGGTATTGCTGGTCAATACCTTAATTCTATCACCTTTGTTTTTTCTGGCTCCGGTTTATCCACTTCCACTTGCAGTAGAGCGGACTATAAACCGAGCTATTTTTTCCTTCATTTGGTCGGGCAAGGCTGAACTCGTCCGGAGGACAGTTCTTGTCCAGTCTCTAGCCAAGGGCGGGTTGGGTGTTACCAACCTCCGCGACAAATGTGACGCCTATTTTGTTCTTGGGGTAAAGGCCTTGTTGGGCGATGGGGGCCCACCCTGGAGATTCTTTTCTCTATACTGGGTGGCCTTGTCGCTCCGCCGGGTCTTTCCCCCGAATTGGTGGCGGAACGATGTTCCTCATGCTTTTTCGCCCACGGGCTATTATAAGCAGTTTTGCAAGCTGGTCTTGCTGGCTGTTGAGATTTCCCCAGACATTGATTGGGGGCCGGCATCGGTTCGCAGTCTTTGCGAACTTTTTGCGGGCCAACATCCCAATCAGCGTCCGGCTTGTGACATTTCTGACACCGATCAGATGTTTAAAGTTTGTCATGCCTCCAATTTGAGCAACCGACTTCGGGACTTAAATTGGAGGATCGTTTGGGGGGCACTCAAGACTTCTCAACGTCTTCATCGCTGGGGTATAGGGAATGGCAAGTGCCCTCGGGTCGGCTGTGCCGCTCCCGAGTCACTTTGTCATACCTTTTGGGACTGTTCTTTCGTTTATAATTTGTGGGCTTGGGTTGAGCATCTCGGATGTAAAGCACAAGCCCGACAATTTTCTCTTACACGTTCCTGTGTCCTTTACGGGTCTGGTGTGGACACTAGCCCGGAGTCCCTTTTGATTTGGTTTCTAATTTGCACGGTGAGGTGGCTGGTTTGGCGTTCGCGTTGCGAGACATTGTATGATGGATCCCGACAGGACGCCGACCAGGTACTTCTCCGTGTCAAGAGTTCAATTAAGGCACGGCTCCAAGCAGACTTTGCCCGGCTGGACCGGACAAAGTTTCGCACCACTTGGTGCGTGCGGGGAGCCGTCTGTACTGTCAGAGACGACCGATTGGTATTTCACCTTTGAAGTCCCTTGACTGACTCATTTCATGGAGCTTCTGTCTCCCGTCTTTTACCTGCTTGTTCTTATACGTCTTGTTTACTGCTTGTTCCTTGTGATATTTTAGTTCACCGTTTTGGTTGAAGACAGGGGGGGTCGTACCCCCTCATGGTAATGCATGGGTAGCGAGGCTACACTGTCTTCGTGTAATGTTCTTGTTTTGTGTTTGTTTTTTGGTGTTCAAATGTAGTCAGGGGTAGGGAAGCTCGAAGCCTCACGATTCTAGGTATAGCGTGGCTATCCTACCCCGGGGACTTTAGAAGTCCCCGAAACTTAAAAATAGGATTAGGATATAACGTATGGTGCGGAAGGTAGTCTAATTCATTCCGCACGTTAGGGCATATCTACCAATGTGTTGAGGGCAGCAGACAACCTTAGCGGTTGCAGAATTTCCAAGAATGAAGTGGAATTTAGATATTCTGCTAAAGTGTCTGAGCTGGAAATGTGTATAGCGCCATCTCGTGACTATGATTTCAGACAATTCCAACGTGATTGCTAGATATATTGAAAAGAATGTTACGATTTTCAAATTTCAAAAATTCATAAAAAATCACGTGATGACGTCATCATGACGTAAATGTTCGGCATACATTCTGAGCAGTTAGTCTAAGTGTCTGCCAAGTTTAAAGCCAATCGGCAGCATAAAAGTAGCCAAAGTGCCAGTAAGAAAGAAAACGTGTACAAATGCTATGGGCATTTGGCTGAAAAAGAAGCACAAAAAAAAAAAAATAAAAAAATAAAAAAATAGACCTCTGGTACAGTGTTTGTGGACAAACACAGGGCTGTTTTGTTTTTTTTGTGTAAAATTTTGTGATTAAAATGAAATTTGAAAAATGAAAAAAATCATAAAAAAATTCCCGATGACGTCAACATGACATCATTTCAGATTTTGCATGCTAGTGACAGTATCTACCTACCCACCACTTTTCATGATGATCGGACCTATCCTTATGTGTTTAAAAAAAGCACATTTTTGATGACGTCATCATGACATCACACATTTTTTTTTCTTTTAGTGCATATCTTTGAGACATACCAAAGCTATAACAAAAATAATTTTGAAAATATCTTGTTTTGTTCGCTAGATATATTTAAAAAGAATGTTACGATTTAATAATTTCAAAAATTCATAAAAAATCACGTGATGACGTCATCATGACCTCATTTCAGATTTTGCATGCTAGTGACAGTATCTACCTACCCACCACTTTTCATGACGATCGGACCTATCCTTATATGTGTTTTAAAAAAGCACATTTTTGATGACGTCATCATGACATCACACATTTGTTTTTCTTTTAGTGCATATCTTTGAGACATACCAAAGCTATAACAAAAAGAATTTTGAAAATATCTTGTTTTGTTCGCTAGATATATTGAAAAGAATATTACGATTTTAGAATTTCAAAAATTCATAAAAAATCACGTGATGACGTCATCATGACGTAAATGTTCGGCATACATTCTGAGCAGTTAGTCTAAGTGTCTGCCAAGTTTGAAGTCAATCGGCAGCATAAAAGTAGCCAAAGTGCCGGTAAGAAAGAAAACGTGTACAAATGCTATGGGCATTTGGCTGAAAAAGAAAAAAAAAACTAGACATGTTATGTGTTTGTCCCGTGGACAAACACAGGGCTGTTTCGTGTTTTTTTTATTGTGTTAGTTAGTCAAATGTTTATACAATAATTAACGTTATTGGATGTGTGAAGGATTGGTTTAAAGAAAGAAATCGAGTACAAATGTTATGGGGAATAGTGTAGCGAATGCCCCTTTAAAATGACATCACGTGACATGTGATCACTTCATAACGTCAAGTCAATGTTCACCTATAACACCCGGTGGCATACCTAGATACATGTTTCAACTTAATCGGACTTGTACTTTTGTTTATATATGGCTTCAAAAACTGCACCTTTAAGATGACGTCATGTGACATGTGATGACATCATAATAATGTCATGTCAATTTTCATCTAGAAACCTATTGGGCTACCTAGATATTACTTTTCAACTTAATCGAACTTGTACTTTTGTTTATATATGGCTTCAAAAACTGCCCCTTTAAGATGACGTCACGTGACATGTGATGACGTAATCATAACATCATGTCAATGTTCATCTATAACACCCGGTGGCATACCTAGATATTACGTTTCAACTTAATCGGACTTGTACTTTTGTAGATATATGGCTTCGAAAAAATGCCCCTTTAAGATGACGTCACGTGACATGTGATGACGTCATCATGACGTAAAAGTTCGCCACACATTGTGAGCAGTTGGTGTAAGTGTCTGCCAAGTTTAAAAGTAGCCAAAGTGGCCGGTAAGAAAGAAAACGTTTACAAATGCTATGTGCAATATTCTAGCGACTTGAAAAAAGAATTTTTTTCATGACGTCATCATGACGTCACACAATTTGCGCTTTTTATGGCATATCTTTGAGACATACCAAAGCTATAACAAAAAGAATTTTTAAAATATCTTGTTTTGTTCGCTAGATATATTGAAAAGAATGTTACGATTTTAAAACTTCAAAAATTCAGCGACTTGAAAAAGACTAGAAATCAACCCCTTTTATAAACAGCAAGCTCATAATAGCCATGGTTATCAGCCCTTCCCAGAATTCCTTTGTGTTATATTGAATTTGGTCTAAATTTTGAAATGGCTGTTATTTCTTACTTGAGTGAGCCACGATCATGAAATTTTGGAATTGGGTACAGAAAAATACAATGTATACATTTTTGTAATCAGATTGACCCTTACATGCGTTTAAAAAAAAATATATTGTTGATGACGTCATCATGACGTCACACAATTTTCGCCATTTAGGGCATATCTTTGAGACATACCAAAGCTGTAACAAAAATAATTTTGAAAATATCTTGTTTTGTTCGCTAGATATATTGAAAAGAATGTTACGATTTTAAAACTTCAAAAATTCAGCGACTTGAAAAAAGACTAGAAATCAACCCCTTTTATAAACATCAAGCTCATAATAGCCATGGTTATCAGCCCGTCCCAGAATTCCTTTGAAATGGCTGTCATTTGTTACTTGAGTGAGCCACGATCATGAAATTTTGGAATTGGGTACAGAAAAATACAATGTATACATTTTTGTAATCGGATTGACCCTTACATGCGTTAAAAAAAAATATATATTTTTGATGACGTCATCATGACGTCACACAATTTTCGCCTTTTAGGGCATATCTTTGAGACATACCAAAGCTATAACAAAAAGAATTTTGAAAATATCTTGTTTTGTTCGCTAGATATATTGAAAAGAATGTTACGATTTTAATACTTCAAAAATTCAGCGACTTGAAAAAAGACTAGAAATCAACCCCTTTTATAAACAGCAAGCTCATAATAGCCATGGTTATCAGCCCGTCCCAGAATTCCTTTGTGTTATATTGAATTTGGTCTAAATTTTGAAATGGCTGTCATTTGTTACTTGAGTGAGCCACGATCATGAAATTTTGGAATTGGGTACAGAAAAATACAATGTATACATTTTTGTAATCAGATTGACCCTTACATGCGTTAAAAAAAAAAAGCATTTTTGATGACGTCATCATGACGTCACACAATTTTCGCTTTTTAAGGCATATCTTTGAGACATACCAAAGCTATAAGAAAAAGAATTTTGAAAATATCTTGTTTTGTTCGCTAGATATAATTTAATGAATGTTACGATTTTCAAAATTCAAAAAATCATAAAAAATCACGTGATGACGTCATCATGACGTAAAAGTTCGGCATGCATTCTGACCAGTTGGTCTAAGTGTCTGTTAAGTTTAAAGGCAATCGGTTGCTTAAAAGTAGCCAAAGTGCCGGTCAGAAAGAAAACGTGTACAAATGCTATGGGCAATAGTCTGAAAAGGAAAAAAAAGAAAAAAAAAAAAAAAAGAAAAAAAAAAAAATCTTAACGAAAACAAAGGCTGTTTCGAAAAACTTTCGAAACAGCCAAAAACTAGACATCTGGTACAGTGTTTGTGGACAAACACAGGGCTGTTTTGTTTTTTTGTGTAAAATTTTGTGATTAAAATGAAATTTCAAAAATTTCAAAAATCATAAAAAAAAATCCTGATGACGTCATCATGACATAATTTTTCAGATTTTACATGCTAGTGACAGTATCTACCTACCCACCAATTTTCATGACGATCGGACCTATCCTTATATGTGTTTTTAAAAAAGCACATTTTTGATGATGTCATCATGACGTCACACATTTTCTCGCTTTTAGGGGATATCTTTGAGACATACCAAAGCTATAACAAAAATAATTTTGAAAATATCTTGTTTTGTTAGCTAGATATATTGAAAAAAATGTTACGATTTTAAAATTTTTAAAATTCATAAAAAATCACGTGATGACGTCATCATGACCTCATTTCAGATTTTGCATGCTAGTGACAGTATGTACCTACCCACCACTTTTCATGACGATCGGACCTATCCTTATATGTGTTTTAAAAAAGCACATTTTTGATGACTCATCATGACGTCACACATTTTTTTCCCTTTTAGTGCATATCTTTGAGACATACCAAAGCTATAACAAAAAGAATTTTGAAAATATCTTGTTTTGTTCGCTAGATATATTGAAAAGAATGTTACAAATTTCAAAAATTCAAAAATTCATAACAAATCACGTGATGACGTCATTATGACGTCACTTTGGATTTTGGATCCTAGTGACAGTATCTACCTACCCACCAATTTTCATGACGATCGGACCTATTCTTATATGTGTTTTAAAAAAGCACATTTTTGATGATGTCATCATGACATCACACATTTTTTTCCCTTTTAGTGCATATCTTTGAGACATACCAAAGCTATAACAAAAAGAATTTTGAAAATATTTTGTTTTGTTCGCTAGATATATTGAAAATAATTTTACGATTTGAAAATTTCAAAAATTCATAAAAAATCACGTGATGACGTCATCATGACGTAAATGTTCGGCATACATTCTGAGCAGTTAGTCTAAGTGTCTGCCAAGTTTAAAGCCAATCGGCACCATAAAAGTAGCCAAAGTGCCCGTAAGAAAGAAAACGTGCACAAATGCTATGGGCATTTGGTTGAAAAAGAAAAAAAAAAAAAAAAAAAAAAAAAAAATAGACATCTGGTACAGTGTTTGTGGACAAACACAGGGCTGTTTTGTTTTTTTGTGTAAAATTGTGATTAAATTGAAATTTCAAAAATTTCAAAAATCATAAAAAAATTGACGATGACGTCATCATGACATCATTTCAGATTGTGCATGCTAGTGACAGTATCTACCTACCCACCAATTTTCATGACGATCGGACCTATCCTTATATGTGTTTTTCAAAAAGCACATTTTTGATGATGTCATCATGACGTCACACATTTTCTCGCTTTTAGGGGATATCTTTGAGACATACCAAAGCTATAACAAAAATAATTTTGAAAATATCTTGTTTTGTTAGCTAGATATATTGCAAAAAATGTTACGATTTTAAAATTTTTAAAATTCATAAAAAATCACGTGATGACGTCATCATGACCTCATTTCAGATTTTGCATGCTAGTGACAGTATGTACCTACCCACCACTTTTCATGACGATCGGACCTATCCTTATATGTGTTTTAAAAAAGCACATTTTTGATGACGTCATCATGACGTCACACATTTTTTTCCCTTTTAGTGCATATCTTTGAGACATACCAAAGCTAAAACAAAAAGAATTTTGAAAATATCTTGTTTTGTTCGCTAGATATATTGAAAAGAATGTTACAAATTTGAAAAATTCAAAAATTCATAACAAATCACGTGATGACGTCATTATGACGTCACTTTGGATTTTGCATCCTAGTGACAGTATCTACCTACCCACCAATTTTCATGACGATCGGACCTATTCTTATATGTGTTTTAAAAAAGCACATTTTTGATGATGTCATCATGACATCACACATTTTTTTCCCTTTTAGTGCATATCTTTGAGACATACCAAAGCTATAACAAAAAGAATTTTGAAAATATTTTGTTTTGTTCGCTAGATATATTGAAAATAATTTTACGATTTGAAAATTTCAAAAATTCATAAAAAATCACGTGATGACGTCATCATGACGTAAATGTTCGGCATACATTCTGAGCAGTTAGTCTAAGTGTCTGCCAAGTTTAAAGCCAATCGGCACCATAAAAGTAGCCAAAGTGCCCGTAAGAAAGAAAACGTGCACAAATGCTATGGGCATTTGGTTGAAAAAGAAAAAAAAAAAAAAAAAAAAAAAAGAAACTAGACATCTGGTACAGTGTTTGTGGACAAACACAGGGCTGTTTTGTTTTTTTGTGTAAAATTGTGATTAAATTGAAATTTCAAAAATTTCAAAAATCATAAAAACATTGACGATGACGTCATCATGACATCATTTCAGATTGTGCATGCTAGTGACAGTATCTACCTACCCACTACTTTTCATGACGATCGGACCTATCCTTATATGTGTTTTTAAAAAAGCACATTTTTGATGATGTCATCATGACGTCACACATTTTCTCGCTTTTAGGGGATATCTTTGAGACATACCAAAGCTATAACAAAAATAATTTTGAAAATATCTTGTTTTGTTAGCTAGATATATTGAAAAAAATGTTACGATTTTAAAATTTTTAAAATTCATAAAAAATCACGTGATGACGTCATCATGACCTCATTTCAGATTTTGCATGCTAGTGACAGTATGTACCTACCCACCAATTTTCATGACGATCGGACCTATCCTTATATGTGTTTTTAAAAAAGCACATTTTTGATGATGTCATCATGACGTCACACATTTTCTCGCTTTTAGGGGATATCTTTGAGACATACCAAAGCTATAACAAAAATAATTTTGAAAATATCTTGTTTTGTTAGCTAGATATATTGAAAAAAATGTTACGATTTTAAAATTTTTAAAATTCATAAAAAATCACGTGATGACGTCATCATGACCTCATTTCAGATTTTGCATGCTAGTGACAGTATGTACCTACCCACCACTTTTCATGACGATCGGACCTATCCTTATATGTGTTTTAAAAAAGCACATTTTTGATGACGTCATCATGACGTCACACATTTTTTTCCCTTTTAGTGCATATCTTTGAGACATACCAAAGCTATAACAAAAAGAATTTTGAAAATATCTTGTTTTGTTCGCTAGATATATTGAAAAGAATGTTACAAATTTCAAAAATTCAAAAATTCATAACAAATCACGTGATGACGTCATTATGACGTCACTTTGGATTTTGCATCCTAGTGACAGTATCTACCTACCCACCAATTTTCATGACGATCGGACCTATTCTTATATGTGTTTTAAAAAAGCACATTTTTGATGATGTCATCATGACATCACACATTTTTTTCCCTTTTAGTGCATATCTTTGAGACATACCAAAGCTATAACAAAAAGAATTTTGAAAATATTTTGTTTTGTTCGCTAGATATATTGAAAATAATTTTACGATTTGAAAATTTCAAAAATTCATAAAAAATCACGTGATGACGTCATCATGACGTAAATGTTCGGCATACATTCTGAGCAGTTAGTCTAAGTGTCTGCCAAGTTTAAAGCCAATCGGCACCATAAAAGTAGCCAAAGTGCCCGTAAGAAAGAAAACGTGCACAAATGCTATGGGCATTTGGTTGAAAAAGAAAAAAAAAAAAAAAAAAAAAAAAGAAACTAGACATCTGGTACAGTGTTTGTGGACAAACACAGGGCTGTTTTTTTTTTTTGTGTAAAATTGTGATTAAATTGAAATTTCAAAAATTTCAAAAATCATAAAAAAATTGACGATGACGTCATCATGACATCATTTCAGATTGTGCATGCTAGTGACAGTATCTACCTACCCACCAATTTTCACGACGATCGGACCTATCCTTATATGTGTTTTTAAAAAAGCACATTTTTGATGATGTCATCATGACGTCACACATTTTCTCGCTTTTAGGGGATATCTTTGAGACATACCAAAGCTATAACAAAAATAATTTTGAAAATATCTTGTTTTGTTAGCTAGATATATTGAAAAAAATGTTACGATTTTAAAAATTTTAAAATTCATAAAAAATCACGTGATGACGTCATCATGACCTCATTTCAGATTTTGCATGCTAGTGACAGTATGTACCTACCCACCAATTTTCATGACGATCGGACCTATCCTTATATGTGTTTTTAAAAAAGCACATTTTTGATGTCATCATGACGTCACACATTTTCTCGCTTTTAGGGGATATCTTTGAGACATACCAAAGCTATAACAAAAGAAATTTTGAAAATATCTTGTTTTGTTCGCTAGATATATTGAAAAGAATGTTACAAATATTAAAATTTCAAAAATTCATAACAAATCACGTGATTACGTCATTATGACGTCACTTTGGATTTTGCATCCTAGTGACAGTATCTACCTACCCACGAATTTTATGACGATCGGACCTATCCTTATATGTGTTTTAAAAAAGCACATTTTTGATGATGTCATCATGACGTCACACATTTTCTCCTTTTTAGGGCATATCTTTGAGACATACCAAAGCTATAACCAAAAGAATTTTGAAAATATCTTGTTTTGTTCGCTAGATATATTGAAAAGAATTTTACGATTTTGAAATTTCAAAAATTCATAAAAAATCACGTGATGACGTCATCATGACGTAAATGTTCGGCATACATTATGAGCAGTTAGTCTAAGTGTCTGCCAAGTTTAAAGCCAATCGGCACCATAAAAGTAGCCAAAGTGCCAGTAAGAAAGAAAACGTGTACAAATGCTATGGGCATTTGGCTGAAAAAGAAGCACAAAAAAAACTAGACATCTGGTACAGTGTTTGTGGACAAACACAGGGCTGTTTTGTTTTTTTGTGTAAAATTGTGATTAAAATGAAATTTGAAAAATTTCAAAAATCATAAATAAAATTTACGATGACGTCATCATGACATCATTTCAGATTTTGCATGCTAGTGACAGTATCTACCTACCCACTACTTTTCATGACGATCGGACCTATCCTTATATGTGTTTTAAAAAAGCACATTTTTGATGACGTCATCATGACGTCACACATTTTTTTTCCCTTTTAGGGCATATCTTTGAGTCCTACCAAAGCTATAACAAAAAAATTTTTGGAACTATCTTGTTTTGTTTGCGAGATATATTTAAAAGAATGTTACGATTTCAAAATTTCAAAAATTCATAACAAATCACATGATGACGTCATCATGACGTCACTTCGGCTTCTGCATGCTAGTGACAGTATCTACCTACCCACCAATTTTCATGACGATCGGACCTATCCTTATATGTGTTTTAAAAAAGCACATTTTTGATGATGTCATCATGACGTCACACATTTTCTCCCTTTTAGGGCATATCTTTGAGACATACCAAAGCTATAACAAAAAGAATTTTGAAAATATCTTGTTTTGTTCGCTAGATATATTGAAAAGAATGTTACGATTTCAAAATTTTGAAAAATTCATAAAAAATCACGTGATGACGTCATCATGACGTCACTTTGGATTCAGCATCCTAGTGACAGTATCTACCTACCCACCAATTTTCATGACGATCGGACCTATCCTTATATGTGTTTTAAAAAGCACATTTTTGATGATGTCATCATGACGTCACACATTTTCTCCTTTTTAGGGGATATCTTTGAGACATACCAAAGCTATAACAAAAAGAATTTTGAAAATATCTTGTTTTGTTCGCTAGATATAATTTAATGAATGTTACGATTTTCAAAATTCAAAAATTCATAAAAAATCACGTGATGACGTCACCATGACGTAAAAGATCGGCATGCATCCTGAGCAGTTGGTCTAAGTGTCTGTTAAGTTTAAAAGCAATCGGCTGCATAAAAGTAGCCAAAGTGCCTGGCAGAAAGAAAACGTGTACAAATGCTATGGGCAAAAGTCTGAAAAAGAAAAAAAAAAAAAAAAAAAAAAAAAAAAAAAAAAAAAAAAATAGACATGTTATGTGTTTCTCCCGTGGACAAACACAGGGCTGTTTCGTGTTTTTTTTATTGTGTTAGTTAGTCAAATGTTTATATATGGCTTCAAAAACTGCACCTTTAAGATGACGTCACGTGACGTGTGATGACATCATCATCATAATGTCATGTCAATTTTCGTCCATAAACCTGCAGACCTACCTGGATATTACATTTCAACTTAATCGAACTTGTACTTTTGTTTATATATGGCTTCAAAAACTGCCCCTTTAAGATGACGTCACGTGACATGTGATGACGTAATCATAACATCATGTCAATGTTCATCTATAACACCCGGTGGCATACCTAGATATTACGTTTCAACTTAATCGGACTTGTACTTTTGTAGATATATGGCTTCGAAAAAATGCCCCTTTAAGATGACGTCACGTGACATGTGATGACGTCATCATGACGTAAAAGTTCTTCCCAGAATTCCTTTGTGTTATATTGAATTTGGTCTAAATTTTGAAATGGCTCCTATTTCACACTTGAGTGAGCCACGATCATGAAATTTTGGAATAAGGTACAGGAAAATTCAACGAATACATTTTTGTAATCGGATTGACCCTTACATGCGTTTAAAAAAAAAAGATTTGTTGATGACGTCATCATGACGTCACACAATTTTCGCCTTTTAGGGCATATCTTTGAGACATACCAAAGCTATAACAAAAAGAATTTTGAAAATATCTTGTTTTGTTGGCTAGATATATTGAAAAGAATGTTACGATTTTAATACTTCAAAAATTCAGCGACTTGAAAAAAGACTAGAAATCAACCCCTTTTATAAACATCAAGCACATAATAGCCATGGTTATCTGCCCGTCCCAGAATTCCTTTGTGTTATATTGAATTTGGTCTAAATTTTGAAATGGCTGTCATTTCTTACTTGAGTGAGCCACGATCATGAAATTTTGGAATTGGGTACAGGAAAATTCAATGTATACATTTTTGTAATCGGATTGACCCTTACATGCGTTAAAAAAAAAAAACATATTTTTGATGACGTCATCATGACGTCACACAATTTTCGCTTTTTAGGGCATATCTTTGAGACATACCAAAGCTATAACAAAAAGAATTTTTAAAATATCTTGTTTTGTTCGCTAGATATATTGAAAAGAATGTTACGATTGTAAAACTTCAAAAATTTAGCGACTTGAAAAAAGACTAGAAACCAACCCCTTTTATAAACAGCAAGCACATAATAGCCATGGTAATCTGCCCGTCCCAGAATTCCTTTGTGTTATATTGAATTTGGTCTAAATTTTGAAATGGCTGTTATTTCTTACTTGAGTGAGCCACGATCATGAAATTTTGGAATTGGGTACAGCAAAATTCAATATATACATTTTTGTAATCAGATTGACCCTTACATGCGTTAAAAAAAAAAAGCATTTTTGATGACGTCATCATGACGTCACACAATTTTCGCTTTTTAAGGCATATCTTTGAGACATACCAAAGCTATAACAAAAAGAATTTTGAAAATATCTTGTTTTGTTCGCTAGATATAATTTAATGAATGTTACGATTTTCAAAATTCAAAAATTCATAAAAAATCACGTGATGACGTCACCATGACGTAAAAGATCGGCATGCATCCTGAGCAGTTGGTCTAAGTGTCTGTTAAGTTTAAAAGCAATCGGCTGCATAAAAGTAGCCAAAGTGCCTGGCAGAAAGAAAACGTGTACAAATGCTATGTGCAAAAGTCTGAAAAAGAAAAAAAAAAAAAAAACAAAAAAACAAAAAAAAAAAAAAAAAAATAGACATGTTATGTGTTTGTCCCGTGGACAAACACAGGGCTGTTTCGTGTTTTTTTTATTGTGTTAGTTAGTCAAATGTTTATACAATAATTAACGTTATTGGATGTGTGAAGGATTGGTTTAAAGAAAGAAATCGAGTACAAATGTTATGGGGAATAGTGTAGCGAATGCCCCTTTAAAATGACATCACGTGACATGTGATCACTTCATAACGTCAAGTCAATGTTCACCTATAACACCCGGTGGCATACCTAGATACATGTTTCAACTTAATCGGACTTGTACTTTTGTTTATATATGGCTTCAAAAACTGCACCTTTAAGATGACGTCACGTGACGTGTGATGACATCATCATCATAATGTCATGTCAATTTTCGTCCATAAACCTGCAGACCTACCTGGATATTACATTTCAACTTAATCGAACTTGTACTTTTGTTTATATATGGCTTCAAAAACTGCCCCTTTAAGATGACGTCACGTGACATGTGATGACGTCATCATGACGTAAAAGTTCGCCACACATTGTGAGCAGTTGGTGTAAGTGTCTGCCAAGTTTAAAAGTAGCCAAAGTGGCCGGTAAGAAAGAAAACGTTTACAAATGCTATGTGCAATATTCTAGCGACTTGAAAAAAGAATTTTTTTCATGACGTCATCATGACGTCACACAATTTGCGCTTTTTATGGCATATCTTTGAGACATACCAAAGCTATAACAAAAATAATTTTTAAAATATCTTGTTTTGTTCGCTAGATATATTGAAAAGAATGTTACGATTCTAAAACTTCAAAAATTTAGCGACTTGAAAAAAGACTAGAAATCAACCCGTTTTATAAACAGCAAGCACATAATACCCATGGTTATCAGCCCTTCCCAGAATTCCTTTGTGTTATATTGAATTTGGTCTAAATTTTGAAATGGCTCCTATTTCACACTTGAGTGAGCCACGATCATGAAATTTTGGAATAAGGTACAGGAAAATTCAACGAATACATTTTTGTAATCGGATTGACCCTTACATGCGTTTAAAAAAAAAAATTTGTTGATGACGTCATCATGACGTCACACAATTTTCGCCTTTTAGGGCATATCTTTGAGACATACCAAAGCTATAACAAAAAGAATTTTTAAAATATCTTGTTTTGTTCGCTAGATATATTGAAAAGAATGTTACGATTGTAAAACTTCAAAAATTTAGCGACTTGAAAAAAGACTAGAAATCAACCCCTTTTATAAACAGCAAGCACATAATAGCCATGGTTATCTGCCCGTCCCAGAATTCCTTTGTGTTATATTGAATTTGGTCTAAATTTTGAAATGGCTGTTATTTCTTACTTGAGTGAGCCACGATCATGAAATTTTCGAATTGGGTACAGCAAAATTCAATATATACATTTTTGTAATCAGATTGACCCTTACATGCGTTAAAAAAAAAAAGAATTTTTGATGACGTCATCATGACGTCACACAATTTTCGCTTTTTAAGGCATATCTTTGAGACATACCAAAGCTATAACAAAAAGAATTTTGAAAATATCTTGTTTTGTTCGCTAGATATAATTTAATGAATGTTACGATTTTCAAAATTCAAAAATTCATAAAAAATCACGTGATGACGTCACCATGACGTAAAAGATCGGCATGCATCCTGAGCAGTTGGTCTAAGTGTCTGTTAAGTTTAAAAGCAATCGGCTGCATAAAAGTAGCCAAAGTGCCTGGCAGAAAGAAAACGTGTACAAATGCTATGGGCAAAAGTCTGAAAAAGAAAAAAAAAAAAAACTAGAGCTTTGGTGTTTGTGGACAAACACAGGGCTGTTTCGTTTGGGGGGTTTTTGGTAGTTTGATTCTTAATTTTTGAGATTTCAATGGTGGATCAAAAAATCTCGTTTTACATTCATGGTCGTCTACGACAGGTCATGCAATCACGTAGGCTTATTCATAATCGTTTTGGAAATGTGAGCATACAAGGAGTTGATGACCATGATTACGTCATCAGACGTCACACATTTTTCACATTTATATTTAAGTGTGTATGACCTAAATATATATTACAAGAATTATCAAAAATTGTTTATAATTCATGTTAGATACCACGTTTCAACTTAATCGAACTTGTACTTTTGTAGATAGATGGCTTCAAAAACTGCCCCTTTAAGATGACGTCACGTGACATGTGATGAAGTCATCATAATGTCATGTCAATTTCCATCTATGAACCTGCAGATCTGCCTGGATATTACATTTCAACTTAATCGAACTTGTACTTTTGTTTATATGTGGCTTCAAAAACTGCCTCTTTAAGATGACGTCAGGTGACATGTGATGAAGTCATCATAACGTCATGTCAATTTTCATCTATAAACCTGCTGGCCTACTTAGATATTACATTTCAACTTAATCGAGCTTGTACTTTTGTAGATATGGCTTCAAAAACTGCCCCTTTAAGATGACGTCACGTGACATGTGATGACATCATGATAATGTCATGTCAATTTTCAGCTATAAACCTACTGGGCTACCTAGATATTACTTTTCAACTTAATCGAACTTGTAATTTTGTTTATATATGACTTCAAAAACTGCCCCTTTAAGATGACGTCACGTGACATGTGATGACGTCATCATAACGTCAATTCAATTTTTATCTATAAACCTACTGGGCTACCTAGATATTACTTTTGAACTTATTCGGACTTGTGCTTTTGTAGACATATGGCTTCAAAAACTGCCCCTTTAAGATGACGTCACGTGACATGTGATGACATCAATTATGATAATGTCATGTCAATTTTCAGCTATAAACCTACTGGGCTACCTAGATATTACTTTTCAACTTAATCGAATTTGTACTTTTGTAGATATATGGCTTCAAAAACTGCCCCTTTAAGATGACGTCACGTGGCATGTCATGACGTCATCAAGAGGTAAAAGTTCGGCACACATTGTGAGCAGTTAGTCTAAGTGTCTGCCAAGTTTAAAAGTACCCAAAGTGCCGGTAAGAAAGAAAACGTGTACAAATGCTATAGGCAATAATCTAGCGAGTGCCCCTTTAAGATGACACCACGTGACATGTTATGACTTGATCATAACGTCATGTCAATTTTCATCTATAACACCAGGTGGCATACCTTACGTTCCAACTGAATCGGACTTGTACTTTTGTAGATATATGGCTTCGAAAAATGCCCCTTTAAGATGACGTCACGTGACATGTGATGACGTCATCAGGACGTAAAAGTTCGGCACACATTGTGAGCAGTTGGGGTAAGTGTCTGCCAAGTTTAAAAGTAGCCAATGTGGCCGGTAAGAAAGTAAACGTTTACAAATGCTATGGGCAATATTCTATCGACTTGAAAAAAGAATTTTTTTATGACGTCATCATGACGTCACACAATTTTCGCTTTTTAGGGTATATCTTTGAGACATACCAAAGCTATAACAAAAAGAATTTTGAAAATATCTTGTTTTGTTCGCTAGATATAGTGAAAAGAATGTTACGATTATAAAACTTCAAGAATTCAGCGACTTGAAAAAAGACTACAAATCAACCCTTTTTATAAACAGCATGCACATTTAAAGGGGCTGTGTCGTCTCGATCATAGCAGGCCTGAGGCTGTGCACTGAATTCCGAAGTGAGATGAACGCAGATGAACCCAGTAACTGCAAATAATACCCCACGACCGCGCGCTGACCTATAGGGCGCGCGCGAGCTGACCTACAGGGCGCGCGCGCGCACCAGATAGATCAGATTACAATTGCAATGACTGCTGCATGCATGGTCCTGTAGTTATGATACATACTGCATGTACAAGTATTTTGTATGTGTTTGTGCCACCAAAAATACACGATAGGCCTACAGTGGAACATAGTCCGTGCCACCCACCCGCCGGCCAAACGCCAAAATGTACCATGACAGAACCAAACGAAAATAAGTAAATAAGTAAATCTGTATTTATAATTGTAAAATAAATAAATAATGCACCAGACCCTTCCTATACAAAAATAAAGTTGTAGGCCTATGTATCGAAATAAATTTTGACTAAAATCGGCTGTGCGTGCAATGATGAGCAAATCAAAGTAAAACAGCTATACTGATGGCGATATTGAGTCCACGACCTTGTTACATTTGACGGCAGGACTTTATGAAGATAGTTACATCATAAGAGTTATTTCAACACTATCAAATAATAAACACAATAATAACATTTATTACCAATAAATAATATACGCTAATGAATTTGAGATTTCACCAGTGGCGAGTAAATCCGTGTCGAAAAGCGGGGATGATCAGCGGCGTAACTAGGGTTGAATTTGTAGGGGTCACCTGGGGCCGGCCGGGGGTGCACCAATTTATGAAGGGGGAACCGAATGGCAACAGATGTATTGTTTGTGTGCAATTCAAAATTTCATATTTGAAACATCACTTTGTGTACAATTTCCCCCTTTTTTATTTGTTTACGAAACAAAAAAGAAATACAAATAGGTGGGCCCATGAACTCCTTCCCCGTGTTTACGCCACTGGCGCACGGATCCCCACATCACTATGATAAAGATGACTACCAAAGTAACAAAGAAATAAACACCCTGACAAATATTCAAACAACCCTAATTTTCACCTGTTTTGAACGAATTATTCGCTTATTATTACTTTTTATGACATGAACAATTCACATACCGAGTACATGGATCGGATGTACTGTACATGTAAGATTTTAATTTGTTTTTCGCTGCTAAAGAACTGTCTGCAGCCACTACCCCTCTTTTAGTAGCATGATAATTTTGTTATTGAAGTGACGGGTCAAAATAAGCCTGGAGCTTTTTATCGACCTAAGTTTACAAGCAAGATACAAACAAGATACATCCAAATGAATGTACACATAATACATAGACCCTTTTACGGATACCCCGCCTGTGGGATTTTGTGTACAAAATTAATTTTTAGCGCAAACTGTCCCACAATGCATTGCTGCATATACCTTTACTGCATGCACACGTTCGTACAAGGCACTGTGACCACTCCTTGGGTTTTTTCCCAAGATCTTGGGAATTTTGGTGGGAAAATATGGATTGCACATGCGCAAAGTGCTTCTTCTGGTGCTCTGTTAAATGCTTGTACAGTGTTTTCCATTAACTTGGGAATTCTTGGGAATTTTACTTGCTGAATCTTGGGAATTTCAAATTTCATGTGTCGAGCGAGTGGCCACTATGATGGTACAAGGGTCTAGTTCTATTCGTTCGTGAGTTATTACAGAGAGAAAATGGCGGACGCAGAGCCAAGTAGGCCTAAAGTTAGTACTCCGAGAGGAGAAAGGAAGAAAAAGAAAATACCGAATGTACTTCGCGGGAAAGGAACCCGCCTTGGGATTTCAGCATCTGCAGCAAAGAGGAGGAAAGTCCAGCAAACTCTTAGTTATGTAAGCCACAAGGTAAATCTTGGGGAGGCTTTCTCAGAATGGCAATCCTTGTTCCTATTATGGGTTTTATGTACATATAGGTTTAGAAAGAAATACTCCAAGAGGTCTAAGAAGTGGACAGTACAGCCCAAGCCAGTGCCAAAAAGCTACAGCTACATTCCGGATTTGATGGAGAGGATTTTCCTGACACGACTTTGGACATTGGGACATCTCTCACACAGCATGTAAGCTTGTCAGCCGATGACCCCCAACGAATTTCCACCACAATCGCAAAAGTTCCAGCCCCATCACTCGAGAAACTTGTTGCTGAGAAAATGGAAAGGATGCAAAAGCCATAATGATACCCTGTTCTTTTGTTGTGTTTTGTAAAATACAAGATTTGGTTCACAAAGTTGTACAATAACATTGGCACATGTATGGGCCCGTTTTCAAAACCAGGCAAACAAGTCGGAACAGTCGTTTCAAGTTGATTACCTTAAAGAGGATGTTGATTGCTGAGAGAAATCTGCGTCATTTTGTAGTGTTATGTAGATCAAGGTAAATTAAAATAACACAGGCCATTGTTTATGCCAGGAAATAATAAAACATTTACTTTTGAGAGCTGTTTTCATAAAGTCCCATCTCGCCCTCTGATGCCATTTGTCTAAAAGGCCCTGTTACGGGCATCAAACAAATCTGACGTCATAAAGACAGAGTCCTATTTTTGTCTCTAGCACTATAGGCACAAAAGATGAATCTCTGTTATGACGTGGATTTGTTTGCTGCCCGCAGCGGCAACTTTGAGACAAACGGCACAAGCGGGCTAGACAGGACTTGATAAAAAATGTTTTTACATCTCAGAGGTAACTTTTTTGTATTATTTCATGGCAGTACTTAATCTACATACAACTACAAAATGAAGATTTCTCTCTTCAATCAGCATCCCCTTTCATGGCCTAAATGTAAATATCAACAGTATTATACATGAAGAAATATCAATGATATAAGTTTACACATGGGTGTAAGAATTGGGGGATGGGGATGTACACAATTATTCCCAACACCCAATAGCAAAAACAATTGTACAGGAAGGGGGGTTACAATATGACAAACATTGACAACAGTTTCAGTGCTATTATGTATTTATTGGTTTTGTTTAAGACAAACACATTTAAATAAACATTATAAAGATCGCATATTGTATTTTTTTTATTGACAAATGGTTCGAAGGTTTTTAGGCACGGCTAGTTGGCTGCCTAAAAATGGCTGGCTATATAGAATCATGAACCATTAGTCTTATGCAATGTTTAAATGCAATTTTTACCAATGAAAAACCTAAAATGGTTCTTGTTTTAGTCTGTAACGGAATTCAAGATTTTTGGAAATGGAATACTCACTTTTCTGAAACGGAAAATCATTGGCCCTAAAAAGGTGCAATTGAAGTGGGCACAAAATGTACAGGAGTCTATGCAAAGAAACTATAACATGTGATAATTTGAGGTTTTCTTGTTATGAGGCACAATCATTACATCTCGAATCAAAATCGTATGAAAATTTAAGAATGTAAACAAGTCACATGGTGTATAGTTTACTGCTGTTCCAAAGGATTAACATTTCCATAAAGATGTGTCAGTAATACAAGTGGAGAAATTTTGTGATTAAAACAAATAGATAAATAAAAAAACTAAGTGGGTATTCCCGACTCAACATTTTACAAAAGGTACATGTTGGTTTGATCATCCAGCTGATGTACTAGTGATAGAAGGGTTGTACTCTGAATTATTGAGTTGGAACTATTAAAGTGTGTATTTACAAGATGCAAAGAAATATATATATATATAATGTAACAATTTTTAAAGTCTATTTGGCCTGTAGCCAGTGTACACTCCATGGGGGGAAGGGAATCGATCTCTAATTGCCCAAACAACACATGATGGAATAACCCTTCGGTTCCCGGCTCCAAGGCGTCCATGTTGCCATAAAATATATTGTCTGTATGCTGCGTGTCTGAACCCATCATTATCTCTGTTTGGATTTGCAGCCATCAAATCGGCCCTGTAGTTCATTGCCACATCCAGCACATGTGCATCCAGCACTAATTGTGTAAACAGTTGCGTGTGAGTGATGCAGGCATTTCTTCTCCTAGTACAGCATTTGTTTTCAACTGGTGTGGCCATCTCCCTGCAGTTGCCACACCTGCACCATTCAGGATGCGCATCATGGTGTGGGGGGCTAGGAGGTTGGGGACTTTCATGTGGATTTTGGAGAATGAAATCTGCATAAGCTGCCGGCTGCCGTCGAAAAAGTTCTGCCGTTACCTTTTCAAGTTCCTGCCTCGGCAATTCCGCTATGTATTTCTGAAAGTTAACGAATATACATTTTAAAAATAATCTTGAACTTTAAATTTATATTTTTCTAATGTAGTCTTTCTTTAATTTACAAATTTTAAATTTCGAATTACAAAATATTTCAAAATTTTCTCACAATATTCTCAATAATAAAAATGTTACCCTCGAGACGCTGTCGAAAACATGATTCAAAAGCACAGCTGGTACGTGTTTTCGCGTAAATTGCAGAAAAAGCAGAAAAAGACAATACAAAAGTCTCCGTGGGGGTCAAGGGTTCACAGAATTGTCCGAAACTCCTTTGTTACCCGTGTTCGTATACAACCCAGGAATAGGTGGACCAAAGGGGTAACCGCCAACCGGTCAACAGCGCATACATACACCTGCAAAAATTCAAAATCCTTACGTAAAAACATGTACCAGCACTGGGCTTCATCGAGGATTTCAACAAAATATAATTCTTTGCTCAGTCATTGAAGTTCATAATGAGCCCCCACTCTTAAAAAGAAGCCACTCATTTGTTCAGTTTAGCATAATCAAAATCCTATATTGTTACAGCAGAACTAAATAACTATAGGTGTCAAAATAACTAGAATTTAAAAATTTGTCCTTACATTGATCTCTTCTTCTCTTGAGTTTACTGGGCTAGCTGCAGCACTTGCATCTGGACTTTGCACAGTTGCCTGGCAAGCAGCAGTTCGCTGGCGAAGTTCATCGCTTCCTGCCTCACTGTCTGTGCTATTGTCCGAGTGTGATACCTGGCAATTATTAGTTAAAAAGAAATAAACATTACTAACCATTATAATTATCAAGTATATGTTCTCCATTATTTACAAATGGATCAGGTATATATGTTGATTTGGGTGGGGGGATGCAACAGGGTCCATGCCCCCCCCCCCCCCCCCCCCCCCCCAAAGAAAAAAAAACGAACCAAATTAGGCCACCCCCCCTAATATTTTGTTGGTTTAGTACTGGTAGTAATATACTAATCATTCATGAAGACGCCATGCGAACAACTGTTGCGCATACCGCCATTCATGCGCTCGGACTGCAGCACTCAAATCGTGCTACCAACGCAAGAGTCCATACACATGATCTAGACTGTCCTTGGCTAAACTAGTACAAAAAAACCACCTTTTTTATCGCAACTAAGTTGTAGGATAGGAGGGCTATATGTTCGAAATCTAGGTTGAAAAAGCTGGAGATATTTCCTTTTCTGTACTTTTTAGGATGAATATTTCTATCCGTCTGTGAAAATGGCATTTGCAATATTCCTGAACATATCACTTACTGGAATTCTGTTGCAGCATGGCCGCTTCTTTGTCCCACAGCGACAAGACACGTTGCAGTTTTGCTATGCACATTTACATGGGCAAGCACCCCGTGTGCCGAGTCGTCCTCTCTGGCAAGAGTTTCGGCATGTACATGTTATAGGTTCTCCAGCGTAAGGTTCTACTTCTAGTTCTATATCGCCAACCTCCAATTCCATGCAACTTTCAGACAAATATTCCATTGAACTTGTGTATATGAATGAAATATACAAATGAAATGTGAACGTTTTTTTTCTACTAATCTTGCTCTTAGAGAACTGAGTGCCACGATGTGTGCTACTTGTTTACAAGTATGTGTGTACACGTATGTGTATGTCATCAGTACGCAGACGCTGGACATGCGTGCGTGTTCCAGGGGGTGTAGTTTCCAAAAGCCAATTCTCAGAACAGCCATAACAAACGGTAGAGGTTAAAAATAGCACGTAACCGAAATGAAGCACAAGGGGGCGCACTCCAATATTTGATTCGTTAACGCGAAATGGCGCGACGACATAGCCCCTTTAAGCCATGGTTATCAGCCCTTCCCAGAATTCCTTTGTGTTATATTGAATTTGGTCTACATTTTGAAATGGCTCCTATTTCTTACTTGAGTGAGCCACGATCACGAAATTTTGGAATTAGGTACAGGAAAATTCAATGTATACATTTTTGTAATCAGATTGACCCTTACATGCGTTTAAAAAAAAAAATATTGTTGATGACGTCATCATGACGTCACACAATTTTCGCCATTTAGGGCATATCTTTGAGACATACCAAAGCTGTAACAAAAATAATTTTGAAAATATCTTGTTTTGTTCGCTAGATATATTGAAAAGAATGTTACGATTTTAAAACTTCAAAAAATTCAGCGACTTGAAAAAAGACTAGAAATCAACCCCTTTTATAAACAGCAAGCTCATAATAGCCATGGTTATCAGCCCGTCCCAGAATTCCTTTGTGTTATATTGAATTTGGTCTAAATTTTGAAATGGCTGTCATTTCTTACTTGAGTGAGCCACGATCATGAAATTTTGGAATTGGGTACAGAAAAATACAATGTATACATTTTTGTAATCGGATTGACCCTTACATGCGTTAAAAAAAAAACATATTTTTGATGACGTCATCATGACGTCACACAATTTTCGCCTTTTAGGGCATATCTTTGAGACATACCAAAGCTATAACAAAAATAATTTTTAAAATATCTTGTTTTGTTCGCTAGATATATTGAAAAGAATGTTACGATTTTAAAACTTCAAAAATTCAGCGACTTGAAAAAAGACTAGAAATCAACCCCTTTTATAAACAGCAAGCTCATAATAGCCATGGTTATCAGCCCGTCCCAGAATTCCTTTGTGTTATATTGAATTTTTTGGTCTAAATTTTGAAATGGCTGTCATTTCTTACTTGAGTGAGCCACGATCATGAAATTTTGGAATTGGGTACAGAAAAATACAATGTATACATTTTTGTAATCGGATTGACCCTTACATGCGTAAAAAAAAAGAAGCATTTTTGATGACGTCATCATGACGTCACACAATTTTCGCTTTTTAAGGCATATCTTTGAGACATACCAAAGCTATAAGAAAAATAATTTTGAAAATATCTTGTTTTGTTCGCTAGATATAATTTAATGAATGTTACGATTTTCAAAATTCAAAAATTCATAAAAAATCACGTGATGACGTCATCATGACGTAAAAGTTCGGCATACATTCTGAGCAGTTGGTCTAAGTGTCTGTTAAGTTTAAACGCAATCGGCTGCATAAAAGTAGCCAAAGTCCCTGGCAGAAAGAAATCGTGTACAAACGCTATGGGCAAAAGTCTGAAAAAGAAAAAAAAAAAAAAAAAAAAAAAAAAAAATCTTAACGAAAACAAGGGCTGTTTCGGAAAACTTCCGAAACAGCCAAAAAAAAAAAAAAAAAATCTTAACGAAAACAAGGGCTGTTTTGGAAAAGTTTCCAAAACAGCCAAAAAAAATAGAGGTCTATGTTCTGTTTGATGAACAGAACATAGGGCTTTTCCGTATTATTTTGTATGATGTCACTTCGACTTTTGCTTACTATTGACAAATCTAAGCACCAAGTTTCAAGGCGATTAGACCTACCCTTATGTCTTTCAAGAAATCATGCCTTTGATGACGTCATGATGACGTCACAATTTTTGTATTCATTTTGAAATATATATGACCTAACAGACCTGTTACGAAAAGAATTTCGAATTTAGCATGTTCCGTTAATGAGATATTGGCTTAAATGTGCAAAAACAAAAAAAACTAGAGCTTTAGTGTTTGTGGACAAACACAGGGCTGTTTCGTTTTGGTTTTTTTTGGTAGTTTGATTCTTATTCTTGAGATTTCAATGGTGGATAAAATATCTCGTTTTATGGTCGTCTAGGTCAAGCAATCACGTGCTTATTCATAATCTTTTTAGAAATGTGAGCATACAAGCAGTTGATGACCATGATTACGTCATCAGACGTCACACATTTTTCACATTTATATTTAAGTGTGTATGACCTAAAAATATATTACAAAAATAATTATACAAAATTGTTTAAAATTCATGTTAGATACCACGTTTCAACTTAATCGGACTTGTACTTCTTAATATATATGGCTTCAAAAACTGCCCCTTTAAGATGACGTCACGTAACATGTGATGACGTCATCATAATGTAATGTCAATTTTCATCTATAAACCTACTAGGCTACCTAGATATTACTTTTCAACTTAATCGGACTTGTACTTTTGTAGATACATGGCTTCGAAAAAATGCCCCTTTAAGATGACGTCACGTGACATGTGATGACATCATCATGACGTAAAAGTTTGGCACACGTTGTGAGCAGTTGGGGTAAGTGTCTGCCAAGTTTAAAAGTAGCCAAAGTGAACGGTAAGAAAGAAAACGTTTACAAATGCTAAGGGCAATAATCTAGCGAGTGCCCCTTTAAGATGAAACCACGTGACATGTTATGACTTGATCATAACGTTATGTCAATGTTCATCTATAACACCCGGTGGCATACCTAGATATTACGTTCCAACTTAATCGGACTTGTACTTTTGTAGATATATGACTTCGAAAAATGCCCCTTTAAAGATGACGTCACGTGACATGTGATGACGTCACCATGACGTAAAAGTTCGGCACACATTGTGAGCAGTTGGGGTAAGTGTCTGCCAAGTTTAAAAGTAGCCAAAGTGGCTGGTAAGAAAGAAAAATTTTACAATTGCTATGGGCAATATTCTAGCGACTTTAAAAAAAGAATTGTTTTATGACGTCATCATGACGTCACACAATTTTCGCTTTTTAGGGCATATCTTTGAGACATACCAAAGCTGTAACAAAAATAATTTTGAAAATGCCTTGTTTTGTTCGCTAGATATATTGAAAAGAATGTTACGATTTTAAAACTTCAAAAATTTAGCGACTTGAAAAAAGACTAGAAATCAACCCCTTTTATAAACAGCAAGCACATAATAGCCATGGTTATCTGCCCGTCCCAGAATTCCTTTGTGTTATATTGAATTTGGTCTAAATTTTGAAATGGCTGTTATTTCTTACTTGAGTGAGCCACGATCATGAAATTTTGGAATCAGGGAGAGGAAAATTCAATATATACATTTTTGTAATCGGATTGACCCTTACATGCGTTTAAAAAAAAAAATGTTTTGATGACGTCATCATGACGTCACACATTTTCTCCCTTTTAGGGGATATCTTTGAGACATACCAAAGCTATAACAAAAAGAATTTTGAAAATATATTGTTTTGTTCGCTAGATATATTGAAAACAATGTTACGATTTTAAAATTTCAAAAATTCATAAAAAGTCACGTGATGACGTCATTATGACCTCATTTTGGATTTTGCATGCTAGTGACAGTATCTACCTACCCACCACTTTTCATGACGATCGGACTTATCCTTATATGTGTTTTAAAAAATCACACTTTTGATGACGTCATCATGACGTCACACATTTTTTTCCCTTTTAGGGCATATCTTTGAGACATACCAAAGCTATCACAAAATTTTTTTTGAAAATATCGTGTTTTGTTCGCTAGATATATTGAAAAGAATGTTACGATTTTAAAACTTCAAAAATTTAGCGACTTGAAAAAAGACTAGAAATCAACCCCTTTTATAAACAGCAAGCACATAATAGCCATGGCTATCTGCCCGTCCCAGAATTCCTTTGTGTTATATTGAATTTGGTCTACATTTTGAAATGGCTCCTATTTCTTACTTGAGTGAGCCACGATCACGAAATTTTTGAATTAGGTACAGGAAAATTCAATGTATACATTTTTCTAATCAGATTGACCCTTACATGCGTTAAAAAAAAAAAACATTTTTGATGACGTCATCATGACGTCGCACAGTTTTCGCTTTTTAGGGCATATCTTTGAGACATACCAAAGCTGTAACAAAAAGAATTTTGAAAATATCTTGTTTTGTTCGCTAGATATATTGAAAAGAATGTTACGATTTTCAAATTTCAAAAATTCATAAAAAATCACGTGATGACGTCATCATGACGTAAAAGATCGGCATACATTCTGAGCAGTTGGTCTAAGTGTCTGCTAAGTTTAAATGCAATCGGTTGCTTAAAAGTAGCCAAAGTGCCGGTCAGAAAGAAAACGTGTACAAATGCTATGGGCAAAAGTCTGAAAAAGAAGAAGAAAAAAAAAAAAGAAAACTAGAGCTTTAGTGTTTGTGGACAAACACAGGGCTGTTTCGTTTTGGTTTTTTTTGGTAGTTTGATTCTTATTCTTGAGATTTCAATGGTGGATAAAATATCTCGTTTTATGGTCG
Source organism: Hippasteria phrygiana (assembly GCA_037893225.1). NCBI lineage: Eukaryota > Metazoa > Echinodermata > Asteroidea > Valvatida > Goniasteridae > Hippasteria > Hippasteria phrygiana. The sequence continues at coordinate 360,229 of JAZGUH010000608.1, read as the reverse complement.
TCTAGGTCAAGCAATCATGTAGGCTTATTCATAATCTTTTTAGAAATGTGAGCATACAAGCAGTTGATGACCATGATTACGTCATCAGACGTCACACATTTTTCACATTTATATTTAAGTGTGTATGACCTAAAAATATATTACAAAAATAATTCTACAAAATTGTTTAAAATTCATGTTAGATACCACGTTTCAACTTAATCGGACTTGTACTTCTTAATATATATGGCTTCAAAAACTGCCCCTTTAAGATGACGTCACGTAACATGTGATGACGTCATCATAATGTAATGTCAATTTTCATCTATAAACCTACTAGGCTACCTAGATATTACTTTTCAACTTAATCGGACTTGTACTTTTGTTTATATATGGCTTCAAAAACTGCCCCTTTAAGATGACGTCACGTGACATGTGATGACGTCAACATAACGTCATGTCAATTTCCATTTATAACACCCGGTGGCATACCTAGATATTACGTTTCAACTTAATCGGACTTGTACTTTTGTAGATATATGGCTTCGAAAAAATGCCCCTTTAAGATGACATCACGTGACATGTGATGACATCATCATGACGTAAAAGTTTGGCACACGTTGTGAGCAGTTGGGGTAAGTGTCTGCCAAGTTTAAAAGTAGCCAAAGTGAACGGTAAGAAAGAAAACGTTTACAAATGCTAAGGGCAATAATCTAGCGAGTGCCCCTTTAAGAGGAAACCACGTGACATGTTATGACTTGATCATAACGTTATGTCAATGTTCATCTATAACACCCAGTGGCATACCTAGATATTACGTTCCAACTTAATCGGACTTGTACTTTTGTAGATATATGACTTCGAAAAATGCCCCTTTAAAGATGACGTCACGTGACATGTGATGACGTCACCATGACGTAAAAGTTCGGCACACATTGTGAGCAGTTGGGGTAAGTGTCTGCCAAGTTTAAAAGTAGCCAAAGTGGCTGGTAAGAAAGAAAAAATTTACAATTGCTATGGGCAATATTCTAGCGACTTGAAAAAGAGAATTGTTTTATGACGTCATCATGACGTCACACAATTTTCGCTTTTAGGGTATATCTTTGAGACATATCAAAGCTATCACAAAAAGAAATTGAAAATATCATGTTTTGTTCGCTAGATATATTGAAAAGAATGTTACGATTTTAAAACTTCAAAAATTTAGCGACTTGAAAAAAGACTAGAAATCAACCCCTTTTATAAACAGCAAGCACATAATAGCCATGGTTATCTGCCCGTCCCAGAATTCCTTTGTGTTATATTGAATTTGGTCTAAATTTTGAAATGGCTCTTATTTCTTACTTGAGTGAGCCACGATCATGAAATTTTGGAATCAGGGAGAGGAAAATTCAATATATACATTTTTGTAATCGGATTGACCCATACATGCGTTTAAAAAAAGAAATGTTTTGATGACGTCATCATGACGTCACACATTTTCTCCCTTTTAGGGGATATCTTTGAGACATACCAAAGCTATAACAAAAATAATTTTGAAAATATATTGTTTTGTTCGCTAGATATATTGAAAAGAATGTTACGATTTAAAAATTTCAAAAATTCATAAAAAGTCACGTGATGACGTCATTATGACCTCATTTTAGATTTTGCATGCTAGTGACAGTATCTACCTACCCACCACTTTTCATGACGATCGGACTTATCCTTATATGTGTTTTAAAAAATCACACTTTTGATGACGTCATCATGACGTCACACATTTTTTCCCTTTTAGGGCATATCTTTGAGACATACCAAAGCTATCACAAAAAAGAAATTGAAAATATCGTGTTTTGTTCGCTAGATATATTGAAAAGAATGTTACGATTTTAAAACTTCAAAAATTTAGCGACTTGAAAAAAGACTAGAAATCAACCCCTTTTATAAACAGCAAGCACATAATAGCCATGGTTATCTGCCCGTCCCAGAATTCCTTTGTGTTATATTGAATTTGGTCTAAATTTTGAAATGGCTGTTATTTCTTACTTGAGTGAGCCACGATCATGAAATTTTGGAATTGGGTACAGAAAAATACAATGTATACATTTTTGTAATCAGATTGACCCTTACATGCGTTTTAAAAAAAAAATATTGTTGATGACGTCATCATGACGTCACACAATTTTCGCCATTTAGGGCATATCTTTGAGACATACCAAAGCTGTAACAAAAATAATTTTGAAAATATCTTGTTTTGTTCGCTAGATATATTGAAAAGAATGTTACGATTTTAAAACTTCAAAAATTCAGCGACTTGAAAAAAGACTAGAAATCAACCCCTTTTATAAACAGCAAGCTCATAATAGCCATGGTTATCAGTCCGTCCCAGAATTCCTTTGTGTTATATTGAATTTGGTCTAAATTTTGAAATGGCTGTCATTTCTTACTTGAGTGAGCCACGATCATGAAATTTTGGAATTGGGTACAGAAAAATACAATGTATACATTTTTGTAATCGGATTGACCCTTACATGCGTAAAAAAAAAAAAGCATTTTTGATGACGTCATCATGACGTCACACAATTTTCGCTTTTTATGGCATATCTTTGAGACATACCAAAGCTATAAGAAAAAGAATTTTGAAAATATCTTGTTTTGTTCGCTAGATATAATTTAATGAATGTTACGATTTTCAAATTTCAAAAATTCATAAAAAATCACGTGATGACGTCATCATGACGTAAAAGATCGGCATGCATTCTGAGCAGTTGGTCTAAGTGTCTGCTAAGTTTAAATGCAATCGGTTGCTTAAAAGTAGCCAAAGTGCCGGTCAGAAAGAAAACGTGTACAAATGCTATGGGCAAAAGTCTGAAAAAGAAGAAGAAAAAAAAAAAAGAAAAAAAAAAAAATCTTAACGAAAACAAGGGCTGTTTCGAAAAGCTTTCGAAACAGCCAAAAAAAAAAATCTTAACGAAAACAAGGGCTGTTTCGAAAAGCTTTCGAAACAGCCAATTATAAAATCGTATGATGATGTCATCATGACGTCACGTAAATTTTCAACTACGGTTCTTAAGATATGGGCCCTTCAAAAATGTTCCTTTAAGATGACGTCACGTGGCCTATTATGACGTCATCAATAGGGCGCTTGTGAAAGCAAACTTTCGCAATGTGGTCTTGTTCTGTGTCAAGATTGGAGTCAATCTGATCAATGACAGTGTCAAATTTGGAGAGTACATTGAAATTTGAAACATTGAAAAATTCATAGAAAATCTGACGTCACAATGACGTCACTTCGGATTTTGCATGCTATTGACAATATCTACCTACCCACCCATTTTCATGACGATCTATGACCTAACAAACCTATTGCAAAAAGAATTTCGAAATTAGCATGTTCCGTTGATGAGATATGGCTCAAAGGTCCAAAAACTGAAACATTACTATAAAATCGCATGATGACGTCACGTCAATTTTCATCTATAACACATGCCTGCCTACCCACATAGAAATTTTGAAGTCAATCGGACATACGGTTCTCTAGATATGGGCCAGGGGTCGATTTAGAGAAAAAAAATCGCATGCACTGGTGCATGTAGACCGAAAAAGTTACATGCACAAAATAAATTGTACATGCACAAAAAAATGTGCACACAAGTCATAACCCAAAAGAACAATAGGTAGACATATTTGTTGTTTTAAAATATGTGTATTCCTACAAATTTTCAAATGTAGCTATTACATGTATAGTGCTGTTAAGGGTATTGTTTTGCTTTGTAAATAAAATGTGTTTTTGTACAATTGGTATTCGCTGTTTGTTTATTTCATCAGTGGTAATTAGCAATATCTGACACGATCGCGAGAAGACGAAGGCGAAGCCGAAGTTACGTTACTACTGTAGTATCATGTTCCACGGTGTCAGAAGGCTGTTCGATATTTTGATACCGAAATATCGGCCCAAAAATATCGCGATATTATCGTGATGACGTCACTTTTTCCTTACCGGAAGAACGGAGGAATAATTTTTCTTTTTAAATACCTGATGGAAATCACCACGTGTACAGCATCATGAGATCAGGCCCACCGGGATCGGACCCGCCGGGACTGAGCTCGGCTCCGCTAAAATTTAATATCACTGAGGGCCGGCCACCGAGAGATCGCGAATCGGGCCGGGGCCCGGGGGCCGGGGCCGCGCCGGCAATCGGGGCAGGAAGGATCGGGGGCCGGGTTGATGACAAGGCTTCACTTGTTGAGTAGTTGGAGTACTACGACATTTACCTTCAGTTGGCTTCCTTGCGGCACTAGAAAGACGAGCGTTTGTTTCTATTTCGACACTGTTGATTAGTAACAGCTGAAAATGTATACCATGGACGCCCAAATCACACGTGAGCTGTCAAAAACATTGTCTTGCATGTCTTGTGCACAATGCATGTGCCGCACGCGTTTGTCGTTTCTCAAGACGACTTTCGCTTCGTGTTAGATGCGTGTACATGCATTGTACACTGGGAATAAGACGGTGGCATTCAGTGCGGTTGCTTGCACTTGACCAAGACTAGCAACAAAGCAACGCGCACGCGCAGATGCGCTTTTGGGGTTGGCTTTATTGATCAATTGCTCTAACCCCAGGTCGTGGGGGCCGGGTTAACGAGTCTTTTCTCAAGTCAATGTTAGCTGCGTGTACGTACATTGTACATTGGGAATAATACGGTAGCAGATCGGTTGCGGTTGTTTTGCACTTGACCAAGACTACAACGATGGTAATATGCAGGCACGCACACATCATGTCGATCGTTGCGTGCAATAAATCGGGTGCGCGTTGTGATACGTTGTTCAACATGGGGAAATATACCAGCAGGTAAAGGCCTAAAAAAGTACATGCACAGCGTGCACGCTGTACCAGAGGTTTACGTGCACAGAGGAAAAAGTACATGCACCAGTGCATGCGTGCACCCGTCTAAATCGAACACTGATATGGGCCCTTCAAAAACGTACCTTCAAGATGACGTCACGTGAACCCTGGTGAAGTCATCATGACGTCTATGTTCGGGACACATCTTCACTATGAGGTCTTCACATAGGTTAAGTTTTATGGGAATACGACTTTGTTTTCTGTTAAAAGTACATGTACGAAGGAAACACTTTGTTGGAAATACTTTGTTGTGGTTCGGCAGATAAGTTAATAAGCAGATAAGTATTTTAAAAATGGAAATATTCAAGGATCAAATGATGAGGTTATTATGAGTTACCCTATTTTTAATACGTTCCCTGTTTTTTAACAGATATAATACGTTCCTGTCTGTATACAACTAAAACTATCAACCCGATCCCAGTTTTAGTTCTAGAGATATAGGACTTTGAAAATTGCAGCTTTAAGATGACGTCATATGACATTCGATGACGTCATGATGATGTCACTTCATATTTGGCATATAGTAATCATACTTTAGCTGCACACCGATTTCTATTACAATCGCATCTTGTTTATGTGTATTAAAAAACACCACAATTTTGATTACGTCAAGATGACGTCACGCAAATGACCCAACTTGTGCATATCTATGTCACATACCAAAGCTATAAACAAAACAATTTAGAAAATACCTTGTTTCGTTCGCTAGATATCTTGAAAAAAAGGTTAAAAATGCAAAAATTAAATATTTAAAAAATCATCACATGATGACGTCATCGTGACGTCACCCAATTTTTCACATGTAACACATCCTTGTCTTTATATAAACAAAACTTCAGTCCGAAGTGAAATCCCACATTTACTTCGGGAGGTATTGGACTTTAAAAATTGCACCTTTAAGTTGACGTCACGTGACACACGATGACGTCATGATGACGTCACTCTGCATCACACATCTTTGCTATGTCTATGTGTATGCTAACTGACTAAGATCCAAAGTTTTTTGATGACCAAAGTGCCGTCTAGAAAGTCTATGCACGAAGTCTGTGGAATTTCAGTTAGAACTAAAATAAGAAAAAGAAGAAACAAATGATAACAAAAACAAACGTTTTTTTTCTGCAATTTTGCGGAAAAGCCAAAAATTGCTGAAGAAAAAACATAAAAAGATGTGGAGAAAACAATCCCTTCCCTTGCGAGGATCGAACTCAGAACCCTGTGGTCGGGAGTCACATGCTCTATCCACTAGGCTATACAGTAGTTCGGATAGGGCGCGCGTCGGTCATCACAAATGATATCCGAAGTGGTTTCTCCGATTGCGGACAACGCCACACATAGGTTTACGTCACATAAATGCACTGCTACCCTGACTTCGCTCGTATAACTTGTATTGTAGGATAAATAAAGAACGTGCAACATGATACCCACGGTTACACTGCCTTCCCAGAATTCCTTTGTTATCATATTGTTTTGGGGCTAAATATTGAAATGGGTATATTTTGACGCTGGAGTGAGCTATGATCATGAGAACTTGGAATTAGGTACACAAAAATACAGTGTATAAAACTTCTGAAGATTTTTGTCATAAGAGATTGCTAAATATACCAAATATTAACTTGAATTTAATGACCTCTAGATGACGTCATGATGACGCCATCATGACGTCACATCAATTTTTTGTATCTGTAACAAATCCTGGTCTTTAAGCATTAAAACTGCACCAAATCCGACCTACAGTTCTCTAGATATAGGACCTTAAAGTGTGCAATTTTAAGATGACGTCACGTGACCCATGATGACGTCATCACAACGGTACTTGCCAAAGCAAACATTTCCAACGTGGTCTTGGCCTGGGTCGAGTTTGGAGTCAATCTGATCAATGACAGTGTCAAATTTGGAGAGTACATTGAAATTTGAAACCTTGAAAAATTCATAGAAAATCAGCCGATGACGTCACAATGACGTCACTTCGAATTTTGCATGCTATTGACAATATCTACCTACCCACCCATTTTCATGACGATCGGACCTACCATTATACGTGTTTCAAAAAAGCGCATTTTTGATGACGTCATCATGACGTCACACACTTTTCACATTTATATGTATGTATCTATGACCTAACAAACCTATTGCAAAAATAATTTCGAAATTAGCATGTTCCGTTGATGAGATATAGCTTAAAGGTCCAAAAACTTAAACATTAATATAAAATCGCATGATGACGTCATCATGACGTCACGTCAATTTTCATCTATAACACATGCCCGTCTACCCACATAGAAATGTTGAAGTCAATCGGACGTACGGTTCTCTATATATGGGCCCTTTAACGCACCTTTAAGATGACGTCACGTGACCCCTGATGACGTCATCATGACGTCATTGTTCTACATACATCTATGCTATGAGGTCTTCATCTATGTTAAGTTTTATGGGAATACGACTTTGTTTTCTGTTAAAAGTACAGGGCAGAAGGAACCATGTACAAAGTCTATGGGATTGGGTACCCAAAAAGAAAAAGAAAAAAGAAAGAAAAAAAATCTTAACAGAAACAAAGGCTTTTCCGCAACTTTGCGGAAAAGCAAAAAAAAAAAAAAAAAAAAAAATCTTAACGAAAACAAGGGCTGTTTCGAAAAACTTTCGAAACATCAAAAAAAAAAAAATCTTAACGAAAACAAGGGCTGTTTCGGAAAACTTCCGAAACAGCCAACAAAATAAAAAAAATAAAAAAAAATCTTAACGAAAACAAGGGCTGTTTCGAAAAACTTTCGAAACAGCCAAAAATCTTAACGAAAACAAGGGCTGTTTCGAAAAACTTTCGAAACAGCCAACAACGAAGACTTTAGGTCTGTGACGAAAGGTTCTTTCAACCCTTACGTTCTCATACACAAAACTACAAAAACCTTTGGGTCTAAGACGTTTGGGTTCTTTAAACTCTTAAGTTCTCATTCACAAAACTACAAAGATCTTTAGGTCTAATACGCGAGGTTCTTTCAACCCTTACGTTCTCATTCACAAAACTACAAAAACCTTTGGGTCTAAGACGTTTGGGTTCTTTCAACTCACGTTCTCATTCAGAAAACTACAAAGACCCCTAAGACTAATACGCGAGGTTCTTTCAACCCTTACGTTCTCATTCACAAAACTACAAAAACCTTTGGGTCTAAGACGTTTGGGTTCTTTAAACTCTTACGTTCTCATTCACAAAACTACAAAAAACTTAGTGTATTACAGCTAACGTTTTCAAACATCATCCTCATTCATGGAAACTGGAGAGACTTTTCGTATAAAAAGGTGATATACTTCATGGATTCTTTGATTACATGTACTTTGACGTCTATCAGAATGGATGCAAATGTGCAGCTTCTATTCATTTATAGAACTTACCATTTTCTTGTGCTTATTACTCTACCATCCGGAGAATATCTTTTCAACGAAGAATTTAATTTGTTATGGAATGCATGGGGTACTTCCTTTATTTTCTTCTTAACTTCTTGCCTAATTGCTTTGCCCGCTCCAAATCCACAATTGTATCATCTTCTGTTCCCGTATAACGACGGACCAGGAGCCATGGATCCAAGAGATTTCTTTAATGATCTCTCGCTAGACCCACCGAGATTTTACAGAATGACTGGGGAAACACCAGAGTCTATGGCCTGAATTCTTGAAGAGTTGCAGCCTTATCTGGATAATCATGGACCGGGACGACGACACCGCCATCTTGCCAGTAACAGAGTTTTGATGGCATTCATTTGGCTTCGCCAATATCCGACATACGACATGCTGTCGTCTTTATTCAATATGTCGCCAGCAATGATTTCCAGACAAATTTATGTTATAATACCACTTATGTGGTACTATTTCCATTCGAAAATCACGTGGCCAACACAGCAGGAGTGGCTTGCTTACAGGGGCAAATTGAGTAATTTCCCAAGCGCCGTTGGTGCCATTGATGGCACCCTACATGAGATCCAAAGGCCGCAAGCAGAACCACAACACGAGTTTTAGAGCGGCTACTCCAGGATCCACTGCATGAGCACACGGGTAGGCGATAGCAAAAATTGTAAAGATACAATGCAATACGGTTTTATGTAATACCTAAATGTTATATTTTCTATTGTATTATATATTCCCCAAATAAGTTTCCAGCTCCTCTGTAGACAAAGGAAGTGTATTCAATTGTGGCCATCATTTAATGCGAATTTATTATCAATGAACCAATTAAAGGGAATATACAACATTTGCAAAACAAAAATAAAAATTACCAAATTATAACGAAATATCGTACTGGACTGTTACCGGTAGTGAATAACAGTCTAAAGCATCCTGTAAAATCATGACTCACAACTCCCGACGTCTATAAATGGCTCTATTTCGTCTGAAGTGGGGTCAAGGAACCAAACTACAAGAATATGATTGTTTTTCTTGGTTTCTTCAGCATTTACGAACCCAAAACGAAAAAGAAGTCGCTGTAACAATATTCACTATAAAATAATAACCCCTTAAATCCATTCATTTCTGAAAATTACAGCAAAAGCAAATGATGTAAATTCCCTTTAACCCTATCAGGACTGGGCTTAAGTTGGGATCTCTCAGGACTGGGGCGTTCTCATTGTTCGCCCCTCCTCAGTAAAATGCACATGCTTTGAGTAGTAAGGGAGATGCCGATTCTGCGACAAATCCTATTTTTTCACTTTCTTCCCCAATTTTGCTGTATATACATACGTCAAATTTTTTAAAAACAAAATAGTCTAAAAATAGTCTAAAAAATCACCCAAAATTTTGCTGGGTTACTACACACCAAAATTTGCACAAAATCAAGAAAATAAAAAGTATTTTCCATAGTCCACAAGCGTACGAAAACGCCCGGGCGCCCGGGCGAAAAAGGCAAAACATGATTTGTCGCAAGCCAAAAAAAATTAAATAATTTTTTATTTTTAAAAAAAATATTATATTGCCATTATAAAAGATGGAGACACAACCTACGATTCGAGGATACAATAGATGGAACAAAATATCTTTAAAAAGATATATCGATAAGTATAACTTATCTTTAGGAACACCAACAGGACGTAACGGTGTAACTATCAGGCGAGATTATATTCGAGCTATAAAAGAAGAAGAAGACAAATTTAAAAATTTGAGAATACGATCTAAAGCTTTGTTAGAGCGACTCGCGCACGATAAAAATATTCGAGTTATTTCTTCGGGTAGAAATGGTCGAGTGATAAAAAAAGATTACATCGAAGCTATAAAAAGATTTAAGGAGCAAAATACTTTTCGAGAAGCAGACTTTCGAGAGACTAGAAGATTTGAAAACAGTTATCGAAATTTGGAACTGATTCCGAGTCTGTTTACCGACGATCCAGAGCAATTCTACAACACCCACACGTCGATGATTAAAAACAAAATCGTCGCTGAATTAATAAAAATAAATACGATAAAACTACAGATCGCTATGAAAATAAAGTATGTAAAAAAATCAGGTGTTGAGACTACAACATCAACCGCTACTCATTTTAGTTATCAAAATCGAGTCTTAAACAAGAGTGAGATAGCTACGACTATCGGGAAACAATATGAAACGATATTATCTCAGATAGATAAATATACGAATAAAGGAAGTGGTTGGACTATAGATAAAATAGTCGCGTTTTACATTAACATAAACAGAGTTAACCCTCTGGTAGGCGCTTCTTACGTAAAACTACCCGAATATATAACTAACAAACACGCAACCGTCAACATCAAAAATGAAGATCAAGAGTGTATAAGATGGTGTTTAAGAGCCGCCCTAGGTATATATACCGATAAAGTTAAAAACCAAATAGAAACCAACCCGCTGTATAGTTGGCAAAAAAACAGAGCTTCTAATTATAAAACCGATGATGGATTAAACTTCACCAACATAGACTTCCCCACACCTATAAATCAGATAGCGAGAATAGAAAGACAAAACGATATAAGTATAAACGTGTTGGGATACGACACAGACTGCAAAAATAAAACCTATCCACAAGATAAAAGGGGCTTGATATATCCGCTATATTTATCTAAAAGACCATACGATATAGAAACTATCAGTTTGCTATTATTTGACGGTCATTATTGTTGGATAAGTGACTTACCTAGATTCTTATCTGGCGTTACCAATAGTCAACATCGTAAACTGTTTTGCTTGAGATGTTTAACGCATTTTAATTCGAAAGAGAAGCTAGATGGACACGTAAAAGATTGCGAAGGAATAGACTCTGCTTTATCTACCGTTAAAATGCCGCATGAAAGCGCGAACAAATACTTGGACAAAAGCAAATTAATGTTTAAAAACTTTAAGAATTTACAAGATGCACCCTACGTCATATACGCGGATTTTGAATCTATCTTGGTACCCCAAGAAAAAACAAAGGAGCCGTCGAGTAAAACTCATATTCACAAAGCCTGCGGTTATTCGTACGTTATAGTTAGATGTGATGGCCGACAGATCAAGCGAAAGACTTATAGAGGTGAACGCGCTATAGACAATTTTATAACCTCGTTGCAAGAACTCGAACCTAAGATTAATGAATTACTAGCTCGCATTAAGCCGATAATATATACGCTAAAAGAAGAAAAAATTCACCTAAACTCTAACGAGTGCTGGATTTGCGAAAAACCAATTTATCCAAATTACTCGTGTAATTGCCAGTGCTGCAAACCTGTAGAACCTAAAAGTAAAGAAGAACTGGAAGAATACACGTACAAAAACGAAAAGGGATACGTCGAGAAAACATGTATGTTCTGCCAAAAGAAAATTAACAAATTTCGAAAAGTAAGAGATCATTGTCACACTACAGGCAAGTACAGAGGAGCCGCACACGCTTACTGTAATCTTAAATTACGAGTAAAACCCGGTGAAACGAAAATACCGGTTGTCTTTCACAACTTAGAAAACTATGACGCGCACTTAATCATGCAGGGTATTTCCAAGTATCAACAAGATATCTGGTGTATACCCAAAAATTCAGAAAAATACATTTCATTTTCGATCGGTCAATATAGATTTATCGACTCGTTTCATTTTATGTCTAGCGGTCTCGACAAATTGGTAAAGTCTTGCCCGAGAGACGCCTTTAGGCTACTCCTGAAACGTTATGGCGAAGAAAACGCAGACATCTTATTACAAAAGGGTGTATATCCATACGAGTATATGAACAGCTTTGAACGATTTAGCGAAACTACTCTACCGCCGAAAGAATCTTTTTACAGCGCTCTAAAGGACAAACATATAACGGACGAAGACTACGAAAGAGCGCAACGAGTATGGCGGACCTTTAATCTCAACAACATGGGTGAATACCACGACTTATACGTAACAGCGGATACTCTATTACTAGCCGGTGTATTCGAGAATTTTAGGCAAATGTGTAGAACGAATTACAAGTTGGATCCAGCCAACTACTTCACAGCACCGGGATTAAGTTGGGACGGAAAATGGAAAATGTCAGAAATAGAATAGATGGTGTGCTACTGAGAAACGATCAAGTAAAAGAATACGAAAAAATAGTTTCTAAACCTTGTTACAAGTCTACTACAGCGTTTAAAGAATGCGGTCTCTCATTCGTGGAATCGTACAAAAAAGAAAACGTATTTAAATAAGCCCATCTATTGCGGCGTTAGTATCTTAGATTTATCGAAGACTCTAATGTACGACTTTTATTACAACCAATTAAAAAAGACGTATGGCGATAAAGTAAGATTGATGTATACAGACACGGACTCGCTGCTTTTGATTATCTATACGAAAGACGTTTATCGGAATCTAGAAAAACAGTCTGACTTGTACGATTTTTCTAACTACGAGAAAGACCACTTTTTATACGACGATACTAACAAGAAAGTTATCGGTAAATTTAAAGACGAATGTGGAGGAAAAGTCATAAGCGAAGCTACTTGCATCAGATCGAAGATGTACTCGATTTTATACGGGGAACACGATATTATAAAGAAGGCCAAAGGCGTAAACCGAGTGGTTATAAACAACGATCTATCTTACGAAAAGTACAAGCGATGCGTTTTATCGAACGAATGCTATTCAAACTAGAGGCAAGTGTTTGTGGACAAACACAGGGCTGTTTCGATTTTTTTTATTGTTAGTTTGGATGTCAAATGTGTATGCAATATTTAAAGTTGTTTGTTAGTTAGCAATGACGGAGGGATGAAGATGTTGTTATTGGATGTGTGAAGGATTGGTTTAAAAAAAGGAATCGTGTACAAATGCTATGGGAAATAGCCTAGCGAATGCCCCTTTAAGATGACATCACATAACATGTAATGACTTCATCATAACGTCATGTCAATTTTCATCTATGACACCGGGTGGCATACCTAAATGGTGTGTTTCAACTGAATCGGACTTGTACATTTGTAGATATATGGCTTCGAAAAATGCCCCTTTAAGATGACGTCACGTGACATGTGATGACGTCATCATGACGTAAAAGTTAGGCACACATTCTGAGCAGTTGGGGTAAGTGTCTGCCAAGTTTAAAAGTAGCCAAACTGGCCGGTAAGAAAGAAAACGTTTACAAATGCTATGGGCAATAATCTAGCGAGTGCCCCTTTAAGATGACACCACGTGACATGTTATGACTTGATCATAACGTCATGTCAATGTTCATCTATAACACCCGGTGGCATACCTAGATATTACGTTCCAACTTAATCGGACTTGTACTTTTGTAGATATATGGCTTCGAAAAATGCCCCTTTAAGATGACGTCACGTGACATGTGATGCGTCATCATGACGTAAAGGTTCGGCACACATTGTGAGCAGTTGGAGTAAGTGTCTGCTAAGTTTAAAAGTAGCCAAAGTGGCCGGTAAGAAAGAAAAAGTTTACAAATGCTATGGGCAATATTCTAGCGACTTGAAAAAAGATTTTTTTTGATGACGTCATCATGACGTCACACAATTTTCGCTTTTTAGGGCATATCTTTGAGACATACCAAAGCTATAACAAAAAGAATTTTGAAAATATCTTGTTTTGTTCGCTAGATATATTGAAAAGAATGTTACGATTCCAAAAATTTAAAATTCAGCGACTTGAAAAAAGACTACAAATCAACCCTTTTTATAAACAGCATGCTCATTTAAGCCATGGTTATCTGCCCTTCCCAGAATTCCTTTGTGTTATATTGAATTTGGTCTAAATTTTGAAACGGTTCCTATTTCTTACTTGAGTGAGCCACGACCATGAAATTTTGGAATTACGTACAGAAAAATTCAATGTATACATTTTTGTAATCGGATTGACCCTTACATGCGTTAAAAAAAAAAAATATTGTTGATGACGTCATCATGACGTCACACAATTTTCGCCTTTTAGGGCATATCTTTGAGACATACCAAAGCTATAACAAAAATAATTTTGAAAATATCTTGTTTTGTTCGCTAGATATATTGAAAAGAATGTTACGATTTTAATACTTCAAAAATTCAGCGACTTGAAAAAAGACTAGAAATCAACCCCTTTTATAAACAGCAAGCACATAATAGCCATGGTTATCTGCCCGTCCCAGAATTCCTTTGTGTTATATTGAATTTGGTCAAAATTTTGAAATGGCTCTTATTTCTTACTTGAGTGAGCCACGATCATGAAATTTTGGAATTACGTACAGAAAAATTCAATGAATGCATTTTTGTAATCAGATTGACCCTTACATGCGTTTAAAAAAAAAAATATTGTTGATGACGTCATCATGGCGTCACACAATTTTCGCCATTTAGGGCATATCTTTGAGACATACCAAAGCTATAACAAAAAGAATTTTGAAAATATCTTGTTTTGTTCGCTAGATATATTGAAAAGAATGTTACGATTTTAATACTTCAAAAATTCAGCGACTTGAAAAAAGACTAGAAATCAACCCCTTTTATAAACAGCAAGCTCATAATAGCCATGGTTATCAGCCCGTCCCAGAATTCTTTTGTGTTATATTGAATTTGGTCTAAATTTTGAAATGGCTGTCATTTCTTACTTGAGTGAGCCACGATCATGAAATTTTGGAATTGGGTACAGGAAAATTCAATATATACATTTTTGTAATCGGATTGACCCTTACATGCGTTAATAAAAAAACACATTTTTGATGACGTCATCATGACGTCACACAATTTTCGCAATTTAGGGCATATCTTTGAGACATACCAAAGCTATCAGAAAAAGAATTCTGAAAATATCTTGTTTTGTTCGCTAGATATAATTTAATGAATGTTACGATTTTCAAAATTCAAAAAATCATAAAAAATCACGTGATGACGTCATCATGACGTAAAAGTTCGGCATGCATCCTGAGTAGTTGGTCTAAGTGTCTGTTAAGTTTAAAGGCAATCGGCTGCATAAAAGTAGCCAAAGTGCCTGGCAGAAAGAAATCGTGTACAAATGCTATGGGCAAAAGTCTGAAAAAGAAGAAAAAAAAAACTAGACATGTTATGTGTTTGTCCCGTGGACAAACACAGGGCTGTTTCGTGTTTTTTTTATTGTGTTAGTTAGTCAAATGTTTATACAATAATTAACGTTATTGGATGTGTGAAGGATTGGTTTAAAGAAAGAAATCGAGTACAAATGTTATGGGGAATAGTGTAGCGAATGCCCCTTTAAAATGACATCACGTGACATGTGATCACTTCATAACGTCAAGTCAATGTTCACCTATAACACCCGGTGGCATACCTAGATACATGTTTCAACTTAATCGGACTTGTACTTTTGTAGATATATGGCTTTGAAAAATGCCTCTTTAAGATGACGTCACGTGACATGTGATGATGTCATCATGACGTAAAAGTTCGACACACATTCTGAGCAGTTGGTCTAAGTGTCTGCCAATTTGAAAAGTACCCAAAGTGCCAATAAGAAAAAAGTGTACAAATGCTATGGGCAATAGTCTAGCGAATGCTCCTTTAAGATGACATCACGTGACATGTGATGTCATCATAACGTTATGTCAACTTTCATCTATAACACACCGTGTAGCATACTTAGATATTACGTTTCAACTTAATCGGACTTGTACTTGTGTAGATACACAATGTATGGCTACGAAAAATGCCCCTTTAAGATGACGTCAAGTTGACATGTGATGACGTCATCATGACATAAAAGTTCGACACACATTCTGAGCAATTCTGCCAATTTTAAAAGTACCCAAAGTGCCAGTAAGAAAAAAACATGTACAAATGCAATATAGTCTAGCGAATGCCCCTTTAAGATGACATCACGTGACATGTGATGACATCATGATAATGTCATGTCAATTTCCATCTATAAACCTACTGGCCTACCTAGATATTACGTTTCAACTTAATTGAACTTGTACTTTTGTTGATATATGGCTTCCAAAACTGCCCCTTTAAGATGACGTCACGTGACATGTGATGACGTCGTCCTATTGTCATGTTTATTTTCATCTATGAACCTGCAGACCTACCTGGATATTACATTTCAACTTAATCGAATTTGTACTTTTGTAGATATATGGCTTCAAAACTGCCCCTTTAAGATGACGTCACGTGACATGTGATGACATCAATCATGATAATGTCATGTCAATTTTCAGCTATAAACCTACTGGGCTACCTAGATATTACTTTTCAACTTAATCGAACTTGTACTTTTGTAGATATATAGCTTCAAAAACTGCCCCTTTAAGATGACGTCACGTGGCATGTGATGACGTCATCATGTATGTCTGTAATTCAAAAAGAATGTTATAAGACGGCTGATTGTTTGTGTGCTTTTCACTGAATGCACTTGTTAAATACAACTTTTTCTCTTCAACATTTTGTTTTCAGCCTTGTATTGGAGTAACTTGCCTCTCAAATTTGAATCTTTATTAATATTATGTGATATGTTCTTGATAAAAATGCATGTTGACATTGTGGCACGTAGGAAGCAATAAAAAGAATTCTTTGAAAACAAGACCTTTGAATGAAGAGAGTTATTTAATGAAGTCTTACTGGTATATTTTTATTACAGTATATAATTGAAAGAAAATACGGTCTTATTAACCCTAATAGTCCTGAATTCTCAAATTTTAATATGATTTTCCACACACCCTAGGGAGGTACAGTTAAATGCAAAGAAAGTCCGACATAATCTTGCTGGTCAAAAGTTTCTCTGCCACAATTGACAAACCTGTCAACTTTTTAGCGCAAGAGGGCGGTAGTACTTACAAAAATACTCCTCTGGTTGTGTTTAGTGAATTGTAGAGGGCAGCATACGAGTTTACTGGTAAAAATTCATTCACGGATTTTGTCCGGTGGCGCCTAGCACTGTATACCAAACTTAACTAACAATTTAAGGCAAACAAACACATAGAGCGGTGGGTGAGACCGAAGCATACCCCCTGTAGTGTTTGAAGACGGAAAACCAGAAATTAACGCAACACACCTTAAAGAATGCACGACTGAAACAAACTTTATTTGAGCAGTAGAAAATCACAGAACGCATTTGTTTTAATACATTGGGAATTATAAACTGGAAATTAAATGTAAGGTAATCCAAATGACGATTGAGACAACATTTACTTGAGTGGAACAAAATACAACAATTATTTTTGAAAATTATGTTAAATCCTCCCAAATCACAGAACGTAAAACTTGTTTACCTAAACAACCTATTTCAAAAAGAATTACAATAAGAATTTCGAAATTAGCATGTTCAGTTGATGAGATAGGCCTTATAGCTTAAAGATTCAAAAGTAAAACAATTACTCTAAAATCATATGATGACGTCACCACAACGTCGCATCAATTTTCATATATAACACATGCCGGCCTACAAGCATTCCTGACACAAAATTGTTTAAGATAATCTACTGGGCTACCTAGATATTACTTTTCAACTTAATCTGACTTCTACTTCGGTAAAAATATGGCTTCGAAAAATGCCCCTTTCAGATGACGTCACGTGGCATGTGATGACGTCATCATGACGTAAAAGTTCGGCACATATTGTGAGCAGTTGGGGTAAGTGTCTGCCAAGTTTAAAAGTAGCCAAACTGGCCGGTAAGAAAGAAAACGTTTACAAATGCTATGGGCAATAATCTAGCGAGTGCCCCTTTAAGATGACACCACGTGACATGTTATGACTTGATCATAACGTCATGTCAATGTTCATCTATAACACCCGGTGGCATACCTAGATATTACGTTCCAACTTAATCGGTCTTGTACTTTTTGTGTGACGATATGGCTTCGAAAAATGCCCCTTTAAGATGACGTCACGTGACATGTGATGACGTCATCATGACGTAAAGGTTCGGCACACATTGTGAGCAGTTGGGGTAAGTGTCTGCCAAGTTTAAAAGTAGCCAAAGTGGCCGGTAAGAAAGAAAAAGTTTACAAATGCTATGGGCAATATTCTAGCGACTTAAAAAAAAGAATTTTTTTATGACGTCATCATGACGTCACACAATTTTCGCCATTTAGGGCATATCTTTGAGACATACCAAAGCTGTAACAAAAATAATTTTGAAAATATCTTGTTTTGTTCGCTAGATATATTGAAAAGAATGTTACGATTTTAAAACTTCAAAAATTCAGCGACTTGAAAAAAGACTAGAAATCAACCCCGTTTATAAACAGCAAGCTCATAATAGCCATGGTTATCAGCCCATCCCAGAATTCCTTTGTGTTATATTGAATTTGGTCTAAATTTTGAAATGGCTGTCATTTCTTACTTGAGTGAGCCACGATCATGAAATTTTGGAATTGGGTACAGAAAAATACAATGTATACATTTTTGTAATCGGATTGACCCTTACATGCGTTAAAAAAAAAAAGATTTGTTGATGACGTCATCATGACGTCACACAATTTTCGCTTTTTAGGGCATATCTTTGAGACATACCAAAGCTGTAACAAAAATAATTTTGAAAATATCTTGTTTTGTTCGCTAGATATATTGAAAAGAATGTTACGATTTTAATACTTCAAAAATTTGGCGACTTGAAAAAAGACTAGAAATCAACCCTTTTATAAACAGCAAGCACATAATACCCATGGTTATCAGCCCTTCCCAGAATTCCTTTGTGTTATATTGAATTTGGTCTAAATTTTGAAATGGCTCCTATTTCATACTTGAGTGAGCCACGATCATGAAATTTTGGAATTGGGTACAGGAAAATTCAATATATACATTTTTGTAATCGGATTGACCCTTACATGCGTTAACAAAAAAACACATTTTTGATGACGTCATCATGACGTCACACAATTTTCGCAATTTAGGGCATATCTTTGAGACATACCAAAGCCATAAGAAAAAGAATTTTGAAAATATCTTATTTGGTTCGCTAGATATAATTTAATGAATGTTACGATTTTCAAAATTCAAAAATTCATAAAAAATTACGTGATGACGTCATCATGACGTAAAAGTTCGGCATGCATCCTGAGCAGTTGGTCTAAGTGTCTGTTAAATTTAAAGGCAATCGGCTGCATAAAAGTAGCCAAAGTGCCTGGCAGAAAGAAAACGTGTACAAATGCTATGGGCAAAAAGTCTGAAAAAGAAAAAAAAAAAAAAAAAAAAAAAAAAAAGAAAAAAAAAAAAATCTTAACGAAAACAAGGGCTGTTTCGAAAAACTTTCGAAACAGCCAAAAATAGAGGTTTGTGTCTGTTTGAAACAGAACACAAGGCTTTTCCGTGTTTTTTTTTTCCACCCTAAAACTTCAGCTTACGTTCTATGTTTGTGTTAAGTTTGATTAAGATCTGATGTTTATAGTGAGTAAAGTGGCTTGTACAAAATTCGTGACAAAGTCTATGGGATTTTGGATAGAACAAAAAGATTCATAGAAAATTAGCCGATGACGTCATCATGACGTCACTTCGGATGTTATATTCTACTGGCACTATCTACCTACCCAGCAATTTGTATGATAATCAGACCTATTCTTATGTGTTTTTAAAAAGCACATTTTTGACGTCATGATGAGGTCACACTTTTTCACATTGAAATGAAAGAATATCGGAGCTAACAAAACTTAAAAAT
Source organism: Hippasteria phrygiana (assembly GCA_037893225.1). Classification (NCBI taxonomy): domain Eukaryota; kingdom Metazoa; phylum Echinodermata; class Asteroidea; order Valvatida; family Goniasteridae; genus Hippasteria; species Hippasteria phrygiana. The sequence continues at coordinate 340,330 of JAZGUH010000608.1, read as the reverse complement.
TACTATAAGATCGTATGATGACGTCATCATGAAGTCACCACGATTTTCATTGATAACACCAGCTGGTCTACCAACATACTAGGTTTAAACATAATTGGACCTACGGTTCTCTAGATATGGGCCATTGAAAAATGCAGCTTTAAAATGACGTCACATGACACGTGATGACGTCATCAAGACGTCACTCTTCAGCGTGCAATTTCAGGTTAGGGTCTTTGTTTGTGTTAAGCCTGATTAAGATCTGAGGTTGTTTAGTGAGCAAAGTGCCACTTACAAAATTCGTGTACAAAGTCTATGGGATTTGGGATAGAACAAAATAATTCATAGAAAATCAGCCGATGACGTCACAATGACGTCACTTTGGATTTTACATGCTAGTAGCATTATCTACCTACCCAGCAATTTTTATGACGATCGGACGTACCCTTATATGTGTTTCAAAAAGAAATTGTTTGATGACGTCATGATGACGTCACACATTTTCCCATTGATGTGAAGGAATATAGGAGCTAACAAAGCTATTCCAAAAAGAATTTTTGATTTAGCATGTTCTGTTGATGAGATATGGCTTTAAGAAACTTTAAGGTTCAAAAACTTAAAAATTAACATAAAATCGTATGATGACGTCATCATGACGTCACGTCAATTTTCATCTATAACACGTGGTGGTCCACCAACATACCAGGTTTAAAGGCAATCGGACCTACGGCTCTCTAGATATGGGCCCTTGAAAAAAATCATCTTTAAGATGACGTCACGTGACATGTGATGACGTCATCATGACGTAAAAGTTCGACACACATTGTGAGCAGTTGGGGTAAGTGTCTGCCAAGTTTAAAAGTAGCCAAAGTGGCCGGTAAGAAAGAAAACGTTTACAATGCTATGGGCAATATTCTAGCGACTTGAAAAAATATTTTTTTTATTACGTCATCATGACGTCACACAATTTTCGCTTTTTAGGGCATATCTTGGAGACATACCAAAGCTATAACAAAAAGAATTTTGAAAATATCTTCTTTTGTTCGCTAGATATATTGAAAAGAATGTTACGATTTCAATACTTCAAAAATTCAGCGACTTGAAAAAAGACTAGAAATCAACCCCTTTTATAAACAGCAAGCACACTAAAGCCATGGTTATCTGCCCTTCCCAGAATTCCTTTGTGTTATATTGAATTTGGTCTAAATTTTGAAATGGCTGCTATTTCTTACTTGAGTGAGCTACGATCATGAAATTTTGGAATTAGGTACAGAAAAATTCAATGTATACATTTTTGTAATCGAATTGAAACTTACATGCGTTTAAAAAAAAATAATAATTTGATGACGTCATCATGACGTCAAACAATTTTCGCTTTTTAGGGCATATCTTTGAGACATACCAAAGCTATAACAAAAATAATTTTGAAAATATCTTGTTTTGTGTGCTAGATATATTGAAAAGAATGTTACGATTTTCAAAATTCAAAAAATCATAAAAAATCACGTGATGACGTCATCATGACGTCACTCTTCGGCATACAATTTCAGGTTCGGGTCTATGTTTGTGTTAAGTTTAATTAAGATCTGAGATTGTTTAGTGACCAAAGTGGCTGTCATAAAATTCGTGTACAAAGTCTATGGGATTTAGGATAGAACTAAAGTAAGAAGAACTAGAGGTTTGTGTCTGTTTGAAACAGAACACAAGGCTTTTCCTCTTTTTTTGTTTTCCACCCTAAAACTTCAAGTTACGTTCTATGTTTGTGTTAAGTTTGATTAAGATCTGATGTTTATAGTGAGTAAAGTGGCTTGTACAAAATTCGTGTACAAAGTCTATGGGATTTTGGATAGAACTGAAACATTCATAGACAATTAGCCGATGACGTCATCATGACTTCACTTCGGATGTTACATTCTACTGGCACTATCTACCTTCCCACAATTTTTTTATGATACTCAGACCTATTCTTATATATGTTATTAAAAAAAAACATTTTGATGACGTCATGATGACGTCACACATTTTCACATTTACGTGAAAGAATATAGGAGCTAACAAAGCTATTCCAAAAAGAATTTTGAATTTAGCATGTTCTGTTGATGAGATATGGCTTTAAGAAACTTTTACGGTTCAAAAACTTTAAAATTACTATAAAATCGTATGGTGACGTCATCATGACGTCACCTCAATTTTCATCTATAACACGTGGTGGCCCACCAACATACCAGGTTTAAAGGCAATCGGACATACGGTTCTCTAGATATGGGCCCTTGAAAAATGCACGTTTAGGATGACGTCACGTGACACGTGATGACGTCATCATGACGTCACGTTTCGGCATACATTTTCAGCTTAGGGTCTTTGTTTGTGTTAAGCCTGATTAAGATCTGAGGTTGTTTAGTGACCAAAGTGCCACTTACAAAATTCGTCTACAAAGTCTATGGGATTTGGGATAGAACTAAAAATTTCATAGAAAATCAGCCGATGACGTCATCATGACGTCACTTTGGATTTTACATGCTAGTAGCATTATCTACCTACCCAGCAATTTTTATGACGATCGAACGTACCCTTATATGTGTTTCAAAAAAGAACATTTTTGATGACGTCATGATGACGTCACACATTTTCCCATTTATGTGAAAGAATATAGGAGCTAACAAAGCTATTCCAAAAAGAATTTTGGATTTAGCATGTTCTGTTCATGAGATATGGCTTTAAGAAACTTTAAGGTTCAAAAACTTTAAAATTACTATAAAATCGTATGATGACGTCATCATGACGTCACGTAAATTTTCATCTATAACACGTGGTGGTCTACCAACATACCGGGTTTAAAGGCAATCGGACCTACGGCTCTCTAGATATGGGCCCTTGAAAAATCATCTTTAAGATGACGTCACGTGACATGTGATGACGTCATCATGACGTAAAAGGTCGGCACACATTGTGAGCAGTTGGGGTAAGTGTCTGCCAAGTTTAAAAGTAGCCAAAGTGGCCGGTAAAGAGAAAACGTTTACAATGCTATGGGCACTATTCTAGCGACTTGAAAACAGATTTATTTTATTACGTCATCATGACGTCACACGATTTTCGCTTTTTAGGGCATATCTTTGAAACATACCAAAGCTATAACAAAAAGAATTTTGAAAATATCTTGTTTTGTTCGCTAGATATATTGAAAAGAATGTTACGATTTAAACAATTTAGAAATTCAGCGACTTGAAAAAAGACTACAAATATATTCTTTTTATAAACAGCATGCACTTTTAAGCCATGGTTATCTGCCCTTCCCAGAATTCCTTTGTGTTATATTGAATTTGGTCTAAATTTTGAAATGGCTGCTATTTCTTACTTGGGTTAGCCACGATCATGAATTTTTGGAATTAGGTAGAGAAAAATTCAATGTATACATTTTTGTAATCAAATTGACACTTACATTCGTTTAAAAAAAAAATATTTTTGCATGACGTCATCATGACGTCACACAATTTTCGCTTTTTAGGGCATATCTTTGAGACATACCAAAGCTATAACAAAAAGAATTTTGAAAATATCTTGTTTTGTTCGCTAGATATATTGAAAAGAATGTTACGATTTTAAAACTTCAAAAATTCAGCGACTTGAAAAAAGACTAGAAATCAACCCCTTTTATAAACAGCAAGCACATAATACCCATGGTTATCTGCCCGTCCCAGAATTCCTTTGTGTTATATTGAATTTGGTCTAAATTTTGAAATGGCTGTTATTTCTTACTTGAGTGAGCCACGATCATGAAATTTTGGAATTACGTACAGAAAAATTCAATGTATACATTTTTGTAATCGGATTGACACTTACATGCGTTTAAAAAAAAACAAATTGTTGATGACGTCATCATGACGTCAAACAATTTTCGCTTTTTGGGGCATATCTTTGAGACATACCAAAGCTATAACAAAAAGAATTTTGAAATTATCTCGTTTTGTTCGCTAGATATATTGAAAAGAATGTTACGATTTTCAAAATTCAAAAAATCATAAAAAATCACGTGATGACGTCATCATGACGTCACTCTTCGGCATACAATTTCAGGTTCGGGTCTATGTTTGTGTTCAGTTTAATTAAGATCTGAGATTGTTTAGTGACCAAAGTGGCTGTCATAAAATTCGTGTACAAAGTCTATGGGATTTAGGATAGAACTAAAGTAAGAAGAACTAGAGGTTTGTGTCTGTTTGAAACAGAACACAAGGCTTTTCCTCTTTTTTTGTTTTCCACCCTAAAACTTCAAGTTACGTTCTATGTTTGTGTTAAGTTTGATTACGATCTGATGTTTATAGTGAGTAAAGTGGCTTGTACAAAATTCGTGTACAAAGTCTATGGGATTTTGGATAGAACTGAAACATTCATAGACAATTAGCCGATGACGTCATCATGACTTCACTTCGGATGTTACATTCTACTGGCACTATCTACCTTCCCACAATTTTTTTATGATACTCAGACCTATTCTTATATATGTTATTAAAAAAAAACATTTTGATGACGTCATGATGACGTCACACATTTTCACATTTACGTGAAAGAATATAGGAGCTAACAAAGCTATTCCAAAAAGAATTTGGAATTTAGCATGTTCTGTTGATGAGATATGGCTTTAAGAAACTTTTACGGTTCAAAAACTTTAAAATTACTATAAAATCGTATGGTGACGTCATCATGACGTCACCTCAATTTTCATCTATAACACGTGGTGGCCCACCAACATACCAGGTTTAAAGGCAATCGGACATACGGTTCTCTAGATATGGGCCCTTGAAAAATGCACGTTTAGGATGACGTCACGTGACACGTGATGACGTCATCATGACGTCACGTTTCGGCATACATTTTCAGCTTAGGGTCTTTGTTTGTGTTAAGCCTGATTAAGATCTGAGGTTGTTTAGTGACCAAAGTGCCACTTACAAAATTCGTCTACAAAGTCTATGGGATTTGGGATAGAACTAAAAATTTCATAGAAAATCAGCCGATGACGTCATCATGACGTCACTTTGGATTTTACATGCTAGTAGCATTATCTACCTACCCAGCAATTTTTATGACGATCGAACGTACCCTTATATGTGTTTCAAAAAAGAACATTTTTGATGACGTCATGATGACGTCACACATTTTCCCATTTATGTGAAAGAATATAGGAGCTAACAAAGCTATTCCAAAAAGAATTTTGGATTTAGCATGTTCTGTTCATGAGATATGGCTTTAAGAAACTTTAAGGTTCAAAAACTTTAAAATTACTATAAAATCGTATGATGACGTCATCATGACGTCACGTAAATTTTCATCTATAACACGTGGTGGTCTACCAACATACCGGGTTTAAAGGCAATCGGACCTACGGCTCTCTAGATATGGGCCCTTGAAAAATCATCTTTAAGATGACGTCACGTGACATGTGATGACGTCATCATGACGTAAAAGGTCGGCACACATTGTGAGCAGTTGGGGTAAGTGTCTGCCAAGTTTAAAAGTAGCCAAAGTGGCCGGTAAAGAGAAAACGTTTACAATGCTATGGGCACTATTCTAGCGACTTGAAAACAGATTTATTTTATTACGTCATCATGACGTCACACGATTTTCGCTTTTTAGGGCATATCTTTGAAACATACCAAAGCTATAACAAAAAGAATTTTGAAAATATCTTGTTTTGTTCGCTAGATATATTGAAAAGAATGTTACGATTTAAACAATTTAGAAATTCAGCGACTTGAAAAAAGACTACAAATATATTCTTTTTATAAACAGCATGCACTTTTAAGCCATGGTTATCTGCCCTTCCCAGAATTCCTTTGTGTTATATTGAATTTGGTCTAAATTTTGAAATGGCTGCTATTTCTTACTTGGGTTAGCCACGATCATGAATTTTTGGAATTAGGTAGAGAAAAATTCAATGTATACATTTTTGTAATCAAATTGACACTTACATTCGTTTAAAAAAAAAATATTTTTGCATGACGTCATCATGACGTCACACAATTTTCGCTTTTTAGGGCATATCTTTGAGACATACCAAAGCTATAACAAAAAGAATTTTGAAAATATCTTGTTTTGTTCGCTAGATATATTGAAAAGAATGTTACGATTTTAAAACTTCAAAAATTCAGCGACTTGAAAAAAGACTAGAAATCAACCCCTTTTATAAACAGCAAGCACATAATACCCATGGTTATCTGCCCGTCCCAGAATTCCTTTGTGTTATATTGAATTTGGTCTAAATTTTGAAATGGCTGTTATTTCTTACTTGAGTGAGCCACGATCATGAAATTTTGGAATTACGTACAGAAAAATTCAATGTATACATTTTTGTAATCGGATTGACACTTACATGCGTTTAAAAAAAAACAAATTGTTGATGACGTCATCATGACGTCAAACAATTTTCGCTTTTTGGGGCATATCTTTGAGACATACCAAAGCTATAACAAAAAGAATTTTGAAATTATCTCGTTTTGTTCGCTAGATATATTGAAAAGAATGTTACGATTTTCAAAATTCAAAAAATCATAAAAAATCACGTGATGACGTCATCATGACGTCACTCTTCGGCATACAATTTCAGGTTCGGGTCTATGTTTGTGTTCAGTTTAATTAAGATCTGAGATTGTTTAGTGACCAAAGTGGCTGTCATAAAATTCGTGTACAAAGTCTATGGGATTTAGGATAGAACTAAAATAAGAAAAAGAAAAAAAACTAGAGGTCTATGTTTTTAAGAACATAGGGCTTTTCCATATGTTTTTATGATGTCACTTCGAATTTTGTAAACTAGTGACAAATCTACCTAACCACCAAGTTTCGTGACGATTAGACATGGTCTATCCATATGTCTTTCAAGAAATCATGCCTTTAATGACGTCATTATGACTTCAGTAATTTTTCGCATTTATATAAAAGAATGTACGAGCTAACAAAGCTATTACAAAAGGAATTTTGAATTGAACATGTTCTGTTGATGAGATGTGGTTTTAAGAATCTTTAACGTTAAAATTTTGAAATTACCATAAAAATCAGATGATGACGTCATTATGACGTCACCTCAATTTTGATTTATAACATGTACTTGTTTAGCCAACATACCAGGTTTGAATGCAATTGGACTTACGGTTCTCTTGATATGGGCCCTTGAAAAATGAGCCTTTAAGATGACATCACGTAACACATAATGACGTCATCGTGACATCACTCTTCGGCACACAATTTCAGATTAGGGTCTATGTTTGGGTTAAGTTTGCTTAAGATCTGATGTTGTTTAGTGACCAAAGTGCCGCAGACAAAATTCGTGTTTAAGAAGAAACCAAAATAGTGGGTATTGTGTAGTTTAGGATTTCTGTATTAATTGTGTTCATGTTAGCTTCTGGAGTATTTGATTATTCCAAAAGCCTTTTTTTGTTACTAAAGTAGACTTCTCTGAATCCCAATGACACGTGCTTTTGTGATTTGGAAAGGTTTTTTAAGGCGGAAAATACGATTTTCTTACGTTGTGTCACGTTTTGGCTCGGTCAACTACTCTCCCACCAGCTATATATCCGTGTAAAGCTGGGTATTGCGCAATCACGTATTTTGTTACCTCTTAGCTAACGATTTCACTCCAAAAAACCCCTGCAGATGTTCTTCGACGTGGCCCTTTGTTCTGAATGTGGCAAAACGAACAATTTTCAAGTAGATTGTGTTCATGCCTGGGCGAAAGTGTACTAAACTACACAATCGCGCGAACAGAACAAAAACAAAGGCTTTCCTGCTGTAGCGGAAACGCCAAAAAATGTGCGTCTGTTGTAAACATACGCATGGCTTTTCCTTTTTTTCTTTTTTATTTAACATAAAGTATCAGAAGGTCTATGTCTTTGCTAAGTTTAAGATCTGAGATTATTTTATGATTAACATTTCGTACTCCAAACTTGACCTTTAAGTTCATGTTACATGCCACACGAAGACGTCATTATGACGTCACTCTTCGCGGCACGACTTTGCATCAGGGTCTATACCTATGCTAACTCTGACTAAGATTCGATGTTGTTTGATGACAAAAGTGCCGATCAGAAAATCTATGCACAAAGTCTATGGGATTTGGGATAGAACTAAAATAAGAAGCAGAAAAAAAATAGATATAGGGCCTTCAAAAATGCAAATTTAAGATGACGTCACGTGACATGTGATGACGTCATCATGACGTCATGATTCGGCACCCATCTCGAGTAGATAGTCAATGCATATGCCAAGTTTGAAGTTCATGGCATTTGAAGAAGTGCAAAATTTTAAGAGTACAATGAAATTTGAAACATTTACAAATTCATAAAAAATCAGTCGATGACGTCATCATGACGTCACTTCGGATTTTGCATGCTAGTGGCACTATCTACCTACCCACCAATTTTTATGACGATCGGACGTACCCTTATGTGTGTTTCAGAAATGCACATTTTTGATGACGTCATGATGACGTCACACATTTTTCAAATGTATGTGAAAGAATATAGGAGCTAACAAAGCTATTACAAAAAGAATTTTGAATTTAGCATGTTCTGTTGGTGAGATATGGCTTTAAGAAACTTTGAAGTTCAAAAACTTTAATATTACTGTAAAATCGTATGATGACGTCATCATGACGTCACCTTAATTTTCATCTATAACACGAGCTACCATACCAACATACCAGGTTTGAAGGCAATCGGACCTACCGTTCTCTAGATATAGGCCCTAGAAAAATGCACATTTAAGATGACGTCACATGACACGTGATGACGTCATCATGACGTCACGTTTCGGCTTACATTTTCAGCTGAGGGTCTATGTTTGTGTTAAGTCTGATTAAGATCCGAGGTTGTTTAGTGACCAAAGTGCCACTTACAAAATTCGTGTACAAAGTCTATGGGATTTGGGATAGAACTAAAAAATTCACAGAAAATCAGCCGATGACGTCATCATGACGTCACCTCGGATTTTACATGCTAGTAGCACTATCTACCTACCCACTAATTTTTATGACGATCGGACGTACCCTTATGTGTGTTTCAGAAATGCACATTTTTGATGACGTCATGATGACGTCACACATTTTTCAAATGTATGTGAAAGAATATAGGAGCTAACAAAGCTATTACAAAAAGAATTTTGAATTTAGCATGTTCTGTTGATGAGATATGGCTTTAAGAAACTTTGAATTTCAAAAACTTAAAAATTACTATAAAATCGTATGATGACGTCATCTTGACGTCACCTCAAATTTCATCTATAACACGAGCTAGCCTACCAACATATCAGGTTTGAAGGAAATCGGACCTACCGTTCTCTAGATATGGGCCCTTGAAAAACGCACCTTTAAGATGACGTCACGTGACACGTGATGACGTCATCATGACGTCACTCTTCGACATACTATTTCAGCTTAGGGTCTATGTTTGAGGTAAGTTTGGTTAAGATCTGAGGTTTTTTAAGACCTAAAGTGCCGCGGAGAAAATTCGTGTACAAAGTCTATGGGATTTTGGTCAGAACTAAAAGAAGAAAAAAAAAAAAAATCAGAACAAAAACAAGGCCTTTTCCGACGGAGTGTCGGAAAAGCCAAAAATCAGAACAAAAACAAAGCCTTTTCCGACGGATTGTCGGAAAAGCCAAAAAGAAAAAAAACAATCAGAACAAAAACAACGCCTTTTCCGACGGATTGTCGGAAAAGCCAAAAAAGAAAAAAAAAAAAATCTTAACGAAAACAAGGGCTGTTTCGAAAAACTTTCGAAACAGCCAACAAGATGATTCGTTTTGGAACAGAGCGCCACATGATATACACGGAGGCTCAGGTCAAGCAATCGTTAAATCCTTTAGATACAAAGAGATATATTTTACCTAATGGTATAGACACTCTGGCTTATGGTCACTGTTCTAACCAGAACAAGACGATCGATAAATATCTACTCGAAAAATAAATATCTTATGGTTATTATCGATTAAAGCACCGTCGAGGTTTCTGAAAGAAAAACTCAGTTCGGGTATTTTAGCAACTATGAGCGGTATGACAGTTTTTCTTTTATTCTGGATAGTAGCTATTAAATCTGAATCGGAGCTTTTATATATAATCGGTATAATGTATAACAAGTCTGTACGCTTTCCGTTATAGAAATTATTAGACGTAGATAACTGATTGCAATGTAAAAAAATTGTATTCACATAATTCATATTATAATACCCTACAAGTTCAATATTAGAACTAGGGTGCCACCAATGGGGTACACCCAACACTTTTCGAGTATATACATCGAAATAAATGATAACCACACTACCTGAACTAATAATACCGGCATTAAACATAATTTTTTTATTAATCTTATCTACAGAAACTGCAATAAAAGTTAATTTATTAAGTTCAGCTACTAACTCATCGATAGTATAATTTCCAGCCGGAATTACCATTTCACCTCTAGTTTTATCACGGTGACCATAGGTGTTATCAATTTCCCATACTATAGTCATACGTTGAGTTATATTATAAAAACCTACGGTAAATATCGCGTGGTTTAAACTCATGCAGTAATCTCCCTTAGAGTTATCTATAGGTTTTGACAAAGTAAACGTTCGTTCGCTACCAGCCATTTCAAAAACGTGCGATTCCATTTTATAAAGCTTAAAAAAAACTTAAAAATATTTAGATTTTTATTTTACCTATCTCCAAGTTAAAACTAATCTTTTTTTCTAAATTATCGATTAAAGCACCGTCGAGGTTTCTGAAAGAAAAACTCAGTTCGGGTATTTTAGCAACTATGAGCGGTATGACAGTTTTTCTTTTATTCTGGATAGTAGCTATTAAATCTGAATCGGAGCTTTTATATATAATCGGTATAACGTCTAACAAGTCTGTATGCTTTCCGTTATAGAAATTATTAGACGTAGATAACTGATTGCAATGTAAACAAATTGTATTCAAATAATTTATATTATAATGCCCTACAAGTTCACCATCAGCTTCGGGGCTCCAAGTATGGGATACGCCAAACGCTTTTTGAGCATGTGGATCGAACTCAATAATAATATATTTATTTTTTGATATTATACCGGCATCAAACATAATTTTTTTATTAATCTTGTCTACAGAAACTGCAATAAAAGTTAATTTATTAAGTTCAGCTACTAACTCATCGATAGTATAATTTCTAGCTGGAATTACCATTTCGCCCTTAATTTCACCACTGCTGCTAAATATTCCCCATCTTATAGTTATACGGTGAGTTATAGTATAAAAACCGACGGCAAATATCACGTTGTTTAAACTCATGCAGTAATCTCCCTTAGAGTTATCTATAGGTTTTGACAAAGTAAACGTTTGTTCGTTACTAACCATTTCAAAAACGTGCGATTCCATTTTATTAGCGTAAAAAAATCTTCAAAAATCGCTTAAAATTTACCTATCGTCAAGTTAAAACTAATCTTTTTTCCTCGATTATTTATTAAATCGCCGTCTCGGTCTCTGATACTAAAGCTAAGTTGGTTTATCTTATCACCCACGAGTCTACGAGCGGTTAATCTTGCACGCTCTACGAGCGTATCGTCTCTTTTCGTTATCGGTATAACGTCTAGCAAGTGCGTTCCCCTTCCGTTATAGAAATTATTAGACGTAGATAACTGATCGCAATGTAAACAAATTGCATCGACAGGCATTGTATTATAATGCCCTACATAATCTACGCCAAAAACTAAGTTTTTGACCGTTATCCCCAACAATTGTTTAATGTTTTTATCAAAGCGTAGAACGTTATTTTCTTCCGTTACATTTAAAGATATTTTTTTATTAAGTTTATCTACAGAGACTTCTAACCAAACTAATTTACTGAGTCTCTCTTCGATCCAATCTATATCGTAATATCCAGCAGGAATATCAATTTTACCATCCGTACTACCCGTTTTTTTACCAGTGTTTGGATCGATTTGATGTATAAAATAGAGAATTTCGCTATTACTAGCCATGTTGTAGAAGCCCGCGGTTACTATCGCGCTAGTTAAACTCATACTGTAATCTCCCTTAGAGTTATCTATAGGTTTTGACAATCTAAAAGTTCGTTCGTTATCAAACATTTCAAAAACGTGCGATTCCATTTTATTTAAAAGATTAAAATATTTGGTTTATTATAAATTAAAATGAAATTCGCTCAATTTGTGAAATTTTTAGACCCTAATAATCGACCGGTAACAAATGCTCCAGATATCGCGAATCTAGCTGCCCGCATAGGGCGTACTCAAGTAGCTACGCAAGCACAAAGCGTTAGTGACAAGCACGAAGCGATAAGCCCGGCTCTAGATATCGTGAATCTAGCTAGAGGTCAAGACGACTCAACGACGAGCGACAAGTACGAAGCGATAACCCCGGAGAGTACCCCGTTGAACATGCATTTGAGTCAACCTAACATCATCGTAAACGCCAACACAAACGCTAGTTTTATCGCTCGACTAGTTGATATATTTAGCGCTTATAAAATATCTGACGTAAAACACGACGAAGTGGTCGAACGTTACGCATCGGACCCCATGACGTTTTATCAAAATCAACTCAACTTTGCATTTTGGTGCGCGACTTCTGGTTGTGGCGTAGGACTAGAATCGTTGCTACATAAAAACCCCGTAATATCGGCTTTATTCAAGTTTCACGTATATTTCACAATCAGAAAGATACTATACTTTCTAAAATGCCCAGTTCCAAACGACAATATATTCGACGATCTAAACAACAACATCGATAAAGGCGCTTATAGCGATATTTGTCGATATTTTAATGTCGATCCAAACTTAAGTTTTAAACAGACCGTAGACTTAACTTCTGGAGGATTAGGTACCGCTTATTTTTATGCGTTTAAAATAAACAAGTACTCGCCAGATATACCTTTACCCGTAGCGGGCAAAAATTATACCCCTATTAAGCTTTACAAGGTTTCGGCTGAATATGACCCGAGTACGGGTAAATATGTGACAGCTAATAAATTGTGGGAATACGATTATGAAGCTATGAACCCCGGCGCCACCTACATGGGATTTGTAGAGTCGGGAGATGCGAAACATTTTAGTAAAATTACGCTCGCGTATATCAGACAATCCGCGGACGTTGTACGACTCGGTTTTAGAAATGTTATACTCCAGAAGAGCTCGTTTACCAACGTTGGTATAGAAAAAATAAACGAAAGCATTAGAACGTACGTGTACGCCATACTCGGTGCGCAAGCCCAAACAAAAACGAGTATACTAACTGCAGGTACCGGATTAGATGCACAAAGACAATTTGAAAATATAGTAGAAGATATCATCAACAGCCGTACGGACTTGGAATCTTCTATAGTCAGATTTCAAAATTCTTTACAGTACGCTAGAAGCTCGTTAAACTTTGTGATTAGCTTTTAGTCGGTATTCACCAAGGTTATAATAATAATATACAGATAGCTACACCCGGCGCATCGATAGGATTAAACATCAACTTGAACTCAGACGTCGTAGCTACGCCACCAGCCCCTACACCGCCACCCTCTCCCGTAAAAAAGAGTAGTACAATAGCCCAGCAAAATTTAGACGATTTAGACGATTTAGACCCGTTACCAACCCCACCCTCTCCCGTAAAAAAGAGTCGTGCAGTAACCCAGCAGAATTTAGACGATTTAGACGATTTAGACGATGTAGACCCGTCAGACGATTTAGACCCATCACCAACCCCTACACCTCTATTCTCAGACGTACTCCCTACGGCCGTAGATACTCAAGTACTCCCACCGCCACTCCCTACGAGCGTAGCTACACCACCTACTCAACCGCCAGACTCGCACGAACAAGAAAAAACTGCTTTAGTCGTTGGTTTAATAGCCGTTGCTGGGGTTGGGTATCTAGCTTACGATATTTTACGTCGCTGAAGAAGGTGGTAACTCAGTATCTGATGGAACGACCATTAATTCTTTCTGAACGAACGATCTCTTGGGACCGTGAGTCAGCCAGTACAACGCGGGCTGTCCGGGATTCGTCGTTCTCCTTCTAATCGTATACATTTCTAAGCTCCAAATAGGATCGGTAGCTCTTCTTCTAACGTCTTTTTCGAGCTCTCCAGGAGCGTAAAGATATCTAACGATATCGTCATTTACGCTTAGCGCGACTTCGGGGCTCTTGAGCCCCGAAGAACTCAATTGTTTTATTTCTAACTGAGACATAGCCGCTCGAGGAGTTAATGGTTTACCTTTCATAGTCGATATCAATCTAGTTTCTTCGTCGTTTAACGCTTTTATAACATCGGGCAATCTTTTTACCCACTCGCGGCTACGCTCGGTAGGCTCTAACATTTCTTGAGCGTATTGATGACCGAATAATCTTTCGGCTAAAGTACGATTAAATCTTTCTACTATACCTTGAGCTCTATGATTACCAACCTCGCCTTTCTGTACTGCGACGTTGCGAGTCCGCATCAAAGTATTAAATTCAGCCATAAATTCTGTACCGGGGTCTACTTTTATCGTGATAGGCCAAGACAAGGGCGATCTTTTGTAAATCTTTTTTATCGCCTCTACAACTTGAGTACTCGTTTTATTCATCAAGGGTTCAGCTTCTTTATATCGAGTGGCCACATCGACGATCGTCAACGCGTATTTATATCTTTTGCGTTTAACTACGTCGTGAGGTAGATACAACAGATCCGCTTGATGTTGTTCATTGGGTCGTCCTATAATCTTATTGAGACTCGTAGGTCTCGGTATAAAACTGGGGGCTGGTAAATATATTTGCCACATGGCTTGTTTTCTCAACCAATTTCTAACGTCTGGCTCGGGTACGTTAGCTTTTAACGATAATTTTTTTATAGCGCCTGCACCTTTCCAATATCCTTTAGGGTTGTAAAATATTTTACTTAGTTTTGTTTCCATTTTATTTTATACTTTGTAAAAATTTTAACGACTTATTAAAAATGGCGAGTGCATTAATGATGATTGGTGGAGCTCTTGTAAACGCTTTAGCGTTTAGCGGATCGAACTTTCTATTTTCGAAGATGGGTGGGTCGTCGGCCGAAGAACGTAAACGACACGACCTCGCTTTAGAACAATTAACTCGAGCTAAACAAGAGTGGGTGGAACAAAGAACCAAGGTTCTAGATTATCTAAACGATCGACTACATAAAGAAGCCAGGGCTCAAAAAGATTTTAGAAATGTAGATGAGGCGTTGAGACTATATAACGAAGTAACCAACGAAGATATGCGATTACCTCGTGAACCTGTATTGTCAGACTTTTACGTACCCAGCGAAGGTCAAAAAGATGGTGAAATTGCATTTATCTTAGGAGGCACTGCTGTTTTAGGATTTTTAGTTTACAAGTTTATTTAAAAGTTTTTGCTTTTGTTTTAGGTTTGTCTAAAAGTATAAGTTTGTCTAAAAGTTTAAGTTTATTTAAAAGTTTTTTGCTTTTTATTCTTTTTTGTTTCGTTAAGTAAAATGAACGCAATTTATGGAAGCAAACTGAATCCACACAGAAGTTTAAAAAATCCTAGAGCGTTGAAGGGGTTGAGGCAATCGATGGTCATTACTCATAATCCTAGTACCGCGTCGGCTGGCAGTCTGTTGATCGTTGAATTTCCTATGTTGAGTCAAGACGATGTAGTCGTACCGGGTACAGTACGATTAGCTTTTAATATAGACTTAGAATCTGAAGGCACTGGCGAAGATGATGCAAGAACTCTATATTATAACGTCGCCCGAAATTTAATTAGTGGCGTAAGAATCAAACTAGAAGGTAAAGATTTCGTAGCGTTTACGGATGCCGATGTATATAACGCGTATAAAGACTTGTGGCGACCAGCCAGCGCGAACGATGCGTATCGAGGACTCGAAGATAGCAACGTTACGAAACTCAGAATCGGCGCTAGCGATGGGGTTGCTAGCGAGAATGATGGAAAAGACAAAGCTATCGCCAACGCCTATGGTAACCGATATTACATTCCTCTAGATTTTGAAATGCTTACGGATCATCAGCCTTTTAGTCCATCGACGCTCAAAGATAGACTAACTTATGAATTTACATTTAACGATCACGCTAGCGTAGTAAAATCTACCGATTCTAACGCGAAGTATAAAATTTCGGGGTTAGATCTCGAGTTTGAAACGGTGACCAATAAAACATTGGCCGATACTATCAGACAAAAATATCGAGGTAAAACTCATTTTCTATATGAAAAAGTTCAAAGATATACGGTTTTAACGTTAAACAAGTCCGATACTACTTGGAACATTAATCTCAATCAAGCCATTAGAAGTCTCAAAGGTATACTTCTTTTATTTAAAGAGTCGGGTGAAAAAGATCCTCGAATTTTTTATAATCCAAAGATCGAAAAAGTAGACGTTACGATAGAGGGTAAGCCGAATCAATTGTATAGTCAGGGCATGAAGCGTTATCAACACTGGGATGAGATTACCAAGTTTTTCGGCGACTCTAATACAGAATTTGGTGCTAGCGTGTGCAAAGACTTAGACTTACACGATATGTCTATAGGCTCCTACTTAACCACTAGTTACGGTCTTTGGCTAGATACGAGGGTAACCGACGACAACAAAAGTCACGGTTCTGGCAGGAAAATAGGAGACGTAGGTGGCGGTATTTCTCTCCATTTAGAAAGAGAGGCTGAGGCATCTGGTGCTCTGAAATGTTACGTTTTCTTGGTGATGGATGGTCAGTTGGTGCTAGAAGATGGAAGATTTAGCGGTAGTTACTCTTAAAATAGTCTCTACTATTAAATAACCTAAATAAGCCGTACCCCTTAAAAGATTTAGCGGTAGTTACTCTTAAAAGAGTAAATTATCTACCTTACTATTAAATATGTATAAAACGTTTCCAAAAACACCACACTGCGCGCTAGTATGCGGTAGGACTAATTCGGGTAAAACCAAATATATTTTAGATCTATTAGAAACTGAGTATAAAGATCACTTTGAAAATATCGTAGTTATTTGTCCTACGTTGAGCACCAACAAGACTTATCGCGAGAGACGTTGGTTGTGGTTAGACCCCGAGATATACCTATGCGATTTAGAGGTAGAAAAGGTGTCTCTAAACGAAGCTTTAGAATTTTATAGAGCTCGATTTAAAGGATCGCACGTTCTATTTTTGATAGACGATTGTAGCTCGGAACAAGAAATAAAATATCGTAAGGCTGCGTTCGGAAAAAACACTTGCGTTTTAACGAAATTGGCGTTTAGCGGTAGGCACGACAATCACTACTGTTGGTTGATGACTCAAAAGTATAATTGCGTAATGACAGATTTTAGAGCTCAAACTGCATTTGTCGTATTGTTCTATTGCAAAGATAAAAATAGTTTCGATCAATGTCTCGATGAAAATGATGCGGTGCCTTTAGAAGAAAGATCGAGAATTAAAAAGATTTTAAGAGATGTGCCTTTTAGTAAATTATTGGTAAAAACTGATCCTCCTGTCTGTTGGCAGTTGATCTATAGTTGATCTATAGTTGATCTATTAGATAACTGTTAGATAACTGTTAGATAACTATTAGATGATTTATAGATAACTGATAGATAACTATTAGATGATTTATAGATAGCTGTTAGATAACTGTTAGATAACTGTTAAATAACTAATAGATGATCTATAGATAACTGATAGATAACTAATAGATGATCTATAGATTATCTAGTCATCTATAAAATATGATAGAATATCTAGACCTATTATTAAAACTAGTAATAGCCATCAACTTATCTTTATTTTCTTACGATTATATTTCTTGTAGAAATAAGATTAAAAAATATAGTTCTATTTTAAATGAGCAAGTCGATAGAATATCTAAGCACGTTATCTCAAGAACCTCATCCAACAGTAGCTGCTACACCCACGACTATAGCGACGATCCCAGAAGCAACTATGCCTAAAAATAGACTTTTAGGCGTAGTTGCTTCTGGTGATTCTAAAAAATATTTCGGTAAAGAATACTCCGTCAATGAAATAGAGAGCTTGACCGCTGAAAAACAAGAAAAGCTATATAAAAGATACGAAGCCAAGCTCGGTAAAGAAATGATAGTCAGTTTGGGGAGTTGCGTGTTGACCTTTTACGCATAAGCTTTAGGTGCGACTTTGCCGCTGGCTTCACCATTCGGTTATAAACTTTGTTTAGATTCTGAAGAAGCCCTTATCAACGACTTAGAAAAAGATCCCGTTATTTCTAGCAGCTTGTCCAGTTTACTTTGCGAAGTGCATTACAATTATGGGGTTTATTTATCTCCTTTGGTGGCTATGTTGATCACGACTAAACATTTACAGGTAGATAGTAGTAATAATAGTATTACAAATAATAGTAGTATTACTATAAAAGATGAGTCTAGAAACGACAACGACGGATCAAGTAGCAGAGACCCCCCGGCCTCCCCAAGAAACTCCCCAAGAGACTCCACAACCCTCACAAGAGTCGGCTCGGTCTCCCCAAGAGTCTCCCCAAGAGCCGGCTCTATCAAGAGTCACAAAAAAAAGAGCAAAAGACCCTAAAAGAGTAGAGCAAGGTAAAAAACTGGCCGAAAGAAACAGAAAGATGAAAGAACAAATACAAAAAATGCAAAGTATAGAAGAAGAACCTCCCCAGCAAACGCCAGCGCTAACGATGAGAGACATTCCGAGCTGGGGATATGCGATAGTTGGTTTGGTTGTTTTAGGAATTGGATATCTCGCGTTTAAAAAGAGTAAACCTGTAGATTCGCAGCGAGAGGTGGGGGTAGGAGTTACGATCGCAACTTCCACCCCTAAAGTTGAAGAACTATTAGAAATGGAATAAATTAAAAAAATAAAAATGTTTGTACAAGTAAAATGGATATGAAGAACGTTGCAAATACTCTTTATCACGGCGCTGTGTTGAGTTTGTTGACCGTAGGTTATACTATGTTGAGTAAAAAACTTTTGAAAATTAAGCCCGCCGATTTGGGAAAGCTAGACGTAGAAGATACGATTAAAATCACCGCTACGGTAGGTAGCGCTCTAGCTACTCAGAGTTGGTTAGTGAGCCAAGGAGTAATTCCTCAGAATGTAGTAAATACTACGTAAAATATAAAATATACTACTTATTAAAATGGCTGAAGGTGGAGAATTTAGACCTATGGATGAAATGGGTCGAGAAGACGAACAAAATGATGCTGATGCTGATGCTGATTTCGAATTAGACAGAGACGATGAAGGGCCGTTTTCTGATTATCAAGAAGAATTAGAAAATCGGTTAAAACTACTAAATAAAGATGACTCTACATCAATAGAAAAACTTAAGGTGATGTTGTTAAAAGAAAAACTATCCAATTTCTATAAATATGCATATGAGACTGCTGGATATACAGCAGATATTGAAGATACTACTAATTTTAGAAGTGATAAAGATGGGGGATTATCTGTAAAATGGGTTAGAAAAAATAAATGGATTAAATTAACACAAAAAAAAAATCCGCGCTTGTTTTTACAATTAAAAACTATTCAACAGAAAAGTAGCGCAGAATTTATCAGATATAATCTTGGTTTTGCTAATTATACATCTGGTAGATTCATTAGTAAACCTCAACAAGAAATAAGCCAGATACACCCCGAAAATATTGAGATTAGTGAACTTCCAAAAGCGGCCGATGATGTTGACGATATCGTAAAAAAAGTAGTCGTAGATGTATTGAGAGAAGAAGTAGATTTAACGAAACAAGATGTTGATTTTAGTGAATTACTATATGAAATAGATGTACTACTTAATACAAAAGATCAACGAAAAAAAGAATTAGATAAACGAGATAAAGAATTAGGTAAAATAGTAAATACATTAAAGGGGCGAGTAGAAACATTAGATAGATCGAGAGAAGTAGTAGCTAAACGAAGAACAGCATTAGATGAACGAGAAAAAGTATTAGCTGAACGAGAAACATTAATGGCTAAAATTACAGGATTAAATAACCTTAGAGAAATTGCTGGTTTAAGCAAAGCGTTAGAAACTCGCAAAGGTGAGTTAGAATTAAATTTAGCTCAATTAAGAAGGTTAGATGATGAAATTAATCAAACCAAAGCTGAACTAACTGAAGCAACGAGCGAAGGAGAGAGACGAGAAATAGCCAATCGATTAAAAGATCTAAATGATGAAAGATCCGCTAGAATGACAGCGGCGCTCGAAAATGAACGACGACTCAAAAGTCAAATCGCTAGAATCAAAGAAACGATTAATAAAATACTAGATGGCGATACCTCGCTAGGAGAAAAGATTAGAATTCTGTTTCGAGAACAGGGCGTGACGGTCGTTAGTATATTGGCCGCGTTTGCTTTAGCTATAAGTACGATCGTTTCTTCTTTGGCGGCGGCTATTGGTGGCGGCGCTGCAACAGCTGCTGCAGCGACCCCGGTTCCGTCTAAGCCCGGAGGTAACGTGAAAGATTGGATAAGTAATCATTTAAAAAACTTGTCCAATTTGCTAAAAAAGCTGGGGGGTAAGTTATTAGCCGCATTACCGGGTATTTTGGGTGCTATCGCGAGTTGGTTGTTTAATCTATTGAGCAAGTCGGTAGGTTGGTTGGCAGAGCACGTGTGGACATTATTGGTAGGTGTTGGTACTTTGATACTAGTATACATGCAACAAAATTTAAAATAATAAGTCATATAAAATATACGACTTTATAAAATGACCGCAGAATCCGTTTACCCTAAATTGCCTGATGTTCCGAGTGAAACGAACGAGTCTTCAGTCTTTAGGTTAAATAAAATCGAACGAGTGCAAAAAGAGATATCTAACGAGAGAGATAAGAGAGAACGGTTACACAAAAAGTATAATAAAATTATTACCTGTTTATCTAACGCAGAGACCGTTATAGAATGTGTCGGAGCTTTTATCCGGTACAAGAGGCATAGTCAGCGTTGTCGGTGTCATTAGTATACCTATAGGCGTGGTGTTAGAAGGATTAGCTATAGGATGCGTGGGTGTAAGTTTGGTATTAAAACGATTTAGTAAAAAGTTTAGAGGTAAAGCTAAGAAACACGATGAGATTAGAGTAGTAGCCGAAACAAAATTAAATACGATAAATGAATTAGTGTCTCAGGCCGTAGACGATGGCGATGTAAGTCACGAAGAATTTGCTTTGATTAACGATGAATTAAAAAAGTTTTACGGAATGAAAGAAGCCATTAGGACACAAACTAAAGCGAGAGAAGAGTCTGTTTCTAACCAAAAAGAAATAGACGATGAGGTCGAAAAGAAAGTGGTCGAGCTTCTAGCGAAAGAAAAAAAAGATCTTATCGCAAAACTTACAACTTTAAATTAGAAATATGTAAAGAGTATGAGTGTGATTCTAACGTGAGTAGAGATGAGCCTCCTAGCTACACAAGTGCTCAAGAGAGTTTAGAGACTAGGCCTAGCGCTCCTTGCAAAGAGTAGTTGTAGTTAGTAACGCAGTAGATCTACGTAACACAAAAAAAACCTCATCTCTACTGGGTGTAGAGGTGAGGGTTTTTTTTGCCTTACGACAAATCATGTTTTGCCTTTTTCGCCCGGGCGCCCGGGCGTTTTCGTACGCTTGTGGACTATGGAAAATACTTTTTATTTTCTTGATTTTGTGCAAATTTTGGTGTGTAGTAACCCAGCAAAATTTTGGGTGATTTTTTAGACTATTTTTAGACTATTTTGTTTTTAAAAAATTTGACGTATGTATATACAGCAAAATTGGGGAAGAAAGTGAAAAAATAGGATTTGTCGCAGAATCGGCATCTCCCTTACTACTCTTTGGTTGATTCACCTGAAATTTGGCAGACATGTGTTGGCCGGTAATGTACAACATGGCATCATTTGATTGCACAAGAGGGCGTTTTACCAATTTTTGGTAAAAACAGTATTTTTGCCAGTTTTTCCAATTTGTATTCAAATGCCCTCGAATTCGATAAAATCAATTTTTGGACATCCAAGGTCACCGTTGAGGGCGCTATAACTCATGTTTCGTTCATTTGTGGAAAAAAAAATTATGATTTGGGGGGTATTTTACCAGAAAACAGGTATTTTTTCACCTCAATGTTGTAATGACGGCAATTGTATAACTAGCTATAAATTTCCAGTCCAAAACTGTCCCAAAATAATTTTGTTTTAAAAAGTGCCGAAAAAGCCCGGAAATGGTTTAAAGCTTGTTGCGTCGATGGCGGCCACCTTGGATTCCCATAATGCATTGCGGTAAATCATGTGACATTGGATATTCACCCAAAGTCAACATTTTGTTAGTTCAGGTACAAAAAACATATTTTGACCTACACAATTATATTTTTCTATGCATGTATTTCCAAATAAATAGCTCAAAATCAAGGTTACCATGGTTTTAAATCGGTTGCCATGGTAACAATGGAAATCATAGAAATGCTGTTTTGGTACCAAACTGACCCTCGATAAAAGTTAGGAAAATTCTCCAAATTTCATGTCAATCAACAGAAGCGTTCTGGGGCTTTTATAGAAAGGAACACATTGCTTTGGATTTTGCGATTTGGGCTATAATACTGAAATGGATATGGTTGGGAAGCTTTTTTAAAAGTAGAATATAAAGATTCTCATAACTATCCCTTCAAATTGCGTAGTTTTTGTTTAATTTGGTGACAAATAACGGTCCGCCATTTTGTAGAACCAAATTTTTGACTCCACAAAATGGCGGACCGTGTTCACCAGTCGTATTTCCAGTCGCAGCTGGTTGAAGTACGTTCTGTTGATCCATTTTGATGTACTGTGGCACGGCGAGCGGCACGGCGCGCAGCACTGGCGATATGTCGCGAGGTAGAGAATGGTACTTAAAGACTCTTACAGCGTATTTTGTGCATTATTTAGACGGTGGTATTTACTACTGGAAATAAGTCTATGTTTCGCGGGTCAGATGTCAGGGGTCAGAGGCCAATTTTTTGTTTTGTAATCACTACTCACTAATTGCAACACATTATACGTGTTTTTTTGCATGAACAACTCTTATAAATGATAAGGAACATTTCCAAACAGCAAAATTTCATGACATTTGAAGGCAATGTGTCCCTTTAAACTCTCCGCTGTCTCTTTCATATTTCAGGGTCTCGTTAGACATCGCAAATGAGGTATTATGTACGAAAATTAATGCACACGGACAGTGCGTTGCGTTGGTCTATTCAAATATGGTAAGCATGAAGGTGATTTCAATCATAATTGCGAGGTGCTTACACATTTTTCACGTTTTTGCAGATTATCATCGACAGCGAAAGAAACATTCGGTATGTTTAAAGTGGTTTCCCAGGTCACCAAAAATTGAATTGTTAGCTTAAGCTATAACTGCAGCCTTATCCAACGAATTCAACTTTTAAAGTATGGCATTGCTTTCAGTGGATCGTTTTCCCATCTCTCACAAAAAGCCAACACGTAACTATGGTTATAAAGACGTCGTCGCATATGTTGTCCTAAACTGATTAGATATAACGTTTTATCTTGCTACTTTCAGACAAAAAGTGTGTGAAATTAGTAGCTAGAATGCTGAACACAGGCACAACGGTGAATAGCATTTGTGTGGATTTGGTCATTTTGCAGTCCCAGCCGGACTACTCAGATACTACATGTATACTGTTTCTAAATTGAGTACAAAACAACAGTAACATATTGGTCATTTTTCATGCGTCCTGTTTTCTATCGTTTTACTATATAACCTATAACGATGAGGATTATCCTTTATATGAAAATGGCAGATATATTTTGTTTCAAAAAATGACAGTGTTATAGAGTTCCGAGTACGGCTCGCCACCCGATATGGGAATTAGGTCACTGTGACTTGTCAGTCCATCTTTATTGGTCGCGTTGGAAAATTGTACCCGAGCATTTAAAAATTCACTAGTAATGTAAGTTACTAGAGTCAGCGTTGTGTCCTGCATTGCTTCAAGTGAGATATACGTTATCAATGATAGAAGTTAAAGCAATCAAGCAAACGAACAATAAAAACCAACAAAGCCTTGTGCGGCTTCCCGCCCGTTTTCTCTTGCCGGAGCCACTCCTTTCCCCCATTTAAAGAGGGCATTAAAAATAATTCCTGGCAAATTCATGAAAATGGTCTGACACGAAGCTTTTGTTTTACTTACAAGTACATTTTGCCAAGTTTAATCAATTGTTAATGTTTTAGTCGCAATCCAAGAACAGTTTGGCCAGGGTGTGGGCCATTGGACCCGCTCCCAATTCAAACATAATGAACAAATGTGAACATTATTTTCAAAATAGAATGAAAAAAGGAGAAACAACTTAACAACCATTTAGGCTGCTCCGACTCCTGTGGGTTTAGAGTTACATTACGGTTTATCTTGGAAGCTCCCAGCTCCTGTCCCCCTATACACACACACACACACACAGTCATGTAAACGGGTGCAATCGTGGACCTCCCATTGTTCCTCTTTTGTTTATACTCTAACTTTTTCGGAAGGCCTCCCATTGGTTTTGTACACGATTTTCAATCGTGGACGTTAGGTCAAACGTGGACCCCTTTGTCTACGCCCGAATTCTTTTGTCCTAGGTCCACGATTGCCGGCATATACAAACTCACACACACACACACACACAAGTGTATAAACACCGGCAATCGTGGACGTCCCATTGTTCCTCATTTGTTTATACTCTAACTTTTTCGGAAGGCCTCCCATTGGTTTTGTACACGATTTGTAATCGTGGACGTTCGGTCAAACGTGGACCCTTTGTCTGCGCCCGAATTCTTTTGTCCTAGGTCTACGATTTCCGGTATATACATACTCGTACTCACACATACTCAGTCTTACATTTCATACCTTCTGTGGACATTCCTTTGTTTTCATGTACTTTAAGAAAAACATGCTTCAAAACCACATAAACCCACATTTTTAACACCTTTTTCATATGGAATTTTGACTGTGATTTCCTCAACTATTCTACTTTATTTTGCGACAGATAACCCTAACCCAAAAATGCCTCTGAGACCACTTTTCAGAAAGTGGAAAACCTTGTGTGGACGTCTGCAAGTCCACAATCAGTAACCTCTTCCTACATCTAATTCTTGTGGACATCTTTTGTTCGCAGGAAGGTTAGATCACACACACACACAGACGCACACAAAGGATTTACAAGACGAATGTTTGTGCCGCTCCAGGGGAATTTCCTTGGCGAAGATTGTGGCGATACACAAGTCCTCGACAAGGATTACACCAGTGCGTCTATGAATAGAATACAACAATCCCAACTCAAGCCATTGTTGAATTAGACGGTCGCGACGGTCGTGGTGGGTGGAGCCTGGGGTGGAGCCTGTAAAGTTAAGATTTTCTATTGGCCGAGGACATAACGTCCGTCGTACGTTCGTCTAAAACGCACAAACACTAATAAAACCTGGCCTTAGCGAGTGCTTTGTGCATGGTGTCTATTAATAGCTTCTTAGTAATCAAGACTTGTTCCTAAGCTGTAGAAGATCCGTCTGGTCATCCCCAAACTCAATTTTCTCCAGAAGAAACTCGGTTTTCTGCAGAGTAGGTTTAATCTGTATCGCCTACTAAAACTTACTGCCAGTGACGTAAACAAGTTTTCGGATGCTGGGGGGAGGGGGGGGGGGGGGGGGGGAGGGAGAGGAGAGGGGTGCGAAATAGCCAAGGACATTGGAGAGGGTTTTAATTAGTTTTGAATGGAGACCATCCGTTAGCCAAATTAGGACTTGGCAGGGGTTTGGACCCGACACCATATATAGTTCTTCAAACTGATCGGATACTGCCATATAAAGAAGATTAAAGGGGCTGTGTCGTCACGATTATAGCAGACTTGAGGCTGTACACTGAATCCCGAACTGAGATGAACTCAGCTCAGATGCCACGACCGCGCGCGCGCTGACCTACAGGGCGCGCGCGCCAGATCAGATTACAATTGCAATGACTGCTGCATGCATGATCCTGTAGTTATGATACATACTGCATGTACAAGTATTCTGTATGTGTTTGTGCCACCAAAAATATACGATAGGCCTACAGTATCAAATAATACCTAACACTATCAAATAATACACACAATAATAACAGTTATTACCAATAAATAATATATACGCCAATGAAATGAGATTTCACCAGTGGCGAGTAAATCCGTGTCGAAAAGTGGGGATGATTATTGAATTTGTCAACGAAGTACTGCATCTCGAACTGTTCTCAACGGGGGATACCCCCGCCCCAAACACCGCTTGAAATTTGAAACATCACTTTGTGTACAATTTCCCCCTTTTTTTATTTGTTTACGAAACAAAAAAGAAATACAAATCGGCGGGCCCCTGAACTCCTTCCCCGTGTTTACGCCACTGGCGCACAGATCCCCACATCACTATGATAAAGATGACTACCGAAGAAACAAAGAAATAAACACCCCGACAAATATTCAAACAACCCTAATTTTCACCTGTTTTGCACGAATTATTCGCTTATTATTATTACTTTTTATGACATGAACAATTCACATACCGAGTACATGGATCGGATGTACTGTACATGTAATGTATGTACTGTACATTCACATGTAGGGCCTACATTACATGTAGACTTGATGTGCGGAAATATTGTTTCACACAGCGAGTTGTTGACAAGTGCCAGTGGAATAGCGACCAAGTGAAGTTGTTTCACAGGCCATTGTTTATGCCAGGAAATAATAAAATACATAACTTTTGAGAGCTGTTTTCATAAAGTCCCATATAGCCCCCTGATGCCATTTGTCTAAAAGGCCCTGTTACAGGCAGCAAACAAATCTGACGTCATAAGACAGAGTCCTCATTTTGTCTCTAGCACTAGGCACAAAAGATGAATCTCTCTTATGACGTCAGATTTGTTTGCTGCCCGCAGCGGAGACTTTGAGACAAACGGCACAAGCCGGCTAAACAGGACTTGATAAAAAATGTTTTTACATCTCTCAGAAGTAACTTTTTAATTATTTCATGGCAGTACTTAATCTACATACAATTACAAAATGAAGAAGATTTCTGTCTGCAATCAGCATCCCCTTTCATGGCATAAATGTAAATATTAACAGTATTATACATGTAAATTAGAACAGAGATGTTTTCTCTTTTGCACTGTCCCGACGTATTATACTCAGTGCTTTCCGAGAGCCTGTGTGAAAAAATTCTCAGGCTTACTCGGGCGGGATTCGAACCCACGACTTCCTGCTTACTAGTGCAGACATCTAATTTACATCATCCCCCGACGCAAACATTCCATCTTCTGATTGATTACGCGGTACCCGCTGCTGCATTGGATTCGAATCGGCCAGCCGACCCCGGCAAGCTCGGTGGTCGAGTGGTTAAGACGTCTGTACTATATATAGTAAGCAGGAAGTCGTGGGTTCGAATCCCGCCCGAGTAAGCCTGTGAATTTTTTCACACAGGCTCTCGGAAAGCACTGAGTATACAGTGCTTCATATTACGTCGGGACAGTGCAAAAGAGAAAACATCTCTGTTCTAATTTACATGTATAATACTGTTTATATTTACATTTAGGCCATGAAAGGAGATGCTGATTGCAGAGAGAAATCTTCTTCATTTTGTAGTTGTATGTAGATTAAGTACTGCCATGAAATAATAAAAAAGTTACTTCTGAGAGATGTAAAAACATTTTTATCAAGTCCTGTCTAGCCCGCTTGTGCCGTTTGTCTCAAAGTCGCCGCTGCGGGCAGCAAACAAATCTGACGTCATAAGAGAGATTCATCTTTTGTGCCTGGTGCTAGAGACAAAAAGAGGACTCTATCTTATGACGTCAGATTTGTTTGCTGCTTGTAGCATGCAGGGCCTTTTTAGGGGCTAGATGGGACTTTATGAAAACAGGTCTCAAAAGTTTTTTTTTTTATTATCTCCTGGCATAAACAATGGCCTGTGAAACAAATGTATTTTCTTAAGAAGTAGAAGCACGCTGACAGGTGCAGACAGGTTATTTGAATGACAATAAGTCATAGAATTGGTTACCTATAACTGGGTAAGCTTGAATGCGTTCGTGTCACTCACGCTTTTCGCATACTACAGCCAGGACATACTAAATTTCATTCTACTATAACGTGCGATGACTGAAGAAAACCGTCCGAGTACTGCGGCAGGCCATGCCTCAGCCGGGCCAACCCAACCGGCGTTCTCCGACCTGCCCGATTCCTTCAAAAGCTATTTTGATGACAATCCGCCTGGCAGACAAGAGCGAAGCAGAGTGGGGCGCAGCGAGTCCGACGAACTTGCATCTGATAGCGAAGATGACAAGAAAATACGGTCAGCCCAAGCCAGAGCCTTGCGTAAAAAGACAACTTCGCACTGGTGCCCAGGTACGTCCGGAGTCGACGCCTTTTTCTTCCCACTGGGGAAGTGAGCACAATTGGTTAGTTCCACCAATTCACTTGGTTCCAGAAGCCATTTTTCCCATCTGAATGCATGCGGAGCAGCTGGTATGTTAGTTGTACCCCATTGGCCATCGGCAGTTTTCTGGCCTATCCTTTTTTCAGACGATAGTGTGTTCCGTTCAGTTGTGAAGAAAGTAATTAAAATTGATAACCCATGCACAAGGTATTTTCGTACAAGGAAGGAATTCGAGATCTATGTTCGGATCAGACTCGTTCAATAATCCCGTATTGACTATAAGATTGAATGCTTCCCACTGATATCGGTCACAGCATTTACCGGTAATGTGTGATATAAACAATAACATCTCAAGCATTGTTATTTGTCTATCCTTACTGAACTCCTTACTGAAGGAGTTGTTCCTGAGAGGAACACAGAAGATCTATAGATTGAACTCCTTACTGAAGGAGTTGTTCCCGAGGGGAACAGGATAGATGTATTGTTCGTCAACGGTAAGGCTTGCCGACTGTTTATTTGGTATACCTGCTGAAAAGGGGATCTCCGTATTCTGCCAAAGACGGATATGTACATGATTCAGTCGATTAAAGGATGTCAGTCTCCCTGAATCTAGGAATATGAAATATGAATTAATCAATGAGCTGAGAAACAAGCATATTGAATGGCTATTGTGTATTTCTAACCCGTTCTTTAATCCTCAGAAGGAAATCGCTTCAGGCCCTGCGCTGCTGCGGTAAAGCGGAATTCCTAATCACAAGGATTAATGTTGTATTTTATTATTGTTTCTATTTCAGATGCGCAGACGCGTCAGAAAATACTTTATTCGCGTTTAAGCAAAGCGTTTTAGAGAATAAATGTATTTTCTTAAGAAGTAGAAGCACGCTGACAGGTGCAGACAGGTTATTTGAATGACAATAAGTCATAGAATTGGTTACCTATAACTGGGTAAGCTTGAATGCGTTCGTGTCACTCACGCTTTTCGCATACTACAGCCAGGACATACTAAATGTATGTAATATATTAATTATCCCTCTCCTTAGTTACAGGACTTCCTTTCAAGGACATAAACCTTTCTTTTCATAAAGCGCTGGAAGAGCGTAGTTCGTGATGCTTAACTCGTATATAATCTAGCTAAACTGGGAGAGAATTGGTAAGTAAACGACCTTCACTAAATAGGTAAGTAGATTAGACCCAGAAGCGACTTGCTATGCCAGAATTGACATGCCCCACCAAGTCGGACACACGGAGCTAAATCTGTCCTGCGCTGCTGCGGTAAAGCGGAATTCCTAATCACAAGGATTAATGTTGTATTTTATTATTGTTTCTATTTCAGATGCGCAGACGCGTCAGAAAATACTTTATTCGCGTTTAAGCAAAGCGTTTTAGAGAATAACTTCACTTGGTCGCTATTCCACTGGCACTTGTCAACAACTCGCTGTGTGAAACAATATTTCCACACATCAAGTCTACATGTAATGTAGGCCCTACATGTGAATGTACAGTACATACCTTACATGTACAGTACATCCGATCCATGTACTCGGTATGTGAATTGTTCATGTCATAAAAAGTAATAATAATAAGCGAATAATTCGTGCAAAACAGGTGAAAATTAGGGTTGTTTGAATATTTGTCAGGGTGTTTTCTTTGTTTCTTCGGTAGTCATCTTTATCATAGTGATGTGGGGATCTGTGCGCCAGTGGCGTAAACACGGGGAAGGAGTTCAGGGGCCCGCCGATTTGTATTTCTTTTTTGTTTCGTAAACAAATAAAAAATGGGGGAAATTGTACACAAAGTGATGTTTCAAATTTCAAGCGGTATTTGGGGTGGGGGGGTATCCCCCGTTGAGAACAGTTCGAGATGCAGTACTTCGTTGACAAATTCAATAATCATCCCCACTTTTCGACACGGATTTACTCGCCACTGGTGAAATCTCATCTCATTTGCGTATATTATTTATTGGTAATAACTGTTATTATTGTGTTTATTATTTGATAGTGTTAGGTATTATTTGATACTGTAGGCCTATCGTATATTTTTGGTGGCACAAACACATACAGAATACTTGTACATGCATTATGTATCATAACTACAGGATCATGCATGCAGCAGTCATTGCAATTGTAATCTGATCTGGCGCGCGCGCCCTGCAGGTCAGCGCGCGCGCGCGGTCGTGGCATCTGAGTTCATCTCAGTTCGGGATTCAGTGTACAGCCTCAAAGTCTGCTATGATCGCGACGACACAGCCCCTTTAACTCCAAAAGACAAAAAAAATATACTTTCCATGTACACATCGATACCTTATAAATCAAGCAGTAGTTTAAGTATATTGAGTGGTGTTGTCTGGAAGTGGGTAGCACGGGATAAGGTCTTTCTCCAAACTCTGCCCCCCATGAAATATGAAGCCTCGGCGACCATTTTTGTCTTTTGGAATCGGCGAGGGGGATGGCGTCCATCATATATGTTGATATTCGTCAGTTTGGACGCATACGAATTTGTATAAGGCTACCGTACTGAAAGCGCCGCCAGTAACAAAAACTTGACACCACCCCTTTCAATATGATTCTGCCGAATAAATAAAAAAATAAAAAAATCAGTGTCACGTTTTTACAAAATTATTAAGTATTGATACTGTTACGAAGTCGGTTAAAATCCCAGCAGAAAACATAAGACAAAACCAACAGTATGGGAAAGCAACACTAAAATGAATGAGGACCGGAATAAAGTTTTAGCGAGAATGAAAATAGGATTATTTTAATTCTTATTTCACAATTCACAAAATACACACGTACACATAAACCAGAATAATTCAACAAATGGGAAAGCAATTAACATCAAGTATCAAGAAAAATAGAATCATATAGAATTGGTTATTTTATGATAGGGGAGGTACCTCCGATTTGGACGGAATCCTGGTCTCGAGTTTGCCGGGGGTGTGGCGTCAAAATGCTGGCCCACCTGACGAAGGGCAAAGACGGCGGTCAGTCCGGCAGCTGGATGAAACGGGGCAGGGGACGGGCAGGGGACGGGCAGGGGACGGGCAGGGGACGGGCAGGGGACGGGCAGGGGACGGGCAGGGGACGGGCAGGGGACGGGCAGGGGACGGGCAGGGGACGGGCAGGGGACGGGCAGGGGACGGGCAGGGGACGGGCAGGGGACGGGCAGGGGACGGGCAGGGGACGGGCAGGGGACGGGCAGGGGACGGGCAGGGGACGGGCAGGGGACGGGCAGGGGACGGGAATCTGGGAGGTCGCCCAACATGGCACCACCCCGGCAAACTGAAGCTCAGAATTCACTGAAGAGCTAAATTTCAACGCCATTTCAAGTCTGGCAGGAATTCCAGTTTCCAATCCACTGGTCGCCAATGGAACTAAGAATCGGCGAACTGGGAAACAAAGTTCACTACAACAAAAGCGACGGGCGTAAGAAGAACACGGGCTATTGGCATTTACAAACTTTAAATAACTTAAATTACTTTACAAATTCTGAACAATACGCAACCTCCATCGCGCCTGCTGTAACTAGTGACAATCAGCGGCGTAGCCAGGGTTCACTACATTGGGGTGCGAGTAGGGGGGGGGGGGGGGGGGGGGGGAATGGATGTTACAGTGGTGACGTTCACAATATATTTTCTTAATAATAGTATTATTTTCTGCGTTTGCGAAATTTTCAGTGGGGGGGGGGGGGACGCCGCTGGTGAACTAGGACACACATCCTCATATATGTACCCATACGGGTACCTCTATTGTAGACTTTACTTTACATCTTTTATTATCCTTTGTCCTTATTGAAATCTCAAAACCCATAACATTAACTTTGTTGGGTATGTCCATTTCTAAAGACTCCCTCGTGGGGTAGCATTGTCCACATTGTTATCCTTTCTTCCCGCAAGGAGACTAATGTAAGAACACACATCTATACACTCTACGAAATGTGTTTAGCAATTAAACACAAACTTGCTGTCAGTTTGTAAACATGTTTAGAAGCTAAACATTAGGTGTTCAATTTCTTAACATCAATGTCCAATAGTTAAACACTATCCGTCAACACTGTAAACTTGTTTAGTACTTAAACATGTTTACAAACTGGAAGCAAGGAAGTCTTTAGAAAAGTGCTTAATTTTTAAACACGGTTTTTGCAGTGTACGCCACTAAGTTTCTTTTATTTAAACCAGGATGCATCTACAAAATGAGTGCATGAAAATCTCTTGACCCAAATAACTGATGTTTCTCACTGATGGCTAATTTTAACAAGATCAAGTAGAAAGACTTTGAGTTCTTGTCTTTTGAATTAAACAACGTAATCTAAATGACCATTGGATGTCTGATCACTCATAAATAGTCTATTCGTAAATGAGTTTTTACACTCAATTAATACAAACAATGTGCGCCCTTCTTGGCTTCCCGACAAAAAACTAAGAACTCTACAAATTAGAGGTGCTCTGGTCACCTTCAGCCAATCCAGATGGCCCCGGTTGCGCATCATCACACAGTGTGGACATCTGGACTGGCATACTCGCTGTAGGGGCTGGTGTTTTGGCATAGGCCGTGTCACGATCACACGTCGAGACGGTAGCTTTTGGTCTAGATTCATTTTTGGGCCTGTTTTTGCATGAACTCATGTAGGAAATACACATCGAAAAAAAGGTATACAGGTATGGGTTTAGAGAGGAGTTGATGGGTAAGATAAAAACCACAACCCAAACATACACATCGGTTGAGAAGTTGACCGTGTTAGTTTGTGAAAGGATTCCCATGATAATCACAGGCATCCAGCAGAAAAAGTCGGTTAAGACGATTAATGCCATTTTAGCCGCCATTTTGATCTCACGGTCTCGGTGGGCGCTCACCCGAACCGTGTGAGATGTCAGTTTTACATTTACAAAAATTGTCACGTAACAACAAAGGACAGTGAGAAAAGAAACGAGGTTCACACCTATGAAGACCACGATGGACAGAATCCAGGCCGGTTTCTGTCCTGTCGCAGTGGGAATAGACAGCGTCTGGTTCCCAAAAGGATTGCCGATGTCTTCTTGCAGACTCTGCAACCCCAGAAGGCTTAGTGACAAGTGGCAAACCAACACATGCATCAGAGAGACCATATGCATCAGAGTCTGATCCGACTGAAAGAGTAGGTACAACGCTCAAACAAAGGTCAACAATCCACATAACCACGATCACAATTTTAGTCGACTTTCCCCCAAGGCTGAGCTGCCGGAAAGGGAATACTATTCCCAAGAAGCAATCGACGCTGATAAGCGTCACGAAAAACACAGAAGCCTCGCTGGACAGCACTGATAAAATCCCAGCAAGCTTACAGATAGCACTGGACCGCCACTCATTCGCCTCCATGGAATACCCCTCACCAAACGCAAGATCGGCAGCACCTAAGATTATCATGTACAGACCCATTAAGAAGTCTGATATGGCTAAATTAAGGACCACGAGGACGTGTGATCTTTTGACACCTTGGTCATCTTTCTGCCTTAGCCTCCAAATGATGACCAGAGCATTACCGATGAGGGCGGTTAAAGCTAACACCCAGACTGCCACCCTCAATACACCAAACTGCAGTAGACTACCGCACATGTTGAGGGGAGGCTGTAGCTCTGTAGACAAGCAGTCATCTTCTACGGAAAAATGGCCTAATTGGGCAAAATCGCAACAGAGACGGTAGTCATCAACGTACCTGAAGAAGTCATACAAAAACAGAAAACAAATATTCTATTTTTTTATCAATGTAATTTTTTCCCTATCATTTAGGGATATCCCAGATAAAATATAGGAAGGCAAATACTTAGATCGGTTAAGTTTCTCAAACGTACAACATTTTTACCTGAAATTTGTTTACAGATTTCGTGAATAGCAGTCAAGAATTAATGGCTACAACATAGATGATATCAGTAACTTAACCAACTTAAGGTGGGGCACGTTTTTCTCGTTCTTTTTTCTTCTCCCTTCCTTTTTACAGAGAAAAAAACACAACCATGGACGTTTAAATGACCCAATGGTGCAGTCAGGATATGCGTTTGGGTGAATCTTATATCCAAAAGTTGATAACGAAAATTCTGCTTGACATAATCGGACATGTATTATTATGCCTCTATCGGTGCATACACTCCTATACAGCGCACTGCACGAACAAAAGAGGTGATTAATAAAAAAAATAAAAAAATAGACTCACACTTTCTCAAGGGACACAAGTCCCTCAAAGCCTCCATCTGCAACGTCCATGGCGAAGGTCGAATTCCTTATTATCACACTGCAATGGCAACAAAAACAGAAAGGGAATGTTAATTAAAGATACTTAAAACCTTTTTTTAGCCCTACTGGATAACGAAAGCGTTCGGTCTAAAATTGCTATGCATGGGAAAAAAATAAAATTGTGCAAACAGTGCAGACGTCCATCCCTTGAAAATGCGCAGTTTGTCAGAAAATTATTGACGAGTATCAATGGTTTTCAGACAAACGGCGCATCTTCAAGGGATGGATGTGTACATAATTATATTCCTTTCTAAATGATCTTTCCAACCACAGCAATTTTAGGAGGATCGCTTTTTTCCGTCTTCTATGAAATGTCCTACTTTAATAAACAACATTATAAATCACTCCTTAAAGATTCTGCGTCCGTGCTTTGAAGGTGTGGAATCCCCCCCCCCCCCCTTTAAAAAAAAAGAAACCGACTCGTTTATTTTTCAGCACATGCATTACAAAAGTTATGTTTTTTCCAATAAGACATTGTACGAAAACTCAGTCCGCGATTAGTAATCACGTAATTCCAACTTTTGAATTATGAGAGTCCCGCTCCTTATTTACATTACCGCATAGGACAGATACGATGTGGACATGCTCGGTATGAAAATGTCACATGGTAAAACATTCCAAATGTAAATCCTTACAGTGTTTGGAGTTGATGGAGTCCCTGAAATGCCTGCGATGCGATGGAGCGCAGTGGAACATTCAACAGCATCCTGTTGGAATGGTCAAGTAAAATGAAGTATACGTAGTTAGTAATATTCAAGAAGGAATATGGAATAAATAGTATTGAACAATAGCTTTATGTGATGGAGTACATTGATTTACCTTAGTACAATTGTGGCAGAATAAGAGGTTTACATGTACTTCGCAACCTCTCCGTAAACTGTTGTTCTAATTTTTTTTTTAAATGCTTGGGATTATACTGGTGGCACTCGGCATAAAGGACTCTATGCTTTTGAATTTTCTGATGAGTCCCAATTCAAATATTGAAGATACGTTTTGAGGAATTAATTAAAATGGCAGCAACAGAGGTTTCCCGTTGAGAACACCGTCCCGTCCAATTGTAAAATGATATGAATACAGGCCAAGGTTAATATTTCATTCGATCAAATATGTCGTTTAAATATGCCAGATTTCCAGAATTTGTCTCAACAATTATTAGTTTAGAGCTTTGACCATTTACAAAGGCGGATTACTGTTATAAAAACTCACAGGAAAGTTAGATTGTTTAATCCTTCGAATGCCAGTGGTTCTATCGTGCCTATATTAGTAGCATTCACAGACCTGAAAGAATGAAAACCAAAAGATTATTTGTTACATCATAAGATTATTGTTTGATAGGAGTAAGATATTTAAATAAAACGTGTTTTCTTTTAAGGAATCGTGATTAAAAGTTATACTTTTACTGGACACGACTGCTCAAAAAATCTTACTCAATGAACATGTAAATGAACATGAATTTAATAAATATATAAACCATGACATTACGAAGTGCTATTTCATTCCACTGTTTGGGTAGACCTTTATCGTTCCCTCACTGTAAAAATAAAAAAAATAATCCGTATTTTTACGGTGAAAAGCATGTAAATATCACGGTGAATAACCGTAAATAGACTGCGTGCTGCATTTTACGGGTTTTTCCCGTAGAATGCAGCGCGCAGTCCATTTCCAGTAATTTCCTCATTTCTGATTGGTCATGCAATTGCACGACCAATCAGAAATGAAGAAATTTGTGTTCACAAAAGTCAGGTTAAATTGCCTTATTTAGTCCAAAAATACACTTTTTTTACTACAAGATGTTTTATTTAAACAATTTCCCAATATAATTTTGATTGTATTCAAACATAGGTGAAGAATCTTATTACATCTCCTTTAATTTCGTATTCAAATATCAAAATTGTTCATTGTAAGCCATGACTTTATGATGGGCGGATACACTGAATAAAGCTAAAGCACAACATCATTGAGTTTGTAGTCTTTACTAGATTATCGTAGCATTTCTGTTAATTACTGGCAACCAGCACTATAAAACTATAAAATTCCTGTAAAATTACTGTGCGCTTCCCGTTTTTGCTGCAACCTTAGATACATTTACGGTAAATTCCCGTACATTTTACGCTCTTTCGCTGGCAACCCTTTTTACTGAGATTTTACCGTAAAATTACGGGAATTTCTTTTACAGTGTAATACATACATCGTTTTCATGTAAGATAACTCCTTGAAGAATCCCGGCTCAAGATGAGAGAGGTTACCTCTTGAAAGTTCACTGAAACAAAACAAAGTCGATGCAATGAATTTGGGGAGAAAAGTGATTTTCTCAAATAATAATTTATTACAAGCACTTGTTGAAAACCGAGGGTGGGGCTCGTGCTTCAAGTAATGAATATTTGCAATTGCAGTATGTACAATTAACTTGAAGAAGACGGTCATTGTAAACTTTTAATCGGCCTTACTAAAAACTAAAAAAAAAAGATTTATATTCAAAGTGACCAAAGAAAACTAGCAGGAGCATTATTTGAGCCTGCAACCTCCGGATTACCGTACCATGGCTCTCCCAACTGAGCTACTTTGCCCTATGTTGGTGGTCTCCCAATCTGTCAGTATCTTTGTTCAGGGGGCGCTAACCAACTAGAATTATCAGTAATCTATAAACGATGAAGAAGGTAGATAATATTCAATACATTATGAGCTGCCGGCTTTATTCGCTTAAAATGGATCATGCTTTTTCCACAAGATAGTGAAGTCGACTGAACAGTTATCTTACAGTGCTTGTGTGATCCTTGCCATGTTTGCAATAGTGGCATTATCCCAACCGTGTTGACATCGAACCTGGAAGTTGCCATTGTCGTAGTTACAGGTACAATTACCGGGACAGCGTTTGGTTTCTGCAACAGAAGATACGAAATCGTACAGGTTACCTTTTGGTATTTTTTGTTTGGGGATGTGTGTGTGCATGAGTATGGGCCGGGGGGGGGGGGGGGGGGGACGTACCACATTCTTCCTCGTCGTCCTTATAGTGACAGTTGTTTTCCCCATCACACACGACCTCCAAGAAGATGCAAATGTTCAAATGCTGACACTGGTAGAAACCAGCACAGTTGATATTATCTATGGAAATAATAAATATAAAGGCTGGACGTAGGACTAGGTTAGTAGAGATTTTACACATGTTTACCAACTGTTCCTTGTTTTGAGTATCACAAAAGGAAGCTTCAACTGCACGCTGGAAGCCTGTGTGGGTACAATTTTCAGTAAACCCAATCAGATAATGAATATAATTTGATTTGATTTGACATTGAATAATTTCACAGCTGTCCAAAGCAATTGTGTTGGCATCTGTTATATTTTATTGTTTAGCATCTGAGTAAATACATGTCTTTCCATCAACTTATATTAACATACTTTTTTAGTAGTGCCTCTGGTAAAACTGTCTCAACTGCATGGTGGAACATCTTACCGCAAAATTGTTCATCGAGTTTGCTCAGACAGTCTGTGAAGCCGTTACACCGAGCGTCTTGTGTAACATAAGACCCGTCCTGACAGTCAAACAGGGTACCATTATACACGCTATCGGTCGCTGTATCTATTGGGTGTTGGTAATATACATGAATATAATTGTCTACAAATTGCTATTTCAGACAAAGTAGATTAATGATATTTAAAAAAAAAAACGATTGCTGCTCTGCACAGAGTGTTAAGAGCTTTTCTTAGTTGACTATTATGTTTTACTCACGACTTAATCTTCTTCATTATCAATCTCAAATGCACAGCATATATTGAACAGATAAGAGCACTTAAATTATGAATGAATCTGGTAACATGTTCACTGCATACCCATGGAATACCGAAGGTCATCTTGTGTATTCAATTAACCACCGCACCCTTTCCCTGCTGTCCAGGAGGTGCATTCAATCATGCCCTCACAGCGGTTTCATCACATAATCAGATCGAAAAATAATGCCAAAAATAATCCTTCATAACAACTTATAGCTCCAACTTATGATTAGTAGAAGCAATTTTTGTTTTCTTCTACTGAAGCAAGGACTCAATTCACATAATACAAAATTAGCAGACGCTGTGGTTAAATCTTTGGCCAGAGGCTTACCTATGCTGGGTATGTTGCTTTGAAGAAATAGCTGAAACCCTGAATACTGTCTGCTTGAATCTGATGTAAATGTGACGGACACTGACGACGAGTTGAAGACAGTGAGGCGGACCTTAGTAGAGCCATGCATGATGAACGTTGAAGGAGAGCCTCCGTAAAAGGTGCGCCCTTCGAAAGTCAGTTTGTCTTTCGATGTCTCTGTTAGGAAGTCCTTGATATTGATTGATATTCCAGGATACCTAATCGATCTGATCTCCCATCTGCAATCGAGGTTGGCCGGGTATTCCTGAGGGTAGTTTGGGGATGATTTCATCGCACTCTCTTCCAGGAAAACGATTTTCTCACCGCAAAATTCTGAGGAAATATGATCGAATTTAAATTTGAAAATCCTGAGAGTTTGAAACGTTTGACAAACGGCAGATGGACATTCTTTTTAAAAATGTGTTTTCATAAAAACAGGACGATTAAGCAAAGTTTGGGTAACTCATCTGTGAACTGGCTTGTCCCTACCATTGTGACTAATTACTTCGAACTCAAGTCAACGAACTTCTGGTATTTATCACGCTTACTCGATGGCTTGCTTGAAGGCTTTTAAGTAGTTGTTGTATTTGCTTAACGCGTTGTTTGCAGGATTTCAAGGTTAATGGCTTTCTTGCTGACTGATTCTCTCGCTGGCTTACCGGATAATAATTGCCAGTGCTAATAGAGGGCTTGCATTGACGTCACACGCGCTACGCGCAAGCGCTAGCAACCGTCCTGAGTGAGGTCAAACAAAGTGCACAGCCGGCCGGTACATTGTGCAACTTCCTGCTCCGTTTGTTTACGTTTTCGTGGCATACCGGCAGTAGGTTGATCGAAGTCTTTTGCATCTTTCTGTGAAAACATGAGTAAATTGTCCCTATCCAAGTATGCGGAAGAGCTTCCGGGGGCCGAAAAAGCTCGGTATGTAGAGAAATTGAGCAGCTGTGGGCTAGAAAAAGATCCATATTATCTCGATCAGAAGGACCTGGATGTATCGCCCGCTGTCATACCGCAAGTAAAGTGGAGTGATTTGTTTGTGTATCTCATGTCGACACCGAGCCAGCACACACGTGAAGAAATACGAGTAAGTTTTCAACTTAATATTTGTAAGTTTGGAAAGAGTTCCATATCCGGACGTCACTTATACCTCGTGCACAAAGTCTATGGGCCATGACAGAAAAAGTCAAAGTATTTTCAAAGAATAAGTTGAAATGATCCCTCCTAAATTTGTGTTTCTTCATCAGATTTACATTTTTTTGTAGTTTTTAAGTCATATTAAGGGAAAATAAGTGATGGAACTCTTTCCACAGGACTTTTAATTGTTTTCTTCACACTCCATACTTGTTCAAATCAAAAAGTGATTATTTGTGACGGAATCCAAAATAATTGTACAAATATGCCTACACAGCACCATTTTACCATTTGTTTTCACAATATAGGCTATATAGTACGCAAACAATTCTGGCATAAATTCAGATGTCATAAAATTTTACATTTCTGAGAGTTTCTAAAATGACATTGCCGGTAACAATGAGCAATTTTACCACAGTCTAATTTTTTGCCATTTTTTGGCTTCAATAATTTAACTTTGGTATTTCAAAACCTTTTTTTCTCTCTCCCCCCCCCCCCCCCCCTTTCTCTCTGAATTTTTGGATTCTGTATGAAGAATAAAATATTCCCATTTGCAGTACTAATCAAAGTATTTTCAAAGAATAAGTTGAAATGATCCCTCCTAAATTTGTGTTTCTTCATCAGATTTACATTTTTTTGTAGTTTTTAAGTCATATTAAGGGAAAATAAGTGATGGAACTCTTTCCACAGGACTTTTAATTGTTTTCTTCACACTCCATACTTGTTCAAATCAAAAAGTGATTATTTGTGACGGAATCCAAAATAATTGTACAAATATGCCTACACAGCACCATTTTACCATTTGTTTTCACAATATAGGCTATATAGTACGCAAACAATTCTGGCATAAATTCAGATGTCATAAAATTTTACATTTCTGAGAGTTTCTAAAATGACATTGCCGGTAACAATGAGCAATTTTACCACAGTCTAATTTTTTGCCATTTTTTGGCTTCAATAATTTAACTTTGGTATTTCAAAACCTTTTTTTCTCTCTCCCCCCCCCCCCCCCCCCTTTCTCTCTGAATTTTTGGATTCTGTATGAAGAATAAAATATTCCCATTTGCAGTACTAATTTACTGTGCAAATACATAAACATGTTGAAAGCAACACCTTTTGTTTTTTCTGTTTAGGCATGGAAGTCGGTGACAGGTTCAGATAGCTTTGTACAAGCTGGATGGGTTCATGATATGCGCCTCATTGCCTATTCCACCAAAGAGGGGGGCCTGAGATACCTTATCTTGGGTAAGGTCAAACACAGCCAGCGGATGACGGCAACACCTTTGCTTCCGTGGTTTGTGGCTGAGAAAAGTGGAGACATTGTCAGCTCACTGCACATGCATGGCAGGGTAAGAATATAATATAATTTTTAAGGCTCACCTGATCAGCATGAGCTATTTTGTGTATACCCCTATCTTTGATTGAGATGTGGTCTTGTGATTGCGGGGGGGGGGGGGGGGGGGTAATTCGATGTCCTAGGTTCAGTTTCAAAGGCATGGAGGGCTAAGAGCTGCTTCGATGAAAACAGATTTTTCCCATACAAAAATGGAAAATATGACAAAGGGAACCACTGATGTTAGTAGATGCACTGGTGATAATGAAAAGTCTCACACTAATTAAGTATAGCAACCTTGAAAACAAATTATGGTTACATGGTTTATCAGGAAAATATTAATCCAAAATGCTGGATGTCAGTGTTAAATGGAGATCTGGCGGTCTTAAATGTACTTTCTTAATAAGTTAGTATTTGTGCACTCTTTGGTTACTTAACATTTTTAAATAGAAAACCTCCAAATTACTTTAGAGACATTACACAAGATTCACATTCTCCAGTGTTTCTAATCACAGTTTTCTACTTTCCCTACTTCAATATAGCCTTAGCGAGGCATGTTCCCATGTGGCAGCCCTGATTTCGTGTGTCATCTGTGCAAATGAGCGCAGGAAATTGACAGGGTTGGATGCTTGCACTTCCCAGAAATGTGTGTGGCTACCCTCAAAACGAGATGTGAGTTATTGTACATTTTTGTTTTGTTTCATAGAATTTACTTTCTAGTTTCTACAAGTCAGACATGCATACCTATTGATCAGGATCCGTGTGGGGATGTATTATTCGCATGAGTACAGAAAGCTGTTCTTCATGTGTTCCCATTCGCCTTATTCACAACTACCTAAACAAGTTTTCTCATATGCATGCGCGTACTGATATTACACAGGGTGGATTCGAGGAACAAGACATAACATGGCAAACTTGTGAATAAAGCCAATATAAACATGGAAGACTACATGTACCAGGAATTTGAAGAGGGACAATTGATTCACTTCCTGACATTTTGTTGGTGTGTGTGTGTGTGTGTGTGTATTGTGTTTTTGTCCAAAACTCTCTTTCTTTAAAATGGTCCTTGTTCTTGTATCCTTGATTTTGATAATAGGTTTCTGCTGCTGAGATCAATGCAATATACTTTACTAGCCCTGCAACACAAAAGAAGAAGGGACAGCAATCACAGCATACCCAGGCTTCCAAGAAGGATAAAGCCGAGCCAACTGCAGACGAACTGGCATCCTTCCACCGTGCCATAGTGTGGTGAACTGGTTTTTGTTAATCCTGAGTGTTAAAGAATTGTGTCAACAGAGGGCGTTCGCCTACTTACCGTTAAATTGCCAAGTCTAGCTGTATGTGTACTAATCTAAAAATAGAACGTGTATCCGTGCAGCGGATGGATCTGTCTGCAAAGACCGGCAATCGGTTGTGCGTAGCAATTTATAGATCCAGGATAATTGTTGTTTACAGTTTTAAAAGGAGAATAAGTACTCAATACCAGATCTGTATGTAAGCCACAACAAGTTAGTTTTAGTTTCAAAGTAAACGAATGTGTTGATTATAGGGGCTAGGGTGGAGGTGACCCAGACAGCGGTTATCAGGCTCGGAGCGACAGAGGTCCGGAACTAGTTTTAGTTTTGTCTGGAGAAGTTGAAGTAAGAGAAAGGTAAAAATGGCGTCGAAAGACGTGGGATATTTGTAAGCCTTGGGCTTGGATAATCTGAAATTCTGATGATTTATCCCGAGATGTAGGCCTTGATACCGTAGCCTGGTGCAGCATTGGAGTGGCTGCCTCCTTCCCTTCAACCTTGATGTCGATAATTTAACTGAATGATCTGAATTTATGAATCATGAATAAATGAGTGGAAATCAATCTTCAGTGTTCTGCGACTCGCCTTGAACGGTGTTAATATTTCTCTCGCCCCCAACGAGAACAGAATTCACCCCGCGCGCTACACCGCGCATACTACAATAGCATCAACCAAACCAGTTCTGCACCATATTCTGGATGACTATGCTAGGGAGTTTACCATTGAGTGCTACTGACAGATTACCCAAGCCTCTCAGCATGCTTTATAATGCCAGATGCCCTCAAATGGCATTTTGTAGAGCTTCTCCAAAATTGTGCCAACATTTTTGCTTGCTTACTGCTTATGGTCTCCAGGAAATAGACGGAGGCTCAGTTAGCAGAAAATCGTGTGCTTAGCATGCCGTGAAATTGGCCCCTGAACATTGCACAGTGGCGGTAAGTTTCTAAATTACTTTCCCTTGCTTTCACATACACCTCATAGTATAGTCAGACTCCTTATTATCGCGTAAACTCTATTATCACGGCATCGGAAATTTTTTTTTTTTTGCGTTGCCAAAACTCCTTCGAGTGGCGATTTTTTATCCAGTTCATCAGGCATTAAGGACTTTCTGCTGAGTTGTATAAAAATGACGATTAAAAAATGTTGTGTCGGGACTTTATAATTTCTAATAAATATTCACGTTTTCCAAAAATTGTAAATTTTGCGAAATCGTAACAACTTTTACGGGATCAAAATATAGACGGTGCGGTAAAAAAATAAAACGACGCACCGTGTAAAGTGAATGGCGCCCCCAATCGTCAATCAGTAGACTTGTTGTCTCAGTGAATTTTGTCGCCTTCGATCCAGGGCCAGGGGACAGGGTGTTAAAGAAATCATCATGCAGGCCTAATCGTCTTTAATCAACTTGAACTTTACAGGGAAAAGATCAGACTATATTTATGGGATGTTTTCGTCAAACATTAACTAGGCCCTATGTAGGCTAGTATAAATCAAAAGTTTGAGATCATTGTAAAAACCACTTCCCGCCTACCGCGATAATAATCGAGTCTACACTCTGATTGAGCAACGGCGAGCATGTGGAATAAACCAAACCACCGTCGGATTTCTTTTTATAGGCTAATCAATGTAAAAATGCAAGAGTTATACAACACAAAAGACAGGACAATTCGGGAAGGTTGATGAGCAAATCTCTATTTCGATCGGGAAACGTGATAAGTACCGCGATAATACAGCGTCCCGTCCAACATGTAAGCAAGTAACGAAGCTAACCTTGAAAACTTGGAGGGCGACCATCCGTCTCGTTTGATGATACTCAACCACTTCGATCTTCCTTTCCCCGACAATGTTTCGACTTCTTGGCCAGATGTTATCACCACATGTACGCAGTGAAAAGAAAGGCCCTCTCGTCTACGGTTGGAACAGCCAACCACACAACAACAGTACACCATATTGACAATGAACACTGATGAAGAAATACAAAAATAATAGCCAACACGAACAGAACGAAACTGAAAAGCCCGCCGTACGTACGTGATACATGTAGGTCGAACAAGAATGGCCAACATTTACAGTTCACGGCCGGCCAGCGCGCAAACTTGACCTCATTGGGGGCGCTGTCGCGAATCCAATGAGCGCGATGTGAAATTTATTGTGTAAAAGTCTCTTTTCCCACACTCTTTCGAAACATCGAGAAACTCCAACTTAATAATAATACGCTTGAGAATAACGAGTAGGGAAGAGGGCGTCTTACTTTGATCAGTAGATTGCTGCTCAATACGAAGGACAAATTCCGGTCTATTGGATGATTGAAGGAAACCCCCCCGCCGGTTGAATTTCAATGCTAATTCGTTGCGCATCGATGCAATCCTGCTGGGGTAGTTGTCACTGCATAATTACATACAACCAAGAAGCG
Source organism: Hippasteria phrygiana (assembly GCA_037893225.1). NCBI lineage: Eukaryota > Metazoa > Echinodermata > Asteroidea > Valvatida > Goniasteridae > Hippasteria > Hippasteria phrygiana. The sequence continues at coordinate 295,466 of JAZGUH010000608.1, read as the reverse complement.
TCACCATGGAAACTGAGACATCCGACTCGTTGCCTTTCCTTCACTTAAAACAAAATCTAGTCAATTTGAGGGGAAAATCAGTCAAATAGGTAATACAAATCAGTCTTTCCATGTCTGACTAATTGTTAAATCTAAAATACTGTAGCGCGATAGACCGCTGCCACCATTTAGCGAGATAACCCGAGTCCGTTTGGCCGAAATATACCACCGCTTCCAGTAAGTAGCTCACAGTCTCTGGGGCGACGCTAGGAGAAGGGGTAAATTAGGTAAAATAATGCAAGGGGACAAATAGATTCATGTACTCAAATAAGGGTGTCGGTTTTATTCATTACTGTACGGGGCCAAGAGGGGGGTGTGCATATGTGAATGCGCCTCTTATTTAACCTTGTTCCTTGTTGGAAGCCTCCTATTGGAGGCTTACTCGCAATGCGCCTCTTGTTGGAAGCCTCCCACTGGAGGCTTACTCGCAATGCGCCTCTTGTTGGAAGCCTCCCACTGGAGGCTTACGGCGCAACGCGCCTCCTATTGATTAAGGGCTACAGTCGCCTAACGAGCGCCTCTTAAAAGCACCCAGCTCTCATCTATACGCTCCGGCCACGCTAATACCACTCTGTTCCTGGTTGGAAGCCTCCTATTGGAGGCTTACTCGCAATGCGCCTCTTGTTGGAAGCCTCCCATCGGATCCAGTCAGCCTCTCGTAGCTCGCTACGATCCCGATCCCAAGTGAGAGATCAGCGGTATCCAGCTCGGCCAACCAGCTACTTACCACGACAGCTGTGCAGCGCGTCCCACTAGAGAGAGAGAGAGAGAGTGTGAGTGCGAAACACGCACGCTTTATAGCCTAGCTGCAGACGTGATACAAAACTCGCACATGCATGTATGCGGACGTGATACAGCCACCCTACCGCATACCAAGCGCGCGGAAAGCGCGCCCTCTTATTTTCGCGCCCTTTTGCGCATAGCTGATTTCGCTACAATACTAATGGAATTACTGTTGACTAATTCAACAAAATGAAGTACTAATTTAAATTTTTAAAAGACTAACACGAATTTTCGTAAGACTAACTTTGCTTTTGGACTAATTGATACATCACTGATTTACTAATGTGGTTAGTCTCCTTAACAGGAAATGACAAACTAATATGTAAATTACTAATTGACTGACTAATTTATTACCGAAATACTAATAACAATTATTTTGGCACCCAGCCAAAGCAAAAAAAGTCGCTCGGTGTATACACAGTGAACAGTTTCAAGCTCATTCGAGTGGTGAGTGCAATTAATAGAACAGCAGTTCATCACTGACTTCGCGCTAATTCTTCTTCGTCGTACGTACACGTACGATCGATTGGTGACACACTTTCCCTCCTCAATGTTTAATTAAGGTACGAATTAATTGCATTTATTAAACATAGACTGGTGCAATTATACCGCTACATATAGATGACAAGAACCAATTGAAGTTTAAAACTGTCAGGGGTCAGTCAAAGGGTCAGTACTCGGGCAGACGAGTCTGCTCGCCGTGATGACTCGAGAGACCAATTCGTGAGCAGTGTTCTGTCGTGTCTGACCTTGATGTTAGGTTAGCCTTACCTGCTGAAAACGTGGCGGTTGCCCTGTTCCCTTTTAGATTATTGGACTTACCAAACTAGTTTGCAGCATAGTTAGAGGACTAGTTTGCAGCATAGTTGGAGGACAGGGTTTGAGGGAAATGTTGGTGTAAGATGATGATGAAAGATGACAAAACGCAACACGAAAAATAAAGATGCTACCGCGATGCACGGTGAACGTGCAACACCGCACAGATTTGCACGACTTGCCTAAAAACATCGCAATTTTCTACATCAAGAAACTGTTCAAAATTACAAAAAAAGTGTCACTCTAGTGTGTATGTTATAGCTTCTTGTAGATGTAGTGACATTGACATTAAATTTACAGTGACTTTTAAATTCATAATTGTGTGCAAAACTATAGTTTTGCAGACAATTTATTAGTCATATTTATTTTTCCACAAAATTTATTAGTCTTTTAATTAGTCTGACAAAACTAATAACTATAGTTATTGGTATTTTTAGACTAATTAAAAGACTAATTAATTTTGTTTGACAAATACATTTTCTTGCATTACTAATTAAATTTCGAGAATTACTAATCTCACGAAAAATTAGTAAAACTAAACCATTTTGAAAGACTAATTATTATTAGTCATTAATTAAAAAGTGAATTGACTAATCTTTTGATCTGTTGACCAAGTAAAGATTAGTAAAACTAAACATGAAAATGACAATTTTTTTTAGTCAACTGAACTGACTAAGTGATGTTTTCAGTGTTGATGTACTCATTTCCAAACGGGTTGATGGCTCACTTGGGCATTCGTTTTACAGAAAACATACACACACAGACTGCTACCTAAATGCCCGGTCGTTCCACCCACCGTCCGTGAAATCATCTGTGAATCGTACCCTATTTCGAAGGGCACACACTATCAGTGATAAAGAGCACTTGCCATCCGAGTTAAATCATTTTAACGCCGTGTTAAGAGACAATGGGTACAGACCTGATAAGCTTAAGTTCCTCCCGAACAGGAACGCGCCACAACCCCCGGACGCATCCGAAAAAGCTATTGCCGTCCTACCATACATTGGCCACACCTCACACAAAATTCAGCGTATCCTGAGGGAAGCTGACATTAAGGTCTACTACCGGACTCGAAACAAGTTGGAAACGAAGTTACACACCCACAATGACAAACATGATCCAAGCCGTCAAGCGGGGGTTTACCGAATTCCTTGCGCTAAAGTGTACATTGGCGAGACCGGCAGAGACCTTTCGACCAGGCTCAAGGAACACAAGGCCCACGGCCGCAGAGGGAAATGTGACAAATCTGCGATCATTAAACACTCCACCGATTTTGACCTCATCATTGACTGGCAGAATGCAAAGATCATAGCCCCGGAGAAGCATTGGTACACCCGTCGTATCAGAGAGGCTATTGAGATTCATAAACATGACACTGTCCCCCAGGACATCGGTTTTTTCATCAGCAACATTTGGCATTCAATCCTACCATTCACCAACACTCACTTAGCGACAGTAGAGAAAACGAGTTGCCCGAAATTGGTTCTCCCTTGAACCCTTCTCACTTAACGAAGGTTCAGATACGAGTTGTCTTTTCAGAACCCATACCTCTCGTTAGTTGAGATAAACACATGGTGTTACCGCAAACCGAAACGATGTTAGTTTTGACCTAAGATGACTAAATTTTGAACTTGTTTATCCACGAAGAGAACTTGACTTGAACTCGGCTTTGACTAGACTGTATCGCTATAATACAGACACCGTGTCCTATTTGGAATTAAATCTAGCATTGTAAATATATCAAACAAACCTAATTAAAAGGTACAATTCTTGTCATTCTACACAAAGGTTAAGTAATTTATTTTGATGAGATTTTCTAAAATGTAACTAACTTTGGTTTACGAGATATGAAGTAAATCTAAAAACAAATTTTTCACCCGTTTCGCAAAATTTATCAAACTATTAGGAGGTTCGTATGGCACATTGTAAACAAGTGTGCACGTACATGTACTTACCGAGTACATGTAATATAATGAGCATTTGAAAACTTCAAGCCGTTGGCCCAAATGAGTCGATCTTGATTTGTGAGAATGAACTGTTCAAATACTACAAGGATTCTCTTGTGGGCTTCAGTCATCACGATCCAGTAGCAGCTGAAGCTATAGCAGCCGGTAGAGATGCGCAGTGGCCAGCCAAGCGAAGTCAAGTTAGTAGCGCCAAGTTCCGTCAAGTTTAGTCGAGTCTGACCACATGGTTCTATAAGTACACATTGTAAGACATGGAGTAAATGATCTCAGCCAGTTTTAATTATTTTTCCCGTTATCCAATAATCATGAGTAGATTATCCTCTTTCATCCACGTTTTAACGAAAAGTTACATTAGGCAATTCACTTTCCACAACAAATCAGAACTCTTGATAAGTACACGTACATGTATTTGGACGAGGCTGATGATCCTGTTTGCCCAAATCAGTGGAACACCATAAACAAACACCACTACACCGAACTCTGGAAAATAATATAACGAACATCCCCATTGGATCCCGAATTGTGCACAACTATGCCGGACATTGCTGAGTTCTGACAACTCAGAGGAGAAATCATCACAGTAAAAATCTACTCAAATTTATAAAATTGTATGAAATGGACCAACGGCTGTTATATGATCCCGAACGCCGAACATTGACACTTTAATTACAGGCTTTGGCTTTGGCTAGTAACAGACTGACATGATTTCCCCATTGTTCCTGTTTTGTATGTAGATTTTGATTGTCATGCACTAATGCAGAATCTCATAAGTATTTGCCTAATTAAACCTGTGTCCGTACGTTGGAATTTATCAACCTGAAAAATTAATGTTCAAATTGAATTGCTGTGTTCTTTTTAGTATCAGATCATTTTTATAAACTTTCCAATGAGACAATCCGGAAAACAATTCGACCCACGATAAATAACAAATTTAATGAGTTTCACATTTAATGAGTTTCACGTTCCTAATTCCTATATTAATGCATATCAATCTTCGCACGTAGCACATAATAAAACAATAACTAGAATGCACAGTCTAGTATTTGTTTTCGTTCAAAATAGTTTTCTTCCATAATTCGTTAGTGGCGGGAATTCATTAAGTTGAAATTTTCAGACAGAACGCGGACAGAACAGCTTTTAAGTTCTACCATTGTTCAATATAAACAGTTCGTGTTTTCAGTGGAGAAAGCAGTTCTCTAATACAAAAGTGGTTGGCCAATGCTACAGCAAATGAACGTTCCTTGTGATTGTAGAATGTTTTACGGAATCTAACTAACCACAGTTATATTCGTCCGTTCTGTCACCACAACCTCTAATCCACACATTACATATGGCTCCTCTGTTGACGCATCGTTCTCCCGATCGACATGCCAATTCGTCTGCATGGCATCTATCTGCACAAGAAACACGGTGAGAAATTTCAGATGAAAGGCCAGTTGGCATGGTATGGCCAGAAAATAAAAGTTTCATAACATTCTAAAGTTTCCATAAATACGATTAAACTTAACCAGTGTGAGGCTGTTTCTTTCTCTTCATTATGCAGCATTCACAAGTACATAACAAATGCTAGGATATATTTATTATAGTCAATAATCTGATCACTGTTTGCGTATCTTGTAAAATAAATAACTGGTTCGAGCTAAGTTTGACATTTCATTTGCATTAATCACTTCCTTTTGACCAACATCACCATATATTTCAAAATCAAGCACACACTGAAAATATGGACATTTGCAGAGAGGATCAGGACTCTGCAGATAAATGAATGCGTGTAACACAAGTTACCAGCCTGTTATGTTAACCTGCCTTCAATCATGGTAAATCTATAGTTGTCGTATTTTCAGTCTGTATTTCTATTATTTAATTAAATAGTGCCATACCAAGCTTTCCTTTCCTTTATCGCTTACCACCATGTCAAAACCGTTGCGCATCAGCGATGTGATCGTGAGAAAAGGAACTTCAATAATTGTAAAATGAAAGACGGCAATAAATTGATCGATAGATACATTAGCAATAAAACATTTCATTTCTACTCGCGCTAAAAACTGTGTTTAGCAATTAAACACAACCTTGCTACATATTGAGAAGCTACACATTACATATCTAATTTCTAAACATTAATGTTCCATGGCTTAACACTGTCCGCCAACACTTTAAACATGTTTAGTATTTAAACACGTTTACAAACTGATAGCAAGAAAGTATTTGGAAAAGTGTTTAATTGTTTAACACAGTTTTTGCTGTGCTCACCGCATCCAAACTCGTCCCCATTCTCGGGGCAGTCTGGCCAACCATCGCAGACAGCTGATTGGCCAATACACACCGACCCTGATGGACACAAGAACTCACCTTCGTTGCACACTGTCAAAACGTGCATAAAGGTAATCAGTATTTTACGAATTGAATTTTTTGAGCATGCTACATAGAAGAATATAATATGTTCAACAAAAATCGCTTATTGTTTTGTAATACTTATCAAATGCACTTGTCACTATCTCCTTTATTCCATCCTCATTTCAACCCCAATTCTGTGAGGAATCTCAATCCCCAGAGCAGCGGTACAGTTGCGTCAGTTTCTCTCTCTTCTGGTATAAGATAAGGCATTGGATACATTGTATTTAGCCGGCAATTTTACACCGGAAAAACGTTCTGAAACATGTCTTCCTGAAAAAAATATTTTGTTTAATAATCATGACGGGATATTGGACGTCCAAAACCAATGTTGAAAGTCAGTTAAAAAAAAAACCTTGTTCAGACAACAAATGCCACGGAAAAACAAAAGAAAAAGGCGCTTCGTGGAGTCAAATGTGGATCAAACTCGCAACAACCTTTCGCTAAGCCTTGCGTTCCATCCACTACGCGGTACTGCTCTACCGGAGGAGCAAAATGTCCCAAATCGCTAAATGAATTCGTTATAATCAGAGAAAACTATCTACAAAATATCGTTCCAGAACATTTTATAATATAATGCTCACAAATGATGTGAATTATGGTACACTTAAGTTGTACAATTTATGCAAATAAGATACGATGGTTGGCTGTGTAGGCATACGGTGAGTGGCCTCAAATCCTACTCAATGAACAATTTCCCACATATCAACAACCAGTGCAATGTTGAGTGCAAATTTGATGAAATATTGACGATATGAAGAATTTCAGCTTGTTGTATAGTATGTAATTCTAAGTAGACAATAAGTGAAGAAGTTTTGAAAAGTACAACACCAAAATGACTTCTATAACGGAACATATGGGAAGGGCTCAAAAAATAATCACACGATTTGTCAGACGGTATGTGTCTGTACGTACGTGCACGTACATTCTGTTGGTTCGCCTACCGTGTATGGGAAAAGTTACGATGGAAATGCAAGTAAAATTATGTGGTTTTTCATTACACCAACTTACGAACAGTGTACTATATGTTATTACAAATATATTATTCTATTTCATAAGCTACCTACTAACCACATTTTGAGCATTCAAGCTGGTTGAAAACAGTGACCAAACTCAGAAGAACCGCCGCGTCGCGACGACGCGCGCTAAACTTTGCGATCTTTGACCTCCACGTACACACAATGCACATTTCGTGTGTTGAAACAACTGTTTTCATTGGAGAAAATTTTCTTGAACGAACAAGGGCAATTGGTTAGTGATGACCAATCACCAAACATGTTATATGAATAAATAGAGAAATTATTAGTCTTTAAGAAGCCGTTTAATCCAATTTAATGCAATGCACGGTGCAGATTTCATAGCAGGTTTGGTTGCGCGAGTACCGCAAAATTCGCTGTTTAGACTTTGAAGAGAAACCTGATTTTTTTAAACCCAAAAGGACAATTTGTTCCAAATTTACAAATATGAAAGCATAACTTGAGTTGAAAGAGGATGAGTTTTTCTTTCATAAGCTGAATAATCCAGAAATGTTGCTCTTTGTGTTCACAAGATATTTTACTTGAAGTCGTAAAAAGTGACTTTCGCTGTGTGTTATAAGCATGCAAAACGGTCGCAAAACGCAGATGAGCGCTATGTTCCGTTATGTTCACTTCTAATCCCACTCAAAAGACAGTATGGGTATCATCAGCCCCTTTCTTGGCCTCAAATACCTACAATATGTCACATGACATTTCTGCGAGAGCACTCATGCGTTAGTGTATTCTGATCAAAATAGCGGTCATACATAAACTGTTCGCAATATTTATAACCTGTTGGAAATTGCTCAGAAATACGATATATAACTGCTCGTGTAAGGCTAATTTACTCATTCAAACGCTTTGACGATTACATATATACTGCAACACATTGTCAAGTGACTTAAATCCCAAAGAGTGAAATTAGGCACTCGACGATTTAGAGTGAAAATCACTCTGTTTTTAGATTGAATACTCTAAAACAAGAACCAATTCAGTCGCCACTCGAGTGAAATTTCGATCTTTTCGATTGAATGAATTTCACTCTTAAACGTCTGGTCCCTAGTTTCAGACTGTGGGAGTGAATTTTCACTCGAATAGAGTGAATTTTCACTCTTTGGAAATAAGAGAGAACTTAAAAGCTTACGTTTTGACTTCTATTCGCCGATTTCTATCCGTTAAGATCAAAATTCCACCACAGAACCAAATTAAGTATGTACTTGTTTCCATGGTTATACTATTTGAACTGCGTCATATTGATGACGAATGTACATTAATTTTGTGAATGCCATTAAAGTTTATTTTTCGGAGTTCTGCCGAGAACGCGTGATTTAACCTGTGGGATGTCAAGCGATAAAGTACCATGCTCAGAAGAAAATTGTCAATTACTTTTCATTACGTTGTTATTAAAGGCATTTTACGAAAGACATTCAAACCGTCTAGTTAATAAAATGCAGAAAATGGGTGCATGTGTCTGGGTTTGTTTTTGCATTCAATTGGGACCTTCAACAATAGAGGACAATTGGGTCCCGGTTGAGAAAGGTCACCGTTCGAAAATCGTGTACAAAACCAATGAGGGTCCTTGCAAAAAAGTATGAACAATAGGAGGACAATAATGATGTCCAAGATTGAAGGTGCTTTAACCTTGCATACTCTATGTGGACCTGTGAACAAAAGAGGTCCACACGAAGCAGGAGATTAAACCTTAACGTGGACTTGCCCACGTCCACATCAAGTTTCCCCCTCTCTGAAAAACAGGTTTAGATGCATTTTTGGGTTAGGTTTATCTGTCGCAAGATGAAGGGGAATACTTAAGGGGATCACGATCACAATTTCTGGGTAAAAGAGCGTTCACGGTGCGAGTAAAAGCAGCTTTTGTCTCTATTTTTCTTAACTACATGAAAACAAAGGGAAGTCCACACTAGTTATGGAACGTAAAGCTGAGTTTGTATATGCCGGCAATCGTGGACCTAGGACAAAAGAATTCGGGCGTAGACAAAGAGGTCCACGTTTGACCTAACGTCCACGATTGAAAATCGGGTACAAAACCAATGGGAGGCCTTCCGAAAAAGTTAAAGTATAAACAAAAGAGGAACAATGGGAGGTCCACGATTGCATCCGTTTACATGACTGACTGAGTGTGTGTGTGTAAACAGTAGAAAGCCCTGCTAAATAATTTCTTTAATTTATTTTGTTAAATAATAGAAAAACAGTTTTAATCTGCCTTAATATTTTTAAATTAAATTTGCGGAAACAATTACTGAAAAGGTAATATACCTTTAATTTTGATTGGTTTTTTTTTTGGGGGGGGGGGGGGGGGGTGGGGGACGTTTCTCAGGCTTTGGCATGAAACTCAGACACTAAAAAGACTCCGATCAAATCATAGCGCGAACGACTGACTGATATATAAATTCCATTGTTTTTATAATAAGTGTATAATAATATCTTCAGGTAATATTTACTTACCAATATTTCTGAACTGCGTCAATGTAATCTCCGTCTCCGCAATAGCAGAATCACCGTAAACCTTCACCCACAGAGCGGGACCGCTGGATGACACAGATGGTGGAAACACGGACCCCCAAGGAATGGATCTCAGGAGTGATAAACTGTTCCCTCCAAATACAGCATCCTGGTAGGATCCGTCATATATGTAGATCCAAGCATCCCCAGCATTGGATGTGATTGCCACACGAATCCGCGTAGACGGTTCAGCTGTCACTACCCATACACACTGTAACCGGGGCATCAGTCTTACGGGCAACTGGCTGACGGAAGAATTCAATGCTCGAGTCCTATCCCCGCAGCGACCTGCATCGTGTTTATCTAATTGGAAAGAAAAGTATTGATTTATTAGCACGTCCGTGAAGACATCACTTGACACATGGGCGTAAATCACGCGGGGATGGGGGTATATATCCCCCCACTTTTTGACCGGCGGGGATAGGCCATTGGATCATCCCCAAGATTTGTGTGGTGAGAAACAAAAACATTGTTGATTTATAGGTTATCTTCTTACTTTCAAAATGTATAAAAAACGGAAAACAAACAGTACAAACATTTCAAACGTACCATTGTGTTGTCAGGCATAGGGACATATTGTGAATATTTGCATTAAGATGCACACAGCCTACATTGGGTAACCAAACCTTTGTATTATGAACAGCGCCCCCAGTGTCATATTGTCTCCAGTTCGCCCCCCGCCCCCCCCCCCCCCCCCCCCCACACTTTTCTAATTTCTTTAGTTGGCCGGAATGCGAACTTCTTTTCCCAAACGACATCCGACTGGATAGATTTAATTGAGCGCCCTCTAGAATACTTTTAATATACGTACGCATATATTTTAGGTATATAATGCAATGAATTCTCGTCGTCAGCCAAGCATTCCGATTGCTCAGTCGATACGGTGCAAGGCGTAGAGATTGGAGATTGTTGGTTCTAAACCTCGACGTGACGGTTTTTTAAAGTCCGATTTCATTTTTTTCTCTCTAATTTGCAGCCTTGGAATTCTTTTTTTAAGGAAAATAAAGTCCAAAATGTTATTAGGTTCGAAATCATTTTATATTCTTCGTGGCTCCGGAGGATTTTTTTTAAAGGGAAGTAAAGTCCGAAATCTCATAGCGTTCACCCCATTCGGATGTCGTTTTTGAAAAAGAATTCGCTGCCGGGATTTTGGTCACTTGCCAACCCCTATCATCAGTAGTAAGTGTTGTCTTGATCCAACAAAACAATGGAATTGTATGCATAATGCACAAATACAGTAGACTAATTAGCATAACAATAGACTCATTAGCATAACAATGCGAAACATTATAGCTTGATTAGACAAAACAAGGGGTGAATATGCATGAGTGGAAACATAATGAAGGACCATCTACCAATCAGAGTGCAACGCATCATTTAAAATTGACCAATCAGAATCGAGGAATGTATTTGAAATGGACCAATGAGATTTGAGGAACGTATTTGAAATGGACCAATGAGATTCGAGGAACGTATTTGAATTCGACTTATTAGAGTGCAGCGCATCATTTAAAATTGACCAATGAGATTCCAGGAACGTATTTGAATTCAACCAATACGAGTGCATCGCATCATTTAAAAATTACCAATGAGATTCAAACGAACAAAATAAAAAAAAAGGAGTATAGACCTTAAAAATACTAAAAATGGCGACCGTAAAAAACAAAACATTAATTAAATTTAAAAAATAAAAAAAGAAAAAAAAGAAAAAAAAAAAAAACCACACATTCCCGAAACAAAAACAAATAAAAAAATTAAAAAATCCGAATGTTTTTGAACTTTCCCGAACATTTCCCGAACATTACAGCCACGCCTCCTCCTGTACAGGTTTTTTTTCGTCTGGCGGGCACACTCCACCACTGAAAATGTCTGGCAGTGGCCATTCATAATACCTGGAACTATGCCGAACATTTTCCAGTAGGTTTCACAGGGTTAACTCACCAGCTAGGCTAGCCCAATTTTGGGGGCCCTTTGTCATGGCCCTCCTGACCACACCCACCACAGTGTGCTCGGCAGACATCAATTTCCTTACATCGGTATTTGAATTCAACCAATACGAGTGCATCGCATCATTTAAAAATGACCAATGAGATTCAAACGAACACAATAAAAAAACAGGAGTATAGACCTTAAAAATACTAAAAATGGCGACCGTAAAAAACAAAACATTAATTACATTTTTAAAATACAAACAAGACAGAAAAAAACCAAACAAAAACCACACATTTCAAAAAATCAAATAATAAAAAATAAAAAATAAAAGAATATAAAACAAAATCCCAATGTTTTCGAACTTTCCCCAACATTTCCGAAACAAAATTCCGAATGTTTTCGAACATTGCCGAACATTGCCGAACATTTCGGGAAAAAAAATCCGAAAAGAGGAGTATAGACCTATAATTTATTTAATGGTAAACGTAACAAAATAAAAAACAAAATTAAGGGAACAAAAAAAACAAAGGTTTGAAATTTGCAGCGCACATTTCAGTTTAGGTTCTAAACCGACTACATCATTTAACAATTTATCGTCCTGAAAGCATCATGGAAAACTGTGGAATCGGCATGGGACCTTTACATCGACTAAGTCAATTACCATCCGAGCTTCAGTTGAGTCTACTCGCGCATAATCTCTTGAAAGAAACCGATTACGTAGCTTTGGGATGTCAACAGCCATGGGAGATGGTCATGTTTGCTCTAGGATCTTCAAAAGCGGACATTTTTAGACATAGAGAAGAAAACAGATATAACGAATGGGCGCAATGTTTTAGCGCGCTCATTCAGTGGAAACAACGCATGTACCGAGATGCAACCATAGATAGGATTATTATCGATTGCCAGCATTGTAATAGTACTCATAGCGCCTATGAATTTTTGTTACCGAGCGCGTAAAAATACAGGTACTGGACTATAGAGCAAGGTCCTTGCTCTATGATTGGACGAAGCGTGGGTAAAATTACTATAGTCCCGAAAAGGACTGGTTTGTTGTACTTACGTAAGACTTGAGGATGTCGATCTCTGGACGCTGTCAAAAGAAAATAAGATGAACACAACAGAAGAGAAATCTCTCTTTTTCAAATATGTGGGGGCCCTGAAAAGGACCGTTTGGTTTGATGGTTCACACCTGCCAGAAGCGCCGCATGGTGCTCTGCTCCTCTACCCGTTTCTTGAGCAGCCAAACATCCAGAGAGACGAAGGGGGTTTACTGTACAGCTTGCTCTTCTCGTAGATAGACGCCCTTGTGATTGAGATGTCTCCGTATCCGTAGAGCATTCCCCGCTTCAACATCTTCCTGATTATCCTTTTGAAGATCAGCGCACAGGACTCGAGATACTGAATGGGATATCCGTATTTCTGGAGGTCATCGAACATCCATATTAGATCGTCTAATACACTCCGTGTATCAAACATTTTGTTCTGGTCAACCAGGTACTCTAACTTCGATGTAAGTGTGTAGAACTCCATTGTGAATGATACCTCCATGCCACCGCGGATCAGTGTGGCCACTCTTGAAATTTGAAATTCCCAAGATTCAGCCAGTAAAATTCCCAAGAATTCCCTAGGCAATGGAAAACACTCTATGCATTTCACAGAGAGGAGCTCCGGAAGAAGCACTTTGCGCATGTGTAATCCATTTTGTTTTCACCAAAATCCCCAGGAGTGGCCACAGTGCCGCGGATGAGGGGCTTTATGGAGAAACGGAGGATTCTAGACCCACGGCGCCCTATTGTTCCCCCACGTTGATCGACAGCTAGCGCACATCCGCGCTCTGGATCCACGGTCTATTGAACCCCGCCCTCAGAGAGTAGCTCTGCCGCACGAAACTGAGTTTCGAAGTGTAGTTTTTCCCCTTTTTTCCATGAATTTAGAAGGTACGATCGGGTAAAACTCATTATGTATATTATGCCACGTTGTGTTAGAACAGAATTCTAAAACCGTCTGTGTAAATAGTGCGCTAGAAAGTGCAAAAGGATCCTATTTCGTACGAGCACCTGTGTTTTTTCATGACAAATTCGGTAAAAACTTATCTTTCGTGCGTGAAATTCCTGGATTTCTCTGGTTCTCGTGCTCGACATAAAGTTGTACCGACAATCTGAATATATATTTCCTAAATCCGAATGTATTTTCCCCCTTAAAAACGCTAAAATATGGTCTCCAAGAAACACAGATATGGTACGTGCCACAGCGCTTTTTTTTTGGCGCGCATCTTAGGCCCAAAATCACCCCTGTTGATTGACAGGCAGCGCTCATCTTGGACTCTATGGTGCCCTATTGCGCACTCATCGTTTGATGATAGACAGTACTCATCGTTAGCGCTCGGGATTCGCAGGTATGGTTATTGTCCCCCGCTCTCAACGAGAAATTACTTAGCCACACTAATGGGCCCACGGTGCCCTGTTGTTCACACCTCATTCAATAACAGACAGTACACATCCTGACCCCCGATGTCCTATTGTGTACCCTTCATTCCAGGATAGACAGCCCTCATCTTGGACCCACAATGTCCTACTGTGCACCCTTCATTCGATGATAGACAGCAATCAACGCTCGTGATATGGTATGGCTATTGTCCACCACTCTCAGCGAGAAATTATCTAACCACACCAATAGGCCCACGGCGCCCTGTTCACCCCCTCATTCAATAACAGACAGTGCGCATCTTGCCCCCGGTGCCCTATTGTCCACCCTTCATTCATTGGAGACAACGCGCATCTTGACCCATGATACCCTAATGTTCACCCTTCCTGGAAGGCACGGTCATCGCGCATTCAAGTTTCTCATGTGTATTATTCAACGACCCACATGAAAAACTATAGAGTTTTGTCACCCAACTATTAAATTTGGATGGATATCCGAGCCACTTTACAAAATATTACTTTTGACCATTTCTTTTTTGTTCTTTGTCGATTTACTTTTTCCACTTTGTACGTATCATCATCATCATCTTTGATCACTTTTTTGCATTTCTTCCTCGTAGAACGTTCCCTTTATCGCTTCACCCCCACCCCCCGTAATCTTTCAGTGCGTACAGCGGTCGTATATTTCTTATACGTTTCCCGACGATAAATATTTCCTCCGACCATTTAGGTAAATATCCTTTTCGAAATAATATTGCCGCGATACCGATCCTTACTTTATCTACCACTTTAAATTTAAACTTTGGTTCACACGCACCTCTGACGTCGGCATATAGCGTTTTTCCACACCTGCTCGTCATTCTCCGTCACTTCGCTGGGTTTCATTGACCGTTGTGTGGAATTGTTATACGAGATCATTAACTTTTGCAACACGTCCATACTTAAAGGTATTGTGGTACGAAAAATATTTACACATTTTAGTTTTAAGCGTTCTATTAAATCTTTCTATCACGCTCGCCTTTGTTTCGTTATTCGAGGTGAAAAATTCAATTTGATTTTCTTTTAGGAAACGTTGGAAATCTCGATTCAAAAATTCCGTGCCCTTGTCTGAGTCAACTCTTCAAGGGCGCCCTCTGTTTGCCACTAATTAATACAGATCGAAATGCGTCGAGTATAGTTTTGCCTTTTCTATTTTTCAAAGGTCTCGCCCACGCAAACTTTGAAAATACATCGATACAGGTCAATAAAACTTATATCCCCTATTATAACGCGAAAGTATTTGGACGTCGCATAAATGAATCTGCCAAATTTCGTCAATAGCTATGGCAAGAACGCGATTCCTCGGAAAAGTCAGTTTGATTTGTTTATGTAAAGTGTAAGTATCTTAGGTTTGTAAAAACTCTTTTATTTGTTTACGAGACAACTTGTACACTTCCCTCGGCTTTTACTCTTCGATAAAGTTTTTCAACACTACCCAACCCCGTTTCATTTTCAATGTCATAATATAAAGTTTTTAAATAGTAAAGTCCCCCGTTGCGTTCCCCCCATGGTGTTGTTCATTCGATGAGTTATTAATCAAGCATGAGCCTAACTGATTTACCCACAAGCATTATATAGTTTTAATGAATAAATCAATATTACAACCTAAAGTATGATACTTAACGCAAGTATTTCCTTTTATTCCATTTTACATTTCTTTATTTTCGAAGTAAAATTTACATGTGTTTTCTTCAATTTAAGTGTAAGAAAATAATAGTTTAAATTTCTACAGTTGCAAAAAAAACACTAACTTTTTTTTCTCTCTCTTTTAAACTAAATTTTAGTGTGTTTGTTATTTAAGTTTACAAAAACAAATTATCTAAAAGTTTGTAGAACCAAAATGAAAAAGCAAATTAAGAAAAAAGAATGAAAAGAAATACAATAAAAAAATACAATTGTTTAAAAAAAATCAAAAAAGAAATCGCATATTTACAAACAAACAAAACCACAAATTTAGAAAAACAAATTAAGAAAACACATTATATTTTCTATTTTTATAGTTACCACAACAAAAAATAACTCAAGAAAACAAAATTTAGAAAACAATTTGTTCACTGTTACCTAAAAAATAACTCAAGAAAACATTTTGTTCATTAACAAAAGAACCAAATTATGAAGAAAACAAAGATATGGGGAAAAAAATTGAATGGAGGGACAAAAATAAAATATAGGTGAGCTCAAACAACATAGTGCTTGAGCTCATGAATGTTTTCGTCTTGCATCAATTCAACAAATAGAAATTCAGTAAAAATCAGCCACGGCTAGATCTCCGTAACAATAGTGGGATCTTAAAAAACCACGGGCACTCACTCTTTCGAGCCAGTGGTGTAAGCAGACCTCGCTACTGCTACGGAGATCGTCCAACATTTCTTCTATGTACATATAAAAAAGGGTTTCTTTTTCCTCCATAATGCATGAGTGTTGTGTCTGCGACGGATGGTCTATGGCACACCCTTGACAATTTGTGTGCACATATAAATGGAAAACAATACGTAAAAACAGTCCAACGTGAGCGAAGAGATTTCCCCGGGCTTCTCCTTCCGGGTCGAGGGGGATGTAGCCATCATCTTCTAAAGGTGAGAAGGGTTCAGGCAAAGGCGGGACATCGTCGAACGCCACGCTTGGACATATGGGGTCAGAGGCGTCATTAGCCACATCGTCTAACACTGACTCTGAGAACGAAATCTCAGATCCTACGGAAACAAAACACAAACATTCTTTTGAGTATTTTTTTTAGATAAACGTATTTAAATTCAACTTATATTTTCATTACGAAAAGAAAAGAAATAATTCCAACGTATAACGAAAAGGAACTTACCAAATTCTGACCCATCCAAGTCGATGACGATTTCGTCGCTTGTTGGAGACGGGTCATCGTTGAATTCCGGGAGAGGGAGGTGGGGGACAAATACATCATCGTCTAATTCAGATCCTGCAGAATAAAAAATAGTCTTTCTTGAGTATCGTTGAATGTTTTGAGTCGTGTGAATCCAATATATTCACTATGAATAAATTTGTTCAACACAAAACTAAATAAAAGCTTACGTATTCAGACCCCGTCAAGTCGATGATTTCGTCATATTTCTTCTCCCCCTCCTTCTCCTTCACCTGCTCTTGGCGGAGATTTTTGTTAATACCTACAGATTAAAAAGAATATTTTGTATACATAAATATTCAAGAAAAACGAACAAAGTTGCAATGACAAATTTTACGATAAAGTTTTACACAGCACCACAGCACCACGCAAAATCGATACGAAATATACGGAAACTGACTTACCGACTTCCCATTCCGGCATCATGATTGCCTCTTGTAGGTTCACTACAGGTGGGGGAGAAATGGGCAAAGGTGGCGGGCACCACATCACGTCGTTGGCCGCTGCTTCTAACTTGTTCCATTCCTCCTCCGCGTCGAAATGTTCATTGAAAAGAAACTGATGGGCCATATGACAGGGGTGATGGTGATGACTACGATGATGATGATAACTGATCGATAGTTGTGGTGAGATCTTCGGGGAGGTGAAGTGATAGTCTTGATGACCGACCCCTGCACTTATTATCCAGTTTTCCAGTCACTTTTTCCCATACTTTTTTTTGGCGCCTAATTGCCTTTTTGTAGCCAATGCAAGCGTCGGAAACGTCCCCGATCGCTTCATCGATGGCTGGTATCATTGTCTTAAGATACTTCTACTCTGGCACGGTGAGGTTAATCCCTAGGCCAGGAACCAATGGAAAACCCCTCTTTTTGATTTGCATGTAGTCTAATATTTTTACGTAGGGTATATCCCTATACTTCTCGACAAACAAGTGACGGGTGTCTGTCAGTTTTAATCTCCTATGAAACGTTAAGTCGTAAATTGGTTTCTGTCGGTAATTTTAATGGTGCGGTCATTCTTTTTTCTAACAATGCTTGTTTTCTAGAGTCGGCGGCTGTTTTCATGAACCTTTTTTCATCCATAGGTTTAGGAGCCATGGGTACTTGGGCCACGAGACGATCTTCTTTATCCATTTTGTAGCGTAATTCACGGACTTCATTCAGGCCTCCCGCTGAATCCCAACTGTAATCCGGTTTATGAATATGAGGCAAGGCACCAATGTTGGGCGACCACACCGCTCGCGTCTCCTCCTGATTAGCCATTTCTGAAAATACTCGTAGGCGGGGTTTAATATTTTTCCCAAGAAACACGCTCTTTTATCCATTTTTCGGATGAGATATTGCACGTGAGATCTAAACAGTTATTATTGTCTTTATTGCACAATATCGTGTTTGTCATTTAGGTACGATGCTCACGTGCAATATCTCATCCGAAAAATGTTCTTAATTTTGTTTTCTTTAGTTATTTTTTGCTGTGGTAACTATAAAAATAAAAAATATAATGTGTTTTCTTAGTTTGTTTTTCTAAATTTGTGGGTTGTTTTTTTGGTAAATAAGCGATTTTGTTTAGATTTTTGTTTAATAATTATGTTTTTTTGTTTTTTTTTGCTAATTGGTTTTTCCATATTTGCTTTTTCATTTTGGTTCTACAATCTTTCAGATAATTTGTTTTCGTAATTTGTTTAAAAGACAGAGAAAAAAGTTTGTTTTTTTGCAATTGTAGAAATTGAAACTATTATTTTCTTACACTTAAATTAACGAAAACACATGTAAATTTTACTTCGAAAATAAAGAAATGTAAAAATGGAATGAAAGGAAATACTTGCGTTAAGTATCATACTTTAGGTTGTAATATATATTTATTCATTATAATTATATAATGCTTGTGGGTAAATCAGTTAGGCTCATGCTTCAATAATAACTCATCGAATGAACAACACCATGGGGGGGAATGAGGGGGGTGAACAGGGCGCCATGGGCCTATTAGTGTGGTTAGATAATTTCTCGCTGAGAGTGGTGGACAATAGCCACACCATATCCCGAGCGTTGATTGCTGTCTATCATCGAATGAAGTGTGCACAGTAGGACATTGTGGGCGTATTCGAAACCCCGTTCGCGTGTTGAAGAGATTTTAGACTTGAAATCAAGTCGGTAATTGGACGGTTTTATTATATTCGTCTGGGGTATAGCGCATACCTCTCTATTAGTTGCCAACATGCGTGTGCTTCACTGGCATAATAACATAATATGCCACGCTGTACGACGGACAAAACAGGGCTGTCTAACGACTTGTCCAAGTCTAAAGAGAGTTTCCAAAACGCAAACCGTGTTCACGAACAGGATTTTCACTCCCCACTTACTGGGGAGTAGATGAAGAACGTCAAGAACAAAGATGGCGGACTAAGGCCCTTCCGGAACTTGCGTTAATTTTTGTGAAATTCGGGAAGCTCTCATGCAATCCAGGGACAGTATAAAATAATTATTAAAAAATTGGATCAATGGAGTGGGATTGTCTTCGCCAATTATTATTGCTGTTGCACGATTTCAATTATTTTCGTAAGCTCGTAAATGTTCCTTTCTTTTCATTCGTAGTATTAATATTTGCATAAGTAATGAGGATCCTTGACAACATAAACAATACGATGTAAATAATATATTATAAGTTTGAAAAATATGTCATTTTGAATTCATGGGTCCATGATATTATGCTGACTAAATACAAATAATATCTTTAAAAACCAAAGAATGTCATTTGGAAAGAACTCACAGTATGTGTCAAATTACACTGGGAACATGTTGCCAGTGAGCATAAAATTAAGAATTTCATGGGATGAGAATATGTTCCTTTTGGAATTAAAATTTCTCAGCTCCCAGAGTTTTAACAACCTGAAGAAATACCGTAAACAACAGACGAAAACCTAAACTATTATACTTATTCAGTGGTTGTGTTTTACTCGATTTTTCTTTCTTTTCTTTAGTATGAATATATACTTCATTATTTGGCTCCGCACATGATGACTCAGCACCAGGGCTAATCTGCAAGGGCACGCCGTGAAAATGACCATGTTATGTAACAGCACACCCTGCTTGCAAGCGCTGCTGTAGCTAATTAGTATGGAAATTTATTTTAATTTAGTAGCCCATTGGAACGTATAGGGTGCACACGCTCTTTTGATGCTCCTTATTTGGCAACCAGCCTGAGAGAATACGGGTTACCCGAGAACGGGGTTTCGAATACGCCCAAGTGGGTCCAAAATGAGTGCTGTCTATCCTGGAATGAAGGGTACACAATAGGACATCGGGGTCAGGATGTGTACTGTCTGTTATTGAATGAGGTGTGAACAACATGGCACCGTGGGCCCATTAGTGTGGCTAAGTAATTTCTCGTTGAGAGCGGGGGACAATAACCATACCTGCGAATCCCTAACGATGAGTACTGTCTATCATCAAATGATGAGTGCGCAATAGGGCATCATAGAGTCCAAGATGAGCGCTGCCTGTCAATCAACAGGGGTGATTTGGGGCCTAAGATGCGCGCCAAAAAAAGAAGGCGCTCTTGCACGTACCATATCTGTGTTTCTTGGAGACCATATTTTAGCGTATTTAAGGGGGAAAATAAATTCGGATTTAGGAAATATATATTCAGATTGTCGGTACAACTTTATGTCGAACACGAGAACCAGAGAAATCCTGGAATTTCACGCACGAAAGATGAGTTTTTATCGAATTTGTCATGAAAATACACAGGTGCCCGTACGAAATATGACCCTTCTGCACTTTCTAGCGCACTATTTACACAGACGGTTTTAGAATTCTGTTCTAACACAACGTGGCATAATATACATAATGAGTTTTACCCGATCGTACCTTCTAAATTCATGGAAAAAGGGGAAAAACTACACTTCGAAACTCAGTTTCGTGCGGCAGAGCTACCCTCTGAGGGCGGGGTTCAATAGACCGTTGATCCAGAGCGCTGATGCGCGCTAGCTGTCAATCAACGTGGGGGAACAATAGGGCGCCGTGGGTCTAGAATCCTCCGTTTCTCCATAAAGCCCCTCATCCGCGGCACTGTGGCCACTCCTGGGGATTTTGGTGAAAACAAAATGGATTACACATGCGCAAAGTGCTTCTTCCGGAGCTCCTCTCTGTGAAATGCATAGAGTGTTTTCCATTGCCTTGGGAATTCTTGGGAATTTTACTGGCTGAATCTTGGGAATTTCAAATTTCAAGAGTGGCCACACTGATCCGGGGTGGCGGCATGGAGGTATCATTCACAATGGAGTTCTACACACTTACATCGAAGTTAGAGTACCTGGTTGACCAGAACAAAATGTTTGATACACGGAGTGTATTAGACGATCTAATATGGATGTTCGATGACCTCCAGAAATACGGATATCCCATTCAGTATCTCGAGTCCTGTGCGCTGATCTTCAAAAGGATAATCAGGAAGATGTTGAAGCGGGGAATGCTCTACGGATACGGAGACATCTCAATCACAAGGGCGTCTATCTACGAGAAGAGCAAGCTGTACAGTAACCCCCTTCATCTCTCTGGATGTTTGGCTGCTCAAGAAACGGGTAGAGGAGCAGAGCACCATGCGGCGCTTCTGGCAGGTGTGAACCATCAAACCAAACGGTCCTTTTCAGGGCCCCCACATATTTGAAAAAGAGATAGATTTCTATTCTGTTGTGTTCATCTTATTTTCTTTTGACAGCGTCCAGAGATCGACATCCTCAAGTCTTACGTAAGTACAACAAACCAGTCCTTTTCGGGACTATAGTAATTTTACCCACGCTTCGTCTAATCATTGCTCTATAGTCCAGTACCTGTATTTTTACGCGCTCGTTAACAAAAATTCATAGGCGCTATGAGTAATATTACAATGCTGGCAATCGATAATAATCCTATCTATGGTTGCATCTCGGTACATGCGTTGTTTCCACTGAATGAGCGCGCTAAAACATTGCGCCCATTCGTTATATCTGTTTTCTTCTCTGAAAAGGAGCGAATGGAATGTGAGCGGGTGGAGACACAGGTCTTGGGTTGGTGTCATCTGAACCTGATAGGTCAGGCTACTTTATTTCCATGCAGGTCAAAATGGTTGAAAGGTATATAAGTGGAAAGGTATGGTGGGCTGGTGGAGATACGGATCACAACCGTTCTGGAAAATACAAGGAATGGATAATCATAAGGATCAGGAGACATCGTGAATATTCAATCTGTATCTAGAATTAATCATCAATAAAGTTCACTTGGGTTCACAATGTGCATTAATATCATATGTGCGCAATGGACCTTTCATGTAAACACGTTGCGATGCAGTGTACAAACACATCGTAAGTCCCCTATTTCCGACACCTCGGGCAGTACGACCCATTTTTGGTTTGGTCTAAACACTTTCAATAACAACGAAGATTGATTCAAAATGGGGTGATTTATAAGGGGAAACATCTAATTACAATAATCATGGGGCTGAAAGTTAGGTGTAAGTAGCTAAACAGTGAGAAAATAATGACAACTTTAGCTCACCATCCGCAGCCAGCCCTTCGCTTTTCGACCTTGTGTATGCAGCACGCGAACGCGCGGTGGCGCCCTTGCATACCGGCAATTTCGCAACACAGCCGCCCCTAAACTGTGAGAAACAGTTTACATACCATGACATAGGAAGGGGATGATAATTTTTAAAGGTTAACAGGAAAAGTTAAGATACAGGAACAGGAACAGCTTTTTAACAAAATGGCCGCCCCATAAAAAACCATGGGGTAGCTGGGGGAACAGCAAACGGTTGGCTACTAGGTCTGGCCAGTCCCAGGCACAATGGTGGCATCAGGATTACCATCGGTGTCTGATTCAGAAGGTAGTCGGATCAGACGCGCCACTGGCCGGGTGAAGACACGGCTCTCAACCTGCACCTTGACAGCACGAACCCGCTCATCCACGCCAGGCAGTACTTCGATGACCTTAGCCAAAGGCCAGGAGGCACGCAGTTGTTGAGGATCTATCATCAACACAACATCACCAACAGATAGATTCTCGGTCTCAGTGCGCCACTTTTGACGGGCCTGCATGGCTGACAGGTAGGACTGGACAAACTCCTTCCAAAATCTCTGCATCAAGGCTTGGCAGTGGCGCCAGCGACGGCGGCTGAGTACATCCTGATCTGGATAGACCACCATTGGTGGGGAATGGTCTGGCCGCCCCATCAGAAGCATAAAGGGCGTGATGGGGTCAGGATCAGCTATGTCCAAAGACACATAACTCAGGGGCTTGGAGTTCATCAAGGCTTCCACCTCTACCAGGCAGGTATAGAGGACAGAGGCAGAGACTGATCGATTGCCAAGTATGGCATACAAGGCAGTTTTCACAGAACGGATTTCCCTCTCCCATGTCCCGCCAAAGTGTGGCGCAGAGGGTGGATTAAACCTGAAGTAGACCTTGCGCTTTGCGAGCCTCTCCTGAAGGTCCGGAGTCATTTCGTTGAATGCTCTCGTCAGCTCGGTAAGACCTCCCCTAAAGTTGGTCCCGTTGTCACACAGAATCTCATGAGGAGTACCACGTCGAGAGCGGAAGCGGCTGAACGACAAAAGGAAGGCATCTGCATCAAGAGAGTCAAGCAAGTCTAGATAGACTGCCCAGGTCGTCATGCACTTCCAGATAATCCCCCATCTCTTCTCAGTTCGTCTTCCAATGGTGACCGTGAAGGGCCCAAAGCAGTCCACCCCGGTGGAGTAGAATGGAGGCTTGCCAATGCGCAGACGCGCAGGAGGCAGATCAGCCATCCTTGGCACTGAAGGTTGGCCACGCCGTTTTAGGCAGCCTGTGCATCTGCTTTGGAGACTTCGGATGGACTGGCGTCCTCGCAACAACCAGAAGCGTCGATGCATGTCAGCGAGCACTGTCCCTGTACCACTATGTCCCAAACGCTGGTCGACTTCCTGTATGAGGAGTTGGGTAATCGGATGTTTTGAGTCGAGAAAGATTGGATGTTTTGCATCTGCATCGAAATCGGCTCTCCGGAGTCTTCCTCCCACACGGATCAGTGGGGATTCCGCATCTAGCTCTGGGGCAAGTTTTGCAAGACGACTATTTCGGGGTACAGGTTTGCTGGCCGAGAGAGCCGCAAGGTCGTCAGGGAAGCTGTCAGCTTGTGCCTTTCGGTAGAGGGCCTGCTCAACCTCCATCCGTTGGTTGGCACTCAGGAACTTCGGTTCGGGTTCATCCTTGGATTTGCAGAGAATGCTGCTATACGCCTCGACCAAGTCATCACAGGAGCCATACTGAGTCGCGTCAATCTTTGGACCGATGTCCTGTTCACCGACAGTTAGGGCAGTGAAGCCATTACCCTTCAGCTCAACTTCGGCGTCACCCTGCTGCATGGCCACCTCGGCCATGCCTCTTCAGGGCCCGAGAGAAAGGGTGGAGCATACCAACGACTCTCCGGACTCAATTCGATGAGCTTCAAGCCACGGGTAAGGTCATCAGCTGGGTTGTTCCCTGTGTCCACATACCGCCAGACAGTATGGTCTGTGAGCCTCTGAATCTCGGCAATGCGAGCGCCAACAAACCGGTTGTAGCGGCATGACTCAGACTTGATCCAGTTCAAGACTGTCGTGCTGTCACTCCAGCAGGTGATGGGAACTGTCATCGTCATCTCGGTTTCGAGGAGCTCGACTAACTCAGCACCGCCGAGAGCAGCCATGAGTTCCAGTCGTGGAATGGTCTGCAAACGCTTTGGGGCTAAGCGTGAGCGTGCCATCACAAACCGGACACAAACCTCTCCAGACTGGGAAAGGGTACGGAGATAGGCTACAGCACCATAGGCCTTCTCGGAGGCGTCAGTGAACACATGCAGCTGATAGGTCACCCAGGCTGGATCAAAATGTGGTGGGAGGTAGCATCTAGGGAGGCATACTTGGGAGAGATCTGTGATTTCTTCACGCCACCTAAAGTGTTGGGCATGTAAACCATCTTCACCCTCCTTTGGGATTTCGTCATCCCAGCCCCACGGTCGCTTCCAAAGCTCCTTGACAAGCATCTTCCCCCTCACCATGTAGGGCATGAAGTATCCAAGTGGGTCTTTACCAGCACATCGCATCACATCGCTCAGGACAGCTCTTCGTGTGAGGATAGGCCACTCACGGAGTTCAAGCTGGTAGCTAAGAATGTCACGTTTGAAATTCCAACGTGGTCCCAAGGCTGCCTCTTCCAGGGAGTCACCGTTCAAACTGAGCCATCTCTCGGTGCTACAAGAGCGAGCTTCTGGTGGAAGGTCGGAAACCACAGCAGGGATGTTGCTAGCCCATTTCACAATTGGGAATCCACCTGCGCGTAGTGCTCGGCACAGCTTCTGGACTAGCTCTTTCGCTTCAGGGACTGTAGACTTGCCATCGAGGCAGTTGTCGACGTAGAACGAAGTCATCACACTTCTGACTACATCCGGATCTGGAAAGTTTTCCTCGACATGTTTCTGGAGAGCAAATGAAGCACAGCAGGGGCTGCAGGTGGTGCCAGAAGGAAGGACATTCCATTCCAATTCTTCAAGCTCTGCATCTGGTTCTAACTCCCTCCATAGGAATCGAAGCATACAGCGGTCGCTCTCCAATGTGTGTACACAGTGAAACATAGCTTTTATGTCGCCAGAAACCACCACTTGGTGTTGTCGGAATCGCACTAGCACTCCAATCAATGACGAACCCAGGGTTGGCCCAGGAAGTAGGTGTTCGTTGAGGGATTCTCCACGGTACTGGAATGCACAGTTGAATACCAGTCGTGATTTTCCACTACTTTGAACGACATGATGAGGAATGTACCAGCTGCGCCCGGAATCATTCTCTTTTTCCTCAACTGTGAGCATACGAACGAGCCCAGCATCCTTCAACTCCTGAATCTTCTTACAATGAACTGCAGCGAGCTCTGGATTTCTCCGAAGGCGATGTTCATTCCGTTTGAGCGGGGGTATGGCTGAACTTGCTGGACAGGAGAACTCCTCATCATCACGTCTCCACAGGAGAGGTGTAGCGACCCTATCAATGCCATCTACCTTCACGTAGGTGGACTTGGACTCCAGTAGATCAACTGCTCGTTGGTCTTGCTTGGACCTGGTGGTATGTTTTCGGTCCAGGTACATCTGAGCATCATTTTGCCACAGCCTACAAACATTCTCGTGAAGGACTGCATCGTCTTCGGTCTTCAGTGGCACGGACATGTAGTTAACTTCGCTACGATGCCGGTACTTCATAGTAGGGCCCTGTACTGCCCACCCTAGTTTGGTCCGCACAGCAACTGGAGCACCTTCTGGACCAAAGTGGCTCTCTATTGGCACGATGAGGTCAGGCCGATCACTGCCAATCAGTAACAATGGCCAGTAGCCTCAGTGTGATAACTAGCCACACCTCTTCTCCGACGGTCTTTGCTTGCAGAGGGCAAATCTGCCTGGAAACTCTCCCCGAGTTGGATTTTCTTTCTGGCAATGGCAGCAGTGTTCTGTAACCAAGTGTTGAGATCAATCAGGGAAAATACGTTGTTGGTTTTCACGGTCCTTAGAAATGCGGTTTGGTGGGTATGTGACAACCTGCTATATAGGATGCACGCCGTCGAGTTTGCCTTTAACTCTGCATCACCCTCTGGGGAGCTCCTGAGTTGAGTGACCAAGGCAGACACCGCTGATGCAAACTCAACTAGCCCCTTAGAATCACTGGCAGTCAGCCTCGGCCATGAAGTGATCTGATCGATCTTGGCACGTATCAGAACACCAACATCTCCATAGAGCTGCTTGAGGGTCGACATAGCCTTAGTGAAAGGACTGACGTCATGTTCAAGACCCAAGATGTCTTTCTTTGGTTGGCCCTTAAGCTTGGATCGAATAATGAAGTACTTTTGAACCTCGGTAAGATGTACTAAGGGCTGGATGCAGCCATCGACCACGGCTTCGAAGCATCGGAAATCCGATGGGTCGCCTCCACCAAAAAAGGGGACCTCCATATTTATCCCCCCCGCCGACGCTGCCAACATCGAGCTCAGCATCATCTGGTTCGAGGTTGCTGGAGAGACCATGGGTTGACCTGTTGGGTGTCCGGATGCTGCAGGTGTGCATGGCAAGGACGAGGTCAGAGGCATCTGTGGAGCAGACCTGTTACCAGAAGGATCGGAAACTGAGAGTTCGGGAAAATCAGAGGTGGAAATAGGAGGTGGTGTGAGGTTCGGTACAGGGGCAATAGGAAAAACACTATAGCAAGGTTTCAGCATGTTATCTGGTGAAAATGCAAAACCTTGTGCATGGTTTATGGCTGACGGCGCATTGCTCACAGCGGACTGCACCGGCTGCGCATGGCTTGTAGCGGGCTGCGCAGGGTTTACAGCGAATTGCACCGGGTTCGGCACGGATTGCGCATGGCATGCAGCTGGCTGTATAATGCTTGCAGCAGCAGGTGCATAGTTTGCAACACTGGTGAAGGATGGTACAGCAATAGGATGGGTTGTTATATTTGTATAACTTGGTACCACATGTGAATGCAAAGGGGTGTCATTACTGGTCTGAATGAGTTCAGATTCAATTCTGGCTTGAGTCAAATTAAGTTCAGCATTCTGTAATTGCCGCTCAAGTTCAAGCTGTCTGGAAAGTTGCTCCTTCTTCTTCAGGATGCGCTGCTCTTCATGCTCAGCAGACAGACGTGCCCTGGCCAGCTCCAGTTCGAGCTCTTTCTCTCTCAAGGATAACTCCTCCCTTACTTGTTGGGCTGCGAGCAGTTGTTCATCCAGCTCTCTAGCTTGAGTTATGGCGTTTCTCTCCATCTCCAGACGCTGCTTGGCTGCAACAAACTCTTTCTCCTTTGCCACGACATGTAACTTGGAGTGAGTGGAACAATGGCTGCTGCTATGACTACGCTGCGAGCTGCAACAGCTGGAGTGCTTGGTAGGGGCAATGCTCGGCTCGGTCTCTGGTGGGTTCGCTGCCAATTGTTCCTCCATCTGGGTGGATGGTTTTGGTTCCGTTCCTCTTGGTCTCAAAACTCGCTTTTCAGTGTTGCCTTCCATGCTTTACGGAAATCATAAACTCCAGTGCTCACACTCGACTCTTAGGCTTCTTGATATCACGTCAGGGTCAACATGAAAAGGAGAGAATGGAATGTGAGCGGGTGGAGACACAGGTCTTGGGTTGGTGTCATCTGAACCTGATAGGTCAGGCTACTTTATTTCCATGCAGGTCAAAATGGTTGAAAGGTATATAAGTGGAAAGGTATGGTGGGCTGATGGAGATACGGATCACAACCGTTCTGGAAAATACAAGGAATGGATAATCATAAGGATCAGGAGACATCGTGAATATTCAATCTGTATCTAGAATTAGTCATCAATAAAGTTCACTTGGGTTCACAATGTGCATTAATATCATGTGCGCAATGGACCTTTTATGTAAACACCTTGCGATGCAGTGTAAAAACACATCGTAAGTCCCCTATTTCCGACACCTCGGGCAGTATGACCCATTTTTGGTTTGGTCCAAACACTTTCAATAACAACGAAGATTGATTCAAAATGGGGTGATTTATAAGGGGAAACATCTAATTACAATAATCATGGGGCTGAAAGTTAGGTGTAAGTAGCTAAACAGTGAGAAAATAATGAAAACGTTTGCTCACCATCCGCAGCCAGCCTCTCGCTTTTCGACCTTGTGTATGCAGCACGCGAACGCGCGGTGGCGCCCTTGCATACCGGCAATTTCGCAACATTCTCTATGTCTAAAAATGTCCGCTTTTGAAGATCCTAGAGCAAACATGACCATCTCCCATGGCTGTTGACATCCCAAAGCTACGTAATCGGTTTCTTTCAAGAGATTATGCGCGAGTAGACTCAACTGAAGCTCGGATGGTAATTGACTTAGTCGATGTAAAGGTCCCATGCCGATTCCACAGTTTTCCATGATGCTTTCAGGACGATAAATTGTTAAATGATGTAGTCGGTTCAGAACCTAAACTGAAATGTGCGCTGCAAATTTCAAACCTTTGTTATTTTGTTCCCTTAATTTTGTTTTCTATTTTGTTACGTTTACCATTTTAATTAAATTATAGGTCTATACTCCTTTTTTCGGATTTTTTTTCTCGGAAATGTTCGGCAATGTTCGGCAATGTTCGAAAACATTCGCAATTTTGTTTCGGAAATGTTCGGGAAAGTTCGAAAACATTGGGATTTGTTTTATTATTATATTTTTTTGTTTGTTTTTGTTTTTCGGAAATGTGTGTTTAGTTTGGGTTTTTTTTCTTCCTTTTTTGTATTTTAAAAATTTAATTAATGTTTTGTTTTTTACGGTCGCCATTTTTAGTATTTTTAAGGTCTATACTCCTTTTTTTATATTTTGTTCGTTTGAATCTTATTGGTCATTTTTAAATGATGCGATGCACTCGTATTGGTTGAATTCAAATGCCGAGCACACTGTGGTGGGTGTGGTCAGGAGGGCCATGACAAAGGGCCCCCAAAATTGGGCTAGCCTAGCTGGTGAGTTAACCCTATGAAACCTACTGGAAAATGTTCGGCATAGTTCCAGGTATTATGAATAACCACTGCCAGACATTTTCAGTGGTGGAGTGTGCCCGCCAGACGAAAAAAAACCTGTACAGGAGGAGGCGTGGCTGTAATGTTCGGGAAATGTTCGGGAAAGTTGGAAAACATATTGATTTTTTTGTTTTTGGGGTTTTGTTTTTCGGAAATGTGTGTTTTTGTTTTGTTTTCTTTTTTTTCTTTTTAAAATTTAATTAATGGTTTTTTTTTTACGGTCGCCATTTTTAGTATTTTTAAGGTCTATACTCCTTTTTTTTTATTTTGTTCGTTTGAATCTCATTGGTCAATTTTAAATGATGCGCTGCACTCTGATAGGTCGAATTCAAATACGTTCCTCAAATCTCATTGGTCCATTTCAAATACATTCCTTGATTCTGATTGGTCAATTTTAAATAATGCGTTGCACTCTGATTGGTAGATGGTCCTCCATTATGTTTCCACTCATGCATATTCACCCCTTGTTCTGTCTAATCAAGCTATAAGGTTTCTCATTGTTATGCTATTGAGTCTATTGTTATGCTAATGAGTCTATTATATTTTTGCATTATGCATACAATCCCATTGTTTTGTCGGTCAAGACTACACTTACTACTATCCTCCCCACTCGCCGAATTTATACACTTCGTACGTATTTTAAAGTTAAACAAATCCATGAATAAATGTATTTAATGAAGTAAATTTCGAAATTATGAGCTGTCTTAGTGGAAATAATGGTTGATAGGGTTGGGGGTGTCTTGTGCAGATTTTGTGGACCAAATTGTAAAATTTGCTTTGAAAAGTGATCCCGATTCTTTTGCCTCTGCAAACTATAATATTATTTGGGGGGGGGGGGGGGGGGGGGGGGTTGTAAGGGGTATTTACCCCCCCCCCCCCCCAATATTTTTAGAGTGCCCGGCCTTTTTTGAAGCCCGAAATTTTCCACAAAAAATCAAAACCCTGCCCTCTATCTACCACATACCTGTTGGTTTTTGATGTCGCAAGCTAGTTTGGTATGTCCAATAACTTCAAAGTGGATTTTGTTCTCTTATAGGAACGGGGTCCGTAAGTACACAATCGACGCAAAATTAAAATAATTTCCTTCATGCTGCTGGCCCTAGTGTGCCCTCACTGGAAATTATATTTCCCCCGGTGCCCCCACTAAAAATGTTAGTGCCAGCTGTGCCCCCACTGAAAAATGTTAGTGCCCCTGTGTCCTAAAAATATTAGTGCCCTCTGTGCCCTAAAAATGTTAGTGCCCCCTGTGCCCCCGATATATTGAGTGCCCTTTTTCACGTCAACCCCCCCCCCCCCCCCCCCCCCCCAATAAAAATGACCTTGCTACGCCTATGAGTTGACTCCCAAAATGAAATATGGGAGAATAGTTTCAAGGACAATCATTTTTCGTAACTATTAAGAAGTCGCGCGCTGGCTATCGTTTTTGTATAGTAGCCTGCCAGAAGTGTAACAGTTACGTCAAGTTTTGTGAGTGATGTTACATGGAGAAAATGTGCTCAATGGCGTACAAAAGTAAAGAGAAATGAGGCAAAGCCGAGCGGGCAGCATATTCCCCGAGTTTCAGAAGGTGACACAAAAAAAACCACTTTTTACCCTGATATAAAACTAGATATACACTGTTAAAACGCTGTTTAAACGTTTTAAACAACCCGGGTTGTTCATGTGCCCTGCTTAAACAACCGATAAAGTTGTTTAAGCAGGGCACATGAACAACCTGGTTGTTTAACTTGTTTAAACAACTTTGTAAACAGCGTTTTAACAGTATAGGCCTATACACCACCGTCAGTTCCTCAGACGTATCACCAAAATTCAAAACATTGTTTTTCTTCTAGATATTTGGCGACTGCAAATGACCAGCAATCCATATCCCTCCACGATACGACCGCGTTGGTAAGAGCACAATTAGCGGCATGATACAGGACACGACGAATGCAACTTGGAAAACGCTGAAGAGTATATCAATGGAAGTACCATCAATCTCTAGTGAGTAGAGATCAATCAGCAAAGGGTAATTGAGCGGTGGGACTTCCCGAATTGTGTCGAGGCAATAGATGGGAAGCATAATATGCTTCCCATCTATTGCCCCGACACATATTTCATTTCAATTCAATTTAATACAACATCTATTTCCATACTTTCCAGAAGTACATCAAATTAAATAATGTTATTCAAAATAAAGCATGCAATAATAATGATAAAGTGATAACACAAATCTGATATTATAAAGGACTTGAAATAGAAGAGGGTGAAAAGTATGGGGGCTGTTCATATAAGCCGATGCTTGTAGAGAACAGCCTTTACAGATAAATTGTAGTATAAAAGACAAAACAAACAGACAAGGGAAAATAGGACGAACGATAAGGAGTAGACTAGACAATCAAGACAGAGACAAAAGGAATGATGACAATGATACAAAACATATTGAATAGAAGAGATGACGCAAGTAATTGAGAAACGAAGGATGAGTGTTTCTAAGGAGAGAAAGCTATGTTACATATTGTGAGAGGAGCGCTCTTTTATATAAGGACTTGAAACGGCCCACTGGCGGCGTTGTTCGTATTTCGCTACCAATGGTGTTCCACAGACGGGGACCATAGCAACGAAGAGTAGAGCTAGAGTACAGGGTGCAGGTGAATGGGACGTACAGGTTAGTCGGGATCGAGTTGAATAATCATGTGTATCTTGGAATTAAGAGAAGAAAGTTGAGAAACTGCCGGGAAGAAGATTGTGAGTAAATTTGTACAAAAAGATCCCAGTCTGAAATGTATTTAAGTCGTGTATATGAGAGTATGTAGCCTTGCAAAAAAGAGGTGCAGAGTGCTCTCGATGGTGTGAAGAAATGCAGATACGAATAGCTCTTTTTTGAGTAAAGAATGCACCTTGTTATTTGATGTGTGCGACCAGACAATGCTACAATAGTTCAAGTAAGGTAGGATAAGTGAGTTATAGAGTAGGACTAGGCATGCGGGAGTAAGAAAGGGACGAAGTTTATATAGATAGGACACCTGTGTTGCGTGAAACTACATTGATATGCTCGGTCCAAGAGAGTTTTTGGTCGACAAAGACACCTAAGAATTTAGCCGAATCGAGCCTTGTGATAGGAATATCGTTAATTTTGACTGGAGGTAAATCGATATCTTGATGACAAGAGGCTTTGCTAAAGAAAATGAAGTTGGTTTATGTCAGGTTTAGAGAAAGTTTATTGGCTTTAAACCAAGAAGAAACATTGATAAGTTCACAGTTTAGAGTTTCGACTAAGGAAGAGACACTAGGGCTAGAGTAGAAAATTGTAGTATCATCAGCAAAAAGAGTGAAGTTTAGGGTTAGAGAAGAAAAAACAAAGGTAATTTACATAGATTTAGAAAAGAAGAGGACCAAGGATTGACCCTTGGGGACCCCATGCTGGATACTAAGTTGAGGAGATTCAACATTCTTAATAGAAGTATATTGATGTCTATTAGAAAGATAGTCAGAAAACCAAATAAGAGGAACTCCCCTAATACCGCAGTGGTCAAGTTTAGTGAGAAGAATAGAATGATTGATAGTGTCGAAAGCTTTCGAAAGATCAATAAATACAACAATAGCTGAACGCACTGTTGATTCTGTCGACAGGTTGGATGAGAGCCATGTCAGTTGAGTGTTTGGAACGAAAACTGTATTGTTGGTCGAACAGAATCTGAAATTGAGAGATGAATTGAGAAAGACGATTATAGACGAGCCTCTCGAGAATTTTGGAAAAGCAAGGTAAGATAGAAATAGGTCTGTAGTTATTGATACTTTGCTTTTTAATATCACCACTTTTGAAAATAGGGATGATTTTAGCGATCTTGAGCTTTAGGGGGACAGAACCAGTATAGAAAAGAGAGATTAAAGATATAGCTCAGAGGTTCAGCAATAAGTGGAAGTACAGATTTAATAATCCCATCAAATCCACAACTGCTTCCATTTGTATGGTCTTGCCAATCTGGATAATTTCTAGTATGTTGGTCGGTATGAGGAAGAAAGAGGAAGGATTAGGGTTGAGAAGGGTATCAGTAAAGTTGGTGACTGAGGCAGGAATTTTGTTTGCTAGAGAAGAACCAATGTTTGTAAAGAACTTATTGAAGTAATTGGCAATATCAGTGGGATTTGAAAAGATGTTTTGTTCGTCTGTGAAGTCATCTGGCAAAGAAACAACGTTATTCTTACCGAGAATGATATTTATTTGTCGCCAATGTCCTTTAAAGGGGCTGTGTCGTCGCGCCATCTCGCGTTAACGAATCAAATATTGGAGTGCGCCCCCTTGCGCTTCATTTCGGTTATGTGCTATTTTTAACCTCCACCCGTTTGTTATGGCTGTTCTGAGAATTGGCTTTTGGAAACTACACCCCCTGGAACACACACGCATGTCCAGCGTCTGCGTGCACGTATATTTATAAACAAGTAGCACACATCGTGGCACTCAGTTCTCTAAGAGTAAGATTATTAGAAAAAACGTTTAAATTTCATCTTTCTATTTCATACAATTTCATTCACATGTACACAAGTGCCATGGGGTGCTTGTCCATGTAAATGTGCATAGCAAAACTGCAACGTGTCTTGTCGCTGTGGGACAGTTCGCGCTAAATTTTGTACACAAAATCCCACAGGCCGGGTATCCGTAAAAGGGTCTATGTATGTGTACATTCATTTGGATGTATCTTGTTCGTATCTTGCTTGTAAACTTAGGTCGATAAAAAGCTTCAGGCTTATTTTGACCCGTCACTTCAATAACAAAATTATCATGCTACTAAAAGAGGGGTAGTGGCTGCAGACAGTTCTTTAGCAGCGAAAAGAAAATTAAAATCTAGAACTTAGAAGTACATTTGTTTTTTAAACAGTTGATAGATGGAGCTGAAACAACCTCACTTGGTCGCTATTCCAATGGCAATTGTCAACAACTCGCTGTGTGAAACAAACAATATTTCCGCACATCAAGTCTACATGTAATGTATAGTCAACATGTACAGTACATACATTACATGTACAGTACATCCGATCCATGTACTCGGTATGTGAATTGTTCATGTCATAAAAAGTAATAAGCGAATAATTCGTGCAAAACAGGTGAAAACTAGGGTTGTTTGAATATTTGTCGGGGTGTTTATTTCTTTGTTTCTTCGGTAGTCATCTTTATCATAGTGATGTGGGGATCTGTGCGCCAGTGGCGTAAACACGGGGAAGGAGTTCAGGGGCCCGCCGATTTGTATTTCTTTTTTGTTTCGTAAATTTAAAAAGGGGAAATTGTACACAAAGTGATGTTTCAAATTTCAAGCGGTGTTTGGGGCGGGGGTATCCCCCGTTGAGAAAATGTTCAAGATGCAGTACTTCGTTGACAAATTCAATAACCATCCACACTTTTCGACACGGATTTACTCGCCACTGGTGAAATCTCATTTTATTGGCGTATATTATTTATTGGTAATAACTGTTATTATTGTGTTTATTATTTGATAGTGTTGAAATAACTCTTATGATGTAACTTTTCATAAAGTCCTGCCGTCAAATGTAACACAAGGTCGTGGACTCAATATCGCCATCAGTATAGCTGTTTTACTTTGATTTGCTCATCATTTTGCATTGCACGCACAGCCGAATTAATCGAAATTTATTTCGACACATAGGCCTACAGCTTTATTTTTGTATAGGAAGGGGATGGTGCATTATATATTTTACAATTATAAATACAGATTTACTTATTTACTTATTTTCGTTTGGTTCTGTCATGGTACATTTTGGCGTTTGGCGGTGGGGTGTCACAGACTATGTTCGACTGTAGGCCTATCGTATATATTTGGTGGCACAAACA
Source organism: Hippasteria phrygiana (assembly GCA_037893225.1). Lineage (NCBI taxonomy): Eukaryota > Metazoa > Echinodermata > Asteroidea > Valvatida > Goniasteridae > Hippasteria > Hippasteria phrygiana. Next base: position 260,287 of record JAZGUH010000608.1, on the reverse strand, counting down.
CATACAAAATACTTGTACATGCAGTATGTATCATAACTACAGGATCATGCATGCAGCAGTCATTGCAATTGTAATCTGATCTGGCGCGCGTAGCACACAGTAAAACAATACATTTATGGAGGATCACATTTTTCTTCAAAAACACAGTTTTCTTCCATAATTCTTTAGTAGGGGGCACGTGAAAAAAATGATTATTCAGTCTGAGCAAGGACAAAACAGCTGTAGGCCTAAGAGTTTTATTTTACTCTAAAAGTTGTTAGTTTTATTATTTTCACGTGCAGGGCCCTCACTAAGAGCAGTTGTAAATAACTATCGAAGCATATACCCTGTTTAAATCAGACATATAATAATTAGAATAACCCATTCATTATGGGAAAATGAGGCAACATTGTCAAAAACAATTCCGGCACAAAATAATGTTGGGGCCCCGTTATGACAACATTTGCAATCTGCCCCCCCCCCCACCCCCCAACCCTGCCCCCCCCCCCACCCCCCAACCCGGAGAAAAACTTAGATACGCCACTAAACAGAACGAAACACGCGTGTCCCTAATTGACATGGATGTACCGATAGGCTTGTTAATTCATCGTCCATTTTATTCCAGCTTTAAGAAAACACAGAGCACGATTACATTTCAAGCTTGTATGCACATAGCGCGTGATGGGGAAAAATATTGGCGTAAATCACGGGGGGAGGGGTATAATAATATGCCCCCACACACTTTTGACCAGGGGGGATGAGCCATTTGTGTTGTGAGGAAAAAAATGCGAGGTTATCTTGTAACTTTCAAACAGTCAAAAATGTATAAAAAACGGAAAACAAACAGTTGTGTTGTCAGGCATAGGGACATTAGTGTGCATATTTGCATTAAGATGTACGCAGCCTACATGGGTATTGTATTACGAACAGCGACCCCTAGTTTAATATTGTTTCCAGTCCCCCCTCCTACCCCCCCCCCCCCCCCCCCTCCCCCCCCCCCCCCCCCACACACACACACCCGCCATCCCCCATCCCCCTACTCGTCGACAAAGATTTACGCCACTGGGGCAAAAACAGAATGATTAACAATGGTAAGAAATCTAACAAACTTACTGCACATGTATTCGTCGTTTCCCGCCTTACAGTTAAACCGACCATCACACAGAAAATGAGATGATATGCAACCTGATCCTCTCCACGTCTCACATGCGGAATAATCCAGAGGACAGGCATCTACATTCAGGAAAGTGAGGGAAAGTGTGATGTCATCACCACAAAAAAATACTGTTACTCCTGCAGACGTGGTTTGACTGGGGGAGGAGGGGGTGGAACCCATAGATCCCAAAGTAGTTTCTCACCTTTCCCTGAAATTTCACTCAAATGTAAAAGGTCCAAACATTATTGTAACAAAGTGCATTGTCCTCATTAGAGCATAATGGTTTGAAGACCACCCTCTCCCCTACCCCTAAAAAAGAAGAACAAAACAAGAAACCAAATCGAGACAGAACTGCGTTAAGATAAGATCCTCCGGAGAAAAGTAAAGACACCATTTTGATTTAGGAAAGTCGCGTGATTGTTAAAGTGGTGGAACTTTCAAAGTAAAATACTTGGACTTTAATAGCGTAGCCTACACAGACGGATTTCATATTGTGGACTTGAGTTAGCCTTCAATAGGCCTATCATGTGATGGTTTTTAATGTAAAACGCAGGGCTATATGCCAATTAAAACAGTAAATGTCACTGTTCACTGTTCACTGATCCCAAAACCCGCTGGGGTCGTAGGGGCGCTGCATCGACGAACGCTGCACCAGCTGACTCTACCTCTGATGGTCATGGACAATTGCCTGGGTTTGGCAAAGCCTTTCCCGGTCAACTCAACAATGTTATCTGTCCATCTCTTCCTCTATCTGCCCCGTGTCCTCTCGTTACCAACTCAGCTTTCTTTTCTTTACTGTGGTCAGCAGATCTTCGTAGTGACTCGCATGTTGAGTGATGGTTCTGCGGACTTCATCATTTGTGACATGTTCAGTATAGGAGATGTAAAATTCCTGCACTTGGTTGTTATCATAGTCCGTTGTTGGTGCATAGGCCTGTACGATTGTGATGAAGAGTTCTTCTCGAAGACGGATTGAAATAGGCCTGCTGGATAATGGGCTGCAGCCGAGTACTGCTTTTCTGATGTTCTGATTGTGGCAAGGAATACTACGCCATTGGCATGTTTGTCAATACAGTACATGCCCTTCCTTGATTAGATGTTCCCCAAGGTTCTTCCATCTGACTTCACAGAGGCCCACAACGTGCCAAGTATACCTCTCCAGTTCATACGTGAATTTCTCAAGTTTTCCTACTTGGGCAAGTGTTCTCACATTCCACGTGGCTATTGTAATGTAATTGGGTGATTCCGTAAATAAGCGGGCCAGTGGTAAAAATGTACATTCCTATACTTTCTTGGCGGATTTGTCATGCATGGTTAGTTCACATATTCATTTCTGTGTGTTTATTGTGTAACTAACATCAGTGTGCACTAAATAAAACCAACAAATAATGACAATGCATTGTCCTAATTTTGGTTCAAAATATAAAAAAAAAAAAACTTTTAGTCAAAAAGTTGCGACATTGAAACACAAGCATTTAAAAGTGTGATTTTTCCCTTCTATTTAAAGAGTTAACTTGGCTTTTATAAACTAAAATGATTGATAACAATTCAATGTTAAAGTAAAACTCACATTTCATAAATAATTTTATATTTTCTTAACATGAGAGGTTTGGCAAAAATGGGTTTCCCATGTAAACTTTGGTGTCCCCTAAAAATGTTTACACGGTGAACTATTGAGCGTATACTCCATATTAACTACTATATCTGTTCAATTTTGATGACTTCTTTTTCTTTCTTGTAAATAATTTGAAAGTTTGTACAGAGAATTTAAGGAAGCAAGACAAATACGGTCATTCTAAATTTTGACAGACCCCTTTGGTGTCCTCCCCCGCATTTTTTAAGTTGTAAAACTGTGTGCTAAAATTGAAAATATTTTCCAAGCTTAATTTGTGGACATTTCTAGCTAAAAGTTAATCTGGATGGAGGTTTTTAACATGCATTGTGTAAAATGTTGACAACTTGTTTCAGAATTTGAAATATCAGGCAATACAACTTTGGTGTTCCCTATTCTTCTTTACACGTAAAACTGTTTTTGTCCCCCCAAAAATTACACAGAGCCACCAATTGACTAATCAATAGAGTTTTTATCTTTAAATTGACCAGGTTATCTAAAGTAAACACAAAAATGGCACAAAACATATTCTAGGGTGTTCTAATGTGATTTAAAGCATTTTGGTGTCCCCTTGTACACGTGAAACCCTTAATTTTCCATGAATGAAGATATGTTGATGGTGTACATGATTCCTACCCTACTAAAAAGAACTTACATACCACCATTTTCAAGGAAATCGTTAAATATAACAAATAAAAAACTTTTTAAACATAAAAGGTGATTTGTGAATTTAGGGCCTAAAATGTGCATGTCGCAAGTTGGCCCCCATATTTACGGAATCACCCAATTCCTCCCACGGATCTTCTGCATTAAGGTTCCACCAGTATACTTATCGCCTCCGCCCTGGTGTGAGACTGAAGGCGCGGTCCTTGGTATCCCGGGCGGCGACCGATCCGGTATAGTCATTGGTATTTTGTTTTTCTTCATGCAGTGTGTCTTGGACATAGTCAGCCTGGTGGCGCCCACCCCTCTCCAGGCTTAACCACAGCCGACTTCCTCCAACTAGGCGGCTCGCCCTGGTCACGAAAACGTGGCCGTTAAAGTTCATCTAGGAGCTCTTCCGCCCTGGCCGGTGACTTTATTGAAGAAGTAATTTGCCAGTGATGCCGTGTTAACACCACTACCTGTCTCCCTCACGTGGTTCTGCTAGCCAGCTGAGGCAGTTTACCGGGTGTGGCGCTTGGAGCCAAGACGTGAGAGATTTAGGGGATGGGTGAGGACAAATGCGTCCGTCCACTCAACCAGCTGGAGTGCAGCTGCAAGATGGTACGACCTCTATCCACAATATCGGTATATTAGAATTGTACAGTAGGGTTTTTGCTAATATTTGGTATTTCTTTTAATTTTCAAAACGGCAGAAATGACTTGCTAAAAATCCCTTCTAAATCAAAGAATTTAAATCACTGAGTAAGGTTTGTTTCTTATTCCCCTATAGAAAAGTCCGAGTGAATTGATCAGTCGAATGCAATACATTATTGATTTGTCACAGTAGGTATACGGTACTTAGACTTCAACCCATGACACCGTAGGAGCAAGACGTGTCCACACGGGGCTCCCAAGCTAATTGTTAATAACCAGTCACGCGACCAGCGTAATGCCTCCAAAGCAGCGAGGGGGGAAAAGGACCGCTTCCACGGCGGTGACCTTCTACGGCGGATGAACCTGGACGGCATGCCGATGATAGGGACCCCAAAGACTTTGAAGCCTTCGTTCGTTCAACATTGGCCAAGATTATAGAGGGACAACAACAGCTTGAGCTCAAGCTTGCTGCGTCTATCGAGTTCAACAGTGACCGAATTGTCGACCTTGAGAAGGCCAAGTCGGTCCTCGATAAAGACCTCCATTCACTGAAGGTCGAGGTCTCCTCCATGAACACCGTACTGGCCAAGCAGTCTTCCGAAATCAACAAACAAGGTAGGAGTGGACAGAACGCAGAGCGAGAGTTGCATTACTTTGGTCGGGAAAATTTTAACATCGGAGTTCGATTGGGGCGAGGTACCGAGAATCGAACGCTCGCACCGGGACGGTCAAAACGAGAACGGTAAACCACCACATAATTTAGTAAAAATGCTGTCGTTCCAGGATAAAATCAAGGTGCTCAGAGAACACCGACGGGCACTGGAGGGTTCATCAGTTTACATCCTGGACGACCCCACAGCGCTGGATAGGCAAGAAAAACAAGATGGAAAAAAGAGGTAAAAGGTTCTCTATGAACGGGGCATTCAACTGAGATTTTCAGCGGGAAGATGGAGAAGCGACAAGGGTGTTCCCTATGAGTTTGAAAGCTTGCCATGACCTTGAAGTTGGTTTTATGGCATACGCCTGGCTAGACTGTATTTAATCAGTGTGAAGCCCCATTTGGGGACAATATTGGATACATCTTGCTCAATTTTCTTTATAGTCCATAAGTCTTGCCGGTGTCATTGGATGGCGTTTAGGAATCACTTTTGTGTTAATTTAACTATTTTTTGGGTGGGGCATTTTTTTAGGGAGTCCTATTTTGGGAAATTTTAGGGGTCTAGCATTCTAAACATTCTGGGTCTTAATGTATGCTATTATTACGTAACAAACTTTCAATTCACTGTACGGTTCTATTGTATTTCTCGTCTTTTTTTCTTGGAATTTGCATTCATTGATATGGTATGTGGTGATAAGGTTGTCGTTTTCTTTGTTTTTGTATAACTGGGCGTGATGAATAATGGTAGTGCTTTATCGATAGCTCCGATGAATTGCAGAGGTTTGGGGAATTATGCAAAACGTAGAGATGTTTTCCATTTTTTGAAAAACAAGAGGTTTTCTATTTGTTGTTTACAAGATGTGCACTTTAACGAGAAAATGGAAGACTATGTGACAAATGAATGGGGTCTTGAGTGTTATTTTAGTTCCTTTACCAGTAATTGTCGAGGTGTCGCTATTTTGTTCAATAATAATTTTGAGTACAAGATTTACAATGTCAAGAAGGATGATAATGGTAATTTGTTGATCCTCGATATTGAGATTGGGGATTTTCGATTAACGTTAATCAATTTGTATGGGCCAAATAATGATGAGCCGAAATTTTATGATCAGGTTTTTGATCTCCTCTCCGATTTGAATAATTCTCTTGCGATCCTATGTGGGGATTGGAATTTGATTTTAGATGTGAATTTAGATTGTGTTAACTATTTGCATGTTAATAATCCCTTGTCTAGAAACGGAGTGCTTCAACTATGCAACGATTTCGAGTTAGTTGACGCGTGGAGAATCCATAATCCTGATCTCCGTATATACACCTCGATACAACATGATACTCTTAAACAGTCTAGATTAGATTTGTTCTTAATTTCGGCTGAACTTAATTCCAAGCTAATTAGTTGTGATATTAAGCCCGGCTATAGGTCTGATCATTCTATAATTGACATCCAGCTTGATTTTACCCATATGGAACGAGGTAGTGGTTATTGGAAATTCAACAATTCTTTGCTTTTTGACCCCGCCTACTCAAGGTTGGTTTAAGATACGATTTTTGAAGTTGAGAAAGATTATGCAGCTTTTCCTTACCAACCTCAAAATCTCAATAGTTTTCACCCCAGAGACATTCAGTTTATAATCAATGACCAGCTTTTTTTGAAATGCTTCTTTTGAAAATGTTGCTGCTTGGAAAAGGAAAGAAGCATGTAAAGCCGAGCGCGATCTCGAGAGTCATATCTCCGTTTTGCATAACAAAGTGGCTGGGGGAGATCTCATGCTGTTGAAGCCCTGAATAGTAAGCAGGCTGATCTTATTAATTTGCGTCAGAACAAAATGGATGGTGTTTTAATTAGGTCAAAGACTCGCTGGAAGGAGCACGGAGAAAAACCTTGTGAACAAGTCTATTAGTCGCATTGTTAAAGATGATAATTGCATTTTGACTCGAAGTAACGATATTCCTTTAGAAGCAAGGGATTTTTATAAGAAGCTTTATTCCTTTCGTGAGATTGATGGCGAGGTTAATTTCAAGTCTATTTTTGCTGATGCAGGTAGAAATGTACTATCTAAGGAAATGCGTACTCACATTGAAGGTCCGTTAACGTACGACGAAATTATGAAAGCTTTGAATAGTTGTAAAAATGGAAAGTCTCCTGGATCAGGTGGTTTTAGTTATGAATTCTATAAGTTTTTTCGAGATGAGTTATCGTGGTTTCTTTTAAGGTCATTGAATTATGCATATGATTATGGCCAAATTTCAGTGACTCAGAAAAATGGTATTATCACATTGCTGCCTAAAGGGGATAAACCTCGGCAGTTTTTAAAGAATTGGCGTCCTATTACTCTTCTTAACACATCATACAAAATTGCCTCAGCCTGTATAGCGGAGAGGTTGAAATATGGTCTTCCGCATAGTATCCATGATAATCAAAAAGGTTTTATGGCAGGGCGTTTTATCAGTGAAAACATTCGTACGATGTACGATTTACTTAACTATATGGATGTTAATAATATCCCAGGTATTTTGATCTCGATTGATTTTGAAAAGGCTTTTGATTCGGTTTCTCACGATTTTATTTATAGGGTTTTAGATAACTTTAACTTTGGACCAACAATCAAAAGATGGATTAAATTGTTCTATAACCAGGCCTCTTCCTCAGTTATGGTTAATGGATTTCTTTCAGAATCCTTTGTTATTGAGCGAGGCTGTAGGCAAGGCGATGGTCTGAGTCCGTATTTGTTTCTTTTATGTGCTGAAGTATTGTCTAAGATGTTATGTAATGATCAGAATGTTCAAGGTATTAAGGGGACTGTTAGCTAAGCAGACTACTTTTTTTGTTTTAAAGTTTTTTAAAATGTATTATCACCAATATTTTGTCTTTAGAATGTACAAGAAAAAACACAGTCCGCAAATCCGCTGTTGCCATGGTAATGGCGGCCATATTGGATTTCAGTACAATTACTTAATCAAGTTGTATGGGAAAAGTAAAACATACATTACAATCAACTGTAATTTAAAGTTTAAAACAGTATCTAAGTTAGTACAGAGCCCCTTTTCACAAAATCTATACTGCACCCTATGACGTAACCTCAAAAAAAAAAGTTCTTAGCAATTTGCTTAGCAAACAGTCCCCTTAAGGTAGGCGATATGGAATTTCGAATATCCCAATTTGCCGACGACAGAGTGTTGTTTTTAAACGGTACTGAGAGGTCTATGTATAACGCCTTTACTATTCTTAACCGATTTGCCAATATGTCGGGGCTGCGGGTCAACGTCGATAAGACCATCGCAGTTTGGATGAAAGGATTCCACTGAAAAACTGTGTAATGACATCAACGTTCGTTGGATTGCGCCTCGTGATTCCTTTAAAGTGTTAGGCATTCATCTTTCGACTGACTTGGAATCTATGATTTTGTTCAATTAAAATAATGGTATTTTGTCACTTAGAAAACTTATTGTTCAGTGGTCTAAACGAAATCTTACGGTTTTGGGGAGATTGACTGTTGTGAAATCACTCTTATTGTCTAAACTTACCTATATTATTTGAACCATCCCTGATCCACCTTGCAATATTGTGAAGGATCTTAATGTTATGATTTTTTATTTGTTTTGGAAGGGTAATGATCGAGTTTCCAGAAATCAGATGATTCAAGATTATATTTTAGGGGTTTACGAATGGTTGACGTTAGGGCCTATATGGCCGCTCTTAAAATTACTTGGCTGCATCGACTTATTGTTTCAGAAAGTTCCGGTTGGGCATATCTGAGTCGTAAAATCCTTGGTATTGATCATTCACTTAATATAGAAGGCGGGTCAACTGATTTTTTGCCCGTAATATTCTATTTCATTGTAATCAATTTTGGGTTGATGTATTTAATTCCTGGCAGAAATTTACTTTGATCCATAAACCATATACTCGCAGTGACGTTTTAATATCCTCGCTTTGGTATAATAACCAGATTAAGATCGGTAATAAGTGTATTTATTATAAGCACTGGTCCTCGGCCGGAGTCTACTTTATAATGTGGTCTATTGGACGAAACAGTAGTTTTCTTTTCCTGGCTGACTTCAGGGCCAAGTTTGTCCGGACCAATTTCATCAAATATGGTACTATAGTCAGAGCAATTAAGGTTGCTTTTCATAATCTGTTGTTGGTTAATGACAACAATGTCCCTTTACCGTTTACTCCTTTCAACTTTCAGGTTCTTTTACGTGACAAAAAAGGTTCTCGCAGACTGTTCGATATTCTTATTTCGCTTAAAAATGTTGTGAGAAAGTTTGTGGATAAATGGGAAAGGAAACTACAAATGAATTATGATTTTGGTAAATGGTCTAGAGTTTTTAGTGTTCCTTTTACTTGTACGGTTGATTTCAAGCTTAAAATAATGGTTTCAGTTTCGTTTAATTCACAGAATTTTGGGCAATAATTCGTTTTTATTTAAATTTAATAAGCTGGGTTCCAACGTCTGTACCTTTTGTAAGGAGGAAGAAGAAACCCTTATACACTTTGTTTGTAATTGCCGGCATGTTATTTCCTTTTGGAATTTAACTATAGATTGGATCAAAGAGAAGACTAATATTGAACTTATAGTAGACAATGAGCTACTTTTGTTTGGTATTACCGACACTAGATTTAAATGCCTCCATCTGATTCTGTTAATTTCTCGATTTTACATTTACAAATGAAAATGAATGATAAACGTCCTTCAATTGTTGGTGTAAAAATGCACCTTAAAAGGTATTATATCTGTGAGAAATATATATCTGTCGTAAATAGAGGTTTTACAGAAATGTAGTTTGAAATGGGACAGTTATAGTGTACTGTGTCAAGAATAATTTTGTACACATCACCTTTATTCTGATTATTGCAGATAATTATATTTAGTTATATATTGTATATCGATGGAAGAGATATGATTGAAGGGCAATAAAACTTTATTCCCGGGAAGGAAAAAAAAGAAAAAGGTATACGGTACTTACCGCAGCCTAGCTCATCTTCATATGATGGACATTCAAGAATGCCATTGCAGACAGAAGACTGGTCCAGACACACCTGGCTAGATGGGCATGCGTACTTGCCGGCCTCACAATCTAAGGGAAACGTTTAAGTGGGGAGTCAATAGAGACCTTGCATATGACGTCACATCCAGGGCGTGTCTTTGTTATACGCACGAGTATCGCTTTGTACTTTATCTTTGAAATATCACATTATATCAAATAATTGTAACGTCATTTCAGTTGACTTATTTTGTGACATATATTTCACTACAGTCTGCGACTAAACAGAAAAAGCAGAAAAAATTACAACCTCTGTGGAGTCTCAAGCCTTACCCCCTTGGGTGCGCCACTGGAGGGCGCCCTGTGTTTTTTAATACGACAAACAAAATAGGAGCAAGTTCGAGCTGCGACGATTTGTCAAACACTAATGGGTTTTACATGGTAACCGGTACATGAATTACATAGTGGGTACCGAGCAAAATTGACCAGTGGTCGACAAAAGGTCGCTGCTTAGGGTGACGCTTAATGCCGCCGAGGGCGCTATCATTATTTTGCATCCAGTAATTTTATTAATTGAAGGATTGGAACTGTTAATCGCAAAATAGGCTCAATCGGCTTTTTGTTTATGTGAAATTGTTTTAAACGAAATCGCACATTCATTCATTCATTTAAAACGCATCAGAAGTATTTCAAATTCCCTTTGAATGTTCCATAAAACAATTTATTATCAATTTCTTGGTTGTGTATCACTATATGTGGCTGTGTATCACGCAATCAACAACCAATTCAGATCTCATTTTAAACATTCCAACTAATGAGAGATATCATAACCAAGGACACAGGTAGCAATGCATCTTTAAGCTGATTGCATTTTTGTCATCGAAAATGTGTACAGTGATTGTTGTTATTTGCACTTTAACATAATAAGAACTTACGTGAGTAATTGTTACTGTAGGAGTTCATGTTGTAAGTTATGGAATCATTGACCAATGAAGAAGACTCACTGGGACCCGACGATGAGTAGGAGTAATGTTGGGTGAGTAGTGCAGTTGACACCACAATAAGCGTTAGTAAGGCCATCATCGACAACGCCCGCAGCTACAAGTGTTTGACCTGGATTGGGAGAAACACCTCTTTGCAACATCAACCCTCAAGATCTTACTTTTCATCATTATTCTTGTTCAAAATGAAACCACGGAATACATTAAAAATTTTGGCCTCTGATTTCAAAGCAGTAAAGTTTTTAGCACAGTGGTTCTATATCGGAAAAGGATATTATAACGTAAATGTATACTAATTTAACCATCAATACGTCAATTTGATAAATTTTTGCCTGATCTAAAGCTTTAAGACCACATTGTCATATTGTGGCAATTTTTTTCAGTAAAACATAAATAAACATTTTGGCAGGAAATCGATTACCAACGAAGCAGCCCCAGGAAACGCAAAACCATGAATAACTTTTCAGTAGTAAGAGGCTGATGAAACAAACGATCTATAAAGCGTTTACTAGCAGCAGCAATCACCAAACCAGATCTTTCAATAGCTGACTCCAACCGTCTACTGACCTATGACCATGCACGCACAATTTGTCCATGCATTATGGCCATGCATTTAGTACTGGGTGTATTGAAGCAATTGAAACAAAGTGTCTTGCTCAAGGACACAAACACAATGAGTCCGTGGCTTGGTTCAAACTAAAGGGAAAGGAGGCGCTAGAGGTTGGCAATCACTACTAAACGAATTGGCTTGCAACAAAATTTAATATTCTGCTTTTTCTTCTTTTGTCGGAAATTTCTGGGAGTTACAGACAAGTCAGGTCCCCCAGAACGGTTACTTTCAACAAAATGAAATCGGCCCAACCTAAACGCCGATTTCGACTGGTCACCCCTCTCAACAGTACTACGTAAAGACTTTTGTTTGTTGATTACTTTAATTCTCCATTTTTTAATGAAGAATTAAAATGAATACAACCGGCAGTATAAAGCGAGAGTACAATATAAGTGATTGAATTTTTCTTGACTTATATGATCGATTCCTTTGGCGACGAAGATACACGATCGTCGACTTAACAACTTCGGCTGGCTACGTCACATGTTATTGACACACAGTCAGTGGGCCAGGACGCGATAAAGCGCGCCAAAATCAACTCCACACAGTTGATAAACATACACAGTTGACCACGATATATTTCGGACTTGTTGAATTCAATGGCAATATAATTTGTGTATGACGTCATCAAAATACTGATTTGCGATTACTCGCCTCAGGTAAACATTTTCCTAGGTCTAAGTGTAGGCCTACACGGTAAAGAAATGATGATTTTAAACGAATAATGATGTGAAATAACGTTGGGAGTGATCGCCCAGAATCAGCCGATGTGGTTCTGTTAACCTTTTATGTATCAAACGTTATCATAGAAACATGGCACTCATTTTAGTTGTTTGTTTTCATCAATTACAAAAGTGGACTTCAAAAAGCTGAGTTTGTCTAGTCCCAACAACAAGCCTGTGTAGTTGTTCATTCATTGATGTTTACAATCGCGGCCGATAACTTGTATAGGAAAAGGATATGTAGAATTTGATTGAGTACGAATTTGAAAGTGAATATGTGACCTGCTTCAGAAAAAGGTGATATATGTCGTGCTATGCATTTACGTGTAATGGCCCTTTCAATGTTGAGATGATGAAATTTTTCGTCAAAATTCATTTTTTGTTTTTTTCTTTAATGACATCATAAATATCTAAAGTTTCAGATTTGGTGCACAACAATGTTGATTTCAGTGAATAAAGTGAAAAAATAACCTTTTTAGAGTGCATTGTTTCATTGCATTGTATTAGAACTAGCTATTTCAAAGCCTGTTTTCTCTGTTGTGCAATTTGAACTCCATAGAACTAATTTATATGCAAAAACGCGATATCTCCAGAACAGAAAGGGCTTTGGAGCTCTATCGTGTACCACATGAAAGCTTACATTTCAGGCTTTCCAAACATATATAAAACTAATTGTTCATATTTTGCGACATAATATACCTTTTTCCAAAGCGGGTCACATATAATTCTATTTAGAAATTTGAATATATTTCTAAATTGAGTTAGAGAGAGCCAGCAAGTGTTGCTCATGGTGCGGACAACGCCAGAGCACCCATAGCTTTGGCATTGTGAGCAGAAGGGCTATTTCTTGTCTTGAAACATGAGAGTTTGAATATTCATAATGGAAATTTTCTAAATGCCACATCATCCACGTATGTTGAGGTGTATTGCGGTTGTATCAGTTTAGTTTATTCACATGCTGGTATGCTGCAGTCGCACAGTATAAGCCGTTGCCTGGATCGGATCTGTTGTGGCTACGGCTTCGAATTTCGCAATTGACAGGCTACGGTTAAGAGCCGTAGCCATTGATAATAATGTCTGTGAGATAGTCTTACATCGGGCTGCTACTAGACGTGTTGCCAAAATACAGTACAAACGCTATGACAATACGAACCATTCAAATTATCTCTTCCGGGGTTTTCTGTCAGATGTACCCCAGAAATATATGTGCACAAGAAGTTTCCCAAAACACACATCATAAAATCAGGCGTGCAATTTTTTTTAAAGTAATATTTATTGATTTCTTTGTAACATTGTCAGGTAAAGTCGGAAGTAGATAGTATTGATTCTTGGCATATTTCTATAGTGATTGGTATCGATATGATTAAAAGCTATTGAATTATGCACTATTCGAAAATCACAGGGATCGCTGGTTCAGTTAATCGATTGCTGCTACATAATCGAAGCACAACCTGCACTAGGTTTAAACTCGTGAATCTGACCCAACAAACATATTTGCATACTAATAATCACCAGGAAGGTTTCAAGTTGGTCGTTAGCTTCACTTCCATGGGATTCGCATTCTTGTAAAAACCCCGCTTCCAAAAAATCTCATTAGAAGTATGACAGCAACAGAGGAAATCAACGAATATCACTGCTTGTAAAAGGCTAATATGCAATTCAATTACGCAACACCATTATGCCTATTCAAACGCAAATATGCACCTCATTGCTTAAAAAAGAAACTGATCTGAAGTCACTTGTACAGCACAAAGCGTAAACTGTAGATCTGCCAATGAGCAAAACTAAGTTGGCGGAGAAAACATACGTGATCACATGCGCTGACTGGTCGAGCGTGGCGGCACAGTAGCTTCATTGTAGTGAATGCAGCAGAACTGTTAGGTTGCCGGGGATTGACTACGGGAGATAAATTTAACAAACATCCATACTCTGTATTGGAAACACCGCTGTGTTGGTAGCTGGCACAAGCCTTAGGAACGGGAGGCTTGGATTCTATTCCTCTAATAACCTGTTTATATATCTCCTGTTTTATTGTTTTTAAGTTGTTGTTAGAATGCCGAAGGTGAGAGGCACCAGAGGACGGGGGCGTGGACGTGGTCGTGGACGGAGTCAGGCGAACCAGTCTGGTGGGAGAAGAGGACGTAGTGCGAGTCAGTATCATGAAGTCGAGGGGCAGCAAGGAGGTGACCCGGGGAGGCCAGAGCCTGTGTATGAACACCACCGGAAGGTTTCGGACGCTCCAGGACCATCCTAGCCACAAGGTGAGGTGCAATGCCCCCAAACGACATACATGTATTTAATATTCCCAACGTTGATGTTGCGGGAGGAAGTGTAGCCCCAGGCCCTTTTCGGGTAGAAATTGAAGTGCCAGCGGGGGCAAGTGCTAGTGGTATAAAAGATCCCCCTAGCGTGACAGCCGGTTACGGCAAGTTTGGAGCGCCGCTAGGTAAATTTGTACCACTAGCAACAAAAGAAAAAATATGGAGAGGGGATTTTGTTGAGTTAAGCTCTTTATTGGTGGTAAGGGAACCAAAGCAAGACGAAACGCCACTGTCGTTTTGCCAAGTGGGAGGTCAAGTATGTTTCAAACCTATGCCACCACGTTCCAAGCCCATCATGGATATAGATCAATGGACGAGTGCATTTTTTGTATTTATGTCCATATATTTGGAGCGACACCCCAATCGGGCAATTGAGTTAATTAGATATGCTGACCTCATTCGCAAATTTGCAAGCAACTTTGGGGGTCAGGGTTGGTTAAGTTATGACATGGAGTTTCGTCTCGGTCAATACTTGCAGCCGTCATGGTCAATTTCCCATTCTGATTTGTTTTTAGAGAAGTTAGCCATGCCTGTATATGCACATGGGGCTAATTCCTTTTGAGGTCAATACACAAGTCAGGCAATAGCTGGTCAGTCCTTTCCAGGCGGGGCAAGCCGTACCTTTTACTGTTTTGACTACAACAAAGGGAAGTGTGTACGCAAACCCTGCAAGTATGCCCACTCATGCTCCTACTGTTCCAAACGTGGACACAGTAGGCTCAACTGCTTCGTCAGGGTTAACAGTCCCAAGCAAACGACCTCCTTACCAAGAGCACAAGGGCAAAACCAGACCAAGGCCAATGACAACCAATTTCAGCTTCTTTCACTGCCCCAACACCGTTAATATTCCTGTGTTGCTACAATGGCTGGAAGAGTATCCAAAAGTGCATGAGCGACAAATGTTGGCTGATAGTTTTGTTCATGGCTTTAAGCTCGGTTACTCTGGTCCCCGTTGTCCTCGTTGTCCTCGCGAGTCTGAGTGTTTACGCTCAGCATCCAATAATGTTGCGGCAACTTGGGATAAATTGCATAAGGAAATATCTCTGGGACGGATTGCAGGTCCGTTTGATTTTCCTCCTCTATCAACTTTGCAATGCTCTCCTATTGGGTTGATTCCAAAGCAACAGCCAGGGGAGTGGCGATTATTCACTCATTTGTCCTTTCCTCCGGGTAGGTCCATAAATGATGGTATACCACATGAAATTGGTTCGGTAAATTATCTGAAATTTGATAGGGCAGTGGAATTGGTTCAGAGGGAATGTAGGGGTGCACTGATCAAAGAGTGACATCAAATCAGCTTTTCGTTTACTTCCCATTTATCCAGGGGACTTTGATTTACTGGGTTTCAAGTTTCAGGATAAGTACTTTGTTGATAAATGTTTGCCAATGGGAGCATCTATTAGCTGCTATTTATTTGAATGCTTTTCGACATTCATGGAGTTTCGGGTGAAACAAATTACACAATCTGATGCGGTGTGTCACTATCTCGATGACTTCCTATTTATCGGCAAAGCAAATTCAGCTCTTTGTCCAAAATATGTGTCAGGAATTAGGGGTTCCATTATCCCCAGAGAAGACGGAGGGCCCTGCCACATGTTTAATTTTTTTGGGATCAGAACTGGATATACTGAACTGCAGCTTGTTAAAGTGCCTCAGGATAAAGTGGGGGCATTGTGCGAGATGTTGGACAAAGCCAAAACAGCCGATTCATGGACGGTAAAAGAGATAACATTACTGTTGGGTTCCCTTAATTTTGTATGTCGAGCAGTTACACCTGGCTGGGCGTTTGTGCGGAGATTAATAGACCTAACATCATGGTTGTGCGACAATCAGACAGGTGTGCGGATTGGTGATAATGCCAAAAAGGATATAGCCATGTGGTTGAAATTTCTAGATGAATTTAATGGCGTGTCAATGTTTCCCGACTCTCACTGGGTCACCAATACATCGCTACAGCTTTTCACAGATGTGGGTCTTGGCTGTTATTTCCATGGTCATTGGTCACAGAGTTGTTGGCCTAAAGAGGTAGACATTGCATCAATATCTATCACATGGCTCGAATTGTTTCAAATTGTAATCGCTCTGGAATTGTGGGCCCCTCTTATGAAAAATATGCGTGTGAAATTCTGGTCTGACAACCAGGCAGTTGTAGCAATCGTGAATAGGCAATCGTGCAAGTGTTCACATTATGAGACTGGTACGTCGATTAGTACTGGTAGCTTTTAAGAACAACATAATTTTTAAGGCATGCTACATTTAGGGCAGTTCCAATGGAATTTCAGACTCCTTATCTCGCTTTCAGATAGACAGAAAGTTGGCTCCTCATGCAGATTCAGAAATGACACCACTACAACCACGGCTTCTCTAGAGGAATTACGGGGTGGCCAAGAAGACACAAGCAACTTATGATTCCGGCTGGGCGAAGTTCACAGAATTTGTTCCGAATTTGGATTCTCCACCAATCTTCCTGTTCAGGTTGAGGTTATCTGTAGTTTCATAGCGTATTTGTCATTAAAAACTTATGCACATGCCACAATGTCTGCATATTTGTCGGGGATTGGTTTCAGGCACAAAGTTCAGGAACTGGATGACCCAACAAATTGTTTCCTTGTGGGGTTGATGTTAGATGGAGTTCGCAGAGGAAGAGGCTCTCAACAGGATCTGCGACTGCCAATTACCCTAAGGCATTTAGGCAAAATCCTTGGGATTTTGCAACACATTTGCTCTTCTCAATACGAAGCTTTGTTGTTCAAAGCCGTTTTTTCCTAATGTTTTTTGGTTTTTTACGAATAGGAGAGGTGGCGGCTACTTCAAAAGCATCCGTACAAAGATCGGTATTGCGGCGTTCTGATGCTGTACTCCAGGTACGCGAAACGGTGAAAGTCCTAGTGCTTAAAACAACAACGACATAACAATCGTATACATATATTACGGGAAACGTGCTAGCACCTGCGGCTTGTAAGCAACCGTAACTTCCGTCAGTGGATTTGTGCTGTCAGGATTTTGTACCAGTACAATTCTAACTTATTTGCCAACGGCAGCCCAACCGCCGGTACAGGCAGCCAAACCGCCGGTGCAGGCAGCCCAAGCGCCGGTACAGGCAGCCAAACCGCCGGTATGATCAGCGTCACCTCCGGTGCAGGCAGCCCAACCACCGGTTCAGGCAGCCAAACCGCAGGTATGGGCAGCCCAACCGCCGGTACAGGCAACCAAACCGCCGGTGTGGTCAGCCTCACCGCCGGTGAGTAGTGCATAGGGTCTGTACAGTCTGTATGCCCCGCCCCCTTGTGTGCACGTCCTATGGGGATTGTGGAGGGGGTGTGGCTAGATTTGAGGAGCCGATTTGAGGAGCCAGTTTGAGCAAGTTGGATCGATCCCATTCATGTAGGAGGGGTTGTTGGCTTGCGTAAGCGAATTCGAGACAATGATTAGGCAACAGACAATTTTATGGAATCGTAGTTAAAGAATAAGTTTCTAGGTTATTTAAATTTTAGATGTGTCAAAGTGAAGAATCACCCCTGACAAATAAAATGTCACTGAGCAATAGGAACGCCCGCACGTACAATGGAACAGCCCGCACGATTTGTTGAATGACTCTTAGTCTATTGTGCAATCGCACGGGCGGGTTTGACGTGTACAGACATGCAGTACTGCAGACATGCACTAGTTTGTGTCGGTCATAACATGGGGAATCCTCCATGGTCATAATGTTTGTGGTGGCTGAAAACATACGTTTTGTCTTAAAAGGAAAACTCACCGGTCAGCAACATAATCGCACGGTATTGTCCGATACTGCAGAGATATTCACAGTAAATTCCAGAGAGCTCGTAATAATCTATATGTCCTATTATGACCAGGACCGGAGTGATGGTCAGCCCCCAAATTGGTCGCACCGATATTCCTCATATCTTATCGGATGCAACACTGGTTGCACAAAGGATATCCGGCCACATTGCCGCCAGAACAAAGCAAGTAAAATTGTACTCAAAAACATGACATGTGCTGCGTACGCGATACAAACACCGCGTATTGCTCACTGTTATGTATGGCCGTATTGCGTTACAAGTCTGCACCCTCCGTGTTGTACATACATGTATGCCGAGCTAGCTGGATAGCCTTGGTGGTTCGATAAAGTTTAATCCCCAGATAAAAGCCTCCGTTAAAGACGGTTTTGGGTAACCTTCATTGTGTATGGTTTCGTCCAAGGATCACTAGAGCCACGGTTACCTATGCTGAGAGTGCCGTACTTGTTTATAATAAGATAGCTGATGAGCTTAAGTAACTCCCTAATCGGCAGCTAGGCAAATTATTACCCCGCTCGACTTAATAGACGGTGCGATTATTGTACTAACACAAATGCTAAACTATGGCCTTGGTGATTGTCCACAAAGCAAACGGGCAGGGATAGACGGACTCATGGAGGTATACCCGTACCTCCATGACGGACTCTGTTAACCGTAATGTAAACCATGGAGGAATGTGTAAACCTATTCCATTTTGAAATAATACTCAACTAAATGTATTGATTTATGTATTTATTTATTTATTTATTTATTTATTAATTTTTTATTTTTACAAACTTTTCCCACATTCCTTTCATCGTCCTTTCTATATTTTTTTCTTTAAAATGGAACAACATTGTGTACAGGTAATCAAATTTACATGATGCGTTTGGGAAACATTCACCGATTCATATCATAATATTAGTTTCTTTGTTTCGTTTTAAAAAACGTCCAAGGTGAGGGACAAAGCGTGAATTTTTCAGTCGACTTTCAGCAACTTCTTCTATACACGTGTTGGCTTAATCGGTCACCTCGGTTCTTTAGCATACCTTATGAGTAGACCTATCCGCTATATGTACACACAGTCGTACTTCCCTACTACGTCCGAGGACGAAGCTTTGTGTTTCCTTTTGTTCCCTTGATATAGCCAAACCCCATAGACTAAGCACGTATCCTTACGTTCGAGGACCGATTTCAACAAAAGACTCTACGTTCGAGGACTGAAAGGATTCTTTGTGTCTCCTTTCTTCTCTTGTCCTCGGAGATATATTGCGTGCACGTACACACTTCCGTGTGTGTAAACAACATTGCGTAAGAGCTACCAGCAAAATAATCCCTTTATTTGTTATTGTGACGTGACACGACCATACAAGGCCAAAGAAAGGAAGGAATAAACTCGTATAAACACGATGTTTTCTGTCTACGTTAAGATTGTTGCTCCTAAATTTACTTGATTTATCGGACCGGGAAGTATAAAGTGAGCCATGTAACAAGTTTTAAAGGTAAGCGTGCTAAAAGTTCACGTAAAAATTAAAACATAAAACATACAATTGAAATAATCAAAGTAGATTACGAAAAAGCGAAAACTAAAAGTAACATTTTTAAGCAAATGTACAAATTAAAAGTAAATTTGTAAAATATACGCTAATGTGATTAGCGTTCACATAAAGAAGTAAAATTATATAAAATACAACAGTCTTTCTGAAACTATTGGTCATTAATCATAACTGTCTTCCTCGCTATTCAAGTTCCTCTTCATCTTGTTAGAACAGTCCATCAAATTTGGCAGCAAAATGAGCAAATGAGCAACAAAATGAGCAAGAAATGAGCAACAAAAAGAGCAAGAAATGAGTAAAATGAGCAAATGAGCAGCGAAATTAGTAAATGAGCAACAAAATGAGCAAGAAATGAGCAAATGAACAACAAAAAGAGCAAGAAATGAGTAAATGAGCAACAAAATGAGCAAGAAATGAGTAAATGAGCAACAAAATGAGTAAATGAGCAACAAAAAGAGCAAGAAATTAGCAAATGAGCAGCGAAATGAGTAAATGAGCAGCGAAATGAGTAAATGAGCAATTGATCACAAATACCAGAGTTATGAGCAAAATAAGTGCTTATATTAAACAATTTCATCCGTTTCTTGTCATTCGGAGATTAACCTTCAAAGATTCAACATGAATGTTATTGCTGCAGTCAAACCCCATGCTTGTCACCAGTGTAACAAAAGCTTTGGACGGAGATATAACCTACGCAGGCATGCAGAAGATGTACATGCTGCAGAAGAATCTACAGTGAATCAAGTTGACGATGATCCTGAAATTGAAGCTATTCCATCTGAATATGGTGACGTGGATCATTCTGAATCCTATTTTAAAAGGCGTAGATTTGAAGATTCAGAAATAGAAAACTGTGAAACTGAAACTACGCAAGATGAAGACAAAGATTTCGAGGACAATTATTTGGAATCCGAAACTGAGGTAGAAGATGACGAATTATCAGATGAAGATGAGTCTAGTTCTGAATTGGAAGACAATAGCACCTATCTAGACTGGTTGGAAGAGGCCAAAGAAGCCACTGAAGAGATGTGGAATGAAAAATACGAAAAGTACGTCAACTGTGGTGTGGGTGAAGATCAAGCCAGGAAAAAAGCCAATCGAAAGACTATTTGGATGGTTAAACGAATCTTCTTTAACAAATACAAGGATTTTCTGTCAAGTTACCTAGATCTAAAGGATAGTGATACTCATCAAGATATTGTGGAAGATCTCGAAGAAAAAGTAGTAGTATAGGAAATGCCGATACCATGTCATTTCAAAAATCGCCCAAAATTTGCTGTATAGAGATATACAGCAAAAAAATTGAAATTCCAAAATCGTCTAAAAATCGCTTAAAATTTCTTTAAATTTTGCTGTATAGATATACACCAAAATTAGCAAAAAATTTATAAAATCAGAAAAGAAAAAAGAGTTTTTTAGTAGTTTATACTTGTACTATTTTCCAAAAAATAACATAGCCAAAAAAGTTAAATATTTTTTTATTTTTTTTAATATTATAGTTGTTACTATAAAATGGAAACTCAACCTTCGATTCACGGATACAATAGATGGAACAAAATAACTTTAAAAAAATATATCGATAAGTATAACTTATCTTTAAGAACACCAACAGGAGGCAACGGTGTATATATCAGACGCGGTTATATTTACGCTATAAAGAAAGAGGAAAACAAATTTGAGAATAAAATCTAAAGAAAGTCTAGCGCGAGTCATACATAATACAAATATTCAAGTCACTTCTACAGGTAGAAACGGTCGAGCGTTAAAAAGATTACATCGAAGCGATAAAAAGATTTAAATCTCTAAATACTTTTCGCGAAGCAGACTTTCGAGAGACTAGAAGATTTCAAAACAGTTATAAAAATTTGGAACTTGTTCCAAATTTGTTTATCGACGATCCGGAACAGTTTTACAACACCCACGTATCGATGATCAAAAACAAAATCATCTCTAAATTAAGAGAAATAAAAGCGATGAAATTACAGATCGCTATGAAAGTAAAGTATACAAAAATAACGTCGGATGGTGAGACTGTAACTCATTTTAGTCATCAAAATCGAGTCTTAGACATGAGTGAGATAGCTACGACTCTCAGTCAACAATTTGAAACGATATTATCCCAGATAGATAAATATACTAATAAAGGAAGCGGTTGGATCGTAGATAAGATAATTGCTTTTTACGTTAACATAAACAGAGCTAACTCACTCGCAGGTGCTTCTTACGTAAAACGAAGATGAAGAGTGTATAAGATGGTGTATAAGAGCCGCCCTAGGTATATATACCGATAGAGTTAAAAACCAAATAGCAACAAACCCAAAGTACCAATTTCGTGGAAATAATCCATCTACTTATAGAACCGACGATGACTTAGACTTTACCGGCGTAGACTTCCCCACACCCATACATCAGATATCCAAAATAGAAAGACAAAACCATACAAGTATAAACGTGTTAGGATACGAAAAACCCAATAAAAAAACAAAGAAACACGACCCCTTCGGCTTGATATATCCGCTATATTTGTCTAAAAGACCATACGATACAAAAACTATCAGTTTACTATTATATAAAGGTCATTATTGTTGGATAAATAACTTGTCTAGATTCTTATCTGGCGTTACCAATAGTCAACATCGTAAAATGTTTTGCTTGAGATGTTTAGCGCATTTTAATTTGCCGGAGAAGCTAGAAATGCACATAGAAGATTGTGAAGGAATAGACTCTGCTTTATCTACTGTCAAAATGCCATATGAAGACGCAAACAAATTAATGTTTAAAAACTTTAAAAATTTACAAGACGCACCATATGTAATATACGCGGATTTTGAATCAATATTAGAAAAAACAACGATTGAGGGTAAAACTCATATTCACAAAGCATGCGGTTATTCGTACGTTGTAGTTAGATGCGATGGTCGTAAAATGAAGCGAAAGACTTATAGATTTAGACGCGCGGTAGACAATTCTATAACCTCGTTGCAAGAACTCGAACCTAAGATTAATGACTTACTAGCTGGCGTTAAGCCGATAATGTACGCGTTAAAAGAAGAAAAGCGCCACCTAAACTCTAACGAGTGCTGGATTTGCGAAAAACCAATTTATCCAAATTACTCGTGTAATTGTCACTGTGACTGGCCGAAAGAACCTAAAAGTAAAGAAGAACTATTCTTCTGCTCGTACAAAAACGAAAAGGGATACGTCGAGAAAAAATGTATGGAGTGTAACAAGAAAATTTACAAATTTAGAAAAGTAACAGATCATTGTCACACTACCGGTAAATATCGTGGCGCTGCACACGCTTACTGTAATCTTAAATTACAAGTAAAACCCGGTAAAACGACAATACCAGTCATCTTTCACAACTTAGAAAATTATGACGCGCACTTGATAATGCAGGGTATTTCCAAGTATCAACAAGATATCTGGTGTATACCCAAAAATTCAGAAAAATACATTTCATTTTCGATCGGTCAATATAGATTTATTGACTCGTTTCATTTTATGTCTAGCGGTCTTGACAAATTAGTTAAGTCTTGTCTGAGAGAATCTTTTACGCTACTCCTGAAGCGTTTTGGCGAAGAGAACGCAGACATCTTATTACAAAAGGGTGTATATCCGTACGAGTATATGGACAGTTTTGAGAAATTTGACGAGACTAGTTTACCACCCAAGGAATGTTTTTACAGCGCGCTAAAAGATGAACATATAAGCGACGAAGACCACGAACGCGCCCAACAAGTATGGCAGACCTTTGATCTCAAAAACATGGGCGAATACCACGACTTATACGTAACCACAGATACTCTATTACTAGCCGGCGTATTCGAGAATTTTAGACAAATGTGTAGAACAAATTACAAGTTGGATCCAGCCAACTACTTCACAGCACCGGGTTTAAGTTGGGACGCTTTATTAAGACATACGAAAATAGAATTAGAACTTTTGACCGATATAGACCAACATATATTTTTTGAAAAAGCAAAAAGAGGAGGAATATCGAGCGTCGGTAGTACGCGCTATACCAAGGCTAATAATAAGTATCTGAAAGATTACGATTCCGATAAACCCGATTCGTATATTCTCTATCTAGACGCCAACAACCTCTACGGATGGGCCATGAGTCGATATTTACCCTTCGGAGGATTTAATTGGGTCACCCCTAGTCAATTTACTCACGATCGTATCATGGCGTTAAAAGATGAGACTAAAATGGGATACATTTTTGAAGTTGATTTGGAATATCCAACCGAACTACACGATTTACACAACGATTATCCTTTAGCCGCTGATAATATAATCATACCTAAAGAATGGTTATCGGAGTATCAACTAAATTTATCGAAGGATATAGGAGATAGCGCTAAGGTAAAACAAATTACCGCTAAGATAAAACAAATTTACCGCAAAGGATATAGGAGATAGCGCTAAGGTAAAAAAGTTAACCGCTAAGGTAAAACAAATAACCGCAAAGGATATAGGAGATAGCGCTAAGGTAAACAAAATAACCGCAAAGGATATAGGAGATAGCGTTAAGGTAAACAAATTAACCGGTACGTTATACCAATTAAAAAAGACGTATGGCGATAAAGTAAGATTGATGTATACAGACACAGACTCGCTGCTTTTGATTATCTATACGAAAGACGTTTATCTCGATATGGAAAAACAGTCCGACTTGTACGATTTTAGCAACTACGAGAAAAGCCACTTTTTATACGACACGACTAACAAGAAAGTCATCGGTAAATTTAAAGACGAATGCGGAGGAAAAGTCATAAGCGAAGCTACTTGCATCAGATCAAAGATGTACTCGATTTTTACGGGGAACACGATATTATAAAGAAGGCCAAAGGTGTAAACAAAGTGGTTATAAACAACGATCTAACTTACGAAAATTATAAAAATTGTGTTTTAGCGAGCGAGTGCTATTCAAACAATATGATAAAAATTGGGTTTAAGCAACACATGATATACACGGAGACTCAAGTTAAACAATCGTTAAATCCTTTAGATACGAAGAGATATATTTTACCAGATGGTGTTGATACTCTGGCTTATGGTCACCGTTCTATAGACTCGTAGAACAAGAATTTGTATATATATCTACTCGAAAATAAATTTCTTATGGTTATTATTTATTAACTCGCCGTCGCAGTCTCTGAAAGAAAAACTCAGTTCAGGTATTTTACTCCTAATTAGCGGTATGACAGTTTTTCTTTTATTTTGGATAGTCGCGATTACATCCGAATGAGAGTTAATATACGCAATCGGTATAACGTCTAACAAGTGCGTGCTCCTTCCATTATAGAAATTATTATACGTAGATAATTCGCCGCAATGTAAACAAATTGTATTCACATAATTAATATTATAATGTCCTACAAGTTCACCATCAGTTATGGGGAACCAACCACGGGGCAATTTTTGAGTATATAGATCGAAAGTAATGACAACATCTGTATCTTCCGGTACTATACCGGCATTAAAAACAATTTTTTTATTAGTCTTGTCCGCGGAAACTGTATTCAAAATTAATTTATTAAGTTCAGCTATTAACCATAAATATCATAATTTCCAACTGGAATTACCATTTCACCGTTAGTTGCACCCTTCCAATTAGCTATTGACCATTTTATAGTCATACGTTGAGTTATATTATAAAAACCGATGGTAAATATCGCGTTGTTTAAACTCATACAGTAATCACCCTTAGAGTTATCTATAGGCTTTGATAAACTAAAAGTTTGTTCGTTACCAATCATTTCAAAAACGTGCGATTCCATTTTAATAAAACGTAAACATATCTAAAGATTTTTTTAAAATTTACCAATCGTCAAGTTAAAACTAATCCTTTTCCCGCGATTATCGATTAACTCGCCGTCGCGGTCTTTGATACTAAAGCTAAGTTGGTTTATCTTAGCGCTCGCGAGTCTTTAAGTGGTTAATCTTATATTTTTTTGATAATCGGATCATCTCTTTTCGTTATCGGTATAACGTCTAACAAGTGCGTGCTCTTTCCATTATAGAAATTATTATACGTAGATAATTCGCCGCAATGTAAAAAAACTGCGTCGATAGACGTTGTATTATAATACCCTACGTAATCTACACCAAAAACTAATCCTTTTTCTGATATCCCCAACAATTGTTTAATGTTTTTATCAAAGCGTATAACGCAATTTTCTTCTATTATATTTAAATATATCCTTTTATTAAGTTTATCTACATTTACTAGTAACCAATCTAATTTACTAAGTTCGGTTTTAACCCAATCTATATCGTAATATCCAGCCGGAATATCAATTCTACCATCCGTACTACCCGTTTTTTCCCCCGTGTTCGGATCGATTTGATTTTTAAAAAAGAAGAGAACTTCGCTATTACTAGTTATATTATAAAAACCAACGGTAAATATCGCGTTGTTTAAACTCATATAGTAATCCCCCTTACAGTTATCTGTAGGTTTTGATAAATTAAAAGTTTGTTCGTTACCAACCATTTCAAAAACGTGCGATTCCATTTTATTAAACTAAAATATTTGGTTTAATAAAATAGAAATGAAATTCGCTCAATTTGTGAAATTTTTAGACGTTAATACTCAAGCAATAAAAAATGCTCGAGATGTCATAAATCTAGCTTTAGGTCACGACGATACGCGAGTACAAAGCGTTAGCGATAAGAACGAAGCAATTCGCTCGAAGAGTACCCCGTTGAACTTGAACTGGAGTCAACTTAACATCATCGTAAACGCCAATAACAACGCAAGTTTTAACACTAATTTAGTAGACATATTTAGCGCTTATAAAATGTCCGACATAAAACACGACGAACAAGTACTACGCTATGCATCAGACCCCATGACGTTTTATCAAAATCAACTCAACTTTGCATTTTGGTGCGCAACTTCGGGTTGCGGTGTAGGACTAGACTCGTTGCTACATAAAAACCCCGTCTTGTCAGCTTTATTCAAATTTCACGTATATTTCACGATTAGAAAGATACTTTACTTTCTAAAATGCCCGGTTCCTGGAGATAATATATTCGACGATCTAAACAATAACATCGATTACAGCGCTTATACCGATATTTGTCGGCACTTTCAAGTAGATCCAAACATGAGTTTTAAACAGACTGCAGACTTAACTTCTGGAGGATTAGGTACCGCTTATTATTACGACAATTTAAATACGCATCAATATTTACCAGTACCTGGTAGAAATTACGAATCAAGTAATCATCGATGACCTTGACCCCGTGAGATACCCCGGCGCTACATATATGGGGTTTGGAGAGTCGGGTGATGCGTATTATTTTAGTAAGTACACGGTTACGTGGATCAGACAATCCGCAGACGTTGTACAACTTGGATTTAAAAAGTTTATACGTCAGACGAGCTCGTTTACCGACGTTGGTATAGAAAAAATAAACGAAAGCGTGAGAACGTACGTGTACAGTATACTTGGTGCGCAAGCCCAAACAAAAACGAGTATACTAACTGAAGGTACTGGGTTAGACGCTCAAAGACAATTTGAAAATATAGTAGAAGATGTAATCAATAGCCCTACGGACATAGAAGCTTCTATAACCAGATTTCAAGAGTATTTACAATTCGCTAGAAGCTCGTTAAACTTTGTGATAAGCCCCGGATTATACTTGATTCCATCAAATATGGAGCTTTTAGTCGGTAGTTATCAAGGTTATAATAATAATATACAGATAGCTACGCCAGATTCACCGATAGGATTAAATATCAATTTGAACTCAGACGTACCTCAACCGCCAGAGCCAGACGTACCCCCGCAACCGACCCCTACACCCCCACCTACACCCCACCTACACCTACGCCACAAACCCCTACACCACCCACACCACCAACCCCAATCTCAGACGTACCCCCGCCACCAACCCCTGCACCACCCCTGCCAGAGCCAGACGTACCCCCGCCGCCAACCCCAATCTCAGACGTACCACCACCGCCAGACTCGCACGAACAAGAACAAAATACTTTAGTCGTTGGTTTAATGGCCGCTGCTGGGGTGGGGTATCTAGCTTACGATATTTTACGTAATTAATTTAGCCGGTGGTAACTCAGTATCTGATGGAACGACCATTAATTCTTTCGTAACGAACGATCTCTTGGGGCCATCTTTTAGCCAGTACAATGCGGGCTGCCCAGTTGTACTTGTTCTTTTTTGTATCGTATACATTTCTAAGCTCCAAATAGGATCGGTAGCTCTTCTTCTAACGTCTTTTTCGAGCTCTCCAGGAGCATAAAGATATCTAACGATATCATCATTTACGCTTAAAAGTTGTTCCGGTTTATCTGGACTCAAGAGCCCTGAAGAACTCAATTGTCATATTTCTAACTGAGACATAGCCAATTTAGGAGTTAACGGTTTGCCTTTCATAGTCGATATCAATCTAGTTTCTTCATCGTTCAACGCTTCTACGACTTTGGGCAATCCTTTTACCCACGAGCGGCTACGCTCGGTAGGCTCTAACATTTCTTGAGCGTATTGATGACCGAATAATCTTTCGGCCAAAGTACGATTAAATCTTTCTACTATACCTTAAGCTCTATGATTACCAACCTCGCCTCTTTGTACTATTACTTGTCGAGTCCGCATCAAAGTATTAAATTCAGCCATAAATTCTGTACCGGGATCTACTTTTATAGTTTTAGGCCAAGACAAGGCCGATCTTTTGTAAATATTTTTTAGTGCCTCTACAACTTGATTACTCGTTTCATTCGTCAAGGGTTCAGCTTCTTTATATCGAGTGGCCACATCAACAATCGTCAACGCGTATCTATAAGTTTTTCGTCTAACTACATCGTGAGGTAGATATAACAGATCCGCTTGATGCATTTCATTGGGTCGTACGATAACCTTATTGAGGCTCGTAGGTCTCGGTACAGAACTGGGGGCCGGTAAATAAATTTGCCACATGGCTTGTTTTCTTAACCAATTTCTAACGGCTGACTCGGGTACATTGGCTTTTAACGATAATGTTTTTATGGCGCCTGCACCTTTCCAATATCCTCTAGGACTGTAAAATATTTTACTTAATTTTGTTTCCATTTTATTTTATACTTCGTTAAATTGTTTAGAGACTTATTAAAAATGGTGAGTCTTTTAATGATGGGTGTTGGAGCTGTAATAAGCGCTGTGGCATTTAGCGGAACGAACTTTTTATTTTCTAAGATAGGGAAAGACGGTAGTGCGGACGAAGAACGTAAACGACATGATTTTGGTTTAGAAAGATTAACTGAAGCTAAACAAGAGTGGCAGGAACAAAGAACGAAGTATCTGGATTATCTAAATGATCGACTACATAAAGAAGTCAGGGCTCGAAAAACATTTCGAGACATTGACGAGGCGTTGAGAGAATATAACGAAGCAACCGGACAAGACTTGCGAGTACCTATAGGTCTATCGCACGAACCAACATTGTCGGACTTTTACGTACCCAGCGAAGGTCAAAAAGATGGTGAAATTGCATTTATCTTAGGAGGCACTGCTGTTTTAGGTTATTTAGTTTATAAGTTTGCTTAAAAGTTTAAGTTTTTTTTGCTTAACGAAACAAAATAAAATAATTTCATTTTTTTGTTTCGTTAAGTAAAATGAACGCAATTAATGGAAGCAAGCTGAATCCTCACAGAAGTTTAACAAATCCTAGAGCGTTGAAGGGGTTGAGACAATCGATGGTTATTACTCATACTCCTAGTACTGCAGGAGCTAACGATCTGTTGGTCGTTCAATTTCCTATGTTGAGTCCAGACGATGTAGTCGTGCCGGGTACAGTACGATTAGTTTTTAATATAGACTTAGAATCTGTGGGCACTGACGCCGATGATGAAAGAACTCTATATTATAACGTCGCACGAAATTTTATTAGTAGCGTAAGAGTCAAACTAGAAGGTAAAGATTTAATAGCCTTTACGAGTGCTGATGTATATAACGTATATAAAGACTTGTGGCGACCAGCCAGTGCAAACGATGCATATCGAGGACTCGAAGATAGTAACGTTACAAAACTCAGAACCGGCGCTAGTAATGGGAATGCTAGCGCAAATGATGGAAAAGTCAAAGCGATAGCCGATGCTTATGGTAATAGATATTATATTCCTCTAGATTTTGAAATGCTTACGGATCATCAGCCTTTTAGTCCATCGACGCTCAAAGATAGACTAACTTATAAATTTACATTTAACGATCACGCGAGCGTAGTAAAATCTACCGATACTAACGCGAAGTATAAAATTTCGGGGTTAGATCTCGAGTTTGAAACAGTCACTAATAAAACATTGGCCGATAGTATCAGACAAAAATATCGAGGTAAAACTCATTTTCTATATGAAAAAGTTCAAAGATATACGGTTGTAAAGTTAAACAAGTCCGATAATACTTGGAACATTAATCTTAATCAAGCCGTTAGGAGTCTCAAAGGTATACTACTTTTATTTAAAGAATCGAGTGAAAAAGATCCTCAAATTTGTTATAATCCAAAGATTGAAAAAGTAGACGTTACGATAGAGGGTAAGCCAAATCAATTGTATAGTCAAGGCATCAAGCGTTATCAACACTGGGATGAGATTACCAAGATTTTCGGCGACTCTAATACAGAATGTGGTGCTGGTGTGTGCAAAGACTTAGACTTACATGATATGTCTATAGGAGATTACTTAAAAAGTAGTTACGGTCTTTGGCTAGATACGAGAGTGATGGATGATAATAAAAGTCACGGTTCTGGTAGGAAAATAGGAGACGTAGGTGGCGGTATTTCTCTTCATTTAGAAAGAGAGGCTGAGACAGCTGGTAAACTATCGTGTTACGTTTTCTTGGTGATGGATGGTCAGTTGGTTCTCGAAGATGGAAGATTTAGCGGTAGTTACTCTTAAAATACAAAGAGTAAAAAGTAAAGTATATACCTTACTATTAAATATGCATGTTTCCAAAGACACCACACTGCGCCCTAATATGCGGTAGGACTAATTCGGGTAAAACTAAATATATTTTAGATCTATTAGAAACTACGTATAAAGATCACTTCGAAAATATTGTAGGTTTTTGTCCTACGCTATCGAACAACAAGACTTATCACGAGAGACTTTTGTTGTGGTTAGATCCTCAGATATACCTATGCGATTTAGAGGTAGAAAAGGTTTCTCTCAACGAAGCTTTAGAATTTTATAGAGCCCGATTAAAAGGATCGCACGTTTTATTTTTGATAGATGATTGTAGCTCGGAACAAGAGATAAAATATCGTAAGGCGGCGTATGGGAAAAATACTTGCGTTTTAACAAAATTGGCGTTTAGCGGTAGGCACGACAATCACTACTGTTGGTTGATGACTCAAAAGTATAATTGCGTAATGGCGGATTATCGAGCTCAAACTGCATCGATCAATGTCTCGATGAAAATTATGCGGTGCCTTTAGAAGAAAGATCGAGAATTAAAAAGATTTTAAGAGATGTGCCTTTTAGTAAATTATTGGTAAAAACTGATCCTCCAGTCTGTTGGCAGTTAGTCGATAGTTAGTTGATAGTTGATCTGTAGATGATCTTAGACGATCTGATAGATAACTGATAGATAACTGTTATATAACTAATAGTTGAACTGTTAGATAACTGATAGATAACTGTTATATAACTAATAGTTGAACTAATAGTTGAACTGTTAGATAACTGATAGATAACTGTTAGATGATCTGTTAGATAACTGATAGATAACTGTTAGATAACTGTTAGATAACTGTTAGATAACTGTTAGATAACTGTTAGATAACTGTTAGATGATCTATAGATGAACTATATACGAAAAATATCTAGTCATCTATAAAATATGATAGAATATCTAGACGTTTTGCTAAAACTAGTAATAGCCATCAACTTATCTTTATTTTCTTACGATTATATGTCTTGTAGAAATAAGATTAAAACATATAGTTCTATTTTAAATGAGCAAATCGATAGAATCTCTAAGCACGTTATCTCAAGAACCCAAGGTTCAAAGTGTAGCTGGTGCGAGCGAGTCTCCAGATCATAAAAATAGACTTTTAGGTGTAGTTGCTTCCGGTGATTCTAAAAAATATTTTGGTAAAGAATACTCCGTTAATGAAATAGAAAATTTAACTACGGGAAAAACAAGAACAGTTGTATACAAATTACGAAGCTAAATTAGGTAAAGAAATGATAGTCAGTTTGGGGAGTTGCGTGTTGACTCTTTACGCAAAAGATTTAGGCGTGACTTTGCCGCTGACTTCGCCATTCGGTTATAAACTTTGTTTAGATTCTGAAGAAGACCTCGTTAATGACTTAGAAAACGATCCTGCTATTTCTAGCAGTATGGCCGGTTTACTTTGCGAAGTGCATTACAATTGTGGGCTTTATTTATCTCCTTTGGTGGCTATGTTGATCACGACTAAACATTTACAAATAGATAGTAGTAGTATTACAAATAGTAGTAGTATTACAAATAATAGTAGTATTACAAATAATAGTAGTATTACAAATAATAGTAGTGTTACTATAAAAGATGAATCCAGAAACGACAACGACGGATCAAGCAGCAGAGACTCCTCAAGAGACTCCTCAGCCTCCTCAAGAGTCAATAGCTAGAGTAACTAAAAAAAGAGTAAAAGATCCTAAAAGAGTAGAATTAGGAAAGAGACTAGCCGAAAGAAACAGAAAGATGAAAGAACAAATAAAAACAATGCAAAGTGTAGAAGATGAAACTCCTAGTCAAACAGTTACGCCGCTGCTGAAGGGGAGCTTTCCGATCTGGGGAGTTGCGATAGTTGGTTTGACTGTTTTAGGAATTGGATATTTCGCGCTTAAAAAGGCTGAAGGTGGAGCAGACGCAGCGGACCTGCAACGTCCGCAAAAAAGTACAGATTGCGAGCGTAACCCCTAAAGTTGAAGAACTATTAGAAATGGAATATATAAAAAGTTAGTGTTTTAAAAAAATAAAATGTTAGTACAAGTAAAATGGATACTAAGAACGTTGCAAATACTCTTTATCACGGCGCTGTGTTGAGTTTGTTGACTGTAGGTTATACTATGTTAAGTAAAAAACTTTTGAAAATTAAGCCCGCCGATTTAGGAAAGTTAGATGAAGAAGATACGATTAAAATCACCGCTACGGTAGGTAGTGCTCTAGCTACTCAGACTTGGTTGGTGAGCCAAGGAGTAATTCCTCAAAATGTACTAAATACTACGTAAAATATAGATTATACGACTTATTAAAATGGCCGAAGGTGGAGAAGATTTCGAAATGGGCGACCGAGGTCGAGAAGACGAACAAAATGATGCCGATGATCAAGATGACCAAGATTATCAAGATGCCGATGATGATTATGAATGGGACAACTATGATAAAGAGACTAGTTTTTCGATTCCACCCCCACAAACGACGGATGAAGCTGGTAATATTATAGATAAACGTCGTGATATGCATAAAACCATTATAGCTAATAAATTTTATGATTTTATAGAAAGAAAAGGCTTCATTAGACCAAAACTCATTAGGTATGAACTTTTTACTAGAGATGAAAAAGGTACTTACTTCGACGGTGTTAGATTGACTAATAAACGTTCTCCCGATGTGTTTGTAGGTGAAGCGACGTTAAGAAAAAACTTTAAAGAGAAGTATCCAGACGGAAACTTTAATAGATTTTTCAACAAGATTTGGGTTTATTAACGGTCGATGACTATAATTTGCTAGATGCTGAACAAACGATAGATGAAGCGTTTGATACTTACGTCACTTCAGAAAAACTTGTTGAGTTAGCTGACGATCTGCACGATCGCATAGAAAGTATGGTGGGCCCCGAAATTGATCCTGATTATGATTTTGAAACCGGTAGATATACAATTCCTCCTCCTCAACAAAAAGGAGTAGATGCTCGAGCGCAAATTGTGGGGTTAAATTACAGAGAACTTGTAGCTCTAGACAAAAAACTACAAACTATCAGCGGTAATGCCGAATTAAATTTATCCGAACTAGGTAAACTATACGACAGACACGCTGAAATAGAAAAAGCCCTCAAAGTAGCAGAAACCGATAATAAGATGCAAGACCTACTTAAAGAACAAGACGATGTTGAAAATGAAATAGAGAGTAGATTAAGTCTTAAGCACGACCTTAAACTAAGCATGAATGATCAATTCGCTAGAATCAAAGAAACGATTAATAAAATATTAGAAAGAGATACCTCGCTAGCGGAAAAGATTAGAATTCTGTTTCGAGAACAGGGTGTGACGGTCGTTAGTATATTAGCCGCGTTTGCTTTAGCACTAAGTACGATCGTTGCTTCTATAATAGCGGCTGTTGGTGGCGGTAGTGCGGCTGTTGTTCCTGCTCAGACCCCCGTTACTCCTACACCCAAACCCGGCGGTAACTTGAAAGATTGGGTAGGTAATCATTTAAAAAATTTGGCCAATTTACTAAAAAAGATTTGAGGTAAGTTATTGGCCGCTTTACCTGGTATTTTGGGTAGTATCGCGAGTTGGTTGTTTAAGCTATTAAGTAAGTCAGTAGGTTGGTTAGCGGAACACGTGTGGGCTCTATTGATCGGCGTTGGTACTTTGATTCTCGTATACATGCAAAAACAATTAAAATAATAAGTCGTATAAAATATACGACTTTATAAAATGACCGCAGAATCTATTTACCCCAAATTGCCCGATGTTCCGAGGGAAACGGACGAGTCTTCAGTCTTTAGGTTAAATACAATCGAACGAGTGCAAAAAGAGATAGCAGCCGAGAGAGATAAGAGAGAACGGTTGCACAAAAAGTATAATAAAATTATTGCTTGTTTATCTAACGCAGAGACCGTTATAGAATGTTTCGGAGCGGTGTCTGGCACCATAGGCATAGCCAGTGTTGTCGGTGTCATTAGTATACATATAGGCGTGGTGCTAGAAGGCGTAGCTATAGGATGCGTAGGTGTAAGTTTAGTATTAAAACGATTTATTAAAACGTTTAGAGGTAAAGCCAAGAAACACGACGAAATTAGAGTAGTAGCCGAAACAAAATTAAATTATTATTTCAAAATGGAATAGGTTTACACATTCCTCCATGGTTTACATTACAGTTAACAGAGTCCGTCATGGAGGTACGGGTATACCTCCATGAGTCCGTCTATCCCTGCCTGTTTGCTTTGTGGACAATCACCAAGGCCATAGTTTAGCATTTGTGTTTGTACAATAATCGCACCGTCTATTAAGTCGAGCTGGGTAATAATTTGCCTAGCTGCCGATTAAGGAATTACTTAAGCTCATCAGCTATCTTATTATAAACAAGTACGGCACTCTCAGCATAGGTAACCGTGGCTCTAGTGATCCTTGGACGAAACCATACACAATGAAGGTTACCCAAAACCGTCTTTAACGGAGGCTTTTATCTGGGGATTAAACTTTATCGAACCACCAAGGCTATCCAGCTAGCTCGGCATACATGTATGTACAACACGGAGGGTGCAGACTTGTAACGCAATACGGCCATACATAACAGTGAGCAATACGCGGTGTTTGTATCGCGTACGCAGCACCTATATGTCATGTTTTTGGGTACAATTTTACTTGCTTTGTTCTGGCGGCAATGTGGCCGGATATCCTTTGTGCAACCAGTGTTGCATCCGATAAGATATGAGGAATATCGGTGCGACCAATTTGGGGGCTGACCATCACTCCGGTCCTGGTCATAATAGGACATGTGGATTATTACGAGCTCTCTGGAATTTACTGTGAATATCTCTGCAGTATCGGCCAATACCGTGCGATTATGTTGCTGACCGGTGAGTTTTCCTTTTAAGACAAAACGTATGTTTTCAGCCACCACAAACATTATGACCTTGGAGGATTCCCCATGTTATGACCGACACAAACTAGTGCATGTCTGCAGTACTCCATGTCTGTACACGTCAAACCCGTCCCTGCGATTGCACAATAGACTAAGAGTCATTCAACAAATCGTGCGGGCTGTTCCATTGTACGTGCGGGCGCTCCTATTGCTCAGTGACATTTTATTTTCCAGGGGTGATTCTTCACTTTGACACACAGCCACATCTAAAATTTAAATAACTTAGAAACTTATTCTTTAAATACGATTCCATAAAATTGTCTGTTGCCTAATCATTGTCTCGAATTCGCTTACGCAAGCCAACAACCCCTCCTACATGAATGGGATCGATCCAACTTGCTCAAACTGGCTCCTCAAATCGGCTACTCAAATCTAGCCACACCCCCTCCACAATCCCCTTAGGACGTGCACACAAGGGGGCGGGGCATACCGACTTTACAGACCCTATGCACTACTCCGGTGCAGGCAGCCCAAGCGCAGGTACAGGCAGCAAAACCGCCGGTATGGGCAGCCTCACCGCCGGTGCAGGCAGCCCAACCGCCGGTTATCGTGCCCCAACCGCCGGTATCTGCAGCCCCACCGTCGGTGCAGGAAGAATCGCCCCTGGTAACACCCCCCCCCCCCCCCATCCAGACAAGAAGGGAAACAACTTAACGTGCGCCCGTTGTGAAACCCGGGGTAGGACTGCGACCTGCATCTTCTACATAGGCAGGGCTGTACATTCGAGGAAGTGTGATGACGGTTGCAGGCAGCTTCTTGATAGACAATGGTGCAACGGAGAGCTTTGTTTCCTCCTGGCTGTTCGAAAGGACAAACCCCCAGTTGAAGCCTGCACTCCTAAATGCTGATAGAAGGTTTCGTCAGGCAGATGGAAGTGAACTGCACGTGGTCGGACTTGCCAAGGTACCCATCAAGGTCGGGGGATGCGAACTTGTGCACAGTGTTTGGGTTGCGGACATTAGCGACGATGCCATATTGGGACTGGACTTTTTGCGAGAGCATAAATGCCAGCTGGTTCGGGAAGAGGAGTGCTTCACTGTTGGCAACTATAAAGTTCCTCTGCAGAAACACCCCCTGGAATCAGTGCTCTGCCGAGTACGTTTGGATGAGAACGTTGTCGTTCCCCCCTCATCAGAAGTTTTGCTAGAATGTCAAGTAATTGGTGATGGCCGTGGAGAGTTGCCGATATGGGGCGTGCTTCAGAACAAGGGGAACCTTGCTAAGGACCGTGAAGTTCTAGTGACCAGTGCGCTTGTCGAAGCTCGAAACAACCGCGTTCCAGTGAGACTGTTGAACTTGTCTTCAGAGATGCGCACACTTTTTAGGAAGGGGACGGACGCTGCCATCCTCGAACCTGTGGACAGTGTTGCAGTACTGGAACATCCACAACCGGCTCGTCAGGACCCCTCTGTGAGTGAAGGGTTATTGGTACCTGAACATTTGGCTACAGTCTTCGAGCGTGGGTGCAAGGGGCTGACGCCCACTGAACAAATTAAACTTGCCGCATTGTTGAGGAGATTCAGTGATGTGTTCTCGACAGGGGACGGCGACATTGGCCGAACCGATCTAACCCAGCATCACATTGAGGCAGGGACAGCCCCGCCTGTTCGTCAAAGACCGAGGAGAGTTCCCTTAAGCCAAAGGGAAGTGGCCGACCACGAGGTAGCTAAAATGCTCTTGCAGGGTGTCATCGAGCCATCCGGAAGCCCGTGGTGTGCACCAATTGTCTTGGTGAGGAAGAAAGATGGGTCTGTGCGGGTCTGCATTGACTATCGGAAATTAATCGAGGTCACCGTGAAGGATGCACATCCACTTCCGCGCATCGAGGACAATCTAGACTCACTGGCAGGGTCACAATTCTTTTCGGCGTTGGACCTTGCCTCTGGTTACTGGCAGGTTGAAGTAGCCAGGGAAGACCGGCCAAAGACCGCATTCAGTACGGGCCGAGGTGGACTCTACCAATTTGTGACTATGCCATTCGGGCTGTGTAATGCGCCTTCCACTTTTGAGCGCCTAATGGAGCGTGTTCTCGCAGGATTACAGTGGCAGGTGGCTGTGTTGTACCATGATGACGTCATCGTCTTTGGCAAGTCCTTTAATGAGCACCTGGAGAGACTTTGCTTGGTCTTATAGAGGCTGCGTGAGGCCAATCTAAAGCTAAAGCCCAAAAAGTGTAATCTTTTTCAGCGAGAGGTGGACTTCCTCGGCCACGTGGTTTCTCCTGCGGGGGTTGCTACCGACCCTAAGAAGGTTCGTGCAGTGCAAGACTGGCCCCAACCGATGACGTCACAGACGTTCGCAGTTTCCTTGGCCTAGTGTCATATTACCGGCGGTTTATTGAGGGATTTGCCGGTATCGCACGACCATTGCACCAGATCACTGAGAAGGGCAAATGGACAGCTGAATGCCAAGAAGCCTTCGAGGCACTAAAATACTGCCTAGTATCTCCCCCTGTGCTGGCCTACCCTGTCCCGGGAGATGAGTTCATTCTTGACACTGACGCCAGTGGGTTCGCAGTTGGTGCTGTGCTGTCGCAAATTCAGGAGGGCAGGGAGCGCGTTCTAGCCTATGGAAGCAGGTCCTTGACCAAGCAAGAGAGAAACTACTGTGTAACCCGGAGAGAACTTTTGGCCAATGTGTACTTCATCAAGAAATACCATCACTACCTCTATGGGGCGCACTTTCGCGTCCGCACTGATCACCGGCCCTTGAAGTGGATGTATGGTGTTCGGGATCCACAAGGACAACTGGTCAGGTGGCTACAGAAACTGAGCATCTACAACTTCACCATCGAACATCGTCCAGGCGATCGACACGGGAACGCTGATGCTCTGTCCAGGAAGTGCTTCCCTGACTGTCATCACGCAGGGAGAGACGACATCAGCCCAGGTACTTTGCTGAGCGTAGAATGCTTGCGTCACCCCCAGACGAGGCAACCAAGTTGCACAATCGTGCAGACAGCCGAACCGCCGGTACCGGAAGCCCCGCCGTCGGTGCAGGCAACTGAACTACCGGGTTCAGTCGCCTCTCCACTGGTGCAGGCAACCGAACCGCCGGTATCGGTAGCTAGCTCTCCGCCAGTGCTTGATCCAGAACTGCGAGTAAGACCAGTGTACCAGACCGGGACTAATGCCCGGCTGGGCACAGAGAACCTGCTGCCAGACCCAAATACAGCTGAACTAGACCACGACAGAATCGTTCAGTCGCAACTGAAGGACCAGGACTTGAAGGACGTTCTACAGTGGGTAAAGCAGGGCGACCGGCCACCTTGGGAGGACTTAGCCCCCTTGAGTAAGGACGTCAAGTTTTGGTAGGCTCGGTTTGAACAGATCGTTTTGGAGGAGGATGTCCTGTATATCCGATGGGAGCCGGACAGACCTACTGATCATGCCAGACTGAGGGTTCTAACCCCCCCCCCCCCCCCCCCCCCGAGAACTGCGACCAATCGTACTGAGACACTTCCATGACCAGAAGACGGCAGGCCACCTCGGCATTGAGAAGACATTTGCGAAATTGAGCAGGAGTAGTTTCTACTGGCCGTCTATGCGTGAATCAGCTCGCCGGTGGGTGAGGAATTGCCGACAGTGCTAAAGACGCAAACCACCTGCTAGAACTAAACGAGCAGAAATGGTACACTACCAGGTTCGAGCACCGATTGAGAGGGTAGCGATTGACGTCATGGGGCCCCCTCCCTATTACTGAACTAAGGAACCGGTACATTGTTGTGGTCGGTGATTATTTCACCAGATGGACCGAATGCTATCCGATCCCTGACCACACAGCAAGGACTGTAGCCACTAAGCTCGTAGATGAGTTTGTTGCCAGATTTGTAGTCCCCTTGAGGTCCACTCGGATCAAGGCAGAGAATTTGAGTCAGCAGTCTTCAGTCTTCCTTGGCGTGAGGAAAACTCGCACCACAGCATACCATCCAAGATCTGACGGCATGATCGAGCGGTTTAACCGCACGATTGAAGCCATACTGAGCCTCTGGGTCAATAAATCGGAAACAGACTGGGACGAACACCTCGCCTTACTTGCCATGGCCTACAGGTCAGCAGAGCACGAGACCACCAGGGAGACGCCGAATACCATGATGCTAGGCCGGGAAGTCAGAATGCCCATTGATCTGCTAATTGGTTCCAGCCCAGAGGCCCCAACCACTCAAGCCGAATATGCCTATAACTTACAAGAGAAACTCATGCTTGCTCACGACGTTGCCAGGAAGACCACCGGTGCACAGATGAAGGCTCAGAAGAAGCACTACGCCAGAAATGCGGGGCGGGTGCTGTACAATGGAGGGGATGTTGTCTTGCTCCACAGTAAGGTGCGAAAAAGGGGCATTTGCCCTAAGCTGTCCCTGAACTGGAGCGGCCCCTTTGTCGTGGTAGAGAGACTTTCCGATGTCGTGTACAAAATCAGAAGGACCCCCCGCTCTGCTCCCCAAGTAGTGCATGCAGACTGAAACCTTGCCATGGAGTGAGCGCGAAAGACTGTGGATTCCCAGAGTCGGCCTTGCGGGCACCTGCTGGCAAGCCAGAAGACCCCACCGCCGGTGTCGGCGGCCCCACCGCCGGTATGGGCAGCCAAACCGCCGGTATGGGCAGCCCCACCGCCGGTATGAGCAACGCGACTACAAGCACATGTACACCCTACACGCGCCGCGGCAGGGCCGTACGGAAACCCCGGCGGTACTTGCAGCAAGTCTATGTTTGCAATGGAAACGGATCTAACTGTAACGTATCAGGAGATAACAATCAGTCGCACAGGAACGGCAGACGCGAGGCACAGTCCAGCAGATCAGAGCCAAACCCCAGCATGGAAACAAAGCTTTTCGTGTAGAGTTTGCGGCCAGAGTTATGGGTCCTCTTTTACTAGAAGACGCCATGAGAAAGCGACACACTAGGAGCGCAAATATACCTGCGATGTATGTGGCACTCTCAATTCTAATGACATCATTTTTTGAAATTCTGAACAGTTTCCTGCTGGAGAAAATGCAACTTTCTTACGTGTTTTGCGGTTGGTGTCTTGCGAATCAGTGCGGTCTTCGCCACCTTTATTTTCGTGTTGCGTTTTGTCATCTTCGTTGTCGTTTTACCCAAACATTTCCCACAACAAATTACAACTCTGCCCTCTATCTACGACCTACCTGTTGGTTTTTAATGTCGCAATCTAGTTTGCTAAGTCCAATAACTTAAAAGTGGATTTTGTTCTCTAAAAGGAACAGTCCTTAACTACACAATCGCCCTTGAGGTCAGTAGTTTTTAATTCCCCGCTCTACCGTAATTCCACCAGTGACTTTTCTCCACGAGCAGGTTCTGTGGTGGCTGACCCGAGTAAGCCCCGGGTATGACGTCAGAGCTAATCGAACGGCACGGGGCTTCCCGGGTCGACCCGGGTGAGCTACTCGAACGCACCCTATGTTAGCGGTGGGCTACAGGCCTATGACTAAGTTGGGTGTTATGGGGCTGCACTTAATGTTCTGGAATGCATTGGAGTCAAAAACTGTGGATTCTAGCAGAAAATTATAGATGTGCATGTCATAGTGGCCATGGCGTGTGAGTTTGGTGAGTTGGACCAATTAAGGTGTACGAGGTGCGATCAAAAGTTCCGAGACTGTTCCTGTTGCGAACGAACGGAGCGCAGAACATTCGGCGCAAACGGCCTGAACTGTGTCGCGCTGGCAATTGGGTGCTCTAACATGACAACGCGCCCGCTCACAGAGCGTTGAAAACGCGTTTCTCGCCAGTAACAACACAATCGTCGCTCCCCACCCCTTCTAGCCGGATTTTGCTCCCTGCTTTTTCTTTTTGTTCCCCCAAATGAAGTTCAAGCTGAAGGGTCGCCGTTTTCACACTGTGGAGGAGATCCAGCGAGAATCGCAGATGGTGCTTGACGCGCTTACGGAACGGGATTTCCAGGGAACGTTTTAAGCGTGGAAGGAGCGCTGGGAGCGGTATATCGCTGCACAAGGGGGATGGCTGCCAGATTTAAATCACATAAGGTTTTTGCTTGTTATAGGCGCAGTTTCGGAACTTTTTAATCGCACCTTGTATACTCGTGTCGGTGGACAACCAATGTTTTCTTATTTTTAGAGGAGAAAATATAGCTCTACGTTTTTGTTTGTGAATGAATTCTGTACGTAATCACGTGTCACTTGCATTGCGTTCAATGGGTGCTTTCGATTAGCTTACATGTATAAGAGACCCTTCGATTAGTCATCACGTGATACTCGTGTTTGCGATTAGACTGTGTGCAAATTGTGAATTTTATAATTATTTCGTCATGTTCACGATTTTGCAGACGACAGTGAGCCTGTGTTTATGTTTTCACACTTTTTAGAGTTGCCGCCCCCAAACAACCTTTGACCTTAATTTTCCTAGAATGCCTCGGCGAATACACCGCAGCGTTCGATTAGTATCATTTCGTGTCTTCCCGGTGGCGTAACCCCGAGTTTTAAAGTGTAAGCTAATCGAACGCAACCTTTATGACTTGCATTATGTTTGTCTTGCTGTTGCCATGCAACCGATCTTCAATAATTGACTTTGCACGCGCATGGGCACCTAGTCTTGGTACCAGAACATGTGTGCCGACAAATCGTTTCAGAAAAATATTTGTTTGTATGAACCCATGCACACACATTTCTCTAGATTGGAGCTTAAGATCATTATTGAAAGGGTTGGATGTTTTTATTTTTGTGTAGTATTGTATTTCATGGAAGTCTGATATAACACCAGGACACAATATAGGACAATCAAGATTGCACAATCCCATAAAATGAACAGTTGTATTCATAAAAACAGTTGAAGTTGGAATACCCCTGAGGGGTATAATATGGAGCGGATATCGGCAGGAATTAGAAATATGCGGGCTGCTATTTTGTGAGAAGAGTATTATCATGGAGGTAGGTATTATCATCATTTTAAATTATGTTTTAAGCCTTCATGGCCTTTTAAAACACCCCCAGCGTAGGGTTTGTGCGCCCCTAAAAATAATGACAAAAATAGTTTGTGTTATTTTACTTTCGCGTTGTTGGACCTTTTTGTACTTTTGCATATCTAAATATAATATACAAGTGATGTAACACTCACCCTCCAAACTACTTTTCATGTAGACACGGATTTAGCGATCGGGATCGAGCATGCGTTGGAGTCAGGAAGAAAAGATAAATTCGGAGAGGTTTGAGTAAGGGAGGAATGAGGGAACATGGATAGAAAAGAAATGTATTGTGACGGAACAGAGAGAGTGTGGGTAGAGGTGGGGGTCATGGAGGTGAGACAATAGGAATAGGATGAGTGGGTTGAAATCTATATTTGGTCCTTTTTGTATTGAAAAGTACTGATTGTTGGGATTTTGCTCCTAAATTTGTTGAAAAGAATTTTGATAAGGAGTCTAGTTCATCACATGTACAATTCTAAAATGTAAGAAGACAAATTTATCATAAACATGTACTGGCATTACTCTAGGTGGTGGCCATATTGGAATTCCTGAATGCGTTCACACCATGGACATTGAAACCTTGCATGGAGCGGGCATAAACCCTCAATATTTGATTTTCATTTTCGTCTACGGGCAATCAATTTTCAAGAATGGAAATTCAAAAAGTCTGCCAAAGATGCGATGCTTCATTAAATCGTTCAAGTACAACATGACTTTATAATTAAAAAACAACTCAACTATGGATACTACCCGTTACAACTAAGATGTTTTTTATACATAAAAAATTCCACCCATAAGGAATAAATACAATCTGATACCTGCCAACTTAAAACCAATATCTCAACATTTCAGTCTGGTTTTCACACGTGAAAACAACTTTAGTCCTTAATTGGCTTGCATGTATTGGCCGGTCGCGGTCTCATCGTCTCAATAACTAAATGACATTGTACAAATGTATTCCCTGATTTAATATAGAAATCACTATAATAACTAAAACACGTAACTACATGTATTATAATGAGGTACCTCCGTGATATTATTTATTCATTTACTTATTCCTCTATTTGTCTCTTAATTTTTTCATCTTTGTGACGTTTTTTCTGTGACGCACTTCCCCATAGTCGAAAATAATGACGTCATCGTGTTTCATCGGGCGCTGTACAAAAAGATACCCAGTGACCTATCTTCCCCTTCTAGTATCTTTGGCGTAGGCAATAGAGCAGGTTTTCGTTCGACGATCGGAGCCACAAGCCGCCAAAGTTACTAGAGCGAGCAAAGCAGTGCGGCGTAGAGTTGGTGAGTTAATGGGTTACGTTGGTAGTGTGTGAATGTTCCTGTGTTAGGACTAGCCTACGGTCGAGATAAGGGTGCGTTGCCGTAACTCTCGCAAACTGTTGCGAGGGGCAACATCCCTGTCACGTGGCCCTGAAACTTATCCTAGACTCGTGTAAATGCGCTTGTGGGTACACTGCTAACTGTGGCGCGATGCATAGTCCTTCTGCAAGACTGAACATAACGCCCTCTGTTGACAGCTACGACTAAGGGGAGGTTGAGTGAATAAATCAGTACACGTTGAGTCTTCTTTTTGTTATTGGTTGTCAAGTGTGTGGTCATCATTACATCATCGTTTAAAGACCCGGCAGGTGACGTGACCCGGCCCAGTTTCTACCTGTCCAATACTGGGACGGTATACTTCCATCCCAACGGACGCATCTCCAACCGTTCATAGACCCTCCGGTACGTGCCGTCCACGCCAAGCCCCGAGGAGGAGGACGCCATCATCGAGTTCCCTTCCGTCCGAGCTGCGTGACGTCACAAATTGGTGTCAGAAATGGGATCTGTATTGGTCAGTTTAAAAACACCCTGGATCAGGCTGGGTCAGCATTCAGCATTGAATTTTGGTGCCACCTTGTTGCTACTGCGTTCACATGCATCAGTTGGTCTTGACCCTCATTTCGTTTGGTATAATCGCGGTAGTGGTCTTTACCATTTGGTTTTGCTACTTGTGGCTGATATATAGAAGGGATAGAGGTATTTCCGCTGGCTGAGAACTGCGGGGTGGGATCCCGAAAACGGGACTGCAGAAACAGCAGTGTAAACGCCGGTAACCAGCCTGAGGGGGACCTGTACAAGTCCCGAATGGAGGCTCAGCAGATGGAAAAAGCTCAGTATTTGGAGCGGATTTCAAGGTTAGAGGCATCCTTGAAGGGAGCTAAAGCGATTGGAGCGAGCCCGGTTGGTGGCGCTCGGGGTGACGTGCAAGAATCATGCACACACGTCCGGGTAGATTCGGATATGGAGTTCCGGCTTCCTGGCCAGGGATTGGCTGAAAACAGGGAGGGG
Organism: Hippasteria phrygiana; assembly: GCA_037893225.1. NCBI lineage: Eukaryota > Metazoa > Echinodermata > Asteroidea > Valvatida > Goniasteridae > Hippasteria > Hippasteria phrygiana. The sequence continues at coordinate 215,457 of JAZGUH010000608.1, read as the reverse complement.
ACGTCTGGGTACTTGTCGTTTGTGCTGCCGCCATTGCGTGATGTTACAACGCCGAAAGTCCACCCCAAGGAACGGGATGGTGAGAGTTTAGTTGATTGGACTCCCCCGAGGGGTGATAAGGTGCCTAGTCCGGTAGTCTCTGCGGTACATGGGAAGGGTGTGAATGGGAACCTGTTCATTCACACGCCAAATGCATCTGATGCAAAGAAGAAGCTACACTGCGAGTTGATGAGTTTTGTTACACGAGTGCCTGATGCCAAGGCCGATAGCGTGCGGGCCGACGACTCTGGAGCAGACGGGGCGGGGCCTTGTCAATTGAAGAGGGAGGGGAGAATCATCGGGGAAGATGAGCTGAGGGAGCGAGTCTCCCAGACTCCTCGCCGCCCAAATATTGTTCCCGACCGTTTTAACGGCAAAGTCCCGTGGACTGAATATTACGGGCACTTCGAGAGTTGCCGGTTGATAAACCGCTGGGACGACGTGCAGTCTGCCGAATATTTAGCTGCAAGTCTCCAAGGTAATGCAGTTCGCATTCTTGAAGAGGGCGCCCTCCAGGGGCGTAAGTTGACGTACGAGTTGGTAACGTTGCTGGCTACACGGTTTGGGCCTGGTCAGCAGGCTGAGAATTTTCTTGTTGAATTACGTCACCGTCGGCAGGGGCCCAATGAGACCCTGCAGGAGTTGTGTCAAGCCATTCATGAGTTGGTTGGTAAGGCATATCCGGAAATCCCCGAAGGGTCGAGGGACCGATTGGAGAGAAATCATTTCGTAGATGCCGTGTCCGATCAGCATGTGCGAGAAGGCATATTCCGGGCTAGGCCGTAGAACTTGTCCGAGGCGCTGCAGGCTGCCCTAGAGACTGAGAATTTTCACAAAGTGGAAGCCCAGCGTAGATTGGAAAGGCCCCCTAAGTTGGTGAGAAGTACAGACCGAGACGTGGAGGCTAGGATTCAGTCTATTGAGCAAGCTATTAGTCAGCAGTCTAAGTGTGTGAATGATATCGCTATACAGCTAGAAAAACTGGTGGGTACGTGTACGATGTCGTCCCAACAGCCGGGGCAAGTGCCCGCTGCGGCGCAAGGTACGGCGGGGGCCCCGCCCCATCCAAGGAGGCGGGCCAAAGCTGATTTGAGTTGTCATAATTGCGGTATGCGGGGACACTACGCAGCCTAGGCGCAAACGATACCGTAACCAGGGAAACGAGAATCAGCCGACCGGGGGCCCGCGGAGAGGCTGAACACCGATCAGGGCCCACAGTAATGGAGCATAAAGAATTGAAGAGAAAGTTTGAGAGCGAGGGTGAAATTCACACAGTTACAGTTCCCGTGATGGGGCCGTGTCAGGGGTTGTTTGTTGAAGGGTCAATAAGGCCGACCGATTTCCAGTTGTGAATTGACACCGGGGCAACAGACATGTTAATCAGTATGATGGTTTACTACAAGTTACTACAAGGAACAACGACCTGTTCTAGAGGGTGCGATGTCAGGGTTCGACAGTTGAATGGTAGTCCGTTGAAAGTGTGTGGGTCGGCATGGTTAGACTGTGCACACGGTGAAAGCGGTTTCCGCTGATATTGGCATCTCGGCCATGTTGGGTATGGACTGGTTACTGTCAACACAAGGAAGTTTGGACTTCCGAAAATTGGAGTTGTGTATCAATGGCGAGAGAATTAAATGCACATGGAGCAGTGGCGCACCATTCATTAGCCGGGTAGTGGTAGCCGAAACTACGATGCTACCAGCTGACCATGAAGCCATCGTGGCTGGAACAATTGTTGGCCAGTGCGAGGGGTTGACGGGGAGCTTGATCATGGAACAGTCGAATCTGGTGGTCGCCTTGGTGAAAAGGGCCTCGTTATGGCCATATGTGATTGATGTGCCGACTGACGTAGTGCCCATCCGGGTACTGAACCCAAATAAGGAGAATCTAGTCCTGCGGGCAGGAACCACGGCTGCAACAGTCTCGCCGGTGGAGGTCGAGACTCCGCCCACAAAAGGAGAAGGCAGACCGAGTGCAGGAGTGCTGCCGAGTCACTTACAGAGTTTATTTGAGAGAAGTAGGGAGAATTTGGATCTGTCAGAACATGTGAAATTAAAGGAGTGTCTAATAGAATTTCAGGGTGTGTTCTCCCGGGGCGACGGTAATATAGGTCACACTGATGTTGTTAAACACAGTATCGACACTGGTGGCGCTAGACCAGTCAAGCAGAGGCCTAGGAGACACCCTGTTGTTAACTAACAAGAGATCAACCGTCAGGTTAACGACCTGAAGGAAAGGGGCCTGATCGAAGCCTCTGATAGCCCTTGGGCGGCTAATGTGGTACTGGTGAGGAAGAAGGACGGGTCCAAGCGTTTGTACATATTGACTATAGGGGTTTGAATGCGGTGACCATAAAGGATGCTTACCCTGTGCCAAGGATTGACGAGACGCTTGATGCTCTAAAGGGCGCTCATGTGGTTCTCGATCCTTGACCTAGCGTCACACTATTGGCAGGTAGCCTTGGACGAGGACGCACAGCGTAAGTCAACTTTCGTGGTGCGGAATGGGTTGTACCACTGAAAGGTCATGCCGTTCGGTTTGGCGAACGCACCAGCCACGTTTGAACGCCTTATGGAGAAGGTTTTGGCGGGACTGCAGTGGGAGATATTATTGGTCTACCTTGATGACGTCATCGTCTTTGGTAAAACGATTGAGGACGAGTTGAAACGCATACAACAGGTGAGAAGCGCGGGGCTAAATCTTAAGCCGAGTAAATGCAACCTCTTTCAGAGGTCAGCGACCTACTTGGGGCACATCGTGCCAGCCGAGGGGGTAGCAACAGACCCCGCCAAGATCAAAGCCCTTGCTGATTGGCCGGTTACAACGAACGTGAAAGAAGTGCGTTTCATTGGACTGGCGTCATATTACCGTAGATTCATCCTGGGATTTGCGAGTATCGCCAGCCCACTGCATGCGCTGACGTCGAAGTCAAAGGAGTTTGTGTGAAGTGACGCCTGTCGGGAGGCATTTTCCAAACTGAAAAAAGAGATACTGAAAGCTCCAATCCTGACCTACCTGTCGCCAGGCAACGAGTACATCCTGGATACGGATGCGAGTGGTGATGGTATAGGGGCTGTCCCAGGTTCATGATGATGTGGAGAAAGTGGTGGCTTTTGCGAGCCGGAAGTTGAGCAAGGCTGAGAGAAATTATTGCGTCACCAGGCGAGAGTTGCTAGCAGTCGTTGCCTATCTCAAGTACTTCCGCCAGTACCTGTACGGCCAGAAGGTAACCGTACGGACAAACCACTCTTCTCTACGGTGGCTTATGAATTCAAAGAACCCGGAAGGTCAACTTGCTCGTTGGTTAGAGTATGACGTCACCATACAGCACCGCCCTGGTGCAAGGCACGGGAATGCTGATAGCCTATCGAGAAGACCGTGCAAGCAGTGTAGTCACTGTGGTGGTGATAATGATGATGGTGAAGGGGAAGGGCAGCCGTCAACCTCGAGCTCACACGGAGCTGATGCACCAGTAGCAAGGGTTGCCGTCTTGCAGCCGCTGCTAAGCAATACTGATTTGAGAGACGCCCAAATGGCAGATGAGCCAATGAACTGGTTGGTGGTTGCCAAAAGTGAGGGAAAAGAGCGCCCTCCATGGGCAGATTTGGCTTATTTGTCTCCGGCTTGTAATACATATTGGTCTTACTAGAACCAATTATCCGCCCGAGAGGGCGTATTACACAAACGGTGGGAATCAGATGATGGTGATTCCATTCGATGGCGACTGGTAGTGCCTAAGCAATACAGGCACAAATTTATTGAGGAGTTGCATGGTGTGAAACTAGGCGGCCATCTTGGCCTGAAAAAACCCTAGCTTGTGTTAGGCAGCGGTATTTCTGGTCGGGCATGACTGCAGACGTTGGGGCTTGCCTCCGCCGCTGTAACCAGTGCGCAAGAAGGAAACCCCCGCCTAAGAAACGGAGGGCGCCATTGCAGCAGTATAACGTGAGGGGAACCATGGACAGGGTAGCCATGGATTTGGTTGGCCCGCTACCTACGTCCGAGGAAGGGAACCAGTGGATTTTTGCAGTTGGAGACTACACTACCAGATGGATGGAGGCATATGCACTTCCCAACGCAAAGGCTGAAACAGTTGCCGCTAAGTTTGTCAGCGAGTTTGTCTGCTGGTTCGGAGTGCCGAGTGAGGTCCATTCGGATCAGGGGACCAACTTCGAAGCGGAAATTTTCCAAGAGATGTGCCGCATCCTCGGAACCACGGTCTACCATCCTAAGTCAGATGGGCTTGTGGAGAGATTCAAAAAGACTCTCTTCACCATGGTCTCACTCATGATTGATCCTCACAAGGGCCAACACGATTGGGATAGGTATCTCCCATTCGCGACTAGCGCGATGTACGCCGCAAGAAAGTATTGGGGAATCCCCGAACATGATGATGCTGGGACGAGAGGTGGCGCTTTCCATAGACTTGACGGTGGAACATCCTACCGTAAGTGGGGAGGAGACTCAAACAGACTACGCAGAGCATCTGAGGACCCATATCCAGAAGGCTCACGAGAGGGCGCAAGCGTGCCTGAGAAAGAGCATGAGACGCCAGAAGAGGAACTATGACTGGGTGCCAGTGACCCTTGCATCCAGGAGAGTGAGTTCGTGTGGCTGTTTAACCCCGCAAAACGGAAGGGGGTTTGCCCCAAACTTCGGCTGAAGTGGGAGGGGCCGTATCTCGTGCTGAAAAAAGTTGTCAGATGTAGTTTGCAGGATACAGAAATCCAAGGGTGTGAAGCCACGTGTGGTTCACGTGGATAGGCTAAAACCCTACCAGGGGGACCCAATCAATCCATGGAACACTCCGGGGATCGTCCCTGTTGAGGAGCATGAAACAGCCATAGACAGGGGTGATGAGGAATCACAACCTGAGCATGCGCAGCATGATAAGGGTGCATCAAGCAGTGATAAAAGATGACGCAAGCGCAGAATACACCAGAGTCTAGGTTGAGAAGATATCCAAAGAGGTAACATAGACTGCCTTTAAGATTTCGTACAAAAAGCCCCCCAACTGATGGTGATATAAGAAATCAAAAGGTGATAAATGTTTCTGTAATGTTGTACAATGTATATTGCACAATTGGTGCAAAAATGGAGGCGTCTGAGGAGTACAAGTGCGCGGGATGTTCGTCCTCCTTCAGTCGTCTGAGGGCACTGCTGAGAAACAAGGCATCGAGTCACGGGGCAGCAACCGTGCTGCATTGCCGCCGTTGTAATTGGACAGAGAAACGCCGGGACAACATAAAACGGCACTACAAGGCCAATCATCCAAACCACCTGTCGGCGGCCATTGATGTTAGATATGAGCTAATCGGGAACCAGTCCTCGGCGCATACGAATGAGAGTGGTATACGGGAGAGAATCGGCATAGATATCAGAAGGTTACCTGCACCCCGAGCATATCCACTACAAAGGCCGGCCGGTCCAGTTGCGAGGCGCAATCAAGTCAGGAGGCCGCACGATAAATCATCCCGTGGGGGCGTCTCTGCTCCAGGCCCAGTCCTCTCTCACCACTCCCAGCATCGCCCAAGGGTGAGATCGCTGGTACCCGGCCGGAAGAAGAGCCACCGAAGATGCGATCAGCGTCACGGCATCCCTGCCACCGCTGGAAGCCATACCGGATGCGAAGGAGGAGGTCGCAGCCCCAACTTCCGTGAGCGCGCCAGTGATGACCACACCTTCAATCCCTGCAGCAACCTCGGCCCCGGCCACTCCTACAACCCCGGGCCCCAATACCGAAGCGCCCCCACGCTTCCAGCTACAAAGACCCAGAATCCGGAAACTGGCCACCCTAGTTGAACACGTCCAGCGGTACACATAATACGTGGATGGTGTGATTATCCACCGAGAGACGAAGCAGCGCACCTTCCTGCAAGACGTCCTCGTGGACTGCGCCCAGGCACTACCTCTGCCGACAAGCACCAGGAATCTCTAAGATGCGAAGTTACTCTGATCTGTTTCCGGATTCAGACTTCTTCGCCATACTACCCAATAGGCCATGGCTTCATTGAACGCCACATCCAGACTGTGAAGAAAATCCTGACCAAGTGTCGCGAATCAGGAGATGACCCTAACCTGGCCCTCCTGTGTCTGCGCACAAATCCACTCAAAGCCAACATCGCATCTCCTGCAGAGCTACTGATGAACTGACTGAAATACAAAATAACTCTGCCGTCCAAACTTCATTCCCCACGAGACTTCGACGACATACGCGAGCACATGTTTTCCAAGATGGCAGTCATGTCAGAATAAAGCCAGCACTTTATAATGTCAGACAGAATCGCCTCTCCCTCACTCTCTCTTAGCCAAGAAGCATTACAATTATTTTGAGGATGGCGTCATGATGACGCCATCCTGTATCAAATTAAAAGCAATTTTTGTTTTAAAAATTAGCACTTTTTTCGGCTGTATCCCATGAACTAATACAGCTATGGTGTTTATGATTTGGGATCTTATAGTTTTCGGATTAGGCAAAATTTTTAATCTCTAGTTCTGAATGCAAAGTCGTCGGTCATTTACTTCCGTAAAAAAATTTAATTCATTTACCAAACTTTCACCAAAGTGCAGGATAAAAACGTAATAGACAAGAACAAATTATTTAGCGAAGTTTAAAAATGATGACGTCATCAAACCGGAAGTTATTGTAAGGAGAATTTGGTAATGATGAATTTGTGCACTTTATTTAACTACGCCATTCAATACACAGTAGATATGTCATTTGGACAAATAATGGTACTAACTAGATTTTCCAATGTTCGGTATCAAACTACCGTGACGTCATCAAAGCAGAAGTTATGTGTAAATGTATGCATAACTTGTAAGTTCGCGCAATATTAATTTGCGCGAGTTATTTTGCTGTCATCTTGCATATCCAACGTTTAAAACAAATTCAGAACTTGAAAATTTCTTCTTCATCACAATTATAAATTTATATTCATAGCTGAATTAAACAATGTACAAATGAAAAATGTCTCGCCCGATCACCTCGTGTTTGTGATAAACACCAAACCTCTTTGTTTTTTTTTGTTTTTTCTTGGCAATAATTGCCTGCAGCTTTTCTTCCAAATGGTACAACTTAAAACTTGACATGAACATCAACGCTGATCTCTAAGTGTGACGTCACGATGACATCATCATGTATCAAATTACTAGCAATTTTAGTTTAAAAATTACCAAATTATTTTAGCTGTATCTCATGAACTAATACAGCTGGGGTGTTTATGGTTTGGGATCTGCTAGACCTAGGATTGGGCAACATTTTTTATCACGAAGGCAAAGTCGTCTGATCTTTACTTCCGGTGTTACCGGAAGGTCAAAGTTATGTAAATTTTTAATTTTAAATCAAAACTTCTAGCCCAATGTCTTTAAAACAGTTCATGGGATAAACATGAAACCTAGTATGTGCATCTCTTTATGACGTCACTATGACGTCATCAGGTATCACATTACAAGTGAATTAAGCTCAAAGTAAAAAAAAACTGTTTTGAACCATAGCTTTCGAACAAAATGAGATACCATGTTTGTATTTTTTGATCTGGCAGACATTGCCTTGCGCGACATTTTTCACAATGTTTCTTGGGTTACCGGAAGCGCAACAATAAGTCAACACAATTCGAAAATGGAAACACTAAATAACAACACTGTTAAGAGTGGTTTACCAAAAGTAGCAGAAGGCTCGTCATCACATAAAAGGACGCCTTCTAGCGGCACATAAAAATGTATTTTATTTTTAATTTGAAATTAATTTACCAAACATATACCAAAGTGAATGATAAACACTTATTAGACAAGAACAAAATATTTCGTAAAGTTTCAAGATGATGACGTCGTCAAAGCGGAAGTTATATAAGGAGAATTTGGTAATGATGAATTTTTGCACTGCATTTGACTCCTTCATTCAGTGCAAAGTAGAAATGTCATTTTGCAGAGATAATGGTACCAACTAGACTTTTCAATGTTGGGCATCAAAGCGGAAGTTACGTGTGAATCTCTGCATAAAATGTAAGTTCGCGCAATTTTGATTTTGAGTGAGTTATTTTCTTGTCATCTTGCGCATCCAGCGTTCAAAACAAATGCTGAACATTTCTTTATCACAATCACGTAAATTTATATGAATAACTGAATTAAACAACGTACATATTGAATGTCTCGTCCGATCACACCTCTATTTTTTTTTTAATCTTTGCTTTCAGATAAAACTGAAAGGTATGGAAAGAGTTATAACATTTTCCTTTCGTGAACCACTTTTCTTAAAGAGTCGTGACACTATGGAGCCGTTGGATGTGATTTTCTATTGAAAATGGACAGGATGATTAGGCAGATGTAATTTAACAACGAGGGTCCAAAATCACTTATTGAACCCAGAATCACATTGAGGTTGAAGCTGTTAAACTCAGAAGTGTGCTCTTTGTCAAGGTAGGGCAATAGTTTACAGACTTCAGAGATGATATTAAATAGAGCAGAATGTGATTTTAAACGAGCATTTTCGAAATGACAACGTCATAGTCTCCGCGCCTCCTTGTCCCTGAAAAACATAATTACTTCAAATTATAATATTATTTCATGAATATACAAAGGAAATTTTGACACGCCATCAATTAATAAGAAATTGGACTTACCTTGGCACTTACCTGCACTACAACGCTGACTTCAACACCTTGTATTGTATCAAGGCGCCACAGTTGACTTTCACTAAAGCTGACTGAAGCCAGATGTAACACTGCAAGTCCCCGAAGTGCAAAGTGGAGGAGTTTCACACAGCCCGACCAAGAGAAAACATGTCCTCCAAGTTCCTTTTCGTCTCCAGTGATGCAACAGGTACCCGAAAGCCAGTCCTCGTCAGACACTCCTGAAAGTTTCTGTCAAGTCCGCAAAGATCATTTCAGTGGCAAGTGAAAGAAACGTTTCCGGTATTTCAACAAACACCACAAGAAAGTAGATCAGAGCTTCCAGATTTCTCTCCTAAGTGATGCAACAAGTATCCAAAGCGTCAGTTATATAGCCAGACACCTCTGATAACCGTTGCTCTCTGCAGCTCGTATTAACTATACGTCTCTATTTGAATGACGCCGCATCACGTGCTAGTAATGAATTATAGAGTACTATTGGCGTATCATCCCTAAAGTACTCCCAATGGTTTGGGTCTGTTGGCCACGCCTGCTTCCTTTTTTCAGCCAATTGGAGAGCAAGCCGACCGAATGGTACATTAAATGTTGACAGAAGTATACATAAACTGCATTGGATGATTTAGACCGTGTGAGTGCTTATCCAGAGAAGTAAAATTGCCAAGATATCTAGTTGAAATTATTGGGTGACGTACCGCATTTATGATTTACCTTTGTTAAGCAAAGAAAACCAGCATTTCTCAGGGCACGTGGCGATGTTGTTTGTCAATGTAAAACAACATATACTTGTAATTCTAGTTTCCTTTTATAAGCATTTGTTGTTCGCAAACTTGGCGTCACTTAGAACAGTATCCTATATATTTTTGTCACAAAATATCGAAGCGTCTGTCTTCCGATGGATCCATTTGTATAAACATTTCAATCTCTTCCTGAAATAATTCAAATTTTCTTCTGTGCCATGCCAACTATCACTTCAATGAATGTTCAGTACCTTCTGGTGTTGGAGTACGCTATGACTCTTATTGTTTTGGTTTGTGGGACTAATGAATTTACAATACCTGTTGTCCTTGTAATACATACAATACAAGAATCAAAATTGACACGAACAACTAACAAGAGACGTTTAATGGCGTGTAGTCTTGACGTGACACCGGTCTCGTAGTACCAGTGACTTATCCAGGTTTGGGGTCCTGAGTAAAAAAGAATGCAAACTATTCCGAAGAGCGGGAAGGGGGGGGGGGGGGGGGGGGGGGGGGTCGACCTCCATTCCAACTTCTGGATCCGTCATTTAGCCCCAAAATGTTGTTGTCGTCTCACGCATCAATGTGTTTCAACGAGTTTTGCTCGGGGTTGTCTGTATACGTTCACAAACACAAAAATACGACTATGCTTTAGGAAACATTGAGCGCTGTGAATTTAAGCGAGATTTTACAGCGGCCAAATCCCTCAAGCTTTGTCAGCTCATAAATCAACATTGTACAGGGAAATGGGGGTGTTTCAACGAATTAAATAAAAATATCAAAAAATGAAAATTATAAAAGCATCAAATACCGGAGTCAGGAAAACCCCGCAAGATATTAAAAGAAACCCTAGTTTACGGTTTTCATTCTTCTCCCACTCACAGTAATGTATGCTTTCTGCCTCTCTGTTTTTTTTGTTTTTTTGGGGGTTGTGTTTTTAGTTTTTTGGGTTGTTTTTTGGTTAACCCGAAATAATATTTCAAGATGTATTCTCAGATCCTGGAAACGCTTACCCGCTAATTTGGCAAGGTGCCAATTCACACTCCATTTGATAAACAATGTACCTTCCTCTCTTAGCTGAATTAAACTCCTCTTAGGGCATCTTCAATCATAAGTGTCATCCTTCATCTGAAATGCTTTGTACAATCCAATAAGGTAATGATACCTCATAAAGAAATCACTGCTTTCGTTGATTAATTTCCCTTCTGTTTCTGCTCTTGCATGAATTATACAAACTTTCCAGGCCTACCTAGAGATATAGAAACATAGACAAGATAACTTCGTCTCTGTTTCATGGTTTACTAACCAAGGGCTAAAGAAAGGCAGGGCAGGGGCGAATCTAGAATGGGGGGTTGCAACCCCTCCCGGGGCTGCTGAGCAAAGTTGTTTTTCAAGAGCAAATTCTTCTTTAAAAATCACAAAATTATGCAGCTTCTAACGGTGCCCGAGATCCCTTAGATTGGATTTCAAAAATTTTCGGGGGGCATGCCCCCGGACCCCCCCCCCCCCCCTCCCGAGGGAACGTACAACCCCTCCCTAAATGAAAGGCTACATCCGCCCCTGAAAGGTTGAAACTTTCCAGAAAAAGAGCGCATTGGACCAACCTTTTTGGACAAGAGAAAGGAGGGGTGCAAACATGCCGGGTTCAAAAATGGTGGCGCTTTCAATAACATTCACACATTTATGTAATTTATGTTTATCAATTAACACGACATACATAAAGAAACAATTTTTAAATTCTTCTCGGTCCCCCACCCCCCCCCCCCCCCCCCCCCCCCCCCCCCCCCCGCAAAAAGAAGAAAATTGTTACAAAACCTATATTTTGCCCCTGACCACAAAAAACCCTGTCTTCAACCCCCCCCCCCCCCCCCGCACCCCCACCCCAGAGAAAAGTTTACGCTCTTTCAACAAAAGCCACAAGAGAGTAGATCAGAGCTTCCAGATTTCTATCAGCGCGCGGGAGGCCTAAGTGATGCAACAAGTCGTCACAGTTTTCACGAACAGACGAATTTTGCCTCTACGCGCTAAACTAAAGTTAAAAGAAAATCAGGTTTTAAGCTGCTCACTTTTTAAATTGAAGATATTACCTGCGTTCATACCTCATGTTGATTCAGTGTTGACACTATGTTAAAGTTCAGTTCTCGATCTTTCACAAGTAATTGGCAGCTAAGCGATAAGTCAATTAATTACAGAGTTATTAATTGATTAATACATTTGTCTGTTCGTGAAAACTCAGAAGCGAGAAATGGCCTGTTTTGCCCCACAGAGTGTCAATTGTCTCTTCGTGAAAACCCAAAATCCATTTTCTGGCAATTTTGCCCTTCACAGCCCCATTGTATTAACACGGAGTTCAAATTCGTCTCTTCGTGAAAACCCAAAATCCATTTTCTGGCAATTTTGCCCTTCACAGCCATACTGAATTAACACGGAGTTCAAATTCGTCTCTTCGTGAAAACTTAAAATCCATTTTCTGGCAATTTTGCCCTTCACAGCCCTATTGTATTAACACGGGAGTTCGAATTGGCTCTTCGTGAAAACCCAAAATCCATTTTCTGGCAATTTTGTCCTTTTCAGCCATAGCGTATATATGGCCGAGAAGGGCAAAATTGCCAGAAAATGGATTTTTAGGTTTTCACGAAGAGACGAATTTGAACTCCGTGTTAATACAGTATGGCTGTTAGGGCAAAATTGCCAGAAAATGGATTTGGGTTTTTCACGAAGAGACAATTGACACTCTGTGGGGCAAAACAGGCCATTTCTCGCTTCTGAGTTTTCACGAACAGACAAAGTTATTAATCAATTAATAACTCTGTAATTAATTGACTTATCGCTTAGCTGCCAATTACTTGTGAAAGACCGAGAACTGAACTTTAACATAGTGTCAACACTGAATCAACATGTGGTATGAACGCAGGTACTATCTTCAATTTAAAAAGTGAGCAGCTTAAAACCTGATTTTCTTGTAACTTTAGTTTAGTGCGGAGAGGCAAAATTCGTCTGTTCGTGAAAACTGTGACGAAGTATCCAAAGGGTCAGTTATAGCCAGACGCCTCTGATAACCGTTGCTCCCTGTAGCTCGTATTAACTATACGTCTCTTTAGAATGACTCCGCATCACGTGCGAGTAATGAAGGACAATTTCTCCTTTGACTTGTGTACAAAACTCAGCCGTATTTATCCATGGGTTTATCCTGATGCGCATTGCAGTGTTTTTGTAATTCCTATTTGGCTGGTAAAGGTTGGCTGTGTGCAACTGTTTGCTTAAAGAAAGGACGAACATGGGACAGAGTGGGAGGGAGGGCGACCTCCATCCCCAACCCTTAGCCCCAAGATTTTGTTGTCGACTCACGCATCAATGTGCTTTAACGAGTTTTGCTCGGGATTGTCTGCATACGTTGACAAACACACACAAGTGTGCAAATACCGGCAATCGCGGATCCCTATTGTCCCTCTTTTGGTCAATCGTGGACCCTTTGTCTACGCCCTAACCCTGTTGTCCTTAGTCCACGATTGCCGGTACATGTATTTACATACTCACAAATACTATGCGATTAGGGCGGTCAGGTAGGTGTAGTGTTCTTTCCTCGCCTTCCACCTCAGGTGACCCTGATTCGATTCCCATCCAGGTGCAACTATGTGGATTGGGTTTTCAGTCCCTACCTGATTGAAGAATAATTGTTCTGGGTTTTTCCTCCCACTACTAAAACTGAAATTTCCTTCGTCGTCTTCTCTCAATTCAAACTGGGTCCTGATGGAGAACGGTGCATTTGCACTGATCAGGCTACCCAGGATAAATAAGAAATTCCTATTTGGCTGGTTAAGGTTGCTGGTGTGCAACTGTTTGCTTAAAGAAAGAAAATAAAAATGGCAAAGACTTGGGGTGGGGGGGGGGGGGGGGGGGGGGGGTCGACCTCCATCTCCAACTCCCTGGATCCGTCCTGTATATCCATCTGTAGTATCCACACTTTAACTTTGTTAATGGCCTTTTAGGAGCATACCTCATTTGCATACAGGTCATTCACAATGTATGGCATTGTGAATGACCTGTATGCAAATGAGGTCAGAAACAAGGCTTTTCAGTTTCCATTAAGTCCCAGTCCCACTAGGAGATACAACTTACGACAGGCTGCGACTGGAAATCGCAGGCAATCTTAGAAAACTCGTGCCACAAGTCTTTGGTGATCGTGGGTTGTCTTGGATATTCGACCGAAATCAGTCGCAGAGAGGTTTTGATCATCTTCAAAAACCTGGCTGCGACTGAAGTAGTCGCATCTTGTCGCAGCCTAGTCTTTTGTCGTGCGACGGTCGTGCGATGGTCGTGGGACAAGTCTTGGGTGGTCCTTCATTGTCGTGGCTGATCGACTACTGGCACGACTTGTCGTGCGAGTAGACCTGATTGCACGACTAGAGTTGCACGACTTATGGCTAATTCACATTTGCCCCGGGCGCCGTGCGATAAATGGGTCTACGATTTTCCGTACGTTTTTTGAGGCATCGTAGGTGGCTACGGGCTAAGGCGTATGTGTTCACATTGTGTACGAGCATCGTGTGATTTCTCGTACGGACCCTCGGGGACAGGCCGGGGCAAAGCCGTACAGAGGCTGCGCAGAGATGGTGCGGCCTCTGTGGGGTTGCCGCGGGATGACTGCTCAATATCCGTGCGATATCCGTGCGATTTCAGGGGTACTGCACGGGCAGCGAGCGGCAACCTTGCGATAGCTGTGTGAGGGCCTTGCGATTGTCCCAAGAGCCTACAATCTCCGTACGATATTTTTTGGCCCCAATGTCCACCTAAAATCTTGCGTTTTTCTGCACGATCAGCGCGCGGCCTCCGCGCGGTGCCCGTGCGGGGATTGTGCAATGCCACCTACGACATGTCTACGGGCTACGGGCTTAAGATTTTTTCAAATTTGTATAACTTCTCGCTAAACAAAACCGTAGAGGCCGCGGCGCCCGTGAATCCGTACGAAAATCTCACGGCCGCCTCCTGCCCCCGCACGGAGGCCGCACGGAAAGGGGGATACGGGCAGGATACGGGCTCCGTAGACCCATCGCAGGCCAAATGTGAATTTGGCATAAGCAAGACTAGTCGTGCGACTCCACAACACGTCGTACGAATAGTCGTACGATTGGTCGTAGCCAGTCGTACGACAGGACCTTACCACTCGTACGTAGTCATGGGCAGTCGTGCAACAGTCGTGCGATTATTGGTGCTATACAAGTCTTCTACAGTCTTGTACAGCTAAAGCATTTGACAGGGTACGCCATGATTTTCTCCGCAGTAAGCTCGTCAAGTATGGTGTCGGAACTTTAAATGTTAGATGGATTATGAATTTTCTTACTCACAGAGAACAAAGAGTCTCTATCAATGTTAAATTTTCGCCATGGACCGAAGTAAAATCAGGTGTTCCACAGGGCACCATACTTGTTCCAACACTGTTTCTTATACCGTCCCATTTTAGATGAAAATGACGTCGAGATTTTACAGTCTGACCTTAACTTACTCCACACTTGGTCTGAACGATAGAATCTAAATTTTAACGTAGATAAGTGTAAGGTCATGGGAATAACTAGAAAACATCAACTTAGTGAACCTAACTATTACATTGATGTGAAAAGAGTGTCTACCACGACGTGTGAAAAATATTTTGGCGTTATGACAAGTTAAACTGGAACGAACACTGTCATGCCATATATACAAACTGTAGCAAAATGCTCGGTTTGATAAAACGAAATTTTAGGAACTGCTCCACAAACATTTTAAAGCGGTTTTATATTTCTCTTATTCGATCCCGACTGGATTATTGTTGTACAGTTTGGGATCCGCATAGATTAAAAATGACCAACTTATGAGAGTTAATTTGCCCAAGAGTGTTGGCAGTTGATTTTTTGCCCAACTTTTTTTTACAGTGTAAGTAAGGGCGTAGTGAAACTATAATCACTTGGTGTTAACTAACGCAATGTAGAGAAAATTTAGCAGACACAGTTTGGTACTGACTGCACCAAATAATGTAATAAATATTTGTTTGTGTTTAGTTACATTTTATGTAAAAAACTCTTGAAATCCGCAGTTCAAAAAGTTGCATTGTTGCAACATTTATTGAACAATAAAAAAGTAACCATGCAAAATTATCTAACTTAAAAAGCGGTCTGCAAACTGTGTGGAACCAACAACCATTGATTAAATTTGCCATTTTAAACATATCTGTGAAAATGAAAAAAATAATATAATATATTTATCTTTTATCTTTTATCTTTTAACTTGCTGCAGAGACACGTGGTCCATGTGATGAAACAGCTTTGTGCGAGGACTTTATGTGCAGCGAGGAAGTATGGGCTGCTTGTAATAAATGCCTGTGCTTCTTGTGTTATGATCATTTTCTGTTAAATACCACCTGCAGTACTCATAATATTGTTTCATTTTAACTGACTGTTCTTTACCCTTGATGTCAAGTATTCCTGTTTCATTTGAAACAGCCCAGCCACAATTTGCAACTGCACCTGAAGCACCAGCCACCCCTTTTGAGCATGGGTTCAGAGTTGCCCAACTTTTGTCCCCAATGAATTTTGATAGTGGCTCCCCACACACGTGGAATCACACGTCAGTATTCCTGTTTCTGAATTAGGTACGTCTGGAGAAGCGGACGTACTTGTGAACTCTCCTGTTTCATCCAAAATCAGTAGGCCTTGTGAGTCTATCTCTGCACAGACACCAGTGATGACCTTTAGTGGTCATACACCGTTGCCTTCTGACAGTAACCATCAGGTTGCATCTTTGCCAGGCACTCCTTCACATTATCTGCGTACTGCTTGGGAAGCGGAGGTAGCCACAAATACTCCTGATCCTGACAAGACGTACTCTGCACAGACACCAGTGATGGTCTTTGGTGGTCATACATCATTGTCTCCCGACAGTAACCATAAGGTTGCATCTTTGCCGGGCACTCCTTTAGGTTCTCTGCCTACTGCTGGGGAAGCGGAGGTAGTCGTAAATTCTCCTGAGTTTGACTCCGATTCACAAGATCGAACTTGTCTTTCTTCATTGTCCTACATCTCCGTCTCACAGCACACCCCAGGTGATTTTCCAGTTGATGGAGAACCAAGGCCACTCCCACCACCACCCCAAAAATTACCCCAAAGCAATTTGTTTTGATTAAACAAGAGGAATAGAGGGGATGCTTACCTAACTGAGAAATCAAACAAATTGATGCCTTCAAAGATAGATAAATTAGATGAAAGTAATTGTGTCTATTGCAAATCCAGAGGCCTGGGTTGTCAATTTCTTTCTTCTGCGGAGCGTCTTGAAATCTGAGAGGCGTATTACAAGATGGCTAACTTACAAAAACAACGCGAGTGGATTCTTCGGCATGTATCGGCAAATGAGTTGTCACAGACACAAAATAGGACGGCGTACTATCTGCCACGTGCTGGTAATTCGGGAAAACTGCGCGTGTGTCGTAATTTGTTTACGGCTACTCTGGGTATTTCTGTCAGTCAAATACGTACTGTTTTAAAGAAAGTTGACACACTTGGAGTATTGGAAGGAGAAGGGCGAGGTGGACGACAACGGACTGACAAGGATCATCTTCTGCAAGAGCAGGTGAAGGAACACATCGATAAATTCCCGAGAATGGAGTCGCACTACTGCAGGGCGAATTCAAAATGTCAATATCTTTCCCCGGACTTAAACTTTGAAACTATGTACAAGATGTACAAGAAGGAAAATGCAAATGGTGCATCATAAACATTCTATAAGAATGTTTTTAAATCTGCCAACCTCAAATTTCACCACCCAAAGAAAGATGTTTGTGGCCTATGTGATAATTTCCACCGCTCAGGTGATGAAGAGAAGAAGAAGCTACAAAACAAATTTGACAGGCATATCACAAAAAAAGAAAAGTCCAGAGAACTAAAAGCTTCTGGAAAGGAAAAGGCTTCTACAGACAAGAAATATCGTGCTGCGGTTTTCGACCTTCAACAGGTCGTTTACTTGCCTAAATCAGACCGCTCTGAGCTCTTCTGTTATAATTTCACTATTTTTGAGTTGGCGAGTAGAGAGGGCTTGTGCTTTGTGTCTCATGAAGGACAGACAGGCCGTGGATCGTGTGAAGTAGCATCGTTTCTTCATCAGTACCTTCTTCATGTTGATAAGGAAGGTTGTGAACAGGTAGATCTGTATTCCGACGGCTGCGTTGGGCAGAATAAAAATTCGATAATACCTTCAATGATGTTGTTTTTCGTGGAAAGGTCACATTCTGTTCAAGAGGTCACATTACATTTCTTCGAAACTAATCATGGGCAGTGTGAGGGCGATGCGATGCACAGCACAATAGAAAGAGCTACGAAGAAGGTCGGTGAAATGTTTGTCCCCTCACAACTTGTTATGCTAATCAAAATGGCTCGTAACACACCAAAACCATACAACGTGACAGCTGTCCGGTCATCAGACATAAATGACTGGAAGACATACAGTCAAAGCAGGGGAATTCTCAGAGTGCGCTCAACAGAGGCAGGGGGAAATGTTGATTGGACAAAGTTCATGCAGATTTCCGTGAACAAGAAGGAAGCTGACACGATCAGGTTTAAATACTCTTATACAGATAATGTCTATGAAGTATTGAAGATTGGTGAAACACGCGTACGGCGGCATTCAGGCCATGTCAACCTTACTGAGCCACAGCCTCTATACCCGTCAGGATACAAAAGCATTTCTGAGGCCAAGTATAAAGATTTGCAAAGTCTGTGCTCCGGACCCACTCCTGTTGTTGTTCATCCAGATCACCAAATGTTTTACAAGCAGCTTCGTCACTAAACGTAATATCCCGACTTTTTGTGATGTCCACTTTATTAATTGTATATGTTGGCTGCCATTTCCAACACGTTCTGAACTACATGTCAAAGTAACTTCCAGCCCTGTGTATTCGAGTCCTTGAAACCTTTAGTCCATGCTCGAGTCCAAGTAGATGGAGTCCGAGTCCAAGTAACAAGTCAAACAGGTTAAGTCTGAGTCTAATGTCACTAGCTACATATAATTTAAGGAAAATAAATAATTGAAATTTAGAAACATTCTTTTTGGGCTATTCGGTAAACAAACACGTACGTCCGAACCCATGATGTGCATGTACCTCAGTTTGGTCTGTTATTGTTTTCTACTCAATAGACGTCAAATATGAGTGATGTATCACATTCCCTTTTCTAACGGCAGCTCATTAATGAGCCCGACATGTACGTCCGAATTTAAGGAATTGCCCTTTTAACCATTCTAAAATATGCATTAGCCGACTACCTATCCAGGCATCCACTTCCCGCGACAAACCAATCAAACCACGAAGAAAAGATCGCTGAACAACACGTGAGCTTCATAACCACTAACGCAGTTCCAAAAACGCTCACACTTAATGACATAAAGGAAGCGACTAAAGAAAGATGCAGCACTACAACTGTGCATGACAGCTATGGGGAACAACACATGGAAAACAGTGATGAAACAAGACGTTGAAACTGAAACACGGAAAACGCTCCAAAGCTTGCACAAAGTCAGAAAGGAGCTAACCGCAATCGCTACCAATGATTTGGTTCTGCGTAACAACCGCATCGTCATCCCCCAATCGGAACGAACAAAAAATCATCGAACTAGCCCATGCTAGACATCAGGAGATCGTAAAAACTAAACAGCTACTCAGGGAAAAAGTCTGGTTCTCTGGAATCGAAGGAATGGTTGAACGCATAATCACCGAATGCATCCCCTGTCAAGCAACATCGGTTGCTGACCTTCGCGAACCACTACAAATGTCCACCCTACCCAGTGGACCATGGCTTGAGGTAAGCATGGACTTTGCTGACCTACCCTCAGGCGAACATCTTCTCGTTGTAATTGATGATTACAGCAGATATCCAGTTGTTGAAATCGTCTCATCAACTTCTGCGAAAGCGGTCATCCCCAAACTTGACGCGATCTTCGCACAATTCGGCTTCCCACAAATCGTGAAAACGGATAATGGTCGACCGTTCAATAGCGAAGACTTCCAGAAGTTCGCAAACTATCTTGTTTCAAACACCGACGAATAACGCCACGCTGGCCAAGAGCAAATGGTGAGGCAGAAAGATTCATGCGCACACTCAAGAAAACATACCGCATCGCACACGCAGAACACAGATCGTGGAAACAAGAACTTTATCAGTTCCTGTGCAACTATCGTGCCACGCCACACATAACAACAGGCACACCACCAGCTACACTGCTGTTTGGACGCGCCATGAGAACACGCCTCCCAGAAATGACAACTACCACCGACAACGACAAACTGCGCAAACGCGACAAATCCAAGAAACTGGACATGAAGCGAAATGCAGAAAAACGCATGATCATAATGCGCCTATCAATCGCTTCCACCACCCCCCCCCCCCCCCCCCCCCGGGCTGCCCCAGATCTTATGTGGGGGTTTGGTCACGTTTTTCAAGCCCCAGGGTGTGGATTTTGGTCACTCATTTTGCCATTGTTTCCACATCATCAGAAGTTCAAAACCATGAGGTGGGGGTGCCCCACCCATGTATGTCGGGGATTGTCACTAAAATTTTGCCCCAGGGGTGGGGATTTTGTCACTTCAAAAGTGACAATCCCCACATCTTGGGTGGGGCAGCCCGGGGGGAAGGGTGGGGGAAGCAATTGATAGGTGCATAAGGAAAACCCCATCACTCGCGGTGATCCTGTGTTGGTGAAACGCGATGGACATGTCGGAAAACAGCTGACGCCATACGACACACAGCCATATCAAGTAACTGATATTAAAGGATCTATGATAACAACCACCCAGGGATCACATGCACAAAATCACGCGAAACTCCTCATTCTTCAAACCACTCAGCAACTATCACAAAACGTTAGAGAACAACTCCGACACTGAAGAAATTTCAACGGACACACCCCAAACCGACGAACCGACAACCAACACGCCTACGCCGACGGACACAACAGAAAACACACGCTATCCTACAGCTACACGCACCTGCAATTCTCTAGCCTATCTGAAGGACTATGTGAAAACCTAACAAAAACTGTGTGTTAAGTGACAAACCCACAAGAACTTTGTATTTGCCTCGGCAAATAACATCAGACTCAGAACTTTCATCTAATGAACAATAAACAGTTAATTCTTTTCAGTCTCAATGTTCAAGCTATAGTAAAACAAAAACAAAAAAAGGGAAAAAAAGTTTCCTATTGCACAGAACTGCAACTGTTTGTGTTAGCCTGTATGCATTGGCTTGGTTTTGACACAAGCCATAACCTTTTGCTAGTTGTTTGATTCTTCCTTAGCACTGTTGCTATATTCAGCTTACAAAAAAATAGCTTTTGATTAACAACCTTCTCCCTTGTACTTCACATGATCTAGCAACCAAGTTCTTTTTCAAGATGAGGAGGGATGTAGTATCCACACTTTAACTTTGTTAATGGCCTTTTAGGAGCACCATACATTGTGAATGACCTGTATGCAAATGAGGTCAGAAACGAGGCTTTTCAGTTTCCATTAATAAACCAGTATCACAGTAAGGACAAATCATCGCATGAAATCTCACTCAATCCAACGACATCACACCATCCAAGATTTGTTCTCGACTCACGCATCAATATGTTTCAACGAGTTTTGCTCGGGATTGTCTGCATACGTTCACAAACACACGTGTACGACTATACTTTAGAAAACATTGATCGCTGAAAATTTGGGCGAGATTCTGCAGCGGCCATAAGCCCTCAAACTTTGTCAGCTCACATATCAACATTGGAAGGCGGAAATGGGGGTGTTTCAACGAATTTAAAAAATGTCAAAAATGAAAATTATAGAATCATCAAATACTGGAGGCACAAGAACCACGCAAGATATTAAAAGAAACCCTGGTTTACGGTTTTCATTCTCCTCCTACTCTCAATAATGCTTTCGGCAATATTTCCAGATGTAGGCTATTACCAGTCCCTGGAAACGCTTACCCGCTAATTCGCCAAGGTGCGGATTCACGCCCCAGTGGATAAACGAGGTTCCGACCACACTTAGATGAATAAACTCCTATTGGGGCATTTTCAATCATGTCATCCTTCATATGAAATGCTTTGTACAATCCCATCAGCTAATGATACCTCCTAAAGAAATCATTGCTTTCGTTGATTAATTTCCCTCCTGTTTCTGCTCTTTCCAATCAGAGTCAGTGCATGAAATGTACAACCTTTGCCAGGTCTACCTAGAGATAAAACAATAAAGACAAGCAAACTCCTTGAACCTCTGGTTCAAGGTTTAGAAGCCAGGCTGAAAAACATTAAACTTTCCTCAAAAAGGAATTACACCCGCATTTTATTCTCGACCTGAGAAGTAATTTGGAAAGTAGAACATCGACGCAAGAGTACCGGATTCGAAATGGCGGAGGTTCCGATCAATCTATCACGAAATTATAGAGTCCGTCGCTAGATTAGTCAGTGTTTGGTACCAAGACGTTCAGATAAATACGATTTGAAGCTTTGCATAGTGGAAACGATGAGAAATAAATGAAAGATTCCGGGTAACACCGTTAAGATAAAACGTGATAAAACGTGATAAAAATGAACCGTGAAGTCTCGAGACTTGCACAATCTAATGCCGGGCGAGTTTTTGTCCGTTTGCATCTAATAATACCGAACGCAGGCCGCATCCAACAGCACGGAAATTGTACCATTTTTTGTTTGAAATTTGGAATACTGGTTTTCAATTTGTATATATCTCCCTCCTCTGCCTCCCCCCCCCCCCCCCCTCCCCCGCCCGCCTGCCCGCCTTCCACACAATGTTCACATTGAGCCATAGCTTTATTTTTAAAGCAAGCAAGGAATAGAGGTCTGCTAAAAATTTAAGTTGAAATTTTTCACATAATGAGATGGTAATGAAGCTACATGCATAATCCCGAGCAAAATTGTTGAAACACTTTGCGCAGAGAAATTAC
Source organism: Hippasteria phrygiana (assembly GCA_037893225.1). NCBI lineage: Eukaryota > Metazoa > Echinodermata > Asteroidea > Valvatida > Goniasteridae > Hippasteria > Hippasteria phrygiana. The sequence goes on along the minus strand of JAZGUH010000608.1, from coordinate 193,092 downwards.
ATTGTTCCTTCCCTCCGGTGATTGTTCAGCCAAAGTCCCAACATTTTACGGGCGGGAATGATGGGAGGTGTGTTTCAAGGAAATTTAAATATCAGGAACAACAATAAAGATGTACAAGCACCGAAAATGATACGACGGACCAAAGGGCGTCGCCATCCTCATATTTTTGTTTACCTGAAAGGATATTTCTAAATGTTTTCTCGGTCCCTGGAAATGCCTCATATATTCACTGTCCTCTGACTGCACGTATCACACGTAGATGCAATGCAGCACAAAATGTAGAATGATATCACTAACGAATATTTTCCAAAAAAGGAAAATAAAAACTATGTATGTAGTTTTGACATTTTCAAAAGGATATTAAACGTGTATAGACTTTTATGCTATTTTGGGAGAGGGGACAGCTTTGGAAGACCCCCCCCCCCCCCCCCCCCCAATAATTTCGCTCTTGTCATATACATTTTATGGGTCATTGGCTTCTACATACATCAAAATACACAAAGATCAGTACACATTTTAAAAAAAATTCCAGGACACACAAGAAACACCGAGTTCAATTTTTCCGATAACATGTATATCTAATAAAAGTTGAATTGATAGTGCATTCTTCCGAGGGAGCATTGGCAAGGGGTGGGTATGTAATCTTCAACATTCGTTGTTTGGTTTTCTTTATTGTTGAAATGAATGGCCTGGGAAGCGATCCTGGGAACAGGGGATTATGTTCCCACCCTCTATATCATTTTGGTGGACAACGGTAATGGGCAGCCCCCCCCCCCCCCCCTTAAAAAACATTATTTAACCCTTGCTTTAGCGCCCAAAACGTAAATCCAAGAGCTTCCAAAGTTCCACTTTGGGGTTTGACGACCTCCCCCCCCCCCCCCCCCCCACCCCACCCAGTCTCCGGGCAGGCTTACAGCCCCGATTGGTCTAGGGAACCGCGACCCTCAACGTGTACAACAAAAGGTCGATGAGGGAGGGCGGGAAAGGGGGACGGACATGTGCCTAGTTCTCCTGAATCTCGGGTGTGTTTCAGTGCACTCTTTGTTTTTAACTTGCATCCATGCCATCTACCATTGTGTAAAACTCGCGTCTTACATCGCTACATGGAAACAAAATCCAATATACGTGTTCCTAACAAGTTTCACTCAGAATTTTCACCCAGTATTGGGTATTCTTTCCCGCCCGCAAGCCCGCCTGCCCGCCTGCCCGCCCGCCCGCCTGCCCGCGTACCTGCCCGCCTACCTGCTCGCCAAATGCCCGCCAGCTGCCCGCACAAGAAATTGAGGAAATTTAAATATCACAAACAAAAATAAAGACCTACAAGCACCGAAAATAATACGACGGACCCCGCATGAACCCTGGTTTACGGTTTTCTCCTCCCACTCACCTTTAATAATGTATGTTTCCATCATAATTTTTTTTACCTGAAACCATATTTCCAAATGTATTCTCAGTCCCTGTAAGGCTTACCCGCTGCCCCGTATATTCAATTAGTGAACCAAATGGCCTGAAGTGCCTCATTAACTATTCATATCGTCGCTCCGTTTGCCATCAATTTCCGCTGTCTGCACGCGTTACACGTAGACGCAATCGAGCACAAAATGTGCAATGATAATAATATATTACCTGCAAATATCACTCAGTAATAATTTACAAAAAGGAAAAACAAAACCATATGTAGCTTTGACATTTTCAAAAAGGAAATTAAACGATTAGAAACGTTTTACAAGGGTTAATTCCCGCTACTCTTTCTTGCTTCTTCGACAATAAATTTTAATTAGAATCTTGGCGCTTTCAAAACAATTCGCCATGGACATCGCGGGGGGTGGGGGCAATGGGGGAACTTGCCCCCCCCCCGGACATTAAACAAAAAGGAGAGAAAAAAATTAGAAAGAAGAAGATGAGGTGCAAAGTCACTAACTGTTAATTTAATGCACATTTAACAACATGGGCGTCCGGGGTATCAATGGTGGTGGGGTGGGCGATTTTTCCACGCCCAGTGATTTCTCCCTTTGCTGCTTTCTGATTAGTGCTTTGCCCCCCTCTAGAAAGAATCCTGGCGACGCCCATGTTCAGCGCGTCTGTATTTAGAAATAACGTTGTACAAATAGCGCAGTAACCCTTTGAGTGCCGAGTGCCATCCACCAGAATCACGTTTGAGTGAAACGGTCCGGATTACCAGACGAGACGAACATGAAGTCTTGTAAATATGCAGTTTTGTTTGATTGTTTTATCATTTTAAGGAATAATGAAAAGTTGGAAAGATGAATGAATGGATGTCCAAACGGACGAATAGATCAATAATAATGAGTTAGTAATACGACAGAGTGTTCTATACAGCCAGTGAGGTAGACATGCAGCCCGACGGACTGACAAACCAGCTGCTACAAATTGTGGATCAAATCTTTTTTTAGATTCATCACTTTCTTAAATTTCTTCGTTTTACTCCAAACCATATTTCTTGAGTGTTCAATTTTTAATGTGTTCTTCATTCCGCTCATTCGCTAATGTACAGATTCAAGCTCCGTTGATCAACGGTAATCTTTCACTCAGAACAATTAATTTGTTTCTTTGATGTTTATCAGAATAGTATATTATCAATTATAAGTGCTATCCTTCATCTGAAATGCTTTGTACTACCCCATTAGGTCATGACACTTCATAAAGAAATCCTTGCTTTCGTTGATTAATTTGCCTCCTGTTTCTGCTCTTTCCAGTCAGACGCGGTGCATGAATCATCCAAACTTTGCCAGGCCAACCTAGAGATAAAACAATAAAGACAAGCAAACTTCTTGAACCTCTGGTGGTTTAAGAGCCAAGGGAGAAAGAAAAGTTGAAATTTTCCTCGAAGGAAGGCGTTACACCCAGCATTTTATTCTCGACCAGAGACAAAAGTAGACTACGGTGGTAAAAAAGTACTGTATCCAAAATGGTGGCGCTTTTAATGACATTCAAAGGGAAAATTCCTTTTCTCCTTTTTAAAGGAAACATGCTTTTCAAATTGACCGGATCACATTTTATTTCATAAATATATTCATTTATATGTATTAAATGTGAATTAAAAGCCAAACTGGTTCAAGTTAAGTTTTAGTGTAATTATTTGCCGCTCAAAAATTGACCCCCCCTTTTTTTTATTTGTTGAGACTCAAATTGAGGGCGCTGTTCGTGACGTAGACCGAGGCACCGAAATTCATGGATCGACTCGATAGTCTGGACCCGGCCCGTATACACACACTAGGTCTACACGTGCAATTTCGTAAGTTGCAACAACAACTAACATCGAACTTACCCTGATTTTCTCCCTTTTAGCGAAGGCTCCTCGGGGAATGTGCCGTTTAACTGCTTTCGCCTATATCTTACTCACATCTGGGAACTTTGTTGGGATGGCAGTGGACTTCAGCATGTTTTTAATGGTCATCCCAAAGGATTTGAAAATACCAGTATCGAAACACGACGGCTCAAAGTGGTCGCTACATAACGCTGGAAAGCTGCTGGGGCGGGACCACTTTGCTCTTGTCACCTTCACTTTCGCCGTCCAAATTCTCCGATATTTCGCATCAGTTGTAAATAAATGAAGGCTTACTCCATCCGTCGTTGTTTTGCTGCACCCAGCAGCCACACACCTTGTCGGCATGGCCGAAAAACACTATATTTTGCTTAGATTGTGGACGAAGAATTTTCGCCGTACAATGTACACACAATGCATACCCGTGATGAATGGGTAATGTGCCTCGATCTACGTCACACACTTATGTTAATGAGGGTCCCACTCAGGGGGCGGAGTAGCTTATACAAACATTTTCAAAAATTGTTTTCTCATATTTAATCTGGGAAATAATTGTCTCTGGATACAAAATATTATTGTCAAGATAATACTTTATTGTTTTAAGCAGGAATAATGCAATATAAATCTTAAATTATGTTTCCTTTAAGTTTTGAAGTCGCCTCCCATTCGGGCGGCGCCCAACCGTTTCTTTAATAATTTTTTGTTAATAAAAACACCGCGTTTTTGCCCCAACCCTATATATTTTGCTCCCGACCACAAAAATCCTGTCTGCATTCAGCCGCCCTCCCCACCCAAAAAAAACACAAACAAAATCATATGGAAAAATATCCTAGTGACCAATACGGCAAATTGGAAATTAGAAGATGTAACTAGAACACAATATAATTGTAGCCTTCCCCTACAAATACAACACAGACACGCACACCCGACCGTACCTCAAATGGAAAAAACAAACGGAAATCATGAAATTGGAAATGCTCCCCTAAATAAAAACAAATGAACGCAAAAACACATTGTACAAACGTGTTTTAACATCACGTATTAGTTAGTTAAGCCCCCTGTTTTACACGAGAGCAGAAACAAAAGTCCTAGGATTTGAACGTCTGTGGTCTAGCATCTCTTGGTGATTTCGGAGGGGGGTGGGTGCGCAGTTAGTATGTTGCACCATCGTGACCACAGAATGATTACTCCCAAAGCAAAGTATGTAGTTTTCATTTTTCATTCGCTGTTTTTCACTGTCAGACTGCTAAGTGAGTACAGTCTTGGTGGGCCTCCACTAAGAATTAACCTAAAAAGAAAAATTTAAAAAAGATTTGGCGAGAATACAAACTTCTAGGCTCACTGTATAGGAACTACAGCGTGTATGGCGTTCTGTTTCTTGAAATTATTTTGTTTTCTGATTTGGCTGTACTGGGAAACTACAATAATGTGGTTTGTGAAGGGAAACAGGCATTTCATCTGCAATATTTAGAAACAAAATGCAAATTCATAGCCAACATAATATACAAAAAAATTACCTCAACTTTCGATCAAACTATTTTTCACATGCTATGATAAAACATACTACAGAGTCCGTCGCCAGACTAGTCAGTGTTTAGTACAAGACGATTCATATAAAACGTCATACAAATACAAAACAGTCAAGAATGAAATATCGTCAAACAAATTACAAGGGAAACCTGACAAGGTAATTTGAATAAAATGAACAACGAAAACTGGCCGGAGTGGGATTTGAACTTGCGACCTTTAGTTCACTTTGAAAATTCATTCAAATTCCCAACTTAGTTTTCTTTGTAATTTGTTTGGCGATTTATTAAAAAGTCGTATCCTCATTAAGTGATCCCCACAATGTTGCTTCCCAGGTTGTATCGTAAAGTTGGTCGTGATCCCTGGCTGGCTATACAGCATTTTGGGTTTATAATTTCTGACTAGCGCCCCCTCCCCCAGAAAACAGTTACTGACAACTTGGGAGACTGCTAACATAGGGCAAGATAGCTCAGTTGGTAGAGCATCGATACGGTATTCCGGAGGTGGCAGCTTCAAATCCTGCCAGTTTCCTTTGTTAACTTTGAAAAATAAAATATTAAATATAAATAGATGACAAAAACAAATCCCTTACGAACCATTCATCAAAATAACGGATAAGCACTTCAGGAAAGACGGGAGAGGCAAAAATCAAGAAGAGACTTAGACAGGGACATGTGTAAGGACTGGAACACCAGGAGGGACAGGGATATGAAGAAGGACCAGAGGCAAATGGAAGGACCACAAGGGGCACAAAGCTGATGTTTGTTGCACAGAATTTCATCCATTATGTAGTTCCAAGTACGTCTAATGTTCTACGGCCTATAAATTACACAAACTTGGCCGATTTCATCAGCAAAAGGTAACTTTAAGATTGTTGAGATGATTCAAACGGGGAACTTCATTTCAATCATGTCAAGTATTTCAAGTAACTGATTTTAGTTAATACCTATTGCGCATGATTTTTTTTTATAGCGCGTAGTATATTGATATATTTGCTCAAGTGGCAAATTCTAGTATTGGATTTTAAAACTTCCACTAATAATGATCCTTTTTTCGTGCAGAAGAAACATTTTGAAAAGTTGAGGATTGGGCAAATGGTGGCGCTTTCAATGGCTTTGACATAAAGTCTAGTTACGCTGCTGCTTTGGTCGATTTTTTTTGGTCAATATGAGAGGATCCACAAAGGAAGGGGAGGGGCCGCATGGAATTTTTGAGGGACAACAGTCAAATCTGCACTGTACTTGCTCAACCCGTTTGAACAAGAGGGAGTAGCGTATCAAGGCTTTAGGCTCGTGGGTGGGGCAAATTTTACATTTCTCTAAAGAGTAACCCATAATAATGTAAACACATCTTCAAATTCGCGGGGGGGGGGGGGGGGGGGGTTGGGGTGTACTATCGGTTTTGAGGTGGATGTCCCAAACCCTCCCACTCCATTCCCCGCCTCTTGCTGCATGCGCCACTGTATGGACATTAGACCCATACATGCTACACGCTAACACAGTAACAAAATGCAAGATTTGTGTCGTCGTCCTCAGATTGCAATCTGCACATTCTAAGTCTCTGATCAGTTCTACTCGGAAACATACCGCCTTGCCCATCATAGATGTTTCCGATTTGTATTTATCAGAAATAACACGCAACACACAAGTGTGTAAACACCCTCAATCGCGTACCTCCAATTGTCCTATTGTTTACATTTTAATGTTTTGGCAATGACCTAATCATTGGTTGTGTACACGGTTCTCAATGGGGTCAATTGTTCTCTATTGTTAAAGGTTCCCTATTGAATGCAAAAACAAACCCATACAATTTGATGTAATTCTTTCTACACCCTGTAATATATCTCTCTCATGCCGACTAAAAGAGGAATTCTAACAGTCTGCGTTAGTCCAAGCAAAGCGCCCTCGGGTGATCCTTTGATCTCACTTCGTTATTAACGTTTTTTAACTTCCACTTTTTCTTGCAATCAGCTTTTTACGTGTGGCTGAATTATACATCGCCCCCTATCTCTCTCAGTCTGCCTTAATCCGCGCAAAGCGCCATATTATGGGGGGAAATAGGTTACAAAGATGAGGTGTAAGATGGCGCTTAAAAAGTGAGCTGCCCCCAACTCGTCCAGCCAGGGTTCTAGAAACGCGGTGCAAAGCTGTACAATGAACGGTCTAGGTTGCCAAACGAGTCCAAGAAACAGAAAGTATAACCCCAACCACAAAACAAAAGAGTTTTGTGAATTATTTTTCTTTCTCTGGGTATATAAGCCTCTGTTATGAATCCAGAAAAGCAGAACATGTGTTTGTTTGCGTAGGTTTAAAGACAATGTTTAACTAGGTATCAATTAAAACATGTGTTCGGTGTTTATTTATATAAACGTGTCGAAATGTTTTATCAAGTGTTACAGATTTGAGTTTCATTTTGTGTTCAGAAGTTAAACACATGGTTTTACAGTGTAATAATAATGTAGATTTATACAGCGCATATATGCACCATGATCTCTGTGCTCAAAGCGTTACATTATTACCCCTGTTCATCATGCCTATTAATCACTCCTGAAACCCTGGGGAGTATACAGCCCCAGCTGCAAGTTAATCGGACATGGTCTAATCAAACACATCACCATCACTGCTCTCACAGGTACCCATTTACTCCTGGGTGGAGATAAGTAACTCTTGACAAAGTGCCTTGCTCAAGGACACAATTAGCACCACAACCCCCTGGCTGGACTCAGCGAGATCTTGAGTCCAGTATACACTATACCACGATGCCACAACGCTTGACTATTTTCCACGAAGCACGCCCTCATCGATAGGTTTCTAGATTCACGGCAGGGACTTATTAAACACTTCCGGTCCCAATATATGAAGTCAGAACGAAACAGAGAGACCAAGAGTGTTTTGATCTAACTTCTTTCCCTTTTGGCGACAACCTCGGTCTGATCTAGGCCCTAATGATTTGAGCAGTTGGCGGGCTTAGCAAATCCCACAGAACCTTGCATCCAGGGTCCTGATGATTAAAGGAACTAAACCTACTTACAAATGTTCAGTAAACGATCTTCCATGCCATCGTTTATGATCGCCTTATAATTTCCCAATAAAAACACAGAACATTTTTTTCACGGACATTGGGGCACGGACATTGCAGCTTTATTAAGTTTCACATTTTGAATAAGGAGCGGGACGCTCCTAATTCAAATAGTATTAACGTATTGCCATAGACGCGTGCAAAAAAAATTGTTTCAACTTTCATGAAGCCTAACCCCACTTTGCCTTATCCAACCCCCGAATTTTGGTATATTACGTTTTGTACCAAGGCTACCGATTTTGCGACAGTGAAATTTTGGAGCTGTGAAATTAGAGGGAGGCACTGAAATGTCTCCCTAATTCAACTTGTCTCCTTAAGGTATAAACAAATGACGACAAATTGTCCCCAGAAAAGTAAATTTGTAGGAATAAATTTGCGTGTAGAACGTTTTTAGAAAGTAGGGGAAATCCATTGAAAATATATTGTCAGGCAGAGCACGGAGTATAAAGTAGCTTTAGCCTAAGTGTAGTATACGTTAACTTTCTAGAAAAAAAGCGGAAAAGGTAATGTTAGAAGTTTGGTTGACATTAATTATAACTACAAATTTACAGAGAATTGAAGCAGGAACCAGACTTAACAGAAATAACTTATTATACAATTCTATGGTAGAGTGTACTCTACAAACTGAATGATGTCATGCTTTGGCTTTATATTCAGCTTATCCCACCATAGAGAAAGTCATGGCTTCCCATGAACAATTTCAATATTTGAATACGAAGGAAGATTGTATTCACCTATGTTCGTAAAAAAAATCAAAATTCTATTGTGGAATTGTTTAATGGTCAAGAAAGTGTGTTTTTGGACTAAAAACTGCAATTTAACCTGACTTTTGTAATCACAAATTATCTCATTTCTGATTGCCCGTGCAAATTCTACGTCATTTTACACTTAAGGTGCAGTCAAGGAAGCCTCGGTAATCAGCACTCATTTTCAGCAGTCACCGTGCAGCACTTCTACTTTTTTGGTCAAATTTCACACGTGAGGTACTAACTTGTGCACGTTAGGTGCACGCACTTGTTTAGCTAAATGATGGTCGGTCGGCCATGGCTGGAAATTGATACAAACATTCCACTTTTCTCACGGCTGGAAAACGACAGCACACCAGGTGCCATGATTTCACAGGATGCTTGAGACATTACTGTTTACTTATACAGTCAAGTAAGGTATTTCATAATAATTCAGTAGCAAATGTTGTACATTACCTTTAAGGGAATCTGAGATTCCACCTACAGTAGCCTGCAATAACCCCACAACTCCACAGTTGGTCATGACCTTGATCTGTGATGTGTTAATGCATTTAGTGTGTCATTGCCCGTGTTTTACAGCTAAGCTCAACTCAACGATTTCACTCATTCGCCACCCCTTCAATTAGTTCAAGGTAAGTTGTGTTTTGTTTTATGTCGAATTTAGAAGAAAAGGCGAACGTCACTCGCTCCTGTCACTTAACAGAAGGCCAAAAAGTACCGATGCCGTGTGTAATGGATGTACTGGAAGAAAAGCGCGCTGCTGTAAAGATTAAGGTTTCATCAGATCGCAATCAATTATGACCTTATCAAATATAGACCTTATCGCAAATACCGCCTGGATGAGACGTCACAATGGTTACTAGGGACGTGGGAAAGAAACGCGCACCAAAATCGCTCCCATTTCCTTCCCACAATCCCTTGTGACCATTGCGACGTCTCGACCAAGCGGTATTTGCGATATGGTCTATGGCGCGATCAGCACAATTCCAAGTATTTTTTTTGTAACAGTTAATAGACGAAACTTAATTGAGTGTCTTAACAAAAGAGCCTTTTCTTGGGCGGGCACTCGCCAGGGAGGGGGATTTCGCGACCCCCCGCCAGATCTCGTCTTAACAATAACGCCGTTTATATTTAACTGTGCAAAATTTAATGGTGACGGCTCAAGCTAAAACCAGGCACTTCCTGGTTTTGGGCCCACCAAATTTTAAAGGAGTTCTCAGGAGATTTAAAGGCAGTGTACATCATGATTGGTAATTGTTGCAATTTGCAGGAATGGGCGGATTTGGGGGTTAGTATTTTATAGGAAATATCGTTCCACTGACCTGTTCAAAGTTTTGCGTTGTTGAATGGCGGGGAAAAATGGCGCTCGTTTTTAACCGTCGGGCGGATGATAGCCTTTAGTCAAGGCGCGTGTGGCTATCTGGACACGTGACGCGCCCCGAATGCCAACATGTCCGGTGCGTGCCACTTGTCTGGGTAGCCAAGAGCCTTGACTAAAGGCTACAGGGCAGATTTCCAACGATTTCCAGCTGGAAATCATTGGAAAACGATATATATTCCCACTTTTCTTGACAACGACAGCACACCTGGTGCCATAATTTCACAGGATGATTGAGACTACTATTAACTTACAGTCTAGTAAGGTATTTCGTAATAATTCAGTAAACAAAATTAGAGGATTACCAATCGTGTACACTACGTTTAAATGAGCCCACACAGGGGCCTCGTAGTCATCACAGGTATTTCTCAAGTTATGGAATTTTAATATGGGGAATAGAGTGAAACACATTACCTCTTTGGAATTTTTTTTTGTTAATTTGATGCCATTTGTAACAAGCGGGGAAAACCCTGGTTTTGACGTGGGCTGTAACAAAGGTGACCCAACCCAACAAAATGAGACCCAAGTCGCCAGAGTTACTTTTGAGTTACAGGCCCTTAAACATGACTTATACAGTGGAAATAAAAAGGAACCGTCAATGTTTTCATCCACATAATGTCCATATTCATAAGGAAGACAAACTGAGTGATATAGCAAAATGAAGAGCCAAGTATGCTCTTTTCTAAAGCAGCAAAAACTAGAAAGTCAAAAAATGACCGTAAGACTCATTTCGTAGGATCCGGTCACATATGCCGCTACAAAATGTCGTTGTAGTTGACAAAAGCGTTTTGGTGCATTTTACACGACACACAATGTTCTGTAGTCCACAAACAAAGGGAAATATTATTATGCTTTTTAATATGCATAAACCAGGGGTAGTAAACTTTCCACTGATATCCTTGATGTATTTCTCTGGTCATGCATCGCTGACTTCCATTATCATGTATGCAAACATCTTCTTGGGACAGCTTCTGAAATCAATTACCGTTTTCAAAGTGAACAAAGAAAGCTGGCAGGAGCGAGATTTGAACTCGCGACCTCCGGAATACCGTACAGGCGCTCCACTAACTGAACTATCTTCCCAAAACCAAATTATCAGTGTCGAGGGGGGGGGGGGGGGGGGGGGGGCGTCAATTACCAGTACCAATTGTTAGATAGGGACTGGGCATCATCGTAGCTAGGTTGGATTGTGAATGGAGCTATTATGTTAAGTTTCCTTTAGTAAGGATTGAAAAAGGACAGTCTGGGAAATTCAAGTTTGCAGGATTGCTCAACTGACAACGGAGCAACGAGTGTTTGTGGTGAAGGAATTCCAAGAGACAAGAAGCTATCAAACTACTCAGGATGCCTTTAGAGAAGTCTTTCCTGAGAGGGATCATCCACCCAAAGAAACCATTCAGGAAAATTTGAAGAAAAAAAACGGTATCACGACCATGGGACAGGCCTAAATTGGAACAAGGGCCACACTGTAAAACATTGCCCCTAAAATAATGGTGGAAAGTCGTGCAGCGAGGTGCCATCCTTCAACTGTATTTATTTTTTTACGATCGAACCGTATTATTTTGTATTTAATGATAAACAGTATTTTTGACGCTGAAAGGTCTGTAAAAACTGCCACTTTTACGTGCACCGTTTTGTGGAAAAACGGAAAATCAAATGTAAATTTGTTTAATGTACCTATTGCCAGTATGTAACTGCAAATTTACAGAAATAGAACGGGAACCAGTCTGAGACTACATGGAAGTAACTTATTTACTATAATAAAGTGTACGAATGCTACGATAACCTACTCAACACTACAAACTGAATAATGTCGTGCTTTAGCTTTATGTTGGGCTTATCCCGCCATGATGAAGCCAAGGTTCCCCATGAACAGTAAGTGTTTCAATACCAAAGGAGATGTCATGGGATTCTTCACCAATATGTTTGCAAAAAGTCTAAATTTTATTGTGGGAAAACCACGTGGCTGTGCAAGGGCAGGAGAACATGTGCATAAGTTGGTGCATAAGGTGCTGAACCGTGAACGAATAAAATCATTAGTTAAAAGAAATCCTGTTTTGTTCGTGTTTTCGAAGTTAAATCATGTTTTGTTAATGTTTTCAAATATGTTTAATCGTGTTTTTTCATGTTTTCACAAGTGCAATGTCCCTTGATCCGACTCGATCGTCTTTTGTCCGGATGTGCTCATAATGTTTGACACCAAGCTGTCACAAGTAAGTTTTTAAACACCATTTTCAGATCACCATTTTCAAAAGCACCATTTTTAAGTCGTGATGCACGACCAGAGAAATGCATCCAAAATACCAACGGAAAGTTTATTACCCCTTGTTTATGATAAACACCATAACGACGGTCACTATGTATGTACAGAGCTTGGTCATAGTTTCCCTCTTTGTGGTTTGGAGCAATCACGCTAGTTTTCAGACTCGGGCACAAAAGTTTGCATTGCGCAAATACAATAACCACCCAGTGGTACCGGTATACACTATCACGAAAACCCAAGAAGGGAGGATTCTGACCTCGGCTCTTTGAGGACTAATAGACCTTTGAAATGACATCACACTGTGCTTACCTTGTTGATTCTTGCAGCCTGGGGCCAATTTTACGGAGATGCTAAGCACAAAAATGTGCTTTGCATGAAAACTCTTCCTTGATAAAAACGGGATCACGAACCAGATTCCCATGTGTTTTATATTGCTTTGACTGGTGTTCAGCTGTTGTTTGCTTGGCATGAAAATCACATGGGCTTTGGGCTGGTAACCTAGTGTTATTATTAAGCAAGGCATTTTTGTGCTCAGCAAATTTTTGTGCATAAAAGCACTGTGAAATTGTCCCGAGCTGGAGACGGAACAGCCGTATCACGTACAAGTACAAGCCTCTTTTTGGGGGAAAAACAAGACTTCGTTTTCTCGAACACATTAGTAAACCGCAGTGGTTCCCTTTAATTGTGTAGCTTATATGAAGTTATAAATGTTACCTGAAATAAGCACCGGTATGTACATCTCGTCAGAGAAACCACACATCTGCGTTTTTGCATCCCTGTGGAGACATGGCATTGTTCTCCCTTTGTCCCTGTACTTAAAGCTACTAGATTAGAATAACTGGTTTCCGGTAGCACCATGTAATCAATCTCTTTTGTGAGTTTGTGTGGTTCTGAAAAGATCCGGAGATAACTCATCGTTTCGGACAGTATGCTCTGCCCGTCGTCAGAATCTAGAATGTGGAGATTGATTACATGGTGCTACCGCAAACCAGTTATTCTAATCTAGTGCCCTTTCGCCATGCAAACCTTCAAATATTACTTAAAGGTAGTGTACACGATTGGTAATCCTCCAATTATTTTTTACTGAATTATTACGAAATACCTTAATAGACTGTAAGCTAATAGTAGTCTCAATCATCCTGTGAAATGATGGCAGCAGGTGTGCTGTCGTTGTCAAGAAAAGTGGATATAGGCCTATATATAGTTTTCCAACGATTTCCAGCTGGAAATCGTTGGAAAACTGCCCTGTAGCCGTTAGTCAAGGCGCGCGTGGCTACCAGGACGAGTGGCGCGCCCGGGACAAGATGACGCCATGGCATATCCGGGGCGCGTCACGCGCCCAGATAGCCACGCGCGTCTTGACTGAAGGCTATCATCCGCCCGTCGGTTGAAAACGAGCGCCATTTTTCTCTCGTTTTTGTTCGCCATTCAAGAACGCAAAACTTTGAACAGGTCAGTGGAACGATATTTCCTATAAAATACTAACCCCCAAATCCGCCCATTTCTGAAAATTGCAACAATGACCAATCATGTACACTGCATTTAAGCAAACCCCCATATAATTTGTACACACAATTTCTTGTGGAGACAACCTAACCCATAGAATTGCCTAGTGGAGACCTATTCAGTCCCTTTGTCTCTATTGTTTTCATGTCTCCACAGGGTACGGTATATCTCTCCACATATACTCCGGTGTGGTAACCTTTCTATACATGTCCCCACTTTCCAAACGTGGTAAGCATAATGTGACGTCATTTCTCCATATGGCTTTTGAAATTCCAGGGTGGGCATGTCAAGAAATATAAACATTTTCGATCGTTAGCAATAATGTGAATTTTCATTCCAAGAAGGGTTTTCACGATATCCCGTTGCGTTTACACAATTAGAGGCCATTGATAATGTTTCCGTTCTGTATTCATTTCCGTAGGCCTCATGTCTACTCCCAGCAAATAAGTCTCCCTGAGAATGGGTGTTTTGGGTAAAAAATTGGTGTGGTGCTGGATCGTGTGTGGCTGCGTTTTCCTTGTGGATGTGTGCTTAAGAAAATATTTCATATTTGTCTCAATCGACAGAATAAGAGAAAGAGAAGATCTGAGTGCAGAGTGTGTAGCAGTGCATCAGTGGTAGATAATCTCCCAAATTAAATGGCGCCCTCGACGTCAACAGACCCCCCCCCCCCCCCCCCCCCCCCCCACCACCACCTCTCTCGCCATCCTAGTCTTCGTTCAAGACAATAGTGATCGATAATGGATGTGCAGCGTGGCGTGAATTCGTTTCACGCAGTGCGCCCTCTAACGGTACGATTTCGAGCGGATGAGTTGGTCTAATCGTACCGTTAGAGGGCGCACTGCGTGAATTTACGCGACGCTGCACGATCCATTATCGATCACTGTCGTCTTGAACCAAGAATATCGCCATCACTGCTTTTCCAGTTTTTTATTGACGGAAAATATTTCCGGGGAAAATTTCTAGGAACATGATTGTAAAATATTTTTTAGCAAAAACAAAATGGTGAGCCCACAACAAAATTGACAACACTAAGGGCCCCCGGCTCCCACCCCTTCATTAACCACAACCCCTCCACCAAACCCCTTTCGGTTTACAACTTCAATCTGTGTTGCTTGTTTTCGAAACGATTGAAACAAAAGAATGTACCCTCATTCAGTTGTGTACAATACGTATTATTGGATGTAAGTGTTTTATACATAAGTATTCAAACCGCCAGACCTTCAGCAATAGAGGACAATAGGGTCCACGATTAAGTAAAGGTTCACATTTGGAAACCGTGTATAAAAACCAATGAGAGTCCTCCCAGAAAGTTAGTGTGAACAACAGGATGACAATGAGAGGTCCACGATTGGCGTCATTTACGCACACAAGTGTGTAAACACCTTCAATCGCTGACCCATATTGTCCTTCTATTGTTCATACTTCGACATTTTGGCAAGGACCCTTATTGGTTTTGTACACAATTTTTAACCGGGGACCTTTCTCAGCCGGGGACCCTATTGTCCTCTATTGTTAAAGGTCCCCCATTGAATGCAAAAGCAAACCCATATGTTCCTACATATGCAGCCTTGTGGGGTGCCGGGAACAAGGGGTGACAATATGAACAATGCCCCCCCCCCCCGCAATGTAGTCTTTATAGAAAGCCCTCCCTTACAAAAAATGTCCCATTGGGATTCCATGGGTTTCCCATTGGGTCCCATGGGGTTATTAATAACACCATGTAAGTTAAAGTCATCCCCATGGGATATTTTATGCTGATCATGGGAAACCCATGGGAACACCATGGCGACCATGGGAACACCTCAGGGATTCATGGACACCATGGGAACACCATGGGGATTTTATGGACACCATGGGAACACCATGGGAACACCATGGAGATTTTATGGACACCATGGGAACACCATGGGGTTTGATTTGAACTTCCTCCCAAGAGGTTTCTGTTGAACAAGCACAAGAAACCACAAAAATTGTCCCATGGAAATCTGAATAGGGTGCATTGAGAAGTCTGCATGCGACAATTCCCATGGAGTGCATTGTACAATCCCAATGGTATGGAATCCATTACTGCCATTTACGCGTCGCATGTGTGGCATTGTTGCTTGGGTCCGCAGCCGTTTGCGCCGTCAACGGCGCATAGTCGCATCGCACCGTTGCATAGTCACGTCGTGCCGGCGAATAGTCGCGTCGTACCGTCACATAGTCGCGTCGCGTCGTACCGTCGCATAGTTTTGTACTGTTTGTATAGGGCCGTCGGATAGTCGCGTTGTGCCGTCGGATAGTCACGTCGTGCCATCGCATAGTCGCGTCGTACCGTCGCATAGTCGCATCGTGCCTTTGCATAGTCGCGTCGTGCCGTCGCATAGTCGCGTCGTGCCGTCGCATAGTCGCGTCGTGCCGTCGCATAGTCGCGTCGTGCCGTCGCATAGTTGCATTGTTGATTTCGGGTCCATAGCCAATTATGCCGTAAACTCTGAAAATCAGCAATGCGACAATGCGACTATGCGACGGCACGACGCGACTATGCGATTGCACGACGCGACTATGCGACGGCACAAAGCGACTATGCGACGGCACGACGGCACGACGCGACTATGCGACGGCACGACGCGACTATCCGACGGCCCTATACAAACAGTACAAAACTATGCGACGGTACGACGCGATGGCACGACGCGACTATTCGACGGCACGACAAGACGCGACTATGCGACGGCATGACGCGACTATGCGAAGGTACGACGCGACTATGCGCCGTTGACGGCGCAAACGGCTGCGGACCCAAGTAACACTGCCACAAATGCGACGCGTAAATGGCAGCAATGGAATTCCATACTATGGGGCGCACGGTGCAATCCCCAAGTGGTGCATGGGACAATCCCCATGGGGTGCATGGGACAATTCCCTTTGGAAAGTTACATGCGAAAATTTGGAATCCTTTGGGAAATGACATGGGATTCTGAAATCATTCATGTGAAACCCCATGTGAAAAAAAATCCCATGCTACATGGTGGCCAATTCAAAATGTAATTCCCATGGAAAAATTTCCCATGGGAATTACAGGGCCGCAAGGAAAACTCTATGGAGTTTGAGATTTCAATAGAAACAAAGTAGAACAATAGTAGGGAAGTGAAGGTGGATAATAGTGGTATCTATAAGCAGCGGCGTAGCCAAGGCTCTCTCTATAGGGGACGAGTGGGGAGCTGGATATTACAGTGGGGCGCTCACAGTATTTTCCTTAATAATACTATTATTTTCTCCGTTTGCGAAATTTACGGTGGGGGCGACGATTTTTTATGGGGGGAGTTCCCCCCCCCCACTCCCCCCATGGCTACGCCGATGTCAAGATGCTCAAACCCTGTATACTCTGTGTGGACCTCTGAACAAAAGATGTCAACAGGATGCAGGAAGAATGAACGTTATGTGGACTTGCCCACGTCCACACAACTTTTCCCCTCTCTGAAAAACAGCTTCAGAGGCATTTTTGGGTCAGGGTTATGCGTCGGAAAATGAAGGGGAACACTTAACGAAAATTCGGGGTTAAAAGAATGTTCACAGTGCGAGTAAAATGAGTTTTTCCTCCCCATTTAATCTTAACTACAAGAAGCCAAAGGAATGTCCACACAAGGTTGTGTGTATGTACATGTTCTGTATATACGTCCGAGGACAAGAGGAGAAAGAAAATAGAATGGAACCTTTCTTGTCCCCGGGAGTCGGTCTTTTGTTAAAATCGGTCCTCCGGCGTACAAATACGTGCTTAGTCTATGGAACAATAGGAAACACAAAGCATGGTCCTCGGAAGTATGGGGAAAACACGATGTGTGTGGGTGTGTGGTATCCATGCATGGTGACTGTTTGAAGGCCATAAGCACGTCCACTTTGCTAGTGTAACAAAGGACTTCAATTAAAACCATTAACATAATGCCGTGTGTATTGATGCATATCTTTATATCCTTGTTTGCTGATCAGAGTGCCGAAAACTAACCTATCTACCTTGAAATTGAATCCTGCTCCGCTGTGTAGCCAGGCTGACATTGAGAGACGATCCTCCACTGTCGTGTTAACCACGACCAATGCAGCGTTCCTTGATCTAACTGAAAACATGCTTGAGAGCATCAAGAGAACTCGGGCCTGCCCCAACATCACGGTCATTGCCGAGGACGAGCGGTCTTACCAACAACTGACCAAGAGAATGAAATCCCAACCAGGGCTCCGCGTGCAGAACACAGATGTAGGATTTATGACGTCACAGCGTCTACTGGTCAACTCGCCAATATACAACCAGCTCGTAAACAGGCGTCCACGTTACGTCCTGGGGTTCCTGGAAATGGGTTACAACGTTTTCTTTGTGGACGGTGATACTTTCGCAAGAGGAAAGCCCTGGCCTGAAAGTCAAGATTTTAGACCTAAGCAACTACCCTGACGGGAAACTCATTTTTTTACGAAAGACTGGAGGAAGAAAAACAGTGACCCGATTGTGCTGCATTTGAGTTTCGTTTTTGGCCACGATGAAAAAGTGAATACATTAAAGGAGTTTAGTTGGTGGCTTATATAGAAGATACCAACTTTCTTTGAAACATTTGCCCGTGTTTTGGCTTCCACAAAACCATGTTTTATCAACCCCAACTTGCTGCTATCAGAGGTGCATTCATCCTGCCAACAAACCCAGGATAAAATTCCAGTTGAAACCAGTTTAACTGTTATGCTAAAATAAAATAATGTAAACCCGAGAAGGTAGCTGTTGGTTGACAAGAACACTCCTAGTTGGCAAGATTACTTTTGATGCAGTTGATATGACTGGTTTCTTCAACTGGTTTCAACTGGTTTCTGTTGAATCCAGTTGAGCTACCAGTTGATATCAATTGAATCCAACACGTATCAGTTGGACACCAGTTAGTTCCAGTTTAAAACGGTTGAAACCAGTTCAAAGTTTAACCAGTTTCAACTGGAATTTTCACCTGGGTAAAAGGTTTATCGGAGTCGTCCATATATATGATGTTCACAGAACAGACCCTTTTTCACGTGTCGTCATGAACCGCATAGTATAGTGTAGTGACGCTTATGAAGTGCTTCTTCAAGTAAACCAGTCAAGCGTGTCGCAAGCACAAGGTTTAAAGGTATATACAACATTTGCAAATAAGCAAAAACAAAACTACTGAATTAGTGTGAAATATCTTACTTGACTGTAAGTAAATAAAAGTATCAAGCATCCTGTGAAATCATGGCACCTGGCCCTTCTGTCATTTTCAAGGAAAGTGGATTTTTTGTATCAATTTCCAGCGATGATCGGCCGACCTTCGTTGAAAAAAAACTGTTCCCAGACCCGACCTCTTTAAATTGCTCCGTTTTGTCTGAAGTAGGGTCAAGGAACCAGACTATAAAGACAACATTTTTTCTCTTAGTTTTCGCAGCATCTATGCACACAAAACTTTAACAAGATTCAGGCGCGGATCCAGGGGGGGGGGGGGGGGGGGGGGAGGGGGGTTGGGAATTGAAACCTCCCCTGCTCGTTGCCATTTTTTGTTGTTTGTAAGGGTCTACGCCTTGGTACCGTAGTGTGGCGGTCTCCTACCGACGGCAACCCAGAGTCGTCCTCGGCCGACGTTAGCGAGCGGTCTAGTCTGAGAAGGCCAAGGGAGCAGGCTCGTTTTGGGGCAGTCTACCACCAGGCGCAGTATGGCACCACATTTAACATCAGGAACCCTACAGCTGTCACGCACTAGCACACTCCCTCGGGCAGGGAAGGGGTAGTGGGGATGGGCGAATGAACTATCAATCAGGCACGGGACACCATTCTCATGATTAACAATGATTTAATCTCCAATCACAATCACAATCACAATTATAGGCGACAGGTATAAGGGAGGTGTGTAGGCGCTGGAACCTAAACAGGTGTCTAACAGGCATTACCCCTAGGAAGGCGGAATGTAGGTGTTGAACCTTGGAAGGTGCCTTAACCCTATTCAGGTTGTCCCCGGGTATTAACAATTCCCCACCCTATAATTCTCCTCCCGCTCTGTGTTTAACGTCCACTCACGACTCGGCGCTGCCTGACACCCGTGGACGGAGTTCCTCCCGCTTGCTCTCCCTTCAAGTGAGCTTTACTCACGAGTAATCTCCCTCGTCACTAAACTGCAACGGGACTCAGCTAGTCATACACAGTTAGCACTGGGAATCTGCCAGTATGGAACTGCTCTCTCGCGCGCACTGCGCACTTATTTATACTGGCTGTGATTAGTCTGGCGCTCGGCTTTGGCGCTGCATGTCAGCCCTGGCTGACGATTGGGTACTTGTCTTCTTGACAACTACGGTAGCCCCTGGCTACCACTCAGCAAACTGCTATTGCGCTACACAGCCGCGCCTTAAGTTTCGGTCAGTCCCTTGACCGATTAACTAACAAAATCAAAAGTAATACAATTTGCGCCTTATAAGGTTACAATACAAACTTCAAAACATCTAACTTTCAAATAACAAGGTATACAACTTTTAGAAAACATCAACTTTAAAGCTTTTCTATTGGAAGTTACACTGCCCTTCCTTTTTAACTCCTTAGAAGGTGTGGTATTTTGGCTCTAAGTGTTCTTTCTTAAGAGTTCGTTTATTCATCAGTAGAAACTCTGGCTAGGAAACTGACATCATAAACGCGTTTGGTCTTATCCTTCATAATCTTTTGGCCATCTTGGAAAAGAACTCTCGACGACGTCTCCATGACTTTGGTGATGTTGCCCACCATGGCCTGCTCTAATCCTTCTCTACGGAGCGGTGATCCCACGTGCTGCCCTCCAGTGTCGGGATACTGGACAAGCCTGCGGATTATAGATACAGGCGTTCGGCCAGCTTGACTGTTAGTCGCTACTGACGAGTTGGCTTTCGACACTGGTTTCAAATACACCACGTCAAACTCTCGTTGTGTCTCTCCACGCAGTGGGTACTTGTCTTCTTGACAACTACGGTAGCCCCTGGCTACCACTCAGCAGCCCCTGGCTACCACTCAGCAAACTGCTATTGCGCTACAGTAGCAAACCAGAAAAGAAAAGCAAAACCCCATAAAGGCCTTATTTTGCGTGTACGGGTAAGAACAAAACAAACAGGTTAAATGCCGCCACCAACGTTGAGAAACTTGTTTGGCAAATGTACGGGAAAAAAATCAGAACCCCCCCCCCCCCCGCAAACAATCCTGGATCCGCCCCTGGGATTAGTACTACAGTACAGCATTGCTATAGAATACTAACTCCCATATTAATGTAAGGAGGCTATTCATTATTGTCTTATTGTGATTATAAACTTATTGTTCTATTGTGATTATAAACTTATTGTTTTATTGTGATCATAAACTTGCTCTTGAACGTCTTTGTTGATCTGCCTACTGTATAAATTATATTTATCACCGTTTCTGCCTAAGTGTCCAATGTATTACATTTGCCGTTGCATTGATTGACCAATCACCTGGAGTTTGCACATGGAAACTGACAAACTTGGTCTGGCTTGATTTTGTACATGTAGTTCGTTCGTGGCATCAAATTTGAAGTGGGGACTTTATTTTAAGGTTTGATTCTTTAAAAACACTTATTATATTTGTCAGTGCTACTGTAGTTTCAAATTGTCTTAGGTCCAGGTTTTTAATTTCGAACGTTAATTAATCACTCGACATGAACTGTACGTTATATTTTACAACTCCCCGACCATGCGGGCTGCACGGCAGTGCCTGCCCGATTTTTTTCATTTCATTTCATTTCATTTCATTTATTATTTCTCATGGCAAACATAAAAAGGTACAGTACACAGATGAAAAAAATGACATAAAACAAAACATGACATGGTAACACCCCTGAAGGATTGCCAAATGTGAACTAAATCACAATATAGTGGCTCTCCAAATGTAGCCATGCCAACATTAAATACATGTACATATATATATGCAAAATGAAAAAAAAAAAAAAATGCAAGGCAATACTATAGTAATACAAAAAACAAAAAAATTTAGTTATAAATAGGTTTGCTTACCGTATATGCAGGAGATGAAGTATATATAAATAAATATGTAGACGGATTTCAAATACATTGATGATATTAAATCTCCTTAAAATAAATACATTATGTACACAAATAACAGATTGTAACAGTTCAGAATAGACCTAAAACATAATGACGTCACACTTAGCTTACATGCGCACAAGTCCATGGTAGTCTCAGGGTACCAGGCACCCTGTAGGGCAATAGAAAAGCACGCATGTAAGCAAACCAAGACTCTATGTTTCAGGTGCACGCCTATTTAGGATGGAATTATGATGGATTTACCGGGAGACAGAATATAATTACGCAAACTACTGAGAAACTTGGACATTATTAAGTACAACTTGTTCCTTAACATTAGATGGTAAACTATCCCATAATCTTGGAAACCTAACAAATAGAGAGTTGTGTAAGCAGTTAGTGCGACCCCCCTTGTGAACAAACTTAACAAAATCACAATGCCTAGAATTAATAGAAACATAACTGTGGATACTTACATCAAACTTATTATACAAACATTTAACAACAAAAGAAATGGACAGAAAATTAAGTCTGTTGATCAACAGAGGAATTCCTAATTGCTTACATCTGGAAGGGTAGTCAATGTCGGCATTGTTAGGTATGGCTCTTTTAGGGAGGCCAAGACAAGAACGTGTGAAACGCCTCTGAACCTTTTCAATGAGTGATTGGTGAGTGTGTAGGCTTGGGCACCAGACAGGAGCAGCATACTCCATGACAGGTCTACATAGGGAAGTGTAAAGTTTAACTAGAACAGTGGAATTATTACTCTTAACAACCCGTCTTATAAAGCCACAAAGTTTGGTAGCTTTGGAAGTAATGCTATCAATGTGGTTCTTCCAACTGAGATCACGAGAGATGACAACACCTAGATACTTGTACTGGCAAACAACTTCAAGAGAATCCGAGCCAATATTATAAATGGGACTAGGAGGATTTCTGCTAAGAGTTACAGTCATAAGCTTACATTTCTTAGGATTAAGTACCATGTGATTAATATTACACCAGTTAATTACATTGTTTAAGTCGTTTTGAAGGATTACTGTGTCAGAGTTGGATCTAATGGGTCTATACAATACAGTGTCATCTGCATATTGTCTAAGATTGGATTGAACACAGAATGGGAGATCAAAAACAAAGATATTGAAAAGCAAGGGACCAAGAACAGAGCCTTGCGGTACACCTGATAAAACTCTTAACTGCTCTGATTGGGTACCTTGGAAGATTACTCTTTGTGATCTGTTGCTAAGATAAGAATTAAACCATGATAGAACTGAGCCACAAATACCATATTTATGCAATTTATCTAATAACATGCTGTGGCTAACTTTGTCGAAAGCTTTAGACCAGTCTAGAAAGATTACATCGATACGAGGAGGATTACGCACATCAATGACTTCAGCCCATTCATGATAAAGAGTTGTCAACTGGGTTACACATGAACGCTTAGGGAAAAACCCATGTTGAGCATCACTAACTATGCCTCGTCTACAAATATGATTTACAAGGTGATTGCTTACGATTTTTTCTAATGTCTTACCAACTACGGAGCAAAGAGAAATCGGTCTATAATTACACATGTTACGTGGATCACCAGATTTGAAGAGAGGTACAACATGAGCAAGTTTCCACTCATTAGGAATATTGCCGGAGGAAAGAAAAAAGTTGAACAAATTTGTCAGTGGTGTAGCTAAGCTGTCACTGGCAATGCTCAAAAACAGTGGAGAAATCTCGTCGGGTCCTGCAGACTTGTGAATGTCCAAATTGTTCAATAGTTTCTTCACTTCGAATGGCGTCACAAAAATGGTCGTTAGTCTAAACTCCGAAGGGGAATGGTTGCAGGATTGAGGAGTTGAATAGGAGTGAGTGTCCCGGGTGAAGTTACTTTGGAAGATCCGGTTGAAGTTGTCTGCAATATCAAGATTCTCAGTGATTGCAGAATCAGGGTCGCCATTATGAAAGTTGCTAGGACAGCTTTTCTTTCTTTGGCCACTAACAAAAGACCAGAATTTCTTGGGATTGTTGGAGCAGTTGAGGCAGAGGTCGTTTACAAATTTGTGGTAGGACTGAGCAGTAATATATTTAACCTTATTACGTATGCACTTGTACTTTTCCCACAGGTAAGTATTTGTGGGATTACGTTTTGCAGCTTTGAAGGCTCGTTGCTTTTTCCGGCTGAGTTGAACGACTTCACTAGTGATCCAAGGACTCCGTTTTTTCCTTTTTGTCTGGCCATGGGCACGACATCCTTAATCGCTGCAAACAGTAAGTCTTTAAATCTGTCCCAGACTTCATCAGCATCAAATCCTGGCGAAAAGCATGTGTCCCAAGGAACACAGTTCAATGTGTTACAGAGCTCACTAATATCAGCCTTGTTGTACTGATAGAACATTCGAGTGATCGTTTTGACAGTATGACTTGTATGAATTCTAAAACCAATACCATAATGATCACTGTTACCTAAGCCAGGTAAAGCCCGAGTATCAATGAATAGATCTGGTCGGTTAGTGAACAATAGATCAATTGTGGAACCAGAGTTATCTACATTAGAATGAGGACGAGTTATAAACTCTACCAGTTGGTTGAAGTTAAGTACGTTGGAAATAACATTTAGTCGTTGTACGTTAGGAACAGTGGTGTTTACATCGATATTGAAATCACCTAATAATGCTATGGCAAGGTAGTTATGGGCAAAAGGTAAAATCGATTCCAGTACAGTTTCATAATAATCAAAGAATTTGGAGTTAGCATTTGGTGGTCTGTATAAACACCCTAATAGAATGGTACCTCGATTACAAGATATTTCGACCCACAACAATTCAAGATCAGGGTGTTCAAATTTACAACAGCGTGAAGGTAAATGCATCGTATTTTGGACATGATTTTCATCCCTTTTATTTTACAAAATAATGCAATTGTTCTTCGCTGTAAACTCCCATATTTTGTCCGCGCATGATTATAGATTGGTATGATGATAGTTTTGGAGAAGATTGAAATGTTTAAATGGTGATTTTTGAGTTTAGGGAGCACTGTCACGAAATACACGAGGGTTAGTTGTGCAGCCCATATTTGTACCGATATATTTATAATATTTTGGTAGTACATTGTAATTCCATTGGATCCTAATAAGTGTTTTATAATTCAGTATGAAGTGGACTTGCATGTAATAGGTAATTCATATTTGTGAAATCTCCCGTAGGTTTGGGAAAGAATTCGGGCGTAGACAAAGGGGTCCACGTTTGACCTAACGTCCACGATTGAAAATCGTGTACAAAACCAATAGGAGGCCTTCCGAAAAAGTTAGAGTATAAACAAAAGAGGAACAATGGGAGGTCCACGATTGCACCCGTTTACATGACTGTGTGCGTGTGCAAGTGTTGGTTGGCCACCGGCCGGGGTTAACCTGTGTATTTGTGGTTTCATCCTTATTTGTACAACACAGTCGCCATACCTGCGTAGCGTACACATATTTTAAACACTGCTGTAGATTAAAGGTACACATTGCTTTGGGTTTTGCGATTTGGGCTATAAAACTGAAATGGATATGGTTGGGAAGCTTTTTTTAAAGTAGAATATAAAGATTCACATAACTATCCCTTCAAATTGCGTGGTTTTTGTTTAATAACGGTCCGCCATTTTGTAGAACCAAATTGTTGACTCCACAAAATGGCGGACTGTGTTCACCAGTCGTATTTCCAGTCGCATCTGGTTGAAGTACGTTCTGTTGATCCATATTTTGATGTACTGTGGCACGGCGCGCAGCACTGGCGATATGTGTCGAGAGGTAGAGAAGTGTACCTGGCGATCATCTGATAGGTTCACAAGGCCACTGGCTGCGGCGCCAGCCTAAAGACTCTTACAACGTATTTTGCGCAATATTTAGACGGTGGTATTTAGTGCTGGAAATAAGTCTATGTATCGCGGGTCAGATGTCAGGGGTAAGCGGCCAATTTTTTTGTTTTGTAATCACTACTCACTAATTACAACACATTATACGTGTTTTTTTGCATGAACAACTCTTATAAAAGATAAGGAACATTACCAAACAGCAAAATTTCATGACATTTGAAGGCAATGTGTCCCTTTAAGTCACCACACGTTTATTTGTGTATTTACGTGTCTCGACAACAAAACAAACTTGCGTGAGTACTATTGTTTGTGTGGGTTTAGGAGTCCATTTATTATATATCTTATTATAATCATACAATTGAATATTTTAACTTAATGTATTAAATAAACTATGCTCAAGTCGATACTCAGTTTCTTTAAATTTAAGTTTCACAAGGCCGCTTACAATTTTCTTGCGGCTGACTCGTAAGAGCCGTCGACCTGGCATAGTTAAAATTGAACAGCTTTATCATTTCTTCATAAATATTCCCGAACTAAACTCAACCAACTTGACTTTTGGCTTAATAAATTCTGACAATTACGTCTAGCTTCAACAGTTTAAATCTAAGGTGAACTTCACCCTTCTACAATTAAGCAACTTTAAAGGAATAATTCGGTACTTCCCTTACAAAAAAGTTCTATAGAATTCTATAGAGTGTGTTATAGAGCTCTATACGGTTCTATAGAGGCAATGGTTTTCTATAGAATATTTAAGGCTGTCTATAGAGATTTTAAAAATATATATAGATTTCTATAGAACAAATCTTCCAGTTCTATAGAATGGTTTCTATAGAAATTAGACATATCAATTTGTTGAAAGTATGTACATTTATATAGTAAACCACAATATGTTTCTAATTTCTATAGAAACATAGAATTGTATAGAATACTCCAATAAGAAGACTGTCTATAGAGATTTTTAAAAAAAATCTATAGATTTCTATAGAGCACTGATTAAACAAATTTCTGTCAGTCTTCTATAGAATTCTATGTTTCTATAGAAATTATAGACACATTCATTTGTTTGTAGAAAGTTTGTACATATTTAAAGTAACCCACAATATGCCCCTAATTTCTATAGAAACATAGAATTATATAGAACACTCCATATGATTTTATTTTTCGGTAGAAATTAGAGATGAGTATAACTATATAATACTTTAACAAATCTTTTTTTTTCAATCAAATTTACTAACAAGATCAAGGCTGAGGACTATGATTTTTAAAGAAGCGATTATAAGCATTTTCAAAGTATTCATTTGTTTTCCCTTACCGAACTGTGGTGTCTGTACACCACATCATAATTCGGTGCAGGTTTGGTACATAATATGTACCTCTCTGAGTGTACACCATGCAACACTGAATATATGCAACAGCACATACATGCATGGAGGAAGTTCCTTCCTCCATAATACATGTAAGTACACCACACAGCTAGCCCAACAGTTTACTAAGCCAAACAGGAAGTTGATGTGTGTACAGACCAAAGCCTACATGTACTGTTACATCATCAAGAGTATCATGTTACTTAGACTCAAGTCACATGACAAGGTGACCTTGCTGCTTGCATACCAGAGATAAACGGTCAGTGTGGGAAATTTGAAATCTGCACTGCAGTCAGTTGAATGTCAGTGCAGCAGTGCAGTATGGGCTTGATGGCAGAAATTGTATAAAACTGGGTCAAAATCGTGGATATTTGAATGGCATTTACATGTATGCCTGTGGACATAATTCACTGCTCATGTACACACTCAACCTGTACATGACATGTAAAAAATACACTGGTAATTGCTGGATGGATGGACAAGTCTTTGGACATGATCGATCACACGTACAAGATACAAGTAACAAACCATGGAGGTAAGTCTACAATTGTTACTATAGTAGGAGGTGACATTCCCTTTTTTGGCTTACACAATCTTTTTTTGACTAATATTCTGTAAAGATTGTCCCTATTGTTGCTTGTATGTTAGTGATAACAAAACAGTTGTTTAATAGCCAGTTAGCTGTCTAAATTTCAAATGAAAAGGGAAAATAAAATGTATATGACAAAGGGGAAAATATTGGGGGGCGGGGACGTGTCCCCCCCCCCCCCGGATTGCCCATGCTTTAAGTCCATTTTTAACTTTAAATTTGTGCCTATTGATCGCCACAAAATTATTTCATAAATTTGTATCTGTGTAATAGGCCTACGGTTCAGTATTTGGGGCTCATATCCCCATATTTTTGCGTCGGGAGCCAATGTGTGTCGTCCCCCGCTGTTTCGTCTCTTTGCGGCTTTTTGTTGGAGGTGAATTCGCCCCGTGTTCAAGCTCGTTAGAATCGAACTGTGTTCGCCCGCACCATTTGGAGTCATCCTCATCCATTGCAATTGCATATGCAGAGCTACCCAAGTCGTCCAAGTCCTCGCCCATTACAGAGCTGCCTAAGTCGTCTGAGTCCTCGCTCAAGTCCTCTCCCGTAAGATCTTACGAGTTACATGTATATTATATAAGATCTTTTCTTAATTGTACACTTGAAAATGAATAAAACTGCTGCAAACTGCTGACTGACTGAATGGACATGAAATATACAAATAAACAAATTAGCTGGCCTGACGTTTCGAACTTAAGCAAGTTTTTTCTCAAAGGCAAATGACAGAGTACAAGAAACAAACTTGTAGGGAACACACATGTCAGCTATTTTTTTAATTGTACACTTTTAAACCCTTTTGTATGCAGTAAGTCTACAATTGTTACTATAGTAGGAGGTGACATTCCTTTTTTTGGCTTACACAATCATATTTTGATTACTATTCTGTAAAGATTGTACCCATTGTTGCTTTGTACGTTAGTGATAACAAAACAATTGTTAGCCAGCTGTCTAAATTTCAAATAAAAAGGAAAACTAAAATGTATATGACAAAGGAGAATCTTTTTGTTTTTTGGGGGGGGACACACTGCCATAGCCGTCAACTCCTAAAAATTGGGGGGGGGGGGGGGGGGGGGGTGTCCCCCATGATTGCCCATGCTTTAAGTCCATCAGAAAGTCCATTTAACCCTCAAAAATAGTTTTATTTTATAACTTAAAATTTTTGCCTATTGATCGCTACAAAATTATTTCATAAATTTTCATCTGTGTCCGGAGTAAACCGAGTTTCACTAGTCCGTGTGTATTTTAGATTTTCGGAGGTATGGTGGGATCTTTTTTCATTGTTAAAGATTCATGTGTTTTAGGCTCTTTTATCTTTCATACTGTAATCATTCTTGTTCGTCTCCTTGCATTTGTTTATAAAATACAAAACTATTCAAGCCTTCTTTAATTTACTTGTTTTGTATCCGTCCAATTTTTTTAAAAATTCCCTTTTGCCTACCATTTTTTTAATATAGAAACAATGATGTATGTGGAATTATGTAGTTTCCTATTTAATTAATGTTGATTGCATATCGGGTGCTTATACATGTATTTATAAATTGTTCATTAATTCCCTGTGTGAAATTATTCATGTACAGTATTAGATTTGGAAAAATTCAGGACGTTTTGGCCATGGCCTATGCTGGAAATAAATGCAGTGAAAAGTACACAGCAAAAAAGTATTGATCTCCAATTGTTTTAATTTTGAAGGATGAAGTGTATCACGTTGATATTTAATTAAAATGTTTAGAAAAGTTACCAAGTTTGTAAATATTTATGACATTTTATAAAAATGGAGTCATCTTTCTATATAATTCTATTAGATGTTTTATAGAAAAGTGGTCCTATTTCTATAGAATTCTACTAGATGTTTTATAGAAAGGTGGTCCTATTTCTATAGAATTCTACTAGATGTTTTATAGAAAAGTGGTCCTATTTCTATAGAACTCTACTAGATTTTTTATAGAAAAGTGGTCCTATTTCTATAGAATTCTATTTGATGTTTTATAGAAAAGTGGTCATATTTCTATGGAATTCTATTAGCTGTTTTATAGAAAAGTGGTCCTATTTCTATAGAATTCCACTAGCTGTTTTAGAGAAAAGTGGTAATTTTTCTATAGAATTCTATAAAAACTATAGAGGATTATATACAAATCTATAGAAAAATTCTGTAGAATCTTATAGACATTCTATAGAATTATCTTTTATAGAATTGTAACATTTCTATAGAATTCTATAAAATGTCTTATAGAGAAGTGGCCCATTTTCTAAAGAAACTCTACAGAAACTCTAAAGAAACTCTACAGAAACTCTAAAGAAACTCTACAGAAACTCTATAAAGGAATTCTATAGAATATCATATAGAAATTCTACAGAATTTTTTTTTATAGATTTCTATAGAACTTTTTTGTAAGGGTTGTGGCAGCCTTGTGCCATAAAGTCATTTTCATCTTACATCTCTTTATCCAAGGTATCCTACGAGAACAATTAAAGAATTACACTTCATATATAAATCGTAAGTACAAAGAATCAATGCAATTTATACCGTAATATACCAAAACAGAAGTATACCCTTACATTTGCCGAGTACGGGATGGGCGAAAACCCCGCGAAAAACCTTCATGGGGAAAAACACGGGGAAATTCCCATCCGGCTCCAAACTTTTTGGCAACCAAGTTAACCAACTCCGTACGTCAGCTTAAATACGAATCAATTGAATAAACTGCATGGAAACGTCACGAAGCGACGATAACCATACAGACGAAATTATGGTGGTGGGGAAGGGAGGTGGAAGCTGAGTAATATTTAGAGAGTGTGTCACTGACGACAGCCAAGAAAGAAATGTGGCCTACCATGGTAGGCTACTTCGCCAGCTAGATTTCTTGAACGATTACATAACTGTTCTTTATTGTTATTGCCAAGGACTGAAAACCCACACAAAGAGGCAATGCATTCAGCTATGTGGGTTACCTAACCCACAGCGGGAGGACACTAATTATGCACAACTAGTGTTAGTCAAATTTCACCTGGCGGACCTTACGCCCTGTGAACCATTCCCTATTCACTGCATGCTCCAATCGCAATATCGACACGCTTTTCATAAACCAGATTAAATGTTTTAATCTTTATTTGGTTTATCTTCAGTCTTTTTATTTGAGAAATTGTAACAATGGCCCAATTTTAATGCATGTACTGTTAAATTATAAAATGGAACTAATGAGTGCCTGCCCGATTTTCACAGGCGGCCCCCTGGGCCTAGCAGTTGGCTGTCAAGTAGTTGGACTGGGAGAATAAAGTGAACCGGAGAATTTATGCTGGGCTCCACACGGCTAATCCTTGAACCTGCGTGCTCCCCCCCCCCCCCCCCCCCTCCAACTCCAAGATTGATGTGCCCGCCTCCAGCCCTAGCTTCCCTTCTTCAGAAAAAACACAAAACCTTAGAATTGAAACCGAAGGTTAAGTGCAAAAATAACGTTTATAAACATCTATCGTCTGCTCTCGAGTCTTTTGGCGCGAATATAAAGCATGCCACTTTGGCAAAGATTTGTTCTTGCCGCCAATTATGGACCATACCATTCGCAAATCACGCAGGGGTGGTTTTGGCCCGCTAAAGATGTTTTTAAAACAAAAAGCGGTCGTTCACGCACGCCGGGATTGATGAAAAGCTGATTTTTACAAGACGAATTCGTGAATAACGTATAATAGGACTATAAAACGGTTATATTTTGATTGTCGGTAGTCTTTTTGTCTGTTTTATTAAACCCTTTGGGAAAATGGTATGAACTCGTGAGATCTAAAAATAAAGACGCAACGTTGAATAAGCGTATTTCACTGTGCTCTGGGTCTTTGAAATAGACAGTCATCCCTGTGATTGTGTGACAATTTGCGAGATGGAAAGAGGCAGCGAGTGGGTATTCCTGAGTCCAGATCCAACATCCTCTGAGTTACAGGAGCTAGATCGGCTAGATCTGGAATGGCGGCACTGGCCATTTTCTAGTCCAGATTTGACGGCATCCCAGCAGATCGCGGTTCAAGAGCTCGCCGATGGAGTACTGAACAATGAGGCAAGTTCACATTAATACACATTTTTGTCCCTCTCTAATTTAAGTTAATGCATTCATGAGTAGTCGGTGAGACTTGACCACGAGCTTTGTAGTTCAAGGAAGTAATTCTATTTGTTTAATCACTGGAGGGTTAACAATAATATTGTTTGGGTTTTAACGTCAATTCGTTAAGTGTATTGTTGGAATGAGAGAGAAGGGGGGGGGGGGGGGGGTGTGTGGGCGTGTCACTGAGCGTACGTTCAATTTTCACCAAGTGAGGGCGCCCTTTATTTAAATTCAGGACGATGCGGGCCGTGTCACGCCAAAGCTACCTTTACCAAGCGAGGCTTTCCAGAGGTGCCTGCGTGAAATGGAAAACGAAGATCAGGTAATGTGAAAATAAATACCTTGTTAATGTGTTTAAGAGATGAAAGATGATATCAAATAAATAAATAAGAGGTTTACTTTATTTTATATTATTATTATAATTATTATTATTATTATTATTATTATTTTTTTTTTTTTTTTTGTTCTCTCTTATTTCAAAATATATATATTTTATTTTGAATAGGATACATTTTGATTTCGTTTTTTCTCACTCAGTGGTGTGGGAAATAATTCTAACAACACTAGTCCAATCTAAAGTAAAATTGAATAGTTTAATTTAATGAGTGCTTTATTATTATTTCCCCATCATCGAAGGACTCTCTTCGAGTGATCCCAGAAACAGAGGAGTTTAAAATCGGTGAAGCGAATGAAGATATCAAGATGGAGGAGGAGGAGAACGATCCACTCGTGCCAGGAACGATCTCTCCTCGTATGATTGCAGAAACGCCGGATCTCTCCCTCCAGAGTGACGATGATGACGATTCCATCATAGCAGCTACTCCACCAAAATCAAGGAACGGCAGAAGATATCTTCGTATCGCTAAAGACAAACAGAACGTCGTCCCGCCTGACGATTCAACACCTAACGAGGCCTTGGTTAGTGTCCACAATTTATCATTATCGGTTATTGTGTTTGGTTTTATTGTGTTTGGAGGTGCAATTGTTATTGTAGTTTAATATATTTATTGTTTTCATATTTCTTTTTTTTTGTTTAATGCACGTTTAGGATTCTTCAGCATTGCCCGGCAAAACGTCAACCAAAACCAGGGAAAAAAGAAAAGGTCGTCACAGTTCAGGTCTTGACTGTATCATCTGTGGGAAGAGGTTTACCCGGCGGGACAACCTGAAGCGACACGTGAAGAAGCACAACAACCCCTCTTTTCTGTGCTCTACCTGCCAGCAGAGGTTCACCAGAGCAGACACCTTGAAGAGGCACCAGAGGAATCACATGAGGCAGCAGACGATTTCTTCTTCTGTAGGGGCGCGAGGAGACCGACAGGCACCTGGAAGGGACCAACATACAGATGGTAACGGACAATCTAGTTGTGGGCCTTCATCAGCCCCAAAGAAAATGTGTAACAGGGACACTAAACCTAGTAAACGTAAGCATAAGAAAACTAGTAATGTGCAAAGTAATGTAAAGAAACCAACTGGCCAAAGCATGAGTTTGAAAAATAAACCAGGCCCTTCCCCCAAACAACAGAAATTTAGGTGTCTAGCATGCAGAAAGGGTTTCAGCCGGCGTGATGCCCTGCAGCGGCATATCAGAAAGTACTGCCAGCATCCGGAAGTACCGGCATCCACGGAGGAACGCGACGGGTCTACAGTCGAGCCAGACAACGATGCACACCAGCCCGAGCAACCCGACCCACTCCAAGAAGACCCGATGGAGTTTCCTCAACCAGTCGGCCCTGATGTCGAGTTCAACGAACCCGAGGAAATTCGCGCCGTTTTACGTCAAAATTAGAACTGCGTGCGAACCCAGCACTCGACGAACCGGCCAGTTCAAGACATATATAACCTACGGCTCATAGGGCGATCCGCTGCCGACATCGAGCAAGGTCTGAGAGCAGTATACATTCGTCTACGATGCCGAGTGAAGATAAATGTCTTGTTTGGGCTTATCCTTAGGCATCAGCAGACCGGCGAATTGCGCTACTACCACGAAGCTACAACAATGCCCGACTCTTCACATCGCCAATTCTTATTGCCTCTGAAAATGACATGGACCGCGTCTTTGAGCAGATTCGGGATGCTAACGTCCTCAACTACGCCATTAAACACCGTCCGGACACTAAATGGATTGTTGCCGCTATCACTAACATGACGGTCTACGTTAACAAGATGCCTGCATTTCCTATTGGAATGCCGCCCGACGACCTCACTGCCTATGTCAAGAACAACCAGGGACTGAACGCTTTGGTGAAATGCGAAAACACGGGACAACTCTTCGAAGATGACCTATGTTTTTTCCGGTGCCTAGCCTTGCACCGTGGAGCCACGGTCCATGCCCTAGAGAGGCCGACCAAAGCTCTTGCTGAGAAGTTCAGAGAGGCAACAGGAAGACGTTGCGTCGGCGGCGTGACACCGGAAGATCTCTCTACCCTTGAAAAAGGTGTTTGAAGTCAACATCCGGGTTTATTCACTCGTGCGGGCAGAAGTGGATGGTGACAACGAGCATGATGATGATGATGATGATGACCATGATGACCAGGCACAGCAAGTCCGCATCCAGGCAGAATTGGTGAGGCGTAGCCACCGGAAGTTTCCCCAGACCCTGAATCTCAATCTGTACGGGGATCATTTTTCGCACGTCATGGATCTCAGCAAGTACAGTCGCTGTTACGTCTGCTGGAGGTGCAGCACAGCCTTCGTCAGATCGTACAATGTCCATCGCCATGAACTGACTTGTGACGGCAACGTAAAACATCGATTTCCTGGCGGGGCGTACCACCTCCCTCGCAACATCTTCGAGAGGTTGAAGGAGGCAGGGATCCAGGTTGACCTTGATGAGCGGTACTATCCTTATCGCGCAGCATTCGATTTTGAATGATATTTCCAACCGGTACATCCAGCTAATCAACCAAAGGGGGGCAAGTTGCGCTTAGAACACAGACATGAACTGCTCAGTGTAAGCGTTGCAAGCAATGTGCCCGACCACGAGGTTCCTCGCTGCTTTATCACAGAAGGAAATCAGGCTGAATTGGTTGCAGAGATGGTAAACCATCTTCACACCATTAGCAACTGCTTACGGTTGTCTTCTGGAAAAATTCGAGGGGGTATTTCAGCAAATAGATGAGCTGATCGAGCACCAGTCAGAAACTGCAGATGCTCCCATCACCGAGCCCGCACCAGAGAAAGAGCATCAATCGAAAAAGAAGACCCCAGCAGAGAAATTGAAAGAGAACCTGGAGAAGTTTTTAATGGAGTTGCCCGTCCTTGGGTTCAATTCGGGCAAATATGACCTGAATGTCGTCAAGCGATATCTGTATGCCGAATTGGAGCGCGTAGACCCTCTTCAGTTCGTGATCAAACGGAGCGGGAGCTACATGGCTATCAAGACATCTCTACTGAAATTCATGGACATTACCAACTACTTGGCCCCGGGCTACAGCTACGCCAAAATATATAAAGGCGTATGAGTGCCAACAGAGTAAGGGCTTTTTCCCATATGAATGGATGAACGACCTGATCAAGTTAGACGCCGATGAGCTTCCACCCCCGAGGCGTTCTATAGCACCCTGAAGCAAAAAAAAACCTCCGAAGCCGACTACCTTTACTGCCAACGCATCTGGGTAGAACGAGGCATGACACGGCTGTCCGAGTTTTTGGAGTGGTACAACAATCTAGACGTCCTACCCTTCCTGGATGCGATCGAGAAGATGTTCGGGTTCTATAAAGATCGCGGGCTCGACATGTTCAAATCCGCCATTTCTTTTCCCAGCCTCTCTCTTCACTACCTAATGCTGACCTTGCCTAAGAAAAGTTACTTCTCCCTGATTGACACCAACAATAGAGATCTATATTACACAATGAAGACAAATATCGTCGGTGGTCCTTCCATCATCTTTCACAGATACCACGAGAAAGAAAAGACCCAAATAGGAGGAGGACCCAAAGTCTGCCAAAGGGTCCAAGGTTATGACGCCAACGCTCTGTATCTGTACTCCCTGATGGAAGATATGCCCGTAGGAAACTTTGTCCGAAGAAAAGCCGACAATCACTTAAAGCCCGAAGTCGGCCAGCGGAGAGGCGTGATGGCGAGCGAGTGGTTGGACTGGGAGTCTCGCGTGCGTGGCATCCCCATTCGCCACGGGTTCAACGACAAGGAAAAAAGAATTGGTGCCCGCAACATTCCTGTCGATAGATTCAATCCGGAGACAAACACAGTTTTCCAGTTCCACGGGTGTTATTGGCATGGGCATCGGTGTCGGTTGAACAGGACCGACTTCAACGAAGTGAGGCAGGCCACCAATGCTGAACTGAGGGCTCAGACAGAAACGACCTCGGCCTACATCAAACAACAAGGCTACCAACTCGATGAAATGAGGGAATGTGAGTGGTACGAAGTCCAATCTCACAACCCAGAACTTCGAGCCTTCTTACAATCGATCCGTCTTCCTCATCATCAGAAGAAGACCATGACTGAAGAAGAGGTGCTACAAGCCGTAATGGACGGGTCCATGTTCGGGCTGATTGAGTGCGACGTTCGTGTCCCCGCTCATCTGGAAGAGCATTTTAGTGAAATGCCACCCGTCTTCAAAAACGTGCAGCTAAGCCGAGACGACATCGGTGACCACATGAAAGAATTCGCAGAGCGCACGGGGGTCATGAAGGCACCTAGGCGAAGTCTAATAGGGAGTATGTACGGCAACCGAATTCTTCTTACCACCCCACTGCTATATTGGTACCTGCAACACGGCCTTGAAGTTCCCCGAGTCTATGAAGTTGTCCAGTATCGACCTGACAAATGTTTCCGGAGCTTTGGGGATGCTGTCAGCAATGCCAGGCGAGCGGGAGACGTCGACTCATCGAAAGGGATTATAGCAGACACGATGAAGCTATTGGGTAATTCTGCATACGGTAAAACGGTGACAGACCAACAGCGACACACAAGAATCAAAGTCTGCACCGATGCCAATGCTTCGCAGTGTGTGAATGACTCGCACTTCCGTGCACTTCATGGGCTTGGTGGTGGCATGTACGAGGTGGAGTTGGCAAATAAATCCATCTCGCTCAACCTTCCGCTCCAGATAGGTTTCTTTGTATACCAGTATGCAAAGAAGAGGATGCTTGAGTTCTACTATGATTTCTTGCTGAGATTTATTGATCCATCTGACTTTCAACTTTGTCAGATGGATACCGACTCAGCCTACCTAGCCCTGTCTGCTGACAATCTAGACGGGGTCATCAAGCCACATATGAGAGCTGTATATCAAAACGAGAGGGAGTGTTGGTTCCCACGTGACGATACCGAGGAGCACCGAGCCTTCGACAAACGGGCACCGGGTCTCTTCAAAGAGGAATGGCAAGGGGATGGAATTGTCGCTCTTTCCAGCAAAACATACTTCTGCTTCGGCCCCAGCAATAAGTTCAGCTGCAAGGGTCTCAATAAAAAATCTAACGACATCACGAAGGAGCTGTACCTGCGAGTCCTTGAATCCCAGCGGGGAGAAGGAGGAATTAACCGCGGCTTCCGCGTACTTAATGCGTACATGTATACCTATGTCCAGGAAAAGACGGCTTTTACCTACTTCTACCCCAAGAGGAAGGTAGCGCCAGATGGGGTTTCCACCACCCACCTTGATGTGTAGAATACAGTTTGCCATTTGACCAGGAATTTAGTAACGCTTAGAAATAACCAGTATTTTTTTATCTGATATAAACGTTGTGATATGTTGTGAACGTTATCTATAGATACATCATACGGACGCGTATGTTTGTCACTACGGTAGTTTAAAGAGGAACTAAAACGGCAATTTTTTGTTTGACTTTTTTGACTTTTCCGACAGTTTAAATACTCTTTTAACTGATGGAGATTAGTTTGCAGACGAGAGGAATTTTTTTATTTAAAAAAAAAGGTTGTTATTCTGAACCATTTATCCTGTTTCGCGAAAGCTTATTATGTATGTTAAATGTATGTACGTGACCCCGTGACGTACACGTGTAGAGTCGGTTGATGCTACAGCCAAACACTATGCATGTACGTACGTGGAGTTGATGCTGCTGAAGAGTTTTTGTCGACATAAGCTCCTACGTTTTCCCGTCTATTTTGTCTAATTTTGATATTATTTCAGTATGAGCATGGTTCTGAGATAATCATTATGCCTCGATCGTGTGTAGTTGGGGGCTGCACGAGGAACAGCGACAAAAACCCTGACCTAACCTTACTGCGATTCCCAGTGCTGAATGGAGCTCAAAGGCGACAGTGGGTCCGCTTTGTAGACAATACAATATCTGATTTTGGGCTAGTCGCCAGACTAGAGTATAGCATCAGCTCACACACAACTCACCGCGCAGGTTCCAATAAAAGCCGACTGCAAACAAAGGAAAGTATGACTCATAACTAGCTTTTCAGCAAGAACAAGCCTACAACCCCAATTCTAAATGTGTCTCACAAAGATGTCAACACTTTAAAATATGTTTATCGTAGTGTTACTCCTGAATAATGAGCAAAAAGCACAGCAAGTAATACTAGCCTTAGACAAAAAAATACGTACGGACTCTACGTAAAACATTGTCGTATAATACAGCGAGTCATATGTTTCTACACGTATACGTCAATACTCGCGCGACACGGCACGCAGTTGACCTCGGCCTTTTCTGAATGGAGTCAAAGTGGCTCAGAAAGAAAAGGTTTAAAACAATTTTTTTTCAGAATCATGAAACTTGTTACATTAATTTTGGGGAGGCATAAACTATCAGATAAGTCAAAAAAGTCAAAAATTGTTTTGCCGTTTTAGTTCCTCTTTAAATTCACTTCACTTAAATTCACTTCAGTTACTGGATACACGTACTGCTTAAGGCACAAACTGCACGAACAACTCATAAAGAAAGCACCATACTATGTAATGCAGAAGATGTCATGCTGGGCATGCCAGTTACAATATTTCTAAAACGTGTTTCTAAATATGTTTTGGGAAAATAAAAAAAATAATAATAATAATAATTAGAATAATAATAAATAAATAAATAATTAAATATTGGCTTTGGATATACATTCGAGTTTTCATGTGACGATTTTCAGAAATGTTAACATATTTGATTTTGAAGACGTCTAAAGGTATATTGATCCACCTTCTTTGAAATTTACAGAAATGTTTAATTTTGGATTTTGTTGTTGTTATTGTTGTTGTTGAATTGCAAAAACAAACCAAAAAACACAAAAAATAGGAAAAAATATATCCGAATTATTTTAACTTCATTTCTTAGCACAGCAGAGAGAAAGTTGACTGATTAAAAATACTCATTTTGAATTCGAAAGAAGAGAAAATCTACACAAATCTGTTTTCATTTTAAGGAGGATGTCATAAATTTTCTTGATGTATAATAATGAGCAGTCCCATCTACCCACGCCATTTAACACCATGTCAGTACAAATGCAACACCCCTTCACATACGTTTTAGCTGGCCCAACTGGATGTGGCAAGACACAATTTGTTAAACGTCTGTTGATACCTGCTGGTGAGAACACGATCGACTCCTCACCCGATTCTATTGTGTGGTGGTACGGCGAGTATCAAGATGCCTATATACTCACTTGGCCAGTGTGGTCCCTCATATACAATTTGTGGAAGGTCTTCCTGAAGATTTTCACGCCAACTTAGATCGATCCAAGAAAACTTGAATGATCATTGATGATCTTATGGTTGAAACCGGCAACAACAAACGGGTCACCGAACTGTTTACAAAGAGGAGTCACCACCGAAACTTATCCGTGGTGTTGATCGTCCAACATTTATTTTACAAAGGTAAAGAAATGAGAACCATTAGTCTGAACGCTCACTACATGATCGTGTTTAAAAATCCCAGAGATGCTTCACAGATCGCCCACCTAAGTAAACAGATGTATCCAAGTCGCTCCAAATACATGATGGAGGCTTACCGCGATGCCACATCTCCACCCTACGGTTACCTCTTTATTTATCTCAAACCAGACACGCCTGAAGACATGAGACTCCGGTCGAATATCTTCCCGAGAGAGCACACCATCGTGTATGTCCCGAGAATATAAATAAGAACAGACCCAGGAAACCCTATTCATTTGGAAATGTCTAGGCGTATGCATCACAACGTTCCTTACCTTCGCGTCCTGGTGAAGGGCACCACCAAGCAACGCCGGGGCGTGATCGATGGTGCGAGCAAAGAACTCATTTCCTGTTTGTGCGAGTGCTCCCTCAACGTTCTGAATGGGAATGTCAAATTGAAGCCCATCGATAAACGAAAACTAAGCCCATACAAGACTCAACTTCGTTCTCTTAGTACCAAAAGACTGAGTGTCCAAAAGAAAAAGAAAATTCTGCGTCAAAAGGGTGGGTTCCTGGGTGCACTGCTGACGCCTGTCCTGAGCGCCCTCGGCGGCCTACTGTTCAAGTAATCATCATCACCATCATCATTATGATGCAGAACGCCAAGAAGATGGTCATGGTCCCTCACGAGACCTTGGCTCAACTACAAGTAGCGAAACAGCTCGAACAAACACCCACCACCCGCGTCGTGCATGGTTTAGATGCGGATATGAGACAGCTTCTAGAGAGGCAGGACCTTACAGACGAAGAGAAAATAAAACAGTATCACCAGACACTCCAAAGATACATTGCTTTGAATCGACAAAGGAGGGCGCCCTTGACCATGACACTTCAAACGAAAGACAAGGAGACGGAGGAGATTATACCCAAGCTTGGAACCACCCAAGTTAGAACGGGAAGTCCACACCGAGGCAGACGTGGACCACCTTCCCGCCACGGAATCCTACGGATTATCGAAATTGTTTGCCAAAGCCTCCCATCCCCCACCTCTTGACGTACCAGGAAAGATGAAGAAAAAACGAAAAACCACACCGACAACATCTGCTCAACAGTGGACTTAACCGCCTACCGAGCCCCACGGCTTCATTTATATGGTCTAATGCACCATGGAGTGTTGCCCGCCAAGCTCCAGCTGTGCACCTCAAAACTTTTTCAAGAAAATTCGATGCCTGTGGGTGTGCTGTAGGAGTACTCTGGTCATTGAAAACTCTGACTTTGTCGATGGCAGAGGCCTACCTCAAGAAAGTGTATTACGACCCACAACATCCCGCTGCCTTCGGTGGTGTGGAGGCTGTTTACCGTGCCGCGGCAAGAGACGAGATCGGTATCACAAAGAAACAGGTCGAGACGTGGCTAAGGGAACAACCGACCTACACGCTTCACAAGCCCATCCGTAAGCATTTTAAACGCAACAGGGTTGTAGTGCACGGCATCGACCACCTGTGGCAGGCAGACCTGGTGGATCTCCCTGCACTTGTCAAATACAACGGAGGCACTCGCTATGTATTGACGTGTATCGATATCTTCTCCAAGTACGCCTGGGCCATTCCTCTCAAGAACAAAAAGGCACAGACGCTGGTGGACGCCTTCAAACAAATTATCAAGCAGGGAAGAAAACCGCGTCTGCTTCAGACAGACAAGGGTAAGGAATTTCTCAACCGCTCCTGTCAAGCCTATCTCCAGAAAAATAGCATTTATTTTTTCACGACACAAAACGAAACCAAGGCAAGTGTGGTCGAGCGATTTAACAGGACGCTGAAGACAAAAATGTGGAAGTACTTTACCGCCAACAACACGTACAACTATATGAAGGTGTTACCCCAGTTATTGTCGGCTTATAATAACGCATTTCACAGAAGTATCAAGACCACACCTGCCTCGGTCAATGCCTCTAATGCCGAGAGGGTCAGAGAGTCGCTGTACGGTCCCGACATCGAATCTGATGAGCGTGATGCTTTCAAGTTTAACGTGGGGGATACAGTGCGCATCAGTATGACGACCCGACCGTTTCGCAAGGGGTACCTTTCTAACTGGACTACAGAGGTATTCACCATCAGTGCCAGAATCCCCCGCCGTCCTTCCGTGTACCGGCTGAAAGACTACGACGGTGAAGAGTTGGAGGGGACATTTTACGAACACGAATTGCAGCATATCGTCAAGAAGAAGAATGACTTGTATAGCGTGGAGGAAATATTGCAGACCCGAAAGAGACGAGGGAAGACAGAATACTTTGTGAAGTGGCTCGGGTATCCCGCCAAATTTAACAGTTGGGTGTCCCAGTTGCACAGCCTATAAAACCCGACAGGTCACCTGTCAGCTACCATTGTGAACCCACCCCTCCATCATGGCCAAGTCGTTTTACGTGACGCTCCCGAGCAATAGCTCGATGAAAACCAACCCTCGTAACACGCTCACTCATTTCTTTGTCACGCTGCCGTCTCCTCTCAATTTTGAGGGGTTGTGGGAAGCAGCTCTGGTGGAGTTCACTTACCCTCACCGTTGGTTGAACGTCTTTGATGGAAACAATAGTATCTTTTGTTCGGCCGGAGAAACCAACAGAAACATTCACCCGCATACAGTACATCAAGGTTTCTACCCGACCGCTGACGACCTCCTTCGCAATTTCAAACCCCTTCTCGACCGCGATGGCCAAGTCGCATTCGAGTACGACGCACACGTACAGAAAATCTTTGTGACGTCGCGGAACGGAGCCGTAATTAATTTAATGGGGCGTCTCGCTAACCTGCTTGGTTGTGATGATAACACATTATAGAGGGCTCCTTCGAACCTCCGAGAGTAGTAGATATGCAACCGTTTCATTCTATGTTCGTGTACTCTAACATCATCGAGTACAGCACCGTTGGCGATAAACGAGTCAATGTGGAAGTTCAGTATGGAGACACCGTTACCAAAACCTACAACAACCCCCATTACGTTCTACTGAAGCAGAAGCTTGTGGACACGATCGAAATAGATATAAGAGACGACACAGGCCAGTTCATTCCATTCACCACCGGGAAAGTGATCGTGAAACTACACTTTAGACAACAACGCTCACCATACTTTTAACTAAAGCTTTACAGATCATGAGGAAATCCACCTACGTGCCTCGCGCCAAACATTATGAAGATTATTATGTGCGGCAAGTCGGGCAAGGTCTGCCCGTGTTTGAAGGTGCACGTACGCAACGCGGTTTCGGACTCGGAGGTATTCTTGGTGGGCTTTTACGTTCGGCTTTACCACTACTGAAATCGGGAGCTAAGACATTGGGACGGGAGGCGCTTCGCACCGGTGTGAATATTGCCAAGGACGCGATGGAGGGTAAAGACATCAAAACGGCTGCCAGAACCAGACTCAGCCGCGCTGGACGGCGTGTGACTCAACGCGCCATCGAAAGCCTGAACGCCCGGGTCAGACGTGGGGATCGACGGGGTATAAAAAGGAAGGTCACCGGTAGACGTGCCACTTCCATGCAGGGCAAGCGAGCGAAAAGGTCGCTTGACATCTTTGATTAGTTTTCTGTGCACCATTACCATATCGATCGTCATGTCGCTGTTGCACGATTACTCGTGCGAATGCACCAAGTCCGAACTGGATCTGTTTGCTCTTC
Organism: Hippasteria phrygiana; assembly: GCA_037893225.1. NCBI lineage: Eukaryota > Metazoa > Echinodermata > Asteroidea > Valvatida > Goniasteridae > Hippasteria > Hippasteria phrygiana. The sequence goes on along the minus strand of JAZGUH010000608.1, from coordinate 149,924 downwards.
CACCCACCCAGACAAGTATCGAGAAGGGTCAGTGGGTCGAATTCCATCCCATTGCCAACATTTCTGATGGCGGTCCCAATGAATTTTTCATCCCCGGAGCCGGAGACGAGTACAACGATCTCTCTCAAACGCAATTGCACGTCAAGGCCAAAGTGGTCAAAGGCGATGGCAGCAATCTGGCGGATGACGCCCAAGTTGGCCCGGTTAACCTTTTCTTACAGTCACTCTTCAGCCAGATTGACGTGACGATGAATGACCGCATGATTTCTCCCTCTACCCCGACCTACCCCTACCGAGCCATCATGGAAACCCTCTTGAGTTACGGTGGGGATGCCAAGGCATCACAGCTCACTGCTTCCATGTTTTTCAAGGATACGGCGGGGAAAATGGATGTTGGGAACCCCCATGACGATGATGATGCCGTCAATAACGGGTTAAAGACGCGTTATGGTTATATCCAGGGCAGCCGAGTGGTCGATATGATCGGTCCTATTCACAGTGATATTTTCTTTCAAAACAGACATATGCTGAATGGGGTGGATCTCAAACTCAAACTGATACGCAGCAGTGACGAGTTCTGCCTTATTGCGGCCGGAGCCAACCCATCATTCAAGGTGGTGATTCTGGAGGCGGCCGTGTTCGTCAGGCGAGTCAAAGTGAGTTCCGCCGTCATGTTGGGACATTAGAGAAAGGTGTGGCAAAATACCCCGTCAAACGCGTCCTGTGCAAAATGTTATCTATCCCCCAAGGGAACATGAGCCTCACGCAGGATCACGTGTTCCTCGGTCAACTCCCTACCCGCATGGTGATTGGATGTGTCAGCAACGAAGCGTTCAACGGACGCTATGGCAAGAACCCCTTTCACTTTAAACATTTCAATCTCAATTTCATGAGTGTGTACCTGGACGGGGACCAGATTCCTTACACTCCCCTGAAACCCAATTTCACCACCGGAGCAGAAAACGTGATCAGAGCCTACCACACCCTCTTTTCGGGAACAGATAAAATGTACAAGGATGAGGGTAATGCCATCACTCGTGATGACTTCGCTGCCGGATACGCACTGTACGCATTCGATCTGACACCCGACCTGTCCTCTGGAGGCCACTTTAACATGGTCAAGCGCGGCAACCTGAGGCTGGAAATGCACTTTGCCAGCGCGTTGCTGGAGACAGTCAACGTGATCATCTATGCGGAGTTTAACAATATTGTGGAGATCGACCAAGCCCGCAACGTCATCTTTGACTACACCAGTTAAATCTGGTCATGGACAGCAGGGAAATCAACACCATTCTGAGGAGGGATCGTTACACGAAGCAACACGTTCCCCGCTCCAGTGCTTTTGTGGTTAATACCGACCCCAAAACCAAACCAGGTCAACACTGGGTGGCCATCTACATCACCAGGGACGGCATTGCTGAGTATTTTGATTCATATGGACTGCCGCCGCAGTTGCCTGAATTTGTAACTTTTCTTAAGAAGAATACGGCTGTCGATACAACAGACAGCGTCTCCAAGGACCATTGTCTGCAGTCTGTGGTCAGTATTCCATCTTCTTCTTGTTGCACCGTAACCGTGGACTGGACCTGAGCAATATTGTGAGACTTTTCTCTTCCGACACCAGTGACAATGACATCAGTGTCAATGACTTTATCCGGGGGCATTTCCCACGATTTCAAACCCAAGTGTTCTTGTCAGACAGATATCGAGGGTATTTAATATACAATAGACAGTAAGACTGTAAATGAACACCTACATATTCTAATGGGTCTTCAATTCTAGTTCTAACCTATTCGCTAAAACAAAGATAACAGCCCAACGAGCGCGTATTTCATTTAATTATGCAGAAATTACTTGTTCGGAGTTTAACTTTTTTTTTATTGTTTGACTGGTTTGTTTCATTAATTAATTAATTAATTTATTTATTAATTTTATTTTTAATTTTTTTTATATTTTTTATTTTTTTAATATTTTTTTTGTTTGTTTGTTTTGTTTTGTTTTGGTTAAAAGGAAAATTCACCACAGAATTATTATAAGAATTGTTGTTAAATAGTTTGAATAATCATTAAAAGAAGTGTTAAACCTCAAAATTTCCAAATAATCTGTACCGTGCGTTAATTATTTTGTTTATGTCTGTTTCACCATTTGTGTCAGTCCGTCGGTTACTTGTCTGTCTGTATCCTCATTCGATCTCTCCCTCTCTCTGACCCTCTCCCTCCCCAGGCACACGCGAGACAATCAATTGAAACAATGAACTAGACACAGAAAGCCAATAATTTCCTTTTTGCAACTGGAACACACGAAGATATATTTATTTCAACAGAATCATATTTGATTACAACATTAACAAAATCACTTATTACGAAAAGGATTCATAAACAGTTTGGCAGTGTTTAACGACAACAATAGGGAGTTCACTTTTATGCGTTTGCTAAAACCTGATATGCCGAGGGCAATATACTTGTATTGCTTATTATTAGAGTCCGTGGTGTTCAATTTACATAACTTTTTCTATGAGTTCAGTCTCGCGGGATGAACCCGCTGAGTAATACCACTGAATAATGTCCGCCGAGTCAGTCTGCCACTCGTAGAGTGTTTCCGTGACGATCGAGGCAATTTCCTCGTTCAGTCCCTCGTATCTGTATCCGGCACCAAAGTGAAAAGATACCAGGTTGTAGATGTCCATGACTTTGCTCAGTTGCACAGACGCTGCCGCCTCCTCGTAGTACTCATCTACAAAGTCATACAGGTGTGACTCGATGGCTACGCCATACGCCATGCATGCATGGTCAAACTGACTGGGCCAGTCCTCGTGGCAACCTTCGCATGGTTCTTGAGCAAGTGTTTTGTAAACAAGTCTGATTATGTTGTCGCTGATCAGTTTGGCCAGAATGCTCTCCACGAGTGATCTAGCCTTTCTCCTGCTCTCCTCGATTTGAGGGTCCCCATTGCTGTCGTCATCATCCTCTGCAGCGTGCAGAACAGAAGAAAACTGATTTAGATTTTTATTACATATTGTCCAAAGCGTCAGTTATCTTGCTACTCTGCATGCTCAACTTTCTCCACTGTTCGGGAGTGAGATTGATTCCCTTCTTGCCTGCAAGGAGCCTGGTGCTCTTGTCGTTGGTATAGTGCTCCCTTATGTTCACATATGGACGCCCCTTGAACGCTTTACTACAGCATAGCGCTCACCTCCAATCCTGAACCGCACTGCATTCCGCTCATTCTCCGTATGATCTGGGTCGGGGGCGAAGTGCCGCTTTACGCCGGCGGTCGACTTGCTGCTGCTGCCGGACACTCCAGATCCCGAGGCAACGGCTGGCGGTGGCGAGGGCTGCTGCACTGGTGCTGCAGACGGGCCATTTAGCGGAGGAGTCTTGCTCAGCTGTGCCATAGCTGCTGCTAACTTGTCGTTGTTGGGCTGCGGCTGGATCACAGGGTGCTCGTCAGTGCGAGCAGCTGGTCCCGGCACGTCCCACTTGCTCTCACCAGTGGCAAAGTTGTAGTAGTACATCTTCCCATGTGTCGTGCTATATGCCTGTCTCCAACCAGCTTCCATCAGGGCGGGCGGCAGAGCATAACCGGCGCTCGTTTCAACAGTTATTTCATTCGCCACCTCCGGAGTCGGTGGCTCCAATGCTTTTTATCCACCATCAGGCAACGGCACATTCATCATTGACAAGTGTGGGTGACCCACCGTGGCTGAAGTAGCAGTAGCAGTAGTCGTATACTTTCAAAAGTCCGTGTGCTCTCCGCAATGTTCAGATACGAAATGACAACATCTATTTCAAATCTGACAGTTTTGTTATGCTCAAGCAACGACAGCCAATCAAATACTGCGTGCCGTTACTAAACAACCTTTCAACCAATCACACCCCCTTGATATTAAAAAAAACAAAAAAACAAAAACAACATGATGTCATCATTTCATACAGTCAGACAAGTCCAGACATGTCTGGACTTGCACGGACACGCCCGCGTCGCCAAACTCAGCGCGCGCGCAATCTGCACGCTGACATCTCATGCAAAACACATATAAACGTGTGAAAATCACATGCGCATGCGCAGTACACACCAATCAAGAGAGCGTCATGACGTCACCACGTGACGTCACACCCTCGTACCCGGTGACGTCATTTCATGACGTCATACTCATGAATATTTATACTGCGCATGCGCTATACACTTCCCTCCGCAATTCCCTCCGCCACACAAAATTAGGGTCCATTTACCCCACACCTACTACTCACACGTATTGGTTTTGTTTATATTTCACACCGGTCAAATTGGTGAAAAAAGGTGTACAGGTGCTTAGTGAACTACAGTGCGAGTCAAAAAACTATACACTTTTAAAATTGCTCCTTGTTTTTAGTGTAGGAATATATATGTGATCTTTTCACATGTGCTTTCAGAGTAAACCTATTCCTGCTTCATGTGGTGCCAGTTTCACTGGATTAGTTTCCAGGCATGACCGCACAGGACAACAATTAAGAGGGTCAGGTGAAATGTGACCTGCGCCAGCTGGTCATCGTGCTGGAGAGGGGAAGAGACAAACAAAATTAATTCGACCATTACTTTCAAACTTTAGTTTTCAAAACATCTATGCAGTTAAATTTCACATTTCACAGTGTCTTAGTCCTGAACAAGGCCATCATCTCGTTCAATACACAGCTGGGCTCGGCGTATCATTCCTGAAACAGCACGTCGAGTCATCTGCCTGTCTTGTCTGAGAATGTCCACTTCACGAATTATCCTTGCATGGAGGTCATCCAGATTTGCACGGACAAACTGGCACAGGTCACATTTCACCTGACCCCTTTAATTGTCTTCTGTGCGGTTATCATGCTTGAAAAGTAATCCAGTGAAACTGGTACCAAAAGAAGCAGGAAGAGTTACTCTAAAAGTACATGTATCCCCCACTTTTGACCAGGGGTGGGTCATAAAACCTTTGACTTTATAATCATTCAGAAGTTTGTGTTGAAGGGCCCCTGCTTCATTAGTCCATTTCGGTGGTAAGCAGAGAGTTGTCTTTGGCAGTTGTCACTCCGCATGGTCTGTTGTTGGCTCTGGAGCCACAGGGTTCAGGTTTAGGGCCCTAATAATCTTGAACATCTACATGTACATTTATGATCTCTATTTTGAATTTGGAAAACTTCCTTACCACTATACTGATTTCACCTTTGTTTTCAAGGAAATCAGGCCCTGCAGAGATTTTATTCAAGTCCATGATGATCTCAATACCATCACTGGTTGGTCTAAAAAGAAGTCTTTCTCTCAATATCCAGAAATTGAAAAGTTATATCTCTTACCAGAACCAGGCAGAAAACATATCCACTTCTGTATTTTTTTCTTGAGGGCGCTGCAGAGCAGCTATCGGTCTTTTTTATTCACTCTTTAAATTTGACTCTTCCTTCGTTTTTGCGATCTTCATTTATTTTCCTGTTGGTTGTACTGATTTTGGTTTAAAGACGGACAGGAAGGGCAGCCCGCCCAAGGTTGGACGGACAGGGCGAAAAAAGTGCTATGTTCAGATTTACGCTCGTAACATTGTCCATTTGGCTGCTTCCTACCTTGTTACTTATTTGTGTACTTATTTATATTGTTTGTTACCCTGGCGAATCTTTTTTTAACATAGTGTTTGTCAAACATCATCAAAGTGTTTGTCGACCAATCAATATCTCGTCCAGCAATCTATGCTTCAGTAAGCAAATTGGAGTTACAGGGCGCCTGCGCAGAAATGACAGTGAAAAAGCGACAGACAAATTTAGTGATATTCGGGTAGCAATCAAATGTACATGTACATTAAAATACTTCTTACTCAAACTCAAGGAGGAAAAGATCATCTTTTTGAACAGATCACAGTTCTGGCTCCATGTTTACTGATCTGTAACGTTTTGTGTTTCATTTGTGGACCAACTGTATGAAAACCAGTTACCAATAAGCCAGTTCTGTATCTCAAAGGTCAAAGGTTATTCGGGATAAAATTACTGACGTAATGTCACGCGGTGTATGTTACGCGAACGCCCGTTCGGATTAAATTTAACACGTGCGCGTTGTGCGACCACCTTTTGCGTTCATACGCGCGCGTTAGGTCACGCGGGTTATTCGGGATAAAATGTCATTGTGCACATGCGCAGTTGAAATACCGAACTGGCTGATTGACTTGTGCACACAATCCGGTGTGCTGACTTTTCCAGGCGGATTCAGCGGATAATTTAGCATGTTACAAGTCACATACTCATTTATCCGCCGTGCTATTTTTTCCTGATGCAATGAGGGCGCCATCAACGTACATCTCAGATCAGTGATTGAACATGCGCCGATTATTGATTTCGGGAAAGAAGTTAAGTCCGAACTTGTCCTAGTTCTTAAATCGAAGAAAGAACCAAGGAATCGCGCAGGTAAAAACATGGTACAGTTGGGAAAGAATTAAGTATTTTCCAAATTATATTAAATTAATGCATTTCCCCTGAAATCTCCCCTTCTCTAAATTCGTGTATATGGGTGTGGTGGAGACTAATGGTGTTAATAAAAATTAACACTTGTAAATAAAACAATGTTGAAAAACCCTCATAATTAAATTTAAGTAGACTAAGATAAAGTCCTTCACTGCCTAACGATTTATTTTTTATTTTTAAGGCAGCAATTAAAGGGGAACAACATTAATCAAACCGAATGCGGTAGCTGGGTAAAACAGATTAAACAAAAAGGAATTTTCATATAGGGATGAAGAAGAACAGAAGGTAAATTTCAATCTTGGAGTATTCACTGCGGCATACTCTGAGTGAAGAGTGAATCAAAAGAAGAGGTAACTACAAACATTACAAATAAAACAAATCCTGAATCTACTTTAATGTTTATATTTATTATTCTATTTTACCAGTACACTTTGACACTATTCCTTTTACCAATAATTAAATAAAATACATGTACGGTCGCTATTCTTAGGAAGCGAGTCTGTCTGCCATAACTTCCGAAGCTAAGACCGTAGCAAGGCTTGCGGCACTAGTCCGCACTACCCCACGGTAGCTGTACGTACGATTAGTCTTGGTTCCAAGACGTCCTTATCTCGCGGTGCCATGCAGCGCGCACAGGTTAATGGCTGTACATCGCCCTCTACACACGCACACCAAGGCCACATCTCTGAGAACGTCTTGGCCATTTCGCAGGGAACTGCGCGTGACCTGTATATGCATAATTTAACCGGCAGGTCAAAAGAATAATGGCGCTTACGCACTGGAGAACATCATGTTTTAGTAATTAGTTGGCTAGTCAGGTAACGTACGTACGTACGTATCTCAAGGTTTATGGCGCGGGAAAACTAGACCAGTAATTATATAATGCCCGCAACCTACGTCACGCGTGCATACAAATACTATGGAATTCTATAGACGACAAAAATGCGTCGCGTCGTGCCGTCGCCCCGACGGCACGACGCGACGTCACGACGCGACGGCACGACGTCACCGTCGCGTCGTGGCGTCGCCTGTTCCTGCCGCCGCGTCGTGCCGTCGCGTCGTGCCTTGGAGCCGTCGCGTCGTGCCGTCTCGTCGCGTCGTGCCGTCGCCTCAGACTGGTGGAAATACGGGGGGGGGGGGGGGGGGGGGCGCCCTTACACTTCTATAATTGGCCATAGTTTTATTCTGTAGCAATGTAGACAAGATATTTTCATATGTACTTTTAGAGTAACTCTTCCTGCTTCTTTTGATGACATTTTTACTGGATTAGTTTTCATGCATGACTGCACAGGAGACAATTAAGGGGATCGGGTGAAATCTGAGTTGCCCCCAAGATCTCCTGATCTGACCCCTCTTGACTACTTTTCATGGGGATATCTGAAAGCTCGGGTTTTTACCACTCCAGAAAATCTGGATGACCTCCAGGAAAGGATAACTCGTGAAATTGACATTCTCAGACAAGACAGGGAGATGATTCGCCGTGCTGTTGCAGGAATGATGCGCCGAGCCCAGCTGTGCATTGAACGAGATGGTGGGCATGTTGAGGACTAAAGCCCTGTCCGCACTGGACTTTTTTGGGTAAAACTTACCGAGACGATGGGTACTTTTCCCATTTTAAGTCCAGTGCGGACAGCCTAGGATGTTTTCCTCTAAGACACCGTGGAATTGAATTGCCTTTTTAATTTAATTTAAATGTTTTAAATAAACACGAAGTTTAAAAGCTAATGAAATTATTTGTTGTCTCTTTGTTAGACAATGGTTGTGTTCTTTTAAATTGTCTCTTTCTTATCCAGCCCTGACCAGTTGGCGCAACTAAGATTTCACCCGATACCCTTAATTGTCTCCTGTGCAGTCATGCATGAAAACTAATCCAGTAAAAATGTCACCAAAAGAAGCAGGAAGAGTTACCGGTAATCTAAAAGTATATGAAAATATCTTATCTATATTGCTACAAAATAAAACTATGGCCAATTTTAAAAGTGTATAGTTTTTTTGACTCGCACTGTATAGCAAAAACTTCAAAATAGTAATTGTTATGCTTTATATATAGCGCTTTCCATCGTATCAACGATCTCAAAGCGCTTTACAATTACCCGTTCATCAGGCCCTGGACCACGCGGCAGTCCATATCAGTGCTCAATTGGCCTCGACCCTCTCAGGTACCCATTTATACTCCTGGGTGGAGAGAGAAAATTATAGTTAAGTGTCTTTCCCAAGGGGATAAACACCATTATTATTATTATTATTATTATTACTACATTTCTTTACCCAGGGTGTGCCAAACAGTTTAAAACTGGTTTCCATTGGGGCCCTGCATATTATTAGTTAAAACTGAATATTTACACATTCATACAAAATATTTAAACAAATACAATAATGTTTACACAAATAGATATATTTTCGGTTAACTTTTCAACTCTCCAGAAGCCTATTGCTGATTTACGGGATGGGCAAAAAACCCGCGAAAAAAAGAAAACCTTTTGGGGTGAAAAACAAGGGGAAATTCCCATCCGGCTCCAAAGTATTTTGGCAACCAAGTTTATAACTCCGCAGATCAGCGTAAATGACAGAAATATCACTGATAGATGGCTTTACGTAGCTCCGATTTAAATGTACTTAAGGAGTTTATTGTTCTCACTTGTTCAGGCAGATTATTCCATATACTGGCACCACTCACAGCGAAACTTGTCACGTAGCATTCCTTTTTGGCGAAAGGAATTTTCAGTGCCATTTGGGTCGATTGTCGTGTTTCACGAATCACTGTAAGTGGTGTAAACAGATTTGTCATGTACAAATGAGTCATTTTGTTAGGGCTTTTGAAAACAAAGATAGCCTTTTTGGACTGAACTCTTTCTTTAAAAGGAATCCAATTTAGTCTGGCAAACATATCAGCTGAGGGGGTGAGGGAGGTACATTTAAGGATTATCCGTGCGGCTCTTTTGAGACATTTGTTCAGGGTTTGTCGTGAGATATGTACCTTCCTCCCCACACCGTACAGCAATACTCTAAAGATGGCATAACTAAACTTACAAAGAGTGTGTGCAGGCTGCTTTGGGGAACGTAATCACGAATTATGTTTAACACACCCAATTTAGACGAAACAGTCTTCCTTACGTATTCAACATGTGTACCCCAACTTAATGTTTCATCAACAACTACACCCAAGCATTTACAAGATTTCACTTTTTCGATAACCTTATCAGCAATGCACACGTTCAGGTCGACGTTTGGTATTTTCTGCCTTGAACCAATAAGCATACATTTGGTTTTGTTGGCATTTAATGCTAGTTTGTTTCTTTGGCACCAGTTGTGAATACTAGCAAGAGCTACATTCAAGTTCCTTTCTATTTCGTTAATACTAGAGGAGCTACAAGTTAACGTGGAGTCATCTGCATACATAAATAAGTTGCAATTTTGGGGTATACAGGATGGAAAATCACTACTATAAACAATGAATAAAAGTGGCTCTAAGATCGACCCTTGTGGAACGCCTATGTCTATGGGCAAGACCTTCGATACTGTGCCCTTAATATTTACAGACTGACTACGACCGTCCAGGTACGACTGAAACCAATTAATTCCAGAAGATGACAAATTCAGCTTCTTCAATTTGCCTAGTAGGATTACATGATCCACACAATCAAAAGCTTTACTGAGATCTATGAACACGCTACCTGTAACTTCACCTTGCTCCATAGCCTCAAAACACTTGTTTGTTAAATCGTGTAGAGTGCTTTCAGTTGAGTGCAAGGGTCTAAATCCCGATTGGCAACTAGGTATCAAATTGTTATCATCGAGGTAGCTATATACTGCCGAGTGCACCCATCTTTCTAGAATCTTAGAGATAATTGGCAGTATAGAAATAGGCCGATAATTACCTGTACTACATGTATCTCCTCCCTTGTGAATTGGTGTTACCAAGGCGTGTTTCCAATCTTTAGGGTATTGCTCGCATGTTATGGAGAGGTTAAAAATATAAGTTAAAGATTTAGTAATATAAGGGGAAGCAATTTTAATCATTTTAACACTGATGCCATCCGGACCTGTTGCTTTCCCAACCGACATGGATGATATTTGCTTTTGAACGAACTCTTCTGTAATATTAGGTACAGTGCATTCTTCAAGTTCATCCAGAGAATCAACAATAGAGGCGTAGGTATCCTTGTTTTCAAGTTCGCCCGATGGGCAATTTCTAGCTGTACGTTTTCCTATTGTAGAAAAGTGTTCATTTAATGTATCAGCATTGTCAGTGGGATCGTCAATATTTTCTCCATTTGGGGAAGTGATAGAATTTGGAGCAATTTTCTAGAAATTGCCCATCGGGCGAACTTGAAAACAATGATACCTACGCCTCTATCGTTGATTCTCTGGATGAACTTGAAGAATGCACTGTACCTAATATTACAGAAGAGTTCGTTCAAATATCATCCATGTCGGTTGGGAAAGCAACAGGTCCGGATGGCATCAGTGTTAAAATGATTAAAATTGCTTCCCCTTATATTACTAAATCTTTAACTTATATTTTTAACCTCTCCATAAGATGCGAGCAATACCCTAAAGATTGGAGACACGCCTTGGTAACACCAATTCACAAGGAGGAGATAAATGTAGTACAAGTAATTATCGGCCTATTTCTATACTGCCAATTATCTCTAAGATTCTAGAAAGATGGGTGCACTCGGCAGTATATAACTACCTCGATGATAACAATTTGTTACCTAGTTGCCAATCGGGATTTAGACCCTTACACTCAACTGAAAGCACTCTACACGATTTAACAAACAAGTGTTTTGAGGCTATGGAGCAAGGTAAAGTTACAGGTAGCGTGTTCATAGATCTCAGTAAAGCTTTTGATTGTGTGGATCATGTAATCCTACTAGGCAAATTGAAGAAGCTGAATTTGTCATCTTCTGTAATTAATTGGTTTAAGTCGTACCTAGGCGGTCGTAGTCAGTCTGTAAATATTAAGGGCACAATATCGAAGGTCTTGCCCATAGACATAGGCGTTCCACAAGGGTCGATCTTAGGGCCACTTTTATTCATTGTTTATAGTAGTGATTTTCCATCTTGTATACCCCAAAATTGCAATTTATTTATGTATGCAGATGACTCCACGTTAACGTGTAGCTCCTCTAGTATTAACGAAATAGAAAGGAACTTAAATGTAGCTCTTGCTAGTATTCACAACTGGTGCCTAAGAAACAAACTAGCATTAAATGCCAACAAAACCAAATGTATGCTTATTGGTTCAAGGCAGAAAATATCCAACGTCGACCTGAACGTGTGCATTGCTGATAAGGTTATCGAAAAAGTGAAATATTGTAAATGCTTGGGTGTAGTTGTTGATGAAACATTAAGTTGGGGTACACATGTTGAATACGTAAGGAAGACTGTTTCGTCTAAATTGGGTGTGTTAAACAGAATTCGTGATTACGTTCCCCAAAGCAGCCTGCACACACTCTTTGTAAGTTTAGTTATGCCATCTTTAGAGTATTGTTGTACGGTGTGGGGAGGAAGGTACATATCTCACGACAATACCCTCAACAAATGTCTCAAAAGAGCCGCACGGATAATCCTTAAATGTACCTCCCTCACCCCCTCAGCTGATATGTTTGCCAGACTAAATTGGATTCCTTTTAAAGAAAGAGTTCAGTCCAAAAAGGCTATCTTTGTTTTCAAAAGCCTTAACAAAATGACTCCTTTGTACATGACAAATCTGTTCACACCACTTACAGTGATTCGTGAAACACGACAATCGACCCAAATGGCACTGAAAGTTCCTTTCGCCAAAAAGGAATGCTACGTGACAAGTTTCGCTGTGAGTGGTGCCAGTATATGGAATAATCTGCCTGAACAAATGAGAACCATAAACTCCTTAAGTACATTTAAATCGGAGCTACGTAAAGCCATCTATCAGTGATATTTCTGTCATTTACGCTGATCTGCGGAGTTATAAACTTGGTTGCCAAAATACTTTGGAGCCGGATGGGAATTTCCCCTTGTTTTTCACCCTTGAAGGTTTTTTCGCGGGTTTTTCGCCCATCCCGTATATCAGGAATAGGCTTCTGGAGAGTTGAAAAGTTAACATAAAATTGATTTATTTGTGTAAACATTATTGTATTTGTTTAAATATTTTGTATGAATGTGTAAATATTCAGTTTTAACTAATAATATGCAGGGCCCCAATGGAAACCAGTTTTAAACTGTTTGGGCATACCCTGGGTAAAGAAATGTAATAAATAAATAAAACCCATATGCACTCGACATCATCTGTTTCAAGATCCTCACGACGAGTGAAAGTTAAATTGTTTCGGATGTACATGGCAACCCCACCACCATGCCGGTTCCTGTCTTTCCTGACAATGGAACAATTTGGTAATGTGATTTCATCGTCGGAGATTGAGGCATTGCAGAAAGTTTCATTTAGACAGATGATATCGAATGGATTTGTAGACATTAAAATTTTAAATTGGTCAAATTTGTTTATTAAACTTCTCACATTAAGATGGGCGAATGAGAATCCCCCGGAGCTTCGGTTGTAGATAACGCCATCTGTTAAGTCTATCGTAGATTTTTGCCTTGTGGATTGAGCAGCTCTCTGACCGTTTTTAGGTATTGGTCCCATTCCTGGCCTCGATAGTGTGTCTGGGTTAGTGGCTGACGGAGATGGATTGGATGCTGTTTTTGATACGGGTGTGGGTAGTACTGATTTGCCATTTGAAAACCCGTCCGGACATCACGATTCGCTGTAGTCCGCTGCTTCACGACATCAGAGTACAAGGTCTTGCCGAACGGGGTCCTCTGTGGTCCCCGAATACGTTTAGTTTTGATTGGCGCATGAAAGTTAATAATACTCATAAATATGGAGTGCCATTTGCACCACGCTTCATCAACATCATAAGAGTCCAGTACATCTTGCCATGGTGCATTAAGGAGGTCGTCTTTAAATGCATCATTGTCTATATTTGTAAGAAATCGAAAATTTATTGAGCGACCTTTAATTGTTGGTGTTTTCCAACTATGTTGACCATAAACAAGATAATGGTCACTGATTAGGACTGGTAAAACACCACATTCCTCTATTAGCTCTGGATGGGAGCTGAAAATGAGATCGATTATTGTTTGAGTGGACTCGGTGACACGTGTTGAGTCATGTATGAGTTGCGCCAATTGGAATAGACCAAAACAAGAAATAATTGGGTTTGAGTTCATACTATCATCGTCAACCGAAACATCATAATTAAAGTCCCCAGTTGCAATAATTTCTTTACATTCACAGGAGGCCTTATTAATAATATCACTTAGTTTATCAATGAATTCAACAGAGCTTGAAGGTGGCCTATAAATAGAACTAATAAGCACAGGCTGTCTTTGTTTACACTTAATTTCAACCCATATGCACTGGACATCATCTGTTTCAAGATCCTCACGACGAGTGAAAGTTAAATTGTTTCGGATGTACATGGCAACCCCACCACCATGCCGGTTCCTGTCTTTCCTGACAATGGAACAATTTGGTAATGTGATTTCATCGTCGGAGATTGAGGCATTGCAGAAAGTTTCATTTAGACAGATGATATCGAATGGATTTGTAGACATTAAAATTTTAAATTGGTCAAATTTGTTTATTAAACTTCTCACATTAAGATGGGCGAATGAGAATCCCCCGGAGCTTCGGTTGTAGATAACGCCATCTGTTAAGTCTATCGTAGATTTTTGCCTTGTGGATTGAGCAGCTCTCTGACCGTTTTTAGGTATTGGTCCCATTCCTGGCCTCGATAGTGTGTCTGGGTTAGTGGCTGACGGAGATGGGTTGGATGCTGTTTTTGATACGGGTGTGGGTAGTACTGATTTGCCATTTGAAAACCCGTCCGGACATCACGATTCGCTGTAGTCCGCTGCTTCACGACATCAGAGTACAAGGTCTTGCCGAACGGGGTCCTCTGGTGTGTGATGCGGCTAGCAGTGGTCTTATGTGGTCCTGCGACGTGTTGGATAATGTTCACGGCAAGTAGACGCACTCCTGTTGAGTTGAGGTACACGCCATCCGATACAAGGTGATTTGGGTTTATGTTTCCATTGTCAATGAAGCCCCAGTTATTTTGTCTTGCTATTGACTTAAGCAGATTATTAGAGTCATCTACCTTCTTGCGTTTTGGCACTGTTTGGTTTTTGCGATGTATAATCGACGAGATTGTTACTGATCTTGGTTGTAGTGATTCACCAAGAGAAGTGATCTTTGCAGCAATAGTCTCTGGGTTGTCAGAAGTATTATTGGTCCCAACATGAAGGATTACTCCAGAGACGTCGTGTTTGGCCGACAGCTGGATGGCGTTAGGAGCAAGATCTTCGATTTTTGCTCCACGCATGGTATGGCACATCACTTTCTTTTGCCTGCTCAATCTCCTGGGTTGTAGCCGTTTGATCATTGAGTCACCGATTATTAGGATATCTGCATGGTTGTGTTCGCTAGGTGTGGGTGGCCGTTTTTTCATGGTAGGTGTCGGTTTCTGCTTTGTAGTGGTCAGTTTCTTGTGCTTTTCCCGGTATTGGTCGAGCTGCTCTTGAAAAGAGGCCTTGTTTTTGGAGGGACAGGGCTTGTTTGGGGGAGTACAGGACTCCTGTTCCATGCCAGGCTGGACTTTTGGCTGCATAGCTTCGTAGTAGGAGTCGATCAGGAACTCGGCTTCGGTCCGGGAATCATCAAAGCTGTCTTCGATGTTGACCGGATCGACATCCTCCGTCGCCAATGCAGCAAAGCGGTTGCTTGTTGATACCGCTGGACTGGCTGAACCAATGGTGGTACTCGGGTTGTTCCGGCTCAGGGCACAGGGCTGGCGTTTCGAATGGGCATCGGCTTCACGAGAAGAAGGGCTCATCAGCATATCAATGGTAGAATGGAGAGCATCACATTCCTTCTTCAAGTGGTCAATTGTTTCCCTTTGGGAAGAAGAAGATAAAGAAATCTGGCCAGAAAGTGTTGCAATTTGGTCTGAGAATTTCTGATCAAGTAAATTTATGTCGTTCTGAACCTGTAGGATGGCTTTATAAATAACCTGTAGGGTGGGTTCAGATACTGGATCGAGGGCTATAGCACTAGTTAAATCTCGATCCGCAGTGCGCTTTGTTGGCTTCGGTTTAACCTGATTAGCTGAACTTAAACAAGACCTAGGAAAACTGTTCCGATGACCAAAAATGTACAGACATAGTTCCTTGATGTCATCGGCCGCTGTTTGTGTGGACCTACGGGATTTTAATGAGAAATTACAAGAAAATTGGGTACTTAGCTTTGAGACTATCTGCTCTATCATAGAGTCAAGTTTTGATAGAAAACTCGGAGAGCCGATGTGACACACGTCTTGTCCGTTCGCAACCTACGGGATTTTAATGAGAAATTACAAGAAAATTGGGTACTTAGCTTTGTTGAAGAGTCGTTTGTCTCGTCGCCATCTTGGAAATCGTCACGGTACTTCTCCTTTGCAGACTCGAAGATCAAATTCCTTGCCGGTAGAAGCTCATAAATAGTACAGTTACTTCTCAATAGTGACTCTATGGGCACAGACGGTGTACTCTGTAGTTTTGAGACTATCTACTCTATCTTAGAGTCAAGTTTTGATAGAAAACTCGGAGAGCCGATGTGACACACGTCTTGTCCGTTCGCAGCCATGTTACCATGTTCTTGGCAGGGTTCGAACCCATGCACCATCGTACATGAGTCGAACACCGTAACCACTGGGCCATGGCATTCTGCAGGAGTCATTTTTTCGGGTTGGATTCGAAACAAATTAGCGGAGCACATCGAACCCACAACTACTGCATTTGAGAGTACATGACTTAACCACTAGACCATGTGAGTCACATGGAAGCAATACTTAGTTCATGAGGATTGGAGGAATGCATAATTCCAAGAGAATCAGGAAGGTCTAGTCCTGATGTAGAGGCTTTTAATGTATAAGTCTGGTATGGTGCAACGAGTTAATTTTACCTGACGATTTTCCAAAATGTGCATTTAAATTTGTAAAACTTGAATTTCTCGCGCTGATTTTGAGAACGACGTAGGCCTATATCCGGGTTTCATTTTCGCAAAAACTAGCATTCGATTTTATTTTGTATTATTCAAATAAATGAATGTGCATAACGTTATATTTCAACGAGTACAAATGCGTGATTAGGCTTTCGGTTTGACGTATGCGTGGCTGACTATTAAGAATGTGCAATCTATTTCGCAGCAAATTGATTTGTCATTGTGACAAGGCCTGAGTTTTTTTTTTTTCATTTGTTATAATTCAAATTCGCAGATTCTGCATTCAATTTAAATACAGTATCTTAGGGCCATACAATTCATGATACAACTTTGATTGATTCATTAATTAATCAATGTATTGTAGGCCTAATTTGATTCTTAATGTGTTTTTTCTTATTTATTGGTTCTTTGTCTGAATTGTATTTAAATATCTATTCTTTCTTTTTTGTAATTTCTTTGTTATGTTAGTGCCCCCTGCTCCACCACTGAAAAATGTTAGTGCCCCCCTGTGCCCCAAAATATCGAGTGCCCCTTTTCACGTCTACCCCCCCCCCCCCCCCAAATACCAAAAAACGACCTTGCTACGCCTATGCACAGGGGGGGGGGCACTAACATTTTTCAGTGGGGGAACAGGGGGCACTATAATTTCCAGTGAGGGCACACTAGGGCCAGCAGCATGAAGGAAATCATTTTAATGTTGCGGCGATTGTGTAATTACGGGCCCCGGTTCCTATAAGAGAACAAAATCCACTTTGAAGTTATTGGACTAATACCAACCTATTTTGCGACATTAAAAACCAACAGGAGAAAAGAGGAACAACCAAAGAGAACGGGGAAGAAGCAACTGGACGACAACAACCAAGGAACGACGCAGACGCAGGAGACTACGGGCGGGCAGAGCACAAGGGGGAAACCAAAGGGATATTGGGACGAACACGTAAGAGAGGGACGGAAACGAAAACTGGAAGGGAAAGAAGAGACACAAGAGGACCGCGACGGAACTATAGCGACGGGGAAGACAGCCAACACCAACAAGCAGAGCAGGAGGACGAGCAGGAAATGGAGACGCAGGGAAGGGAAGGAGAATGGGTGACATACTATAGGAAAGGAGTGCAGCGCTACAGGAAAAAGAGGGGAACGGGAGCGATAGCATTGGAAGGACAGGCGGCGAAAGGAAGAGGGAGAGGAAGAGGTCAGGAAAGAGATAAACATTAATTTTTAAATGGAAATGGTTGTCACATTGATTTGTATCTATCGTATCCTAATGTGGTCGCTAACGATATGCACACTTAACGTTAATGGCCTTAGAGACGATCAGCAAAGGGCTATTAGGCCGTCAGCTGAAAATCCTAAGCCCAGAAAATGACTTTCGTCTTGAAATTTTTAGGCAACTTGCAAACAGCTGATTTAAGGTGATTCGAGGGTGCTGAATCCGAATCTGGATGTCCCCCAGTTCCACACTTGCACGTTTTGACTGTAAACATCAATTCGCTGACATACTGCACAATATACATGTAGGCCTACATTCATTTTCATTTCAAGTTGTATTGACTACGCCTGTTCGATATGACGATATATCCCGATATTTCGACTTTTTTTTCATATCGAAAATCGTATCTTTAAGGCAGTGTACATGATTGGTCATCGTTGCAATTTTCAAAAATGGGCGGATTTGGGGGTTAGTATGTTATAGGAAATATTGTTCCATTGACCCGTTCAAAGTGTTGCGTTGTTGGATGGCGAAAAAACCGAAAGAAAAACGGCGCTCGTTTTCAATTGTCGGGCGGATGATAGCCTTTAGTCAAGGCGCGCGTGGCTATCTGGGCGGGTGACGCGCCCCGGATATGCCATCATGTCCGGGGCGCGCCACTCGTCCAGGGTAGGCACGTGCGCCTTGACTAACGGCTGCAGGGCAGTTTTGCAACGATTTCCAGCTGGAAATCGTTGGAAAACGATATTCATTTCAACTTTTCTTGACAACGACAGCACACCTGGTGCCATAATTTCACAGGATGATTGAGAATACTATTAACTTACAGTCTAGTAAGGTATTTCGTAATAATTCAGTAAACAAAATTGGAGAATTACCAATCGTGTACACTACCTTTAAGAAAACCCGGAATATCGGGGAATTCGATATACCGAAGAATATCGCGATATGTTCCTTTTGGCCGCATTAGGTGTGGATTTGTCTAGTTTACCTTGCTCGAAATTCCAGTTATTTCCAACTATTGGATGGCAGAATAGTATATAAATTATGTATCATGATGTACCATGGAGGAATACAAAATACATGTGTCGTTTCTTTGACCGTTTTCTAAACCTCGACATGACATCTCCGCGCGATTTACTGAATGCTACCGTCTTATTCAAAGTGTAGGCCTACACTGCACTACACGATAGCGAACTCGTCTTGAGATCGAGGGGTATGGGGGCCGTCCATAAAGTACGTACGCACTAAATGCGGACCCCCCCCCCTCCCCCCTGTACGCATGGCATACGCAGTGGCTTCCCCCTGTACGCATACGCATTCCATATCTCTTTTTGACTTATCATATTATAGGCCGTCAGGTGAAAATCCTAAGAGGCCCAGAAAATGACTTTCGTCTTGAAATTTTTAGGCAACTTGCAAACAGCTGATTTAAGGTGATTCGAGGGTGCTGAATCCGAATCAGGATGTCCCCCAGTTCCACACTTGCACGTTTTGGCTGTAAACGCTCTTGAAGATGATTACATCAATTCGCTGACATATTGCACAATATACATCTACCGGATAATTTAATTTTAAAGACCAACTACGCCCAATTTTTGTTTTACTTTTTGGACTTATCTGATAGTTTATGCCTCCCTAAAACTAATCTAACAATTTCATGATTCTTAAACTACTCTTGTGAGGTCGCTCTATTCAGAAAAGTGTAGATTCTTTTTCAAGAATGTACAGTTAACTTAATTCATTTAATTCATCTCATACCTCAAAGCATTAGTATTAAAGAATGGACTTTTAGTTCCCTTGAAATCTTTACAATGGGTGAAAGGGATGTAGTTTAAAGGGACTGTGTCGTCGCGCCATCTCGCGTTAACGAATCAAATATTGGAGTGCGCCCCCTTGCGCTTCATTTCGGTTATGTGCTATTTTTAACCTCCATCCGTTTGTTATGGCTGTTCTGAGAATTGGCTTTTGGAAACTACACCCCCTGGAACACGCACGCATGTCCAGCGTCTGCGTACTGATGACATACACATACGTGTACACACATACTTATAAACAAGTAGCACACATCGTGGCACTCAGTTTCTCTAAGTAAGAGTAAGATTATTAGAAAAAACGTTCAAATTTCATCTGTTTATTTCATAAAATTTCATTCATATACACAAGTTCCATGGAATATTTGTCTGAAAGTTGCATGGAATTGGAGGTTGGCAACATAGAATTAGAACTTTACGCTCGAGAACCTATGACATGTACATGCTGAAACTCTTGCCAGAGAGGACGACTCTCGGCACATGGGGTGCTTGTCCATGTAAATGTGCATAGCAAAACTGCAACGTGTCTTGTCGCTGTGGGACAAAGAAGCGGCCGTGCTGCAACAGAATTCCAGTAAGTGATATGTTAATGAATATTGCAAATGCCATTTTCACAGACGGACAGAAATATTCATCCTAAAATGTACAGAAAAGGAAATATCTCCAGCTTTTTCAACCTGGATTTCGAACATATAGCCCTCCTATCCTACAACTTAGTTGCGATAAAAGGGTGTTTTTTGTACTAGTTTAGCCAAGGACAGTCTAGATCATGTGTATGGAATCTTGCGTTGGTAGCACGATTTGAGTGCTGCAGTCCGAGCGCATGAATGGCGGTATGCGCAACAGTTGTTGGCATGGCGTCTTCAATGATTAGTATATTACTTCCAGTACCAAAAAAACCCCAAAATTTAGGGGGGCGGGGGGGGGGGGGGGGGGCCTAATTTGGTTCGTTTTTTGGAGGGCATGGACCCTGTTGCCCCCCCCCCCCCTCCGGATCCGCTTCCCCCCACCCAAATCAACATGATCCATTTGTAAATAATGGAGAACATATACTTGATAATTATAATGGTTAGTAATGTTTATTTCTTTTTAACTAATAATTGCCAGGTATCACACTCGGACAATAGCACAGACAGTGAGGCAGGAAGCGATGAACTTCGCCAGCAAACTTCTGCTTGCCAGGCAACTGTGCAAAGTCCAGATGCAAGAGCTGCAGCTAGCCCAGCAACTCGAGAGAAGAAGAGATAAATGTAAGGACAAATTTGTAAATTCCAGTTATTTTTACACCTAGTTATTTAGTTATGCTGTAACAATATAGGATTTTGATTATGCTAAACTGAACAAATGAGTGGCTTTTTTTAAGAGTGGGGGTTCATTATGAACTTCAATGACTGAGCAAACAATTATAGGCTATGACAATTACAATTTGTTTAAATCCTGATGAAGCCAGTGCTGGTACATGTTTTTACGTAAGGATTTTGAATTTTTGCAGGTGTATGTATGCACTGTTGACCGGTTACCCCTTTGGTCCAGCTATTCCTGGGTTGTATACGAACACGGGTAACAAAGGAGTTTCGAACAATTCTGTGAACCCTTGACCCCCACGGAGACTTTTGTATTGTCTTTTTCTGCTTTTTCTGCAATTTACGCAAAAAACACGTACCAGCTGTGCTTTTGAATCATGTTTTCGACAGTGTCTCGGAGGGTAACATTTTTATTATTGAGAATATTATTAGAAAATGTTAAAACATTTTGTAATTCGAAATTCAAAATTTTTAAATTAAAGAAAGACTACATTAGGAAACTTCAAATATAGAGTTCAAGATTATTTTAAAAATGTATATTTGTTAACTTTCAGAAATACATAGCGGAATTGCCGAGGCATGAACTTGAACAGGTAACGGCAGAACTTTTCCGACGGCAGGCGGCAGCTTATGCGGACTTCATTCTCCAACATCCACATGAAAGTCCCCAACCTCCTAGCCCGCAACCTCCTAGCCCCCCCCCCCCCCCCCCCCCCCCCCCCCACACCATGATTCGCATCCTGAATGGTGCAGGTGTGGCAACTGCAGAGAGATGGCCACACCAGTTGAAAACAAATGCTGTACTAGGAGAAGAAATGCCTGCATCACTCACACGCAACTGTTTACACAATAGTGCTGGATGCACATGTGCTGGATGTGGCAATGAACTACAGGGCCGATTTGATGGCTGCAAATCCAAACAGAGATAATGATGGGTTCAGACACGCAGCATACAGACAATATATTTTATGGCAACATGGACGCCTTGGAGCCGGGAACCGAAGGGTTATTCCATCATGTGTTGTTTGGGTAATTAGAGATCGATTCCCTTCCCCCGATGGAGTCTACACCGGCTATAGGCCAAATAGACTTTTAAAAAGTGTTACATTATACATACAACTTATGTTAGATACAACTCTCTTTTCTTTGCATCTTGTAAATACACACTTTAATAGTTCCAACTCAATAATTCAGAGTACAACCCTTCTATCACTAGTACATCAGCTGGATGATCAAACCAACATGTACCTTTTGTAAAATGTTGAGTCGGGAATAAATGTACCCACTTAGTTTGTTTATTTATCTATTATTGGTTTTAATCACAATTTTTTTTCACTTGTATTACTGACACATCTTTATGGAAATGTTAACCCTTTGGAACAGCAGTAAACTATACACCATGTGACTTTTATTTTGATTTGAGATGTAATGATGGTGCCTCATAACAAGAAAACCTGAAAATATCACATTTTATAGTTTCTTTTCATAGACTCCTGTACATTTTGTGCCCACTTCAATTGCCCCTTTGTAGGGCTAATGATTTTCCGTTTCAGAAAAGTGGGTATTCCATTTCAAAAAATCTTGAATTCCGTTTCAGACTAAAACAAGAACCGTATTAGGTTTTTCAGTGGTACAAATTGCATTTAAACATCGCATAAGACTAATGGGTGATCTCGGTTCATGATTCTATATAGCCAGCCATTTTTAGGCAGCCAACTAGCCGTGCCTAAAATCCCTTCGAACCATTTGTCAATAAAAAAAATACAATATGCGATCTGTATAATGTTTATTTCAATTTTATTTTGTAAATGTCTTAAACAATAACAAAACCAATAAATAAATAATAGCACTGAACCAGTTGTCAATGTTTGTTATACCGGTATTGTAACCCCCCTTCCTGTACAATTGTTTTTTGCTATTGGGTGTTGGGAATAATTGTGTACATCCCCATCCCCCAATTCTTACACCCATGTGTAAACTTATATCACTGATATTTCTTCATGTATAGGCCTAATACTGTTTATATTAATGCCATATGAAAGGGGATGCTGATTGGAGAGAGAAATCTTCTTCATTTTGTAGTTGTATGTAGATTAAGTACTGCCATGAAATAATAGAAAAGTTACTTCTGAGAGATGTAAAAACAATTTTTATCAAGTCCTGTCTAGCCCGCTTGTGCCGTTTGTCTCAAAAGTCGCCGCTGCGGGAAGCAAACAAATCTGACGTCATAAGAGAGATTCATCTTTTGTGCCTGGTACATTACATGTAGACGTTTGTTGTGCGGAAATATTGTGAATGTACATTACATACAGTACATCCGATCCATGTACTCGGTATGTGAATTGTTCATGTCATAAAAAGTAATAATAAGCGAATAATTCGTGCAAAACATTTGTCAGGGTGTTTATTTCTTTGTTTCTTCGGTAGTCATCTTTATCATAGTGATGTGGGGATCTGTGCGCCAGTGGCGTAAACACGGGGAAGGAGTTCAGGGGCCCGCCGATTTGTATTTCTTGTTTGTTTCGTAAACAAATAGAACTGAAAAAGGGGAAATTGTACACAAAGTGATGTTTCAAATTTCAAGCGGTGTTTGGGGTGGGGGTATCCCCCGTTGAGAACAGTTCGAGATGCAGTACTTCCTTGACAAATTCAAAATTCATCCCCAGTGGCGTATCTACGGGGGGGGGGGGGGGGAGGGGGCACGGGGGGACACGTGCCCCCCCCCCCCCCGGGTGCCCCCCCTCCATTTGAAATTTCGAATTGCACACAAACAATACATCTGTTGCCATTCGGTGCCCCCCTTAAAAAATTGGTGCCCCCTTAAAAAATGTGTGCCCCCCCCCCTTAAAAAATTGGTGCCCCCCCTTAAAAATACGCCGCTCATCATCCCCGCTTTTCGACACGGATTTACTCGCCACTGGTGAAATCTCAAATTCATTGGCGTATATTATTTATTGGTAATAACTGTTATTATTGTGTTTATTATTTGATAGTGTTGAAATAACTCTTATGATGTAACTATTTCCATAAAGTCCTGCCGTCAAATGTAACACAAGGTCGTGGACTCAATATCGCCTGTTTTACTTTGATTTGCTCATCATTGTGCACGCACGTACAGCCGATTTTAGTCAAAATTTATTTCGATACATAGGCCTACAACTTTATTTTTGTATAGAAAGGGGCTGGTACATTATGTATTTTACAATTATAAATACAGATTTACTTATTTACTTATTTTCGTTTGGTTCTGTCATGGTACATTTTGGCGTTTGGCCGGCGGGTGGGTGGCACGGACTATGTTCGACTGTAGGCCTATCGTATATTTTTGGTGGCACAAACACATACAAAATACGTGTACATGCAGTATGTATCATAACTACAGGATCATTTGCAGTCATTGCAATTGTAATCTGATCTATCTGGCGCGCGCGCGCGCCCTGTAGGTCAGCGCGCGGTCGTGGGGTATTATTTGCAGTTACTGGGTTCATCTGCGTTAATCTCAGTTCGGAATTCAGTGTACAGCCGTAAGCCTGCTATGTCGTGACGACACAGCCCCTTTAAGTCGGAAAAACGACTCAAAAGGTGGACATTCTTTGATTCGAATGGGCTCGGATGCTTCGCGCATGCTTCGCGTCCTCGCCCATTCCAATCAAAGAATGTCCACTTTTTCGTCGTTTCTCCTTAACTGAAAAAAATAAAATGTTTTGAGCCTTTTCCTTCTGAGCCACTTTGACTCGATTCAGAAAAGGCCGAGGTCAACTGCGTGCCGTATCGCGCGAGTGATGACGTATCGTGTAGAAACATACGACGTAACTACGACAATGTTTTACATAGAGTCTGTACGTATTTTTTTGTCTAAAGCTAGTATTACTTGCTGTGCTTTTTGCACATGATTCAGGTGTAACACTACGGTACACATACAGTCGTACTTCCCCAATACGTCCGAGGACAATGCTTTGTGTTTCCTATTGTTCCTTTAATATAACCAACCCCCATAGACTAATGCGGTGGTCACATCTTACGGTCCTGAACGTAGTTGAACGTAGTTCATTTGACCGTAGTAGACCGTAGTGCAACTACGTTCAACTAGGGTGAGGTAGGGTGAAGTAGGGTCGAACTAGGTTCAAAATAGTCAAAAGAGCAAATATAAAGAACGGTTAAGTAGGGTGAAGTACGTGCAACTACTGTCGACTACGTTGAACTACGTTGAACTGCGGCCAAATCAGCTACGGTTTACTAGGGTTGAACTACGTCTTACTACGGTCACCTACGTCGAACTTCGGCCGAACTACGTGTGCACTACGTGCAACTATGGTCAACTAGGGTCAACTACGCGGCCGCGTCTGCGTAGTGCGGGTTGGCCACGGCGTGGGGACAGCCATTGCGCTTTGAGAAGTCAGAGAGACAAGACTGCTGTTTCTTATCTGAACTTGTCTCTTTTTTTTGTCTCACTTTTCTACTTCTGACATGCCTGCAAGGAAAAAGAAGGGAGCCCAACGTCAGAGTGCTGCTGCTGCTGCTGCTGCTGCTGGGTGGGGGGTCTCCTGATTTCAAGAAGGGCAGGGGGGGTGTTCTTCTTTTTTTTGGGGGGGGGGGGGGGGGTTAAAACATGACATGAGTTTGTGTGCCCCTGGTCATTTTTTGGGTTTGGTGGGTGGGGGGGGGGGGGGGGGGGGGGTTCAACCCACTCATTTTTAGAGACGCTGGTTCTGCCATGGAACCGAGCCAGCTGGTGACGTCAGGTAGTGCTTTAGGTATAGCCTCTGCCTCTTTGCTTCCCTGCTGTCGCGGTTCCCACGCTGTGGTTGGGTGAGGTCCAACAGGTTGGCATTGGCCCGCCAGGCACCATCGACGAGGTTGTGCTGAGCATCCTCCTGTCCACAAGATGCTGGTCTGCAGCAGGGTTCCTCACCCTCAGGTAGTTGTGCAGGACGACACACGATCTCACTACGAGGGCTGCAGTATCCACATGGACCTGGAGGGTGGAGAGGAGACATCGGAAACGGTTGGCAAGGATGCCAAAGGCGTTCTCCACCACACGACGGGCTCTGGACAGCCGGTAGTTGAAGACCTGTTGGCCGTGGTCCAAACCGCGTCGAGGGAAGGGTTTCATCAGCCAGGTCCTCATGGCGAACGCGTCATCCCCTATGATGTAGTACGGGGTGTTCAGATCATCCCCTGGTAGCGGGTCTGCATCTGGGACACCCAGGACACCATCCTGCAGAGCTTTGCGGAAGTCGCAATGGTTCCAGATCTGGCCATCCGAGCTGGAACCCACGTCTCCAATCTGTGTCCACAGGAAGCAGTATTGGGCATCCACCAAGGCCATCAGTACAATGGAGTCAAACCCCTTGTAGTTGTGGTAGGTAGACCCCGAGTGGGGTGGCTTCTTGATCTGGATGTGGTTCCCATCCAGAGCACCAAGGGTGTGTGGGAACTGCCACTTCTGCTGAAAGGCCCGAGCCACCTGCTGCCACTCTTCAGCTTCTGTGGGAAGCTTGATAAACTCTGGTTGCAGGACCTCAACCAGAGCCTGACACACATCAACAATGAGGCCTGATATGGTATTGTGGGCGACCCTGAAGCCGAACCTCAGGTCTCGGTAGTAGTTGCCAGTGGCCAGGTACCTGAGTGTGAACGCCAGCTTTAGCACAGGAGAGACGGGGCGCCTGAAATAGGTGGTCTGTTTGGTGATCCTCCTCTCTATCCTGGACAGGATGTCATGGAAGGTGGCTACATCTAGACGCATGAACTGCTGGAAGGCCTGGGGGTCCTCCAGTTGAAGCTCTGTCATCAGAGCCTCATACTGGCCGTGGAGGGGTCTACGCAGCAGCCAGTCCCTGGTCCACCATCTTCTTTGTCTTCTTTCCTCCCTCCTTTCCTGTTCCTCTAGCTCCTCCAACTCCACAAGGTCTCTTGCCAGACCAGCAAGTTCCATGTCGACCTGACCCAAGTACTTGGCCATCCTGACTCTGTCACCCATTGTGTTTGTATGGAGTTGAAGAAGTAGAATTGAAGCATGAGCAGACAAGACTTCTGTCCTCCAGGAAAGGTTAGACCGACTGCAGGGACCATGTGGCATGCTGGCCCCCTTTTATATCGTCCAGGAACTCCTAAATTCAACCTTACTGCACCCTACATGACTCTACTTCACCCTAGTTAACCCTACGCGTTGTACTTAACCGTACTGTGAACGTACTTCAAACGTAGTTCGACCGTAGTTGACCGTGCCTCAACCGTAGTGCCGTGGTTACTACGGTCAACTACAGTCCACCCTACGGGCAAGTAGGGTCAACTAGGGTCAACCAGGGTTAACTACGTATATACTAGGTTTACAGTACGGTATAGGCATTCAAGGTGACCGTAGAAATATTTTCAACATGTTGAAAACTTTTGGGCTAACTACGGCCAAATCATGGCTTTCCTCAAGGTCTAAGTACGTTCAGAAGTACGGTCCACTACGTTTAACTACGTTTAACTACGTTTAACTGCGACTGCTAGGGTCAACTGCGGTCAACTACGGTCACACCATACTACGTTCAAGTACGTTCAGGACCGTAAGATGTGACCGCCTCTTAAGCACGTATCCTTACGTTCGAGGACCGATTTCAACAAAAGACTCTACGTTCGAGGACTGAAAGGTTTCTTTGTGTTTCCTTTCTTCTCTTGTCCTCGGAGATATATACAGTGCACGTACATATTTTACAGTGTTGACATCTTTGTGAGACACATTTAGAATTGGGGTTGTAGGTTTGTTCTTGCCGAAAAGCTAGTTATGAGTCATACTTTCCTTTGTTTGCAGTCGGCTTTTATTGGGACCTGCGCGGTGAGTTGTGTGTGAGCTGATGCTAGACGCTAGTATGGCGACTTTGCTAATGCAGCCATATGCAGCACGATATGGGGCGGCTTTTTCATACACACAATTTCTGTTATAAGGTACCAGACTCAATCGCATGCAGCGCATGTGGTACCGTGCGTGTACAATGCATGTTGAGTCAAGCGAGCGTGGACAGGGAGACGGCCGGGGCTCTGGCTGCTCGAGCCGGCAACCGCAGGGAACGTCGTGTGGTCTGGGGTGCGTGAGTCCGGGACAGGATTGGAATGCTCGGTGCCTTTAGAGTTGGAATGGCTCCAGCCTTCAAACGGAATTGTGCCTTCAAACCCAGCTGAGTTTTCATACTAACACTATCATCAATACAGTCTTTGACGAAATGTTCTGCACATATTTTCGACCATTTTGACAGCCGAAAATCAGATATTGTATTATCTACAAAGCGGACCCTGCACTGTCGCCTTTGAACCCCATTCAGCACTGGGAATCGCAGGAAGGTTAGGTCAGGGTTTTTGTCGCTGTTCCTCGTGCAACCCCCCCCAACTACACACGATCGAAGCATAATGATTATCTCAGAACCATGCTCATACTGAAATAATATCCAAAATAGACGGGAAAACGGAGGCGTTATGTCGACCAAAACTCTTCCAGCAGCATCAACTCCACGTACGTACATGCATAGTGTTTGGCTGACTCTACATGTGTACGTCACGGGGTCGCGTACATACATTTGCATACATAATGAGCTTTCGCGAAACAGGATAAATGGTTCAGAATAACAACCCTTTTTTAAATAAAAAAATCCCTCTCGTCTGCAAACTAATCTCCATCAGTTAAAAGAGTATTTAAACTGTCGAAAAAGTCGAAAAAGTCAAAAAAGTCAAAACAAATTGGCGTTTTAGTTGCTCTTTAAGTGACGTAAAAATGTTTGATAGCATCCAAGTTTATTGCAGCAACAATTTAATAAAAAGAGAATTTGTTATTGTATACCTTTGTATTCAGTCATTTTGTATTGTTTAACTAGTTTCCAGAGAATTAAAGGGGCATTACTCAGAGTATGCATTTATAGTCCAGTAAGAATTGACAAGGGACCTGACATTTTGGTTAACAGGCAAATTTTAGTGGCAATGTAATTAGTGGGACTCTAGCTACCTCCCATAAAGGTTTAACCAAAATCAACCTTGGGAAAATGTTAATTAATTGAAAAACAAAAGGCATGCACAATATATATTGAAATACATGTATTTCCGACACCTAAGCAAAATCATACCCTTTGAAAGATTGGAAAAGGGTCCACGCAAATGTTCAACTTAAATAATAAAAATAAAATGGCAAATGCGAAAACTTAATGAAGATTAAGACCAAAATTATCATGAGAAAAGAGTATTTTAATGACGTCGTCGCCGTCATTGCTATTGCATAATCATTGTCATCATTATCGAAGTACCAAACGGCTTCTGCCCTTAAAACTCTTCAAGATTTTCGGGAAGAGATGACCTTAATAGATATTAAAAACGTTATTTCAGTTACCGTTTTAGAGTGATGTAATGGGTGCGGGGGAATTGTGTCACCCCCCCCCCCCCCCCCCCCATTGAGGCCTTCCCCCTCCACCACTTGTGCTCCCCCATTCTTGTGCTCCCCATCCCATTAGAACTTTGGGAGAGAACGAAATGTACTAGCAGCAAAAAAATCGGGGTAAAACTTTATGTAATTAGCCGTATTAAGGTAAATTTGGTAATTTTGTTTACAGAAATGTAAACTGTAAAAAAACATAAAACCCTAAAATCAGACATCAACTAAGGATAAATTGTGTTGCTAAGTTATTTTAGCTTGCTGCAACATGATATCAATCCGGTAAAAAAAATCAGTTCGGTTAAAATATAGCAATAACTGAGTCCGTGATCGATTAAAAACAGTAACAACTTTGCTACATCGGTTTTACGTGACATGCTTTATTGCCCATATTGGATTGGATTCTGACTGACTTATGAGCCTGTATTGACTAATCATTGTTCCAATTTGGGCATTAGTATTCGCATGTAGAAATCAGTATTTTTAAGAGCTTTAAAATCACATTTCCCGAAGTAAAAAATTAGTTGATTTTGGTTTTGTTCAGGGCAACTATATAAAGGTTTCTAAGTAGAAATTCGGTTGTTAACCAAAATGTCAGGGTTGGGCACTTTTCATGTCTATTTTTACTGGACTATTAACCTGAAAAATGACAAAATCTATGGCTAATGGAAATGATGGGCATCAATAGTTTTAGGAAAAGAACAGAGGACACGGGATAATCAATTGAATTTAAGGGGCATTACTCACAGTAGGCTATGCATTTTACCTGAAATATGAAAACAGGTCATGGCTAATGAAAATGAAGGGGCATCAAAAGTGGTAGGAAGAGAACAGAGGATTATCAAATTATACAAATACTGAGAGCAATGTAAAGGAGAAGTATCTTGTTTGTTTGTTGTTTGTTTGTTTGTTTGTTTGTAATTTGTTTGTTTCAGTTACAAACAATTTTTGGGGTCATGTAGGGAACTTGAACCTAAACCATCTTTATTAGGCTATTCTAAATCAAGTCCCATTTGTTCCGTTTGGGGATTCCTTTCCCTCTCAAGATTAATGGCATTGAAGTATATTTTTACCCTACAATGCACAATGTCCGTAGTGCACTTGTTTATTTGCAGTATTACACTATAAAGGAAGGCTTCCTGGGTCCGAGTAATGAATTTAAAGCCAACTTTTGCTTTATAAAATTATCCACTTTGGTCTTAATTCAGTGGTTATGGTAAAAATCCCATATATATTTTTTAATAAACAGAGGTCCATTAATTGGTTTTATGTAGCTACCACCCCCCCCCCCCCCCCAACCAATTCATCAAACCCTGCTCCCATCAGTCTTAGCCGACATTTATTGCTCAAAAGATAAGAAACATCTGTTATTTGCATAAGGTCCTTCACTGGACCTGTGGTGTGGGTTCTGACATGATGATCAATACTGTAACTCCTGCCATTCCTGCTACTTGCTGGACTCAATAGTTAATTCAGTCAGCTGACAGAATATGAAACTCATTATTATAGACATTCCAAAGGCAGAATATTATTTTACTTGAACATTCAAACACCCGAAACCCACCGACGTCCATGCCGACCTATAGTAGGCTATAGATCATATCTCATGATATCCCCAATCCAACTGAGGGGTTGCCGATGCCGAAATCGCCTAATTTTACACGGCAAGGGTTATTTCCTTCTGACTGCCTGCCACCAGTTGCCTCAACTAATTTTCCACAAATCAAAAATTTGTTTCATCTGACGACTGTAAAGTTGAAAATCCTGCCTATTTTCGGAGTCAACGAGGTGGCACAAACATCGTGTCGTGGATGCTGCCATGCAAAAAAATTATTCGCTACGTGTGGCGTATGTATGCACAGGTCGCACCGCGTTGACCCTGGAAACAAGCGTGAGGCTGTTGTTTATCTTTTGCGCTGACGGGGCTCAAATTTACGGAATATTCAGGGTCCAATTGTGGGCTGAGAATGCAACTTTTGAGTTGGGGAAAATCTAGGGTGTATTCAGCATGGTCAAAGCTACCCAACAACCCAAAAATCAGGTTGCCTAAAATTTTCAAGACGAACTTGAACGATACAGCCTTCAGCTGACGGCCTATATAGTTTTCAACTACCTAACAAGAAGAAAAATTGTGATTACCTTTTTACAGGAGACTCGCAGTTCGAAAGATGATGAGAGTAGGTGGCGCAAAGAATGGGGAGGGGACATTCTGTACAGTCATGGGTCTAGAAACAGCTGCGGGACGGCCATACATTGTTCCAAGAAAAGTGGAATTACCCTAGTTAAATTTCAATGTGACAATCAGGGACGGTGGGTCAGGGCCGGGGCGATATTGAAATCGAGGGTATTAAAATGACACTTTTTCAATGTATGCACCAATCAAGTAACGGCCAGAAAAAATTTTTTCAAAGAATTTGAGGGTAGGCCTACCTTTAAAGGAAACATGATTCTCAAACTTCTCATGCTTCTCAAATTTCATAAATAAATTCATTTATATGTATTAAATGTGAATTAAAAGCCAAACTGGTTCAAGTGAAGTTTTTGTGTAATTATTTGCCCACAAAATTTACCCCCCCTTTTTGGAATTTGTTGAGACTCAAATTGAGGGCGCTGTTCGTGACGTAGACCGAGGCGCCGAAATTCATTGATCGACTCGATAAGTCTGGACCCGTAAATGACGCATGTACATCGTATACACACTAGGTCTATACGTGCAATTTCGTAAGTTGCAACAACTAACATCAAACTTACCCTGATTTTTTCTCTTTTAGCGAAGGCTCCTCGGGGAATGGGCCGGTTAACTGCTTCACCTGTACCTTACTCACATCTGGGAACTTTGTTAAGATGGCAGTGGACTTGAGCATAATTTTAATGGTCATCCCATGATTTGAAAATACCAGTATCGAAACACGACGGCTCAAAGTGGTCGCTACATAACGCTGAAAGCTGCTGGGCCGGACCACTTCGCTCTTGTCACCTTCACTTTCGCCGTCCAAATTCTCCGATATTTCGCATCAGTTGGAAATAAATAAAGGCTTACTCCATCCTTCGTTGTTTTGCTGCACCCAGCAGCCACACACCTTGTCGGCATGGCCGAAAAACACTATATTTTGCTTATATTTTGGAAGAAGAATTTTCGCCGTTCTGCACACACACGTACATGTACACTCAATGCATACGCGTGATGAATGGGGCCGGCTCGCGCAGCAGAATCTGTAATGTGCCTCGATCTACGTCACACACTTATGTTAATGAGGGTCCCACTCATATTTAATCTGGGAAATAATTGTCTCTGGACACAAAATGTCATTGTCAAGATAATACTTTATTGTTTTAAGCAGGAATAATGCAATATAAATCCTAAATTGGTTGACAATGCCTGCATTATTGCCGGCAATTTTAATTGCCAAATTGACAATAGCAAAAGTAAGGATTGTAGTGAAAATACATTGAGAAATTTCATCCAACTTAATGATCTTACCGATGTTGGAAAAATAGATAGTAAATCACAAAAATTCACTTTTTATCATAAAGGATTGAGACAGCCTAGCCGTATTGATTATAATTTTGTTTCTTATCACATGCGTTGCAGATTTAAAGAAATTTCAATTGATTCTTCTGGTCTTTCCGATCATAATTCTGTTATAGTGCGTTTTACAAAACAAATTGTTGACATCGGGCCGGGAAGATGGATATGTCCAAATAACATTCTATCGGATGATAATTGTCATTTTATCGTTGATTGTTATGGGGATTTTGGAAGACTGAAAAAAGTCCTATGACAGCCTTTTAGAATGGTGGGATGCTGGAAAAAACAAAATTAAATAGATTCTTTGAAATTACGGTAAAATAAAGAGAAATGACCAGCAGAATCATCACAAAAATTTGTAACAAAGATACAACCTTATTGCGAATAATCCTACAAAAACCGATAATGATGAAATTTATGACATTGAGAATGATTTAAAAAACATTGAGAGGAAGGATTGGGAACGGGCGAGGGTCAAACTCCACATCAAACAAAAGGTGGATGGAGAGAAACCGAGCAAATTCTTTTTTCAAGCGGTTAAGCAACAGCATCATAATAATCTGATTGAATTGTTAGTTAATGACAAGGGCGAGTCTTGTGATAAAACGGATTCAATGATTAAGTATGTTCATAATATTTATTCTAACTTGTTCACGTCCCAAGGAACAAATAATTTTCACATGAATACAATTCTTGACACTGTCGAAGCATACCAATTTGATGATGAAATGACTCGAAATCTTTATAAAAACTTTACTGAAATTGAGTTACACAGTGCCCTTACAGATATGGGTGATTTCATAAATGTGGGGGCCAATGACTTTTGGTGTCCCTCTTTACATTGTGATATTTGTTTCCCTTGTATTACCAACAGTGAAATATATATACAAATGATTTTAGTTGCTCAAATTACAGTACTTGTACCTAAATATCTGGTAGCAAAGGATGAAACATCTGACTAATTTCCTGACAGTATGGTGTCGTAAATAGTTCACGGTTTCACGTGTAAAAGGGACACCAAAGCTGCGACATTTTAAAAAATGCTGTTGAAATGCAATGTTTGGTTCTCAAATACTACCATGTGCACATATGTGTATGAAAAATTGCCCTTCATTATGTTAAATCATGTTAATACTGCTAAAGAATGGCACCATACTTAAATGATTTAATAACTAGTTGACCGAGATTAACAGTGTGTTAGCCCAACTGTTTCACGTGTAAACAAGACCCACTTTTTTGGTGTCCCTTTTACACGTGAAATATGTGTAATGTTTCTGAGAAATAAAAATATAATTGGGTTCACTGGCAAATCCAAATCTATCACCATTAATTACTTGTCCTACTTGATAAGTGTGAAATCATAACAAAGATTGCATGCTTGGAAATTTTCAATTTTGGGCCATTTACTTGGTTTCACGTGTAAATAAGAAACCAAATGGTGTCCCCAATACGCAATCATGCACCGAATTGTTATTTTTAGTCTAATCAAGTTATTTTCAAAATATACTGTGATGTTTTATCCTGTGTAAGACCAAAAATACATTTTAAAATAAACACACCACATTGAGCATGAATTATCACAAAAATAGAAGAAAACTAATTTGGTGTCCCCTTTACACGTGAAACCGTGAATGGGTTTTGACATGATATTTTGGCATATCTGGAATAAAAAATGTCTGATTTTGGCTACAATTAATGAGGAATGTCAATATCTTTAAGTTATAGTGAAAATTATTAATGAATCTCCTCTCAATGATTTTTTCCATTTTGGGTCAAAATGTCGCAAGTTGGTACCCTAATTTATGGAATAACCCATATGGCTAAAGACAAGGCTCCTGGTTTAGACGGACTTACGGTAGAATTTTACATACATTTTTGGTATATTCTTAAAGATGACTTCGTTCAATTAGTTAATTATTGTGGAAAAGAAGGCTGCTTGCCTAAATCAATGAATATGGCTTTGGTTAAACTCATATACAAAAATAAGGGTGCTCGTAATGATATTAAAAATTGGAGGCCAATCGGCTTAATGAATGTGGATTATATAATAATATCTAAGGCCCTTACTAATCGTTTACGGAAACTTATGCCTTTTTCAATTAAAGAGGATCAGACTTGTGGGGTCTTCGGACGCAATTTTCACGATAATGTGATGGTTTTGAGAGACACCATTGATTTAGTTAATTTTAACAATAGTAAAGCTGCCTTAATTAGTTTAGACTAAGAGAAGGCATTCGACCGCATCGAGTGGAAATATTTATTCTGTATGATGACTAAAATGGGTATACCTCTTAAATTAACTCAGTTGATTAAAACCATGTATCGACAGCCTCTAGCTACAATTAATGTCAATAATTGTCTTACTAAACCTGTGAAAATAACAAGGGAGATCAGACAGGGATATGCTATATGCGCTGAAGGTTTGGCGAATTTAGTAAGGAGTAATGACTGTATTAAAGGTGTTAATTTAGAAACAAATGATATTCAAATTAAAGTTATCCAGCATGCTGACGATATGACTATTTTTGTCACAGATGATAATAATTTTTCTAAATTAGATGATTTTTTTACAAGTATGCCGAAGGGTCGGGCTCCAAAATAAATGTTCAAAAAACTCAAGGATTGTGGCTAGGGGGGTGGAAAAACAGGACAGACAGACCATGTGGTTTCAAGTGGACAAATGACAAACTAAAAAATTTAGGGATATATTTTGGGAACAGTGTCAGCCCCGAATGTAACTGGAATGACAGAAATAACAAAATTGGAAATTCCAATAAACGATGGAATGGGAGAGTTCTTACTCTGAGAGGAAAATCGATTGTCATAAATAGTTTAGTAGGTAGCAGTTTGGCCTACTTGGGTTCCGTGATCCCTTGCACAGACACTTTAATTAAAAAACTGGAAGATATTATTTGGAAATTTTACTGGTCAGATAGGCCCGATAAAATGAAACGTGATACGGTTAGGGGACCGCCTAAGCTAGGGGGTATGGGAATAGTTAACGTTAAATTGAAACTTAGTGCCTTAAAATTAAAATGGCTTCAGAAATATGCCCAAGAAGAGGGAAAATGGAAATATCTTTTCGATTTTTGGATCAAGAAAGCCAGTAGTGATATATTGGGTTGGTGTATATTTGATAATCCCAAGAAAACTAAACCTTGTACTCCTGGTTTCTACAGAGAATTATTTAGTGCCTTTACTCTTATGGAGGGTCGAGTTAACCCAGTTATTACTTGTAAAAATGATGCTCTTGATACCCCTTTGTGGTATAACAAAGTTATAACGCAAGGTAGCCATATGTTACAATCGAAAATTTTGATTCTTAAAAGGATTCTTTTGTTTAAACATATTTATAAAAGTGACACCATTATTACTGTTGACGATTTAACTTCTATATGTAATATCAGACGCATCAACGCTGGTAAAATCATATCTAATCTTAAAGCACGTATTAGCCCTATTTCTTATAACGAGAACACACATGGTCCATCAAATCATTTAGGTAATGGATTAGAAGTTAAATTTGGTGCAGAAGAGGATTATGTGTCAACAAATAAAATTAATGTTAGGCAGACTTATCATAGCATGGTGAGGAAATTTTTTACTCCTCCAGTCGCTGAAAAGAAGTGGATAGAGAAACTTCATCTACACGATACTGTCAATTTGGATTGGGGGAAAAATTTGGGATAAATCATGCTGCAATTTTTTGGACTGTGATGACAAAGATATATGGTATAGATTAAGGAACAGAATTCTTCCCACGAAAGATGTGTTATTTAATATGGGAAAAGTTTCAGATAATAAGTGTGGATTGTGTAAATCGGAAATTGAGACTATTGAGCACCTCTTCATCTATTGCACCCAAACGTTAGAATCGTGGATATTTGTTGAGAAAACTCTTAGGATTTATACCGGTAATAAGCATTTCTGCTTAGATGATAGCAATCGCATACTTGGTTATGGGAAGTATATTACCGATATACCGCTGTATATAATTAGTAAATTACTTAAAACAATATGGATAATTAGATGTAAATATTTACAACATCAGGAGCCTATCACGAGTAAAAGCATATTAAAACGTTATCAAGACTACCTTAAATATTGTATAAAAATAGGACAAAATAGATTAACAGATCATGAATTTTTGAAAAGAACAATGCACTGTGTTCAACTAAACAAGGATTAAGTTTTTCATTTTGATATTGATCATTCGTGAGTTTCAATTTTGCCAGATCGCCTAAAAACTTTTGACTTTTTCTTGTGTAAGCATGCCATTATTGTTTCTATTCCCCCAATCCGTCACATAATCCCTCTACCCCCCTATTTCTTCACCTTCCTTATTGCAGCCATGAATTAATTGTTTTATTCTGTAAATAGGTATATAAATCCATTGTAAATGTTGTAAATTATGTTTACTTTGTGTTTTCAATGTGTATTTGTGATGATTGTGTATTATGGCAATAAACGGAGTTGAATAACTCTACTGGAAAAAAGAAATATAATAATAATAATTATAATAATAATAAATAATAATAACAACAATAATTAGAAATCCCCAGGATGCGGCAAATGGGCGACTCTGCCCGAAATAACCTCAAAGGGGCGACACGAATGTCGCCCATTTAGAGCACTTTCCCCACGCGCCTTACTAAAAAGCACTCCAAAGGGGCGACTTTCACAATAGGGCGACAGTTATGTGTCGCATTATTCGACCGCGTCACCCAAACCCACTCTTTTATAGCATTATGTGTCGCCTTATCTGGCAATTGAGGAAAAAAAGATAATAATAAAAGCAAGTTAACGTTTACCAGCTGGTGCTGACTGCAAATATAGGGTTTTCAATCAAGATTGATCATTGAACGCTTGTGTAACTACAGTGCCACTATTTGTGACCCGCTCTGGAAAAAGGTATATTATGTCACAAAATATGAACAATTTGTTTTATGTTTGTTTGGAAAGCCTGCAATGTAAGCTTTCATTTGGTACATGATAGAGTTTCAAAGCCCTTTCTGTTCTGGAGATATATCGTATTTTTGCATATTAATTAGTTCTATGGAGTTTAAATTGCACAACAGAGAAAACAGGCTTTGAAATAGCTAGTTCTAAAACAATGCAATGGAACAATGCACTCTAAAAAGGTAATTTTTTTCACTTTATTCACTGAAATCAACATTGTTGTGCACCAAACCTGAAACTTTAGATATTTAAGATGTCATTTAAGACAAAAAACAAAAAATGAATTTTGACGAAACATTTTACCCTCTCAACGTTGAAAGGGCCATTACACGTAAATGCATAGCGCGACTTATATCACCTTTTTCTGGAGCGGGTCACATTTTTTACCCATTTATTAAATTCTGCTGAAATCACTGACACGACTATTGTTGGTGAAGCTGTAAATTGTGAAACGTTTTAGCATCTGAGGCAACTATGCAAAAATAATAACGCTGCACAAAGAGCATGTTGAAGTCTTATTCCGTAATACGTCTACCGTCAAACCCTAGAAGTATTACGGAATGAGACTTAGCACGCTCCTTATGCTGTGTTATTGTGTGTGTAGCCGCTTTATTTTTTTTATTGGAAACAAGAACTTTTGATTGAAATTAAGGAAATTTGATTGCCTTAGTGGAATGAAACCACAATTAAATTTCTTTAACTTGACACGCATACGTCTTTCACATTGAGAGTTGTAAAATCAACTTAATTTATTCCACATGTTGTGTTTAATCGGCAGGCAATTTTTAGGCAAACATCTATGGTTATAAAGTCAATATCGATCATTATGATTCTGCGTTATCGGCAATTTCCAAGTTGGTCAGGTTAATCAGATGACCAACAGACAAGGTAATGTGCTGAACATCATCTCGTGTCGATGAGCAACCATTCAAGGAAAGCCTTTTCAATTGCTTCATCTCACAAAGATGTTGCGACCAAGACCTTGCCGAGCCACTCAAGGGTCTGTTACGTGACAAGTTCAACTCAGTCAGGTTGTTCATCCCACTCACGGCATATGCGATGAATTTCACATCGACACTTTTTAGAGAGCAATCACTCAGATCAAGACTTCGCAAGTATTTCATGTAACGAAGGTAAGAGGACCAATGTTCTGCTTGACCGCCTAATGCCTTGTTAAAGGAAATGTTTAATTCGGCCAGTTCGGACATTTCACCCAAGGAACGGGCAATGGATTCGACATCCGTTTGTTGTAATGAACAATCACACAACACCAGCCGCTGCAGGTGTTTCATGTAGTGGAAATGGCGGGACCAAGTCAGAGCAGTGCCGCCAAGTGCCCTGTTATAGGTCAAATCAAGGACTCTCAGGTTGGTCATACCAGACAAAGAGAGGGCTATGTGCTCAACATCTTCACTTTTCAGATTGCATTCCATCAGGCAAACCACCTTGAGGTTTCTCAAACACTTTAACCGAGAGGCCCATTTTTGTGTTGTACCTCCCAATGTTGTATTTGCAGATAGGTCCAACATTATCAAGCTCGCGTTCTCTGCAAGGGACAACAAAATTTGTGCAATGGTATGCTCAATCAATGAGCACTTGCAGAGCGTCAGGCTACTAAGATTGATCATGTTTTGCAAAGGAACAGCCAGTGAACTAACTGAGGTTACCCCAGAAATGCTGACTGACTTGACCTGCGCTAGACAAGCTTTTGTTTCCTGTGATTTAGCAAGTTTTGTCAGGAAGTACACCAGCTTCAGGAAATAGTCACTCTCGTGTACAATCTTAATTGAAGTTTGAACCAGTGCACCAATGAAAGTTTCTGGAAGCTTCGTGTCAGAACGACTCTCAAAATAGCAACCAAGTATCAAGTTATCAATCCAATCATCAGCCTGCATGCGCACACGGCGGAGACCAATAATGCGTGTCATGATCTGATTAGCACAAACCTCATTGTCACCACAGCAGAATAGAAGAAGGTATTCGAGATGACGTATATCATGACTTCTGCTGCAAATGATGTCCATAATCTTTTTAAATCCGGAACTTGTTATTTTCGCTTTTGCCAAAAGGCGTTTGAACAAAGCACTGTTATGTTCGTGTTGGCTCTGCCAATATTTTGCGGCGCAGTATTCTTGTATCGTCTGATGTATAAATTCTACAGTCATGTGCGAATTAAGGTTTCTGAATACTCTATGGCGTGTAAGGATCCCTACCTTTAAAGCTAAATCAAGCACTTCTTTTGGGAACTCGTCTTCTTCAAATGAGAGTTTCTGGTTAGTGGTAAGGAGTCCGCGTAGCGCAACCTCACCTACTGTCAGTATCATTTTTGATTTTTCCTTGTCAGACAAGTTACCCTTTCTCATGACAATGTGATCGATTGCCTCTCGAAATATGCGTGACATTGTTTCAGGTAGCGCCGCATTTTCTCGGCACAACAAGCACATGAAATGGACAAGCATTGGACTTTTTGACAACACAGACAGCATGCTTGATGCTTCAATACCGTTGACCAACGCCGATGCTTTATGAGGCTCGCTCGTAAAGAATCTTTGGACGTATCTCTTAACGTCATTTTCTGAAAACCCCAGAAACTGAACATGTGTGCACGG
Source organism: Hippasteria phrygiana (assembly GCA_037893225.1). Classification (NCBI taxonomy): domain Eukaryota; kingdom Metazoa; phylum Echinodermata; class Asteroidea; order Valvatida; family Goniasteridae; genus Hippasteria; species Hippasteria phrygiana. Next base: position 109,613 of record JAZGUH010000608.1, on the reverse strand, counting down.
ATTCTGGACCATCGACTTCTCCATCAATCTGTCAGTATGGGATGGGCGGGTTGTTACACAAATACAACATTCCCTGTAGATTTGTCTATTCAGGGCCTTCAGGATCGAACCGAATAGAGCAACACACAGAGTCGTGGTTTTCAACTCATCAAAGCCATCCAACAGGATCATAACCTCAGCAGATTTATGTTGCATGAATGTTTTCAACTCATCTGTGGTTACCCCCGAATCGCAACCGAGCAGTTGATCGAAAATCGCATCGATCAGATCAGAGCTTTGGTCAAGTACACACATCTTCAACACGAATACCAAAGTGTACTTTGCTAGTACAACGCTGCACTCAACAGCCCAGTCATATGCGATCTTGAAAACAAAGGTTGACTTCCCCAAACCGGCTGTGCCGATCAAGATAAACCTTTTGATAAGATTATCTTCTTTAGTCTTTCTTAGAAAGATTTTCTCATACTCCGAGGAATTTATCACGTCTGTGTGTTCATTCTCTCCTCCTTTACACTCACTACTTCCATCCACACTCATAATAACGTGACCTTCCCTTGTTTGCAACTGCAAGTTAGTGTATATGTCGATATTATGCACAACATCGTCACCCACATCAGGTAGCATTGGAATGTATGCACCTTCGGTCTTGTAGAGGGTTTTTAAGGCCGATCTGACCTTGTCTCCTGTGTCTCGGAGTAAAGCCTCTTGTAATTCTCGACGCACCCCAGATACAGCTTCGTCTAGTTGATTTGGTAGATTAACTGCTTGAGGGTCTGTGGAATTTGTTGTCCTACCTTTATATCAAATAAATTAACAGATATCATTATTTTTGTTAAACAGTAGTCCTATAATTTTTTTGTGTTTAGTGAATACAATGTGTAAAATGTTCTTTCTTCCTCAATAACGTTGTTTGGAGCACTAATAAGCCAGTTTGATATTTCAACTGCGCATGTGCACAATGACATTTTATCCCGAATTACCCGCGTGACCTAACGCGCGCGTGTGAACGCAAAAAGGTGGTTGCACAACGCGCACGTGTTAAATTCAATCAGAATGGGCATTCGCGTAACATCGCGTAGTCTTGGTTCAAGACGACAGTGATCGATAATGGATCGTGTCGCGTCGCGTTTATTCGTTCTATGCAGTGCGCCCTCTGACAGTACGATTAGACCAACTCATGGGCTCGCACTATCGTCTTGGGAATCCTGTACCAGCGGTTTAACTTTTTTCTTTATTTCTCCCTAGGCTTTCCTAGGGAGCCAATCAGCGATCGCAAAACGGACATGCATATTAATTATGTGATGACCTGAATATATTAACGGGTCGGGGTCTGGGGCTAATGTAAACATGATGGCCACTGTCACGTCACCGAGCACGCGATATGCGATACGCGATTATCGCACAATTAATTACAAGCAACTGTGACTGGGAACGACCGTTTGTGAAGGGTTTGTGTTCCTTCCTCCATTGTGTGTTTACCGACTTGGTTCGGTAAACCATCGAGGAAGGGGTAAACCATATGGAGGAATAAAATGTGTTTTATTCCTCCATGGGGGTATGGAGCATGTGCCTCTCTGTTTTGAATTTAATAAGAACTTCGCCTCCAATTTCAAAATCACTCGTCACAGCCTAGTAGTAGTAGTATCATATTGTACAAAACCTCTCAAGTTGGCTTTGGATAAAGCCTGACCGACGGGAATTCTTGCCTGCAGTCGGAGTCTGTCTACAGTCGGAGTACGAGTATGCGGTCAGGCTCTAGAGTGAAAACAAAATCCTGCGCTGTTGTATGTATGGACCTGCATCAAATATGGTTTAAATTTAGCTTGAAAATTCCAGCTCTATAGGCTCATGGCGAATCATCACATCGATCCAGCTAGCTATAACTTACGTGGTTGGGGCAGATAGGAAAGAGTCGTTGGGGCAAATATGAATGAAAATAGGGATATTTAAAACCATCATAAACACTGAATTGTATACCCTTACCCCCAGGCCAGCCTGTGTGGCAGTTCATATTGAATTTCAGAGTACATATTTCACTTTACTAAAAAAATGCGTCCGTGATTCTCGACAGTGCTTTAATTACTTGTGACATGAATCACACACGTAACGTGATGCAGAAGTATAATCCCCAACGATATCCCCAATAAAAAAACATAGATTTCACGTTTATTTAACAGAGAAATATGTTTTGCATATTATTTGTTCCTTCCAAAGATATAATTATAGTATAACTACTTATACGTGGCGCTACGCGTATACATACGATTTCGGTTTCTTCCCACAAACCAGACACTATCGTATGGTATGTCATGGGGTCGCCGACTGCATGAAGCGCCATGTTGTTCGAAGGTTATGAATATTAACACAAACAAATTCATTTGCATATTACAACCGCGCCCACATTTTGCAGGATTCCCAAGACGATAGTGCGAGCCCATGAGTTGGTCGTACCGTCAGAGGGCGCACTGCACGGAACGAATAAACGCGACGCTACACGATCCATTATCGATCACTGTCGTCTTGAACCAAGACTAAACATCGCGTGACAATGGGTGGTATTAATAAAAACTAGCATTTGCTTTTACTACGTTTTGAAGCATTTACTATTATTTGTATGAATAAAAATGAAGCAAATGCTTTTACTGGAAACCATTTGCTAAAAACCAAAAGTATTTACTTTTTTCTTGTTAGCATTTGCTAGAATAATAGCATTTGCTTCATTTGGTATGAATAAAAAGGAATAAATGTTTCAGATTTGGAGTATATACTAGTAATTTTTCAAGGTTTGGTCGGGGCTGCCTTGAAAAAAAGAGAAGCAAATGACTAGTACGCAAAATATAGGCTGTTATAGATGTGGTTAGGCAGGGAAAGGTATTTGTATAAAAAAGAGGAAGCATCTAGGATCAAAATACAAGCAGGTGTATCAGGTTTGGGGAAAGAAATGAGACATAGACGGCCGACGATTTCTTGGAACATTCTGGGGATGGAAAGAGTCAGCACTGACTGCAAAGCAGCAACTTTCTTAGGCGTAGCAAGGTAATTTGTATTGGGGGGGGGGGGGGGTAGACATGAACAGGGAACTTGATATATCGGGGGCACAGGGGCACTGACATTTTTAGGGCACAGGGGGCACTAACATTTTTCAGTGGAGGAACAAGGGGCACTATAATTTCCAGTGAGGGCACACTAGGGCCGGCAGCAGGAAGGAAATTATTTTGATGTTGCGTCGATTGTGTACTTACGGGCCCCGTTCCTATAAAGAGAACAAAATCCACCTAGAGGGTAATGGACTTACCAAACTAGTTTTGATTTTTTTTTGTGGGAAATTTTGGGGTACCAAAAAATGGCACTCTGAAAATGTGTGTGGGGGGGTGTTAAATACCCCCCACCCCCTCCCCCGCCGCTGGCTACGCCTATATGACTCGAGGTTCCGATTTAATTCAAACATCCCGTCAGCGTACGAGCTGTGTGTGGGTGAGTTTGTATATGCCGGCAATCGTGGACCTAGGACAAAAGAATTCGAGCGTAGACAAAGGGGTCCACGTTTGACCTAACGTCCACGATTGAAAATCGTGTACAAAACCAATATGAGGCCTTCCGAAAAAGTTAGAGTATAAACAAAAGAGGAACAATGGGAGGTCCACGATTGCACCCGTTTACATGACTGAGTGTGTGTGCGTGGGTTAGGCTCTACGAGAGAGGACTTGGGACAATGGGGGATTAGGGATAACAATGACACCGAGGACTTGGGCCGAGTCCTCGGGAGAATTTCGTGTACAAACCTTATGGGAGCTGTTCGGAAAAAGTTAGAGTACAAACAAAGGGAACAAAAAGAAGGGTTCCATTCCTGGTCCTCATAAGTATAGTAAAACGCACATGTGTGTGTGTGTGAGTTTGTATATGTCGGCAATCGTGGACCTAGGACAAAAGAATTCGGGCGTAGACAAAGGGGTCCACGTTTGACATAACGTCCACGATTGAAAATCGTGTACAAAACCAATGGGAGGCCTTCCGAAAAAGTTAGAGTATAAACAAAAGAGGAACAATGGGAGGTCCACGATTGCACCCGTTTACATGACTGTGTGTGTGTGTGGCTGTATACGTACACACAATGGATACTTTATTGTTATGAACCATAGAGAAATCCCACAACAACTAGTTTAGCGCCGATCTGCGCACTTCGGCGTTTGAAAACGAGGATCTCAATGTCACAGTAAAGAACTTTATGCTGATCGTGCGCCTGCGCTTCCTTTTATGGCATAATTAATTCATGCATGAATGAATGTGCTGAAAAGCGTTGTTTTGTTTGCCATTGACATTCTCGCTTTTAACCCGGAAGTGCGCAGAAGGGGCTAATGTGAAATTCATCTATTCGGCTGTGCAATCAAACGCAAGTATGAAGCATTTACTACCATTTCAGTTAGCAAATGCTGAACAGTAAAACTTATCTTTTATTCATACGAATTCAAGCATTTGCTTTTCCTTAATGCTTTTACTCCTAAGTAAATGCTTTTCTTTTTTGCTTGTACTTCCTAGCATTTGCTAGTTTTATTCATACGACCCATTGCGTCAGCCATTTTATCCCGAATAACATTTGACCTTTGAGATACCGAACTAGCTTATTGCGGAATCTTTTCTGAAAATCCTTCAAAGGCTTCGATAGCGCTTTAAATATAGCGCTTGTGCCCTAACAATGTAAACACGGGTAAGTTTTTATGTCTAGACTTATCTCGTTAACTAATACGAAGCTCCACGCCTGAAAATTCTAACCGAATGTCTTTTTCAGGAATAAAACACCTTTTTTACCTTGTTTCTAATACTACACGTATGTGGTAATTTTGTTTGTAGTATGCTTTGAATTATAGTTTGCAGTGTGTCTAATTTAATGGGAAAAAACAAGGTTTACATACCTTTGGTAGGCATTTCTCCAAATATGAATGTCGGTGACGTCACGGGGCCAATGAAAACTGCTGATCTGTGACCTTCGACATGAACATCTACAGACACCTGTTGGTTTCGGCCCATTTGTCGATCGGCTATCAATGAAAACGGGGTGTGTCGAAAGAGCTGATCTTGCCCTGTTGACCCTGCAGGAAGTAAAGATTGTTAATATTCACAGAGATTTCCTATCTGAAAATGTTTACCCCCACCCTGATAGAGATGACGTCACAAGTTTCAAAGTCCACTCCGATTGGCTGTCGCGCGGGGTCGCATAAATTAGCATGTCCACATATATCAGACGTTGATGCAATGCATGCAACGTATGATACTCAGACTAACTCGGGCCAAGAGCACATTGCAAATGTTTGCTATCACGAGTGCCGTCCTAATGACGTCATCGTGGGTCACGTGACTTCATCTTAAAGGGCACACTTTAAAGTACTATATCTAGAGATCCGTAGGTCCGATTGGGTTCAATCTTAGATGGAATGCTGGTAGGCCGACATGTGTTAATGATGAAAATTGATGTCACGTCATGATGACGTCATCATACGATTTGATAGTAATTTAAACTTTTGAACCTTTATCCTATATCTCATCAACTGAACATTCTAATTTTGAAATTATTTTTGTAATAAGTCTGTTAGGTCATAGGTACTTACATATCGTCACAGTTTTCACGAACAGACGAATTTTGCCTCTCCGCACTAAACTAAAGTTACAAGAAAATCAGGTTTTAAGCTGCTCATTTTTAAAATTGAAGATATTGTGGCAAAACCCGGCCCTGTAGAAGGATCCGAACCGCACGAGACCAGTTCCACGGGCGATCGCAGGTATCAACCCACGTTTCCTATAGCTCGGCCAGAGACGAAGGTTCGTTCGGCTGCAATATACCGCCAACAAAAGCCCGGCCGACCGCCAGTAACGTGGACATCAACAATAAATAAAAGAGGGGGGGGGGGGGGGTGTGAAGGGGACACAGAAATAAGAAGACAAATGGATTACAAAAATAACAGTTCAACTCTCTTTATTAGTGGGCCTACTGGGATAACCACAGATAATAGAACGGGTAGTGCCTCCCAAGCCTCCGACTTGCCTCCCACACTCCCACACAGCCTATTTGCCTAATGCGTGCCTCTCATGGTATTGGGCTGCCTCAGTGTCCTACGCGATTCCTACTGTTGCCTCCCTGGCACTAGCCTTAGGCGCTCCCCGGGACCAACGAATCTCACGTTGTCCTAGAGATTTCCAGTCAGAGAGAGCGCGCACGCGACGCTCCCCCTATTTATATATACGTGCTCGGGGTCGCCGCGTGCACCAATAAACGCACACTTGCACACGCTCGTCCTCTACTGTGGACGTAATAACCATAACAATTTACTGCAATAAACTTTCGGGCTAAAAACGCCCTCACGTGACGAGACCAAATCCGTTACAATATTACCTGCATTTATACCACATGTTGATTCATTGTTGACACTGTTAAAGTTCAGTTCTCGGTCTTTCACGAGTCATTGGCAGCTGAGCGATAAGTAAATTCATTACAGAGTTATTAATTGATTAATAAATTTGTCTCTTGTTGAAAACTCAAATGCGAGAAATGGCCCGTTTTGCCCCACAGAGTGTCATTTGTCTCTTCGTGAAAACCCAATATCTATTTCCGGGCAATTTTGCCCCTCACAACCCTATCGTATAACACGGAGTTCGAATTCGTCTTTTCGTGAAAACCCCAAATCCATTTTCTGGCAATTTTGCCCTTCACAGCCATAGCGTATATCAATTACTTAAAAAGTCGTATCCTCATTAAGTGATCCCCACAATGTCGCTTCCCAGGTTGTATCGTAAAATTGGGTGTGATCCCTGGCTATACGGAATTCTGGGTTTATAACTTCTGAGTAGCGCCCACCCGAACAAAGATACTGACAATTTTGGAGACCGCCAACATAGGGCAAGATAGCTCAGTTGATAGAGCGGCGGTACGGTAACCCGGAGGTCCTAGGTTCGAATCCCGCTTCTGCCAGTTTCTTTGTTCACTTTGAAAATGTATTTAAATTTACCTAGTCAGTTTCCCTTGTGGATTGTTTGACAAATGTATTAATCAATTAATAACTCTGTAATTTATTGACTTATCGCTCAGCTGCCAATGACTTGTGAAAGACCGAGAACTGAACTTTAACATAGTGTCAACACTGAATCAACATGTGGTATAAATGCAGGTAATATCTTCAATTTAAAAAGTAAGCAGCTTAAAACCTGGTTTTCTTGTAACTTTACTTTAGTGCGGAGAGGCAAAATTCGTCTGTTCGTGAAAACTGTGACGATATGAATGTGAAAAATGTTTGGCGTCATGATGACATCATCAAAAATGTTTCTTTTTTTTTTAACACATAAGGGTAAGTCCAATCGTCAGGAAAATCGGTGGGTATGTATATTGTCACTAGCATGCAAAATTCGAAGTGACGTCATGATGACCTCATCGGCTGATTCTCTAGGAATTTTTTAATGTCTCAAAATGTTCAATGCACTCACTATTTTACACTGTCATTTATCAGATCGACTCTAGTCTTAACACAGGCCAAGACCACGTCGCAAATGTGACATCAAAATAGCAGTTTTTGTAAAACATATTTCACTTCACATCCAATAATAACATCCCAATCCCCTCCCTCTTGGTTAACTAACAAACACCTTTAATTATTGTATTCACAGTTCACATTTAAACTAACCCCAAAAACCCGAAACAGCCCTGTGTTTGTCCAATGTGACAAACACATAACATGTCTAGTTAAATTTGTTGCCATATCCAGACAAATGTTTTGTACAAATGGTAGAGCGTTGTCTGTTCTTTGTCTAATACCTGAATATTTGTTTTTATGTAAAGTTCTAAAAATGGAGGTTGGTAACATAAATTTTCGAACTTAATTAATACCCTCAAATTATGTAAGAGGGCTATGCTAACCGCTTCTACTAAAATGCCTCTTTGTAAATTGTTCAAAAATCACGCATAGTTTATTAGAGTCACTGTGGCACATGTGGCAGGTTAAAACACATGCAGCCGCAGCATGATTGACTGGTTACTGCGGTCCATGACGACACGTGAAAAAGGTGTATTAGTACTCGCTCTATAGCTACGTGGTGTAGAACATAGGGGCCATTATAGAGGTCTTACCTGATCTTTGCTGATTTCGGACTTTAGGGAGCACTGCAAGTCCTTGCTGATTTGGTTCAATCGGAGAAATCTGCTTGTTTGGCAGACTGCAAGGCTGTGATGATTCTGCAAAAGCGTATTTAAGAAAATAAAACGTCAAGGTATTTTCCCTTGCATTTTTACCCTAATGCGAACAAGTATTGCGAAAAACGGCTATTAAAATCCCGGCCCAATTTCATTAGGTTGTTTAACAGTAAGCAGAAAAGTTGTGCTAAGGCAGCAAAATGTGCTTGAGCGTTAGCGTTTGTATGGATAAGTCGCGCTAACGCTTCTGCGTGCATGGAGATTTCTATATTTAAAAAAATATTTTAAGCAAATCCTTCTAATCTAACCCTTTCCTGTGCTTACTGATTATGGCCTCTATGAATTGCACGAGGGTTTGGTATCCTTTGCAACACCATGGATATTGGGCCCTAGTACGCCTAAATAAACCACTTGAGAGACTTCAAGTGAGCAAATCCCCTAATTTGTATCGTCTAAAGTATTATTTTTAGCATACCTCTTGCGAATTGATTATTTTTCAGCGTACACACAGACAATTAAGCTTAATTTTGTGGTACTTTAACACGAATTATTGCTTTAAGCCCAAAGCGAAATTTCCTGCAACTTAAATCAAGTAAGACTTAAATGAATCAAGACTGGCAGTGTAATGTACCTGACGTAGTGCCATTACTTTTTTCGGCGCGTACATCATGCTGGGGCATGGAAGCATCGGCAACATCAGAAGCTGATCTCTTGGCTTGACTGACGAACTCTTCCTTTGTTGCAGTTTCTTTCAGAGAAAATTAGAAAGAAACAATCACTTAATAACAATCATCAGCATCTTAAAAGTACCGTAAATATATTCTACATTATTCAGTATGAGATGGAGGGGTATTAAAAAAGGCTAAAACCAACGAAGTAGACTAGAAAACGGTAATTAGTTAAAAGTAATCCATTTCATCTGGAGGTTTTCTCAACGTATTTTTTTCTCGAATATTTCCAATTTAACTAGAACACACAGTAATAAACCAAACATTTTACTGGAAATAGCGTTTCAAAGGAACTGCACACTAACATCCACAAATCTAACTTTTGATGGTAAAAACTTTCTTCGTGGTTAGCTATCATCTGCGAGGAGGAAGATCACGAGGAATCGCGGGAACTTAACTTCAAGATCACAGCAGACAACGCGGGAATCCAGCATCAGCCAAGTGTCTCGTAATAAAAGTAAGCTACATTATACAGTTGTAATTGTATAAAATTACATCCAATGTAAGAATATTTAATTTGTCTTCGTTTTCTCAGTGGGATATCGGAAAAAAATTGTTTCACTTGTTACAGTAATATATATCTGGGGCAGGTTAAACCACGCAGAACGCTTGACTGCTTTACTTCATAACACTATGAAGATCTAACAAAAGAAAAACGGTGCACTAACAATGAAAATCCATTGTTACTTGGCACTGAATCCATTGTTACTTTTTCACAGTGTAAGCACTTCATTAGCATCACTACTCTGCGGTCCATGACGACACAAGTCTCTGTAGCTACGTGCGTTCCACATAGGGGTAATTATGTACGTCTTACCTGATCTTTGCTGATCTCTGATTTTAGGACGCACCGCGGGGCCCTGTTGGGTTGGTTCAATCTGCTGGTTGTTTGGCAGACTACTTGGCCGTGGTGGTTCTGCAACAGCGTAAATGCATTCAAGAAAATAGAACTCGAAAGGTTTACTGACAGGGTTTTGAGGTACGAAATTGAAGAATGGAAGAATAGCTTATTTTTCTTAGTTTGTTAATTATCCCCCTAACAAAAACAATTTCGTTTCACTTGTTGCAGTAGTCTATCTGGGGCAGGTTAAATTACGTGCCCGCAGGCGCAGGGAAGTTACGAATTGCAGCAGATCGTCAGTAAGCCAAGTTTTAACTGAGACTATTCAAGAAGTAACATGACTGACAAGAAGTCCAAGGATCGAGGGAACTTAACTTCAGGATTACAGCAGACAACACTGGTCGCCAGCCTCACCCAAGTGTTTCGTCGTAAGCAAAAAAGCTACGTTATAATTCTATAAAATCACATCCATTGCAAGAATATTCTATTTTCTCAGTTTTTAGAATTGGATAATTCGTAAATAAGTTTGTCTTACTTTAATTTAATTTAATTTCTGGTTTATTCAAATAACACCAAGTAAAAAGTCAAAGACTTACACGACTTGGTTTACAAAGGTAGAATATAAACAATAAAAAATTAAGCAATTACAGCATTAAATTTAAATTTCATTGCTACAACAATATATCTAGTGTAATCGTGCTTGATTTCTTTGATGCGTCCAGAAACTGCAGGGTAAGCTGGTTTCAGCATTTTTGGACAGTGACAATATCACCTTTTTCTCAGGCAGATGAAGGTATAATAAGCGTTTTAATTACAAAAACAATGAACACTACTCAAAATAACTAAAAGAACAAGAAAAACGATGTTTTTTTCATGGTCTATATGGGCTACCGTTGGAACAAGAGATATTAAAGTTATGTGAAAGTAATTCAGGTACGTGTGGTCAATTGATTTCCAAACAATAGTCAACAATGTAATTTATTGATTTGGTTAACCCGTTACCATGACTAAAACGTGAATTAAAAAATTTGGACATCGAGTGTCTGTACACTGTCCACGTTTTGACAAAGTCAGAGTTAATTAATCATTTGCTAGTAATTTGTATGACCTCCACGTGCTTGTATGCACTCCTGACAGCGCCGATGCATTCTTAGAATTAACTGCTCAGTCTAAAGAGCCTGTCCCACTTGGACGACTTTTTAGGCAACTGCCGGCGACCGTCATAGTCGTAGCAGGTCGCCGAAAAACCGGCGACTGGACCCCCTACGACAATGTCTACAAGCTACAACAACCTACCACCTAGTCGACGTCAAGCTACGACAAGCTTCCGACAACCGGCGACCCAATCGTTGCGACTAAAGACGACCACCTACGACCACACCTACGACCACACAGGCGACAACCTACTACAACCGAAGTCAACCTACGTCCACCCGCGACAAGCTACGACAAGCTACGACCCTGTTGGCTACAACTGAAGACAACTGAAGAGAATTCACGTCATTTTGGTCTCCAAAACAGAATGGAATCACCAAGTTTTCTTATAAAATGGGGTGTGGGGTAGGGTTTGCAGTCATTCTGCATCATGACTACGATAGGTTGTCGCCGATGTAGGCGTAGATTGACTTCATTCTTCAGCACCGCGACTGGCTGTTGTAGCTTGACTTCTGTGGACTTCTGTGGACTTGGGTTTTTCCAATGCCTGTCGCTACTTGACTTCTCTTGACGCCAGTACCTGTCGCGGGTTGACGTAGGTTGACGTAGGTAGTCGCCCATAAAATTCACCGAGGTCAGCACCGGCGACAACCTACGTCACCTGGCTACAACCTACGACAGCACCTACGTCAGTAGAAGTCAAGCTACGCTCATTGGCGTCAAACCCACTGTCGCCGAACTTTTTTGAACATTTTGAAAATCCCGCGGCGACCAGAAAGAGGCTACGTCTCTTTAGGCGACTGAGGAGACTACTCCCTACCATACAGGCGACACTCCGGCGACCATGTAGCGACAGCCTGGTCGCCTGTAGTCCTCTAAAAACGTGGGACAGGGGCATTAGTCTTATGCTTAGTATTTTGGAGTCCTCAGGGATGTTCCTCCACTCTTCAATCAAAGCCTCTGTGAGCATCTGTACAGTATCTGGAGCTTGATGTGGACCTGCAACCCGTCTGTCAAGCATGTCCCATGCATGCTCTATAGGGTTTAGGTCAGGAGACCTTGCTGGCCAGGGCATGGTGTTGATTCCCCTCCTCCTCGAGAAAGTTAATGGACACTCGTGCAGTGTGTGGACGAGCATTATCTTGTACCAGGGTGACATTTTCCCCACTGAGACGGCACTAGCAAATGCTCTCACCACGGGCTCCAGTATCTCATCTTGATACCTTAGACCTGTTAAGTGTACCAAGAGCTATCACGATGAGGTCCGTACGCCCGTCCAGATACCCACCCAGACCATAACTGACCCACCTTCATAGCGATCAAATTGGACAATGTTACAGTCTGAATATATCGTTCCTCTGAGCGTCTCCAAACCCTCACACGTCTGTCATTGGATGAAAAAGTGAACCTGGTTTCATTAGAGAACAGAACTGGTGCCCACTGGTCCACCTGCCAGGCTTGATGGTATCTGGCAAACTTTAGCCGGGCTCTGCGGTGTCGTGGGGTCAAAATAGGGCCTCTGGCCGGTCGTCTGGCTCTCATACATCTTCATGCAGACGATTCGTCATTATTTGGTTGCTTACATGGACATCAGTTGCCCTCTGGAAGTCTGTCGCTAAGGATCTAGCAGTACTTTGTCGGTTTCGACTAGCCCTATACTATGTCCCACCGCACGAGTAGACTCTCGCTCTGGGCCATACTGCGCTGCCTGCGAAAATTTAAGGAGTTTTTTGTTTTTTTCATGGACATCATTCGGCCTCAAACTCGGCATGTAGGTTCACTTGCCAAATCGTCTCAATATTTCGCCAAAATTAGGACTTTTCATTGTTCCGTCTGGTGTAATTTGTCTCTAAATGTGCAACATGAACTATTACCCTTCTCAGCCGTGAAGACCAATTCAATATGGCGGAATCACGTCTTTGCAGACGCACACAGCTCGTCGCACCAAAAAACCCGACGGTTGTTTCATGAAATACCAAAGGCTAGAAGTATTTCATGAAACAACCATTTTTCTGTGCGCCTTCGCAGACGTGATTCTGCCATATTGAATCAGCGCAGCAAAGCGAGAGTCTACTCGTGCGGCGGGACATAGTATAGGGCTAGGTTACTACGTGCTAGGATCCTCAAGTATCAGTCACGAGGAGGGGTAGTCATACGTCTGCGGTCTTGACCTGGCCTCCCCGTGTACAGACCATCCTGAAAGCGTCTCCACAGACGGTTGACGACACTTGCGGACACACCAAAACCTACAGTCACTTCACGCTGGGTATTGCCATCTTCAATGAGTTGGACAGCTCTAGTAACCTCAACTTCAGTTAAATGACGGCGAACACCACTACTCAGTGCCAGAATAGACAACTAACAAAACAATGGGAAGAACCTTCATCTTTTTGCAAGAAGTGATAACAGCTAGTGAGGACAAGTGCACAAAATCAACACCTTTAAAATATATATGTAATATTTTGGTAATATCGACAGAGATTGAGGAGACGATAATTCATGTGTAAGTGCTTTATTCAAGATGGCTGCTTCCATGTCATGTTTGCATGTGCTCATAACAGTGGACAAGAGAGGGCGCTATAACATATAATATGGTCAAGGCAAATTCCTACACCTCCCTCGAAGTACAGATAAGCGTACTTTAAGGTCCGGACATAAATGTGCATTCAAGTCTGCAGTAATCATTTATACATTAACTTCAGTCTTTTAGAGTCTTAACAATGTTCTAAAATCCCGTGACAACAACTTTTAAATTTTCTTTTCTTTTCTAACAAAAATAATGACTCAGCTTCCTCTGCCAGAGAAGTTTGACGGTGGCAACGGGCCAACCCAATTCGAATTGTGGCCCAAACAGATCAAGCGTTTTGAACGATATTGTATCGCCTCCGGCCTAACGGAAAGCCAGACCGGGAACAGGTGAGCACACTGCTATATTCCATGGGGGATTGCGCTGACGATATCCTGATTACCCTTAGAATCAATGAGGAAACAGCAACGTATGATAAGTCAAAAAAGTCCTTAATGTACATTATGAAGGCAGACGAAATGTGATTGTGGAGACGATCATTCATGTGTCAGTGCTTTATTCAAGATGGCTGCTTCCATGTCATGTTTGCATGTGCTCATAACAGTGGACAAGAGAGGGCGCAGATGGTCAAGGCATATTCCTACAATACAGGGTGGATCAAAAAAACGAAACCGAGATATTTTTGCTAATTGTAACAGAAGTAGGGCACATGTGAATCAAAGGGAGATATCCTCTGTTAGGGCTGAATCCCCTCTTTACAATGACACCCTGATCATGTCATTACATTCACGGTTGACTGAGCAGTGACCAATTTTATGAAAGGGTATATTTAGGGAATTGCGCCAATTATCAATTGTGTTGTCATTTGTCACAGAGTGAAAGGCTATGGTTGCCAATCAAGCCAGGTGGGGAAAAAGATATTTCACCATGTTTATTTATTCGCGCAGTGCTATTTACATAATTAAACATGTCCCTCAACATGTCCTCCGTTTTCCCCGACACAAATCTAAGCACGGCGTCGCATGCCCATCACTGCCGAGCGAATCACACCAGGTTGCCCGCGTAGGATGTCGACTTCTCAGACAATCCGCTCTCTCAAGTCTTGAAACCTTGTCTTTCAAATAACCACAGAGAAAGAAATCGCATGGGGTTAGATCCGGGGATCTCGGGGGCCATTCCACGTTGTGGTTCAGAGCAATGATTCTTTCTCCAAACAGTTCCGCCAATCGCTCTCGTACGATGATGCGGCGATGAGCAGGTCCCCCTCTTGGGCCCACCACAACCGACGAAAAGTGCCTCCTTGCTGTCTTTCGAAATGTTGCTCTAACTGGGGTACAATCAAGTCATTGATCATTTGAAGATAGCCTTCTCCATTCAAATGTCCTTCAAAAAAGTAAGGACCAAGCAGAATCCCATTCCCAGAAATCCCAATCCACAGTGATAATTTCTCACGATTCAAACTTTTGTCAAAAGTGAAATCCGCCGGTGGATGATGCAATGGTGCGTACTGGCGGACGTTCTGCGTGTTTACGGCTCCGTTTATGCAGAAGGCAGCCTCACCTCCGATGATGAGATTCTCAAAAAATCTGTTTGGACGGTCAAGTATCCATTGGCAAAACCTAAGACGCCTCGGAAGATCACCAGGAAGCAGTTGATGTCGTCTCACAATTCTGTAAGGGTACCACCGCACATCCAGCCTCACAACTCTGTTGAATTTGGCTGGGGGCAGTCCTAGACAATTTCGTCTCTGGCTGATGCGTTCTCCCTGTTTCAGGGCCTGCTGGACCGCATTGATTTTTTCGGGTGAGCGCCCAGTTCTTCGTCATCCAGATCTTCCCTTGTTTGAGTTTAAACTGGTTCCCTAACGCTGGTACTTGCGAACATTGCGCCAAATCGTTGCCTTATGGAGGAGGACGTTCTGGAAAGTTTTTAGCAAAAGCATCTGCCACTTGCTGAAGGCTCCCCGTCTCCAACCACTTCGACACAACAAAAACTCGCTGTTCTTTTGTAAGCTGCATTATCATGTACGCCCGAATGTGTTTAACTGCAAGCTTCTCCTCACCCACTTGTTAATTTTAAGAAGGTTATGTAATGGTTAAGGCCAATGAATGCCACCAAAGAAAGTGGCGCAATTCTCTAAATAGACCCTTTCATAAAATTGGTCACTGCTCAGTCAACCGTGAATGTAATGACATGATCAGGGTGTCATTAAAGAGGAGATTCAACCATACCTTTGATTCACATGTGCCCTACTTCTGTTACAATTAGCAATACTATCTCGGTTTCGGTTTTTTGTATCCACCCTGTATAGAGTACCGAAGTCTGATGTCAGTTGGCACGACAACTGGCTCCAAACAAATAGAGATTTCGACTGTTCCTTTGTTAAAGCCAGTCATGCAAACACATTAACACAAAATACCAAAAGTATTTTGGTCCTAAACATTGCATTGACGTCATTACTTAATTCGGTACTCTATAGGGTAAATGGACACGCCTGTGTCCAAGTGTTAGGACACACGCATTATTTCACCTTACATTGTTGAATATTGTTTGGAAATCAATGACTGTGAATAACTTTCACATAACTTTAATATTTCTTGTTCCAACGGCAGCCCATTATAGACCATGACAAAAAAAATGTTTTTCTTGTTCATCTAATTATTTTGAGCAGCGTATAATTATATGAACGCCAGCCTTTAAAGTTTAAATATTGAAAGTAAAATGAACCCATTTCCGGTTTAACACATACTTGACTCAAATGATAACAGACGTCAGTAACATTTCTTTGTAACTAAACTCATAATAGGTGAAAATTCGTACACATTAAAAACAATGCTCGTACACATTTCTGTGTTTCTTTAAAGCAAAGAATGATGAATTACCTGCAGTGTCCAGCTCCCACATATCAGATGTGTTTCTGTCAACTTCATGTTTTCCGTCCGGTCTTGTGCTGACCAATGAGGTTCTCTCTATGGAATTCACATTTCTTTGTGCGCCAGGCACATTCGTCCCTAAAGGATCAAACATACTTTGTTCACATATGATGTACATCAGAGTATTCAGTTCATCAGACCAACTTCCTGGATATCACCATCCGCAAGGAAGACAACTCGGTAACCACTGATCTGTACTCTAAACCCACAGACACCCACCATTACCTCCATTCCTCCAGATGTCACCCTAGGTAAAATTATGAATAAAATGAAAAATTAATAATGACATATTCAGGTGTAAACTAACCCTGACAGACTTTTCCATTCTTTGCGGAAGTAGCAACGCCACTATGTGTCGGCACACATCCTGCGGCATTCTGTGAATTCCCATCACGGTCTGCCGTGCTTGCATTCGCTTTTGAAAATGGGAATGCCAACTTCACGCAAAGTCCATCAGAGGCCTCTGCATGAAAACCAAACCCAAAAAACTCCTTTTGAAGCAAAAATTCATTATATTGTTTTATAACAATGATAAATGCACTGGTCGAGCAGCAGCGTAGCCGTGGGGGGGGGGGGGGGGGGGCTCTCACAGTGTTTGTCCTTTATAATACTATTATTTTCAGTGGGGGGGGGGGGGGGGGGCGACTGGGGGGGCGACAATTTTTTATGGGGGGAGCGTGCTCCCCCACGCCCCCCCCCCCTAGCTACGCCACTGTGGTCGAGGTGTTCTAAAAAGCAGCCAAACGCTGAACACAGTCAATATTCTACTTATAGTTTTATGCTTTGAAATAGCAATATTTATTCTATTTGGTGAGCATAAAAAATTGTTTTCCCTGACGAAAGGGTGATTCTGTGATGCATTTTCATGATGAAGTCCGGAAATCTATTAGCAGAACACTCCCATAGTCAGAACGAAATTCACGAAATATCGCACGAAACAGTTTACCCCTGACATATTTGGGTCAGACACCCGACTTTAAAAAAAAATAATAATGGAACGGTATCTTTTTAGAGCTTGATGGCATAATATTTGTATCATGAATAGCCTTTTAAATAAATACTTGACACTTTTGCACGCCATAAGGAGCTAAAGCTCCCTGTTTCAACACTCTCGTTAAGGAAAATTCAGGAACAAAAACATCGAACTCGAAACATTTATTTTTATCACCTTCTTTCCATCATTGTGATCTTTGCTTTTATACACTGGAAGTACTTCAAAGCTGCGTGGTCATTAACTTACGTTGGTAATGTTGGACAAGGTCTGCCAATGTCGGGAAAATACTCCGCTTGCCAATGTAGAATCCGGCGTCGTTGTCTCGTTTATTGATCTTGTAGTGTTTGACAATGTTAGAGTCACGAACAGACAAAGAGAATGCTCCTGCAAAAAACGACAGATTTGGCTTCAACAAAGAATCAAAGTGACCGATAGACAAAAAGTCAACTATGTGAATATTTGACAGATGTATGTTCAACTGACGTGCATACATTGACGTGCAGATTTGTCGGCCCGTGTAGCACTATCGTGGCAATGCTTGTTTGTAGCTGACGTCGTTTTTATGACATGTCGCACTTCCACTGTCCTTTAAAATGGAAGGATATAGTTCTTCAATGAAAAACAAAAAGATATGATCTCGTTAGATAGTCATGGCGATAGTTCCAAAAGGGCTGATTTTCAGGCAAGAAGACGCATGTTTGAGTAGAAGTTGGTAACGCATAGGCGGCGGTTTAGGGGGCGGCATTTCCCCCACCGCTACTTAGTAGTGCAAGCTTTGGGCAGTGAGCCCCCCCCCCCCCCCCCCCTCCCTGAGAAAGGATCAACTGCAGCGACTTTGCTGTGGAGGGAGAATCTTTTCCCACCATTTGGTCTAAGAGACGACACGAGTTGATCCTGCTAGCAGAAAGTTCTCAGTCCTGGTCTCGACCTATGCCAACAGAGCAAGTTGTAGCTACATGTACATGTACCTGATAATGCAGGCTCTGGGCAGTTACCCCCACCCCCCCCCCCCCCCCCCCCCCTCCTCTGAGCAGGATCATCTGTAGCGACATGTCTGTGGAGGGAGAATCTTTTCCCGCTTTTGTTCTATGAGACGGCATGAGTTGATTTGTCCTCTTTTTGGGAAAAGCTGACACCTGGACTGGAAATCGAACCTACATGTACTACATAATATCCTTTGGAACTGTTCGTACCCTGAGCGAGGGAGCAAGGACAGTCTCAGGAAAAACCAGGCCTGGTACAGTTTTATGCACTCATTTTTTGTGTTAAATGAGACTTGAACGTTTGCATAATAATAATAATTATAATAATACAGGTTCTTATATAGCGCTTTAAGCAAGATCAAAGCGCTTTACAGATATTATTACCCCTGGTCATCGGGCCCATTAATCTTTTCTGAAACCTTCTCAGTTTCCTGGGGAGTATACAGCCCCAGCTGCTATTTTAAGCGCACACATAACCATCACTGCCCTCACAGGCGGAGAGAAGCAACTGGTGACAAAGTGCCTTGCTCAAGGACACAAGCACCATGACCCCAGCCGGTCTGGAACCGGTGGACCTGAAACAAGTGGACCTGAACAAAGTATGGATGTTTTTCGGTATCACCATGTGAAATTGATATTTTTTTCGTTGTGTGGTTTTGAGAAGAACCGGTTGTTTTAACAAATTTGTTTGGACCTAATAAAGATGGTTTCTTACTCAATTTAAAGGGTAAATATAACACTGTAATTCCAACTTAAATAAATTAGTAAAATGAAACAATAAAATAAACCGCAGAATCTGTAGGATTGCTTATTTTGTATGTGCTGTCTGTTGCTGACATCCAGATGTAAAAAAAGCAATAGTGTGAATGGTGTTCACTAGTAAATACCTTTCACTATAGTCCTTTTCACACTGCACAAATCACGGGGTTGCAAGCGAGGTTGAAAACATTTTACGTTTCACACTTTTCAAATTTACCAACTCCGTGCCAACCCCGCGTCAACCCCGAGATTGATTTTGCCCCGGGTTGAACTCAACCCTGCTCCAGACCAGGGTTGAGATTTTTCAACCCAGGTTGAAACTCGCCCCATGTTCAAAACGGCCGTGTGAAAAAAGGCAGGGTTGGGTTCACCCCGTGTTGAGAGTCGTGGGAATTTTTTCCTGTTGCTGGGTACAAATGTCATGGCATAGCGCGCGCTTTTTTGCCGTTGTTTTTCGAAACAATACGTGTACGTTTTATATGCCACGTCTCAACACGTTGCATATGAATCACAATATGGGGAAAATGAACCACCCCCCCCCCCCCCCCCCCCCTTGGCCCCGTCTTTTGTGTTGGTCATTGTGTTTCCGGAATCTCAGGAAATATTTTCAGAGGTCTAAAGGGATGTGTTACGTAAGCATGACGTCATACAAAATAGGCTTTTTTAAAACACATATAAGGGTAGGGCCGATCGTCATAAAATTGGTGGGTAGGTAGATAGTGCAACTACCATGTAAAATCCAAGGTGACGTCATGATGACGTCATCGGCTGGTTTTCTATAATTTGTTTTTGTTCTATCCCAAATCCTATAGACTTTGTACACGAATTTTGTAAGTGGCACTTTGGTCACTAAACAACATCAGATCTTAATCAAACTTAACAAAAAGATAGATCCTAACCTGAAATTGCATACCGAAGAGTGACCTCATGATGACGTCATCACATGTCACGTGACATCATCTTAAAGGTGCATTTTTCTAGAGAACCGTAGGCCCGATAGCCTTCAAACCTGGTATGTTGGTAGCCAAGCACGTGTTATAGATGCAAATTAAGGTGACGTCATGATGACGTCATCATACGATTTTTTTTTGTAATTTTAAAGTTTTTGAACCCTAAAGTTTCTTAAAATCACATCTCATCAACAGAATATGCTAAATTCAAAACTATTTTTGTAATAGCTTTGTTAGCCCCTATATTCTTTCATATCAATGTGGAAAATGTGTGACGTCATCATGACGTCATCAAAAATGTGCTTTTTTGAAACACATAATTTGTTAGGGTAGGTCCGATCATCAAACATTTTGGTGGGTAGGTAGATAGTGCCACTAGCATGTAAAATCCAAAGTTACGTCATGATGACGTCATCGGCCGATTTTCTATGAATTTTTAAATGTTTCAAATGATATTGCATTCTCCAAATTTTACAGTGTCATTTATCAGATTTACGTCATCATGGTCACGTTAGGTCATCTTAAAGGTGCATTTTTTAAGGTCCTATATCTAGACAATTGTACTTCCGATTGCTTCCAATTGTGGTATGCTGATAGCCGGCTAGTGTTAAAGATGAAAATTGATGTGACGTCACGATGACGTCATATCATACCATTTTTTAGATTTCTTTAAATGTTCGAACCTTTAAGCTATATCTCTTAAACGGAACATGCTAATTTCGAAATTCTTTTTTTAAAACGTGTGTTAGGTCATATAAAGTCGTATCCTCATTGAGTGATCCCCATAATGTCACTTCTCAGGTTGTATCGTAAAATTGGGTGTGATCCCTGGCTATAAGGCATTCCGGGTTTATGACTTCTGACTAGCGCCCACCCGAACAAAGATACTGACAATTTGGGAGACCGCCAACATAGGGCAAGATAGCTCAGTTGGTAGAGCGCCGGTACGGTAACCCGGAGGTAACAGGTTCGAATCCCGCTCCTGCCAGTTTCTTTGTTCACTTTGAAAATAAATATATATGTGAAGAATGTGTGACGTCATCATTACGTCATCAAAAATGTGCTTTTTAAACATACATAAGGGTAGGTCCTATCATCCTAAAAATTGGTGGGTAGGTAGATAATGCCACTAGCATGAAAAATCCGAAGTGACGTCATCGGCTGATTTTCTATGAATTTTTAAATGTTTCAAAATTGCACTTTATGGTAAAATATCTGATTTTTATTATGACTTCAATTTCAGCCCAAAAACCTCCTTTTTAAGGGTCACAATGTTTTGACAGTTTCAGTAATGGTTTTCAGACTGATTTATGGTCGTTTCGTTTTTGTTAAGAGAGTGTTTTTGTGACGCGTTTTCGTCGAAACTAGATGCTCGCGATAAAATAATTATAAGCTTTATTTATTCATAAATACGTCAACAGAGGGCGCAATTCAACATTATTGGGGCACAGGCATAGACCATATAATGACAAAAGACTTACGTCTTCACGTAATCGTCTATCACGTGACATGGGCACAAAATTCGAATTTGTGAAACTTCTAAGGCGTTTTTTTTCAGAATTCTGGCTTCAGCAGGACACGAGAATTTGCCACAACAAATTGAAACAAATGTGATCATGACGTAATCTATACAGCAATTTGTATTACACCTATTAAAAACCTTTGAACGGGATGAAATTTGGTACATAATAGTACCAATGTTTAATACGACGTGATGTCGTTGTGACCGTATTTGTTGTTTTTCAATGTATTTTTTACTTTTTGCTAAAAAGTTCAAAGTGTGACCACAAAATTTAATAACAAACATCTGATCTGGAAAACAAATAGCATACACATACAAGTAGGTTCAACAATGACGTTTTTTTTATGAAAAAAGAGGAAAAACGGAAAAGCCTTGTGTTCTGTCCAAAGACAGATACACAAACTTCTAGTTGGCTTTTCCGCTCTCAGCGGAAAAGCTAGTGTTTTTGTTCTCTTTTTTTCAATCTTCTTCTTTTTCTATCACAAATGCCATAGACAATGCACATGTTTTATTCTTGGGGTCACTTTTGCCATTAAACAAAGTTCAATCATAATGAAATGGGCATACACTTACACCCTGTGCTGAACTCGTGCATGTTGCTCTGACGTCATGATGACGTCATCGTGTATCAAATTACAAGCAATTAAAGATTAGTAGATTTAATCTATAAAAATCAATATAAAATTTACCGTGAGAGACCTGAACTTGATTTTTGTGGGAATCGATAGTATAAACCAAGATCTTCATTTTATCTCGTGTCCGTCAAATCACGTGACCCTTCTTTCCGGTCCAAACCGGAAGTGCGCTATAATTTGAAAGTGGAAAAAGATGTGAACTTGCTTTCAACGATGTTAGTCTAAGCCTAGGTTGTACTTCACAAAAAATTACCTGTGACGTCATATAATGTTAGAGCGCCCTCTATCAAAGATTTCTAGATTTAATCTTCGAAAATCAATATTAAATCAATCGAGAGAGATCTGATTTTGCTTTTTACGGGAACTGATAGAACAATCCAGGGTCTTCATTTTTGATATTACGTTTAAAGTCACGTGACCCTTCCTTCCGGTCCAAACCGGAAGTGCCTTATAATTTGAAAAATAATCTTTGAAAATCAATATACAATCAATCGAGAGAGATCTGATTTTGCTTTTTACGGGAATTGATAGAATAATCCAAGGTCTTTTTTTTTGATATTACGTGCAAAGTCACGTGACCCTTCCTTCCGGTCCAAACCGGAAGCGCCTTATAATTTGAAAGTGTAATCTTTGAAAATCAATATAAAATCAATCGAGAGAGATCTGATTTTGCTTTTTACGTTAACTGATAGAATAATCCAGGGTCTTCATTTTGTATATTACGTGCAAAATCACGTGACTCTTCCTTCCAGTCCAAACCGGAAGTGCCTTATAATTTGAAAATTAATCTTTGAAAATCAATATACAATCAATCGAGAGAGATCTGATTTTGCTTTTTACGGGAACTGATAGAATAATCCATGGTCTTCTTTCTTGATATTACGTGCAAAGTCAAGTGACCCTTCCTTCCGGTCCAAACCGGAAGTGCCTTATAATTTGAAAGTTTAATCTTTAAAAATCAATATAAAATCAATCGAGAGAGATCTGATTTTGCTTTTTACGGGAACTGATAGAATAATCCAGGGTCTTCATTTTTTATATTACGTGCAAAGTCACGTGACACTTCCTTCCGGTCCAAACCGGAAGTGCCTTATA
The DNA here is from genome assembly GCA_037893225.1 of Hippasteria phrygiana. Taxonomy (NCBI): domain Eukaryota; kingdom Metazoa; phylum Echinodermata; class Asteroidea; order Valvatida; family Goniasteridae; genus Hippasteria; species Hippasteria phrygiana. The sequence continues at coordinate 86,318 of JAZGUH010000608.1, read as the reverse complement.
ATTTGAAAGTTTAATCTTTAAAAATCAATATAAAATCAATCGAGAGAGATCTGATTTTGCTTTTTACGGGAACTGATAGAATAATCCAGGGTCTTCATTTTTGATATTACGTGCAAAGTCACGTGACCCTTCCTTCCGGTCCAAACCGGATGTACCTTATAATTTGAAAGTGGAAACAGATGTGAACTTGCTTTCAACGATGTTAGTCTCCGGCTAGGTTGTACTTCACAAACAAAATACCGGTGACGTCATAAAATGTTGGAGCGCCCTCTAGCGGCAGGTTGAAAAATGTTTAAAATTAATTTACTAGACCATAGGTCCGATTAAGCTCAAACTTGTTTTGTTGGTAGACCGACTTGTGTTGTAGATAAATATTGACGTGATGTCATGATGACGTCATCATACATTAATATGGTATTTTCCTTTTCTTCCATCTTCTTGTTCTATCACAAATGCCATAGACAAAGCACATGTTTCATTTTCGGGGCCACTTTTGCCATTAAACAAAGGTCAGTCTTAATGAAAATGGGCATACACTTGACCCTGTGCTGAACTCGTGCATGTTGCTCTGATGTCATAATGACGTCATCACGTGTCATGTGACGTCATCTTAAAAGATGCATTTTTTGATGTAAAATTCATAGAAAATTGACCAATGATGTTATCATGACGTCACCTCGGATTTTACATGCTAGTGGTACTGTCTACCTACCCACCAATTTTTAAGACGATCAGACATACCCTTATATTTTTGATGACGTCATGATGACGTCACACATGTTTTACTCTAATGTAAAAGTATATAGAAGCTAACAAAGCTATTACAAAAAGAATTTTGAATTTAGCATGTTCTGTTGGTGAGATATGGGGTGTGCCCAAACAGTTTAAAACTGGTTTCCATTGGGGCCCTGCATATTATTAGTTAAAACTGAATATTTACACATTCATACAAAATATTTAAACAATACAGTAATGTTTACACAAATAGATATATTTTCGGTTAACTTTTCAACTCTCCAGAAGCCTATTGCTGATTTACGGGATGGGCGAAAAACCCGCGAAAAAAAACCTTTTAGCGTGAAAAACAAGGGCAAATTCCCATCCGGCTCCAAAGTATTTTGGCAACCAAGTTTATAACTCCACAGATCAGCGTAAATATCACTGATAGATGGCTTTACGTAGCTCCGATTTAAATGTACTTAAGGAGTTTATGGTTCTCATTTGTTCAGGCAGATTATTCCATATACTGGCACCACTCACAGCGAAACTTGTCACGTAGCATTCCTTTTTGGCGAAAGGAACTTTCAGTGCCATTTGGGTCGATTGTCGTGTTTCACGAATCACTGTAAGTGGTGTGAACAGATTTGTCATGTACAAAGGAGTCATTTTGTTAAGGCTTTTGAAAACAAAGATAGCCTTTTTGGACTGAACTCTTTCTTTAAAAGGAATCCAATTTAGTCTGGCAAACATATCAGCTGAGGGGGTGAGGGAGGTACATTTAAGGATTATCCGTGCGGCTCTTTTGAGACATTTGTTGAGGGTATTGTCGTGAGATATGTACCTTCCTCCCCACACCGTACAGCAATGCTCTAAAGATGGCATAACTAAACTTACAAAGAGTGTGTGCAGGCTGCTTTGGGGAACGTAATCACGAATTCTGTTTAACACACCCAATTTAGACGAAACAGTCTTCCTTACGTATTCAACATGTGTACCCCAACTTAATGTTTCATCAACAACTACACCCAAGCATTTACAAGATTTCACTTTTTCGATAACCTTATCAGCAATGCACACGTTAAGGTCGACGTTGGATATTTTCTGCCTTGAACCAATAAGCATACATTTGGTTTTGTTGGCATTTAATGCTAGTTTGTTTCTTTGGCACCAGTTGTGAATACTAGCAAGAGCTACATTCAAGTTGGGCGCGGGGGGCGCGGGGGAGGGTATGTTTATCATCACGTGGCCCAAGCATTTTGGCCGGGATTGTCTGAAAGTTCGCCTAGTTTATCTATAAAGAGTTGAAAACACGCAAAGTCAACTTTTCAACCCAAATAGTATGAATTACCGGATTATAGCGCCCCCAACGGTGATCCCTGTCTAAACATCGAATGCTATTTTAGTGATTATGTCCAACTAATTAGGTTGTCATAATTTTTGTTTGACCGTTCGGACAACCAAGACGTTAATTAGAGGAGAAATACGATTGTTTTTACACCAAGTTGAAAAATAGCCCCCAACGCCCTACAGTTGGCACTTGCTAAAAGTTGTGGACGTCATCATTGCGACTTTCCTGAACTGAACATTTGTGGCCTGTTTCTTGAAAATCGCTTGTGAACTTAGGAAAACACGGGGGGGGGGGGGGGGGGGCAGGAGGTGTCCCCCCCCCCCCCCCCCCCGTGCGTGCCAAGCTAAGCCCGGTCCGGATAGGGTTAACAGAATGACGATTCCTGGCTGTAATGCGCTTGCGCCAGCACTTGTTTTGCAGTGCGCATCGTACACAATGTACCATGACATTTTGTCAAATAACTTCACAAACTAAAAACAATTTTTTGTTAAACGCGAAAAGCGCATTACGCTACACAAACATAACAAGCCTCTTCCATTTTTTTCAACTACCTCATTCCGTGAATTGTCGGAAAATTCAACTGTTAACCCTCGCCACTAAAATAATAGAGAAATGACTGACTCTCCTTTACTATTTTGGTGGCGAGGGTTAACCGTTGAATTTTCCGACAAATCACGCAATGAGACGGCTGAAAAATTGGAAGAGGCTTGTAGGTGGTTTGTTTCGCGTTGAACAAAAATGTCTTTTGTAAAGCTATTTGACAAAATGGCATGCTTATTCGTCATGGTACATCGTGTACGATGCGCACTACAAAACAATTGGGATCATCTGTGTCCGGAAATTGAACGGTCAATTAAGCCTCTTGGAATCTGTGACTCACATGGTCTAGTGGTTTGGACATGTACTTTCAAATGCAAGAGTTGTGGGTTCGAATCCAGCCCGAAAAAATTACTTTTATTTTTCTTTTCCTTTTCTTTTAATTACTCCTCACTCGGAAAGCAATGACCATCCATTGCTTCTCACACTTAGGTCTTCTTTAATGTTTTTTTTTTTTTTTTAGAAAGAATATTTCAGACAATCCCGGCCAAATCTCGTTGGGCCCCCCGATCCCCCTTCCCCCGGTCAATGTTGGCTCTCATTGCGCGGAATGCGCTCCGGCTTGATATTACAGCATTGAGCGGGGGGCGTGGGGGGGAGGATGTTTATCATCACGTGGCCCAAGCATTTTGGCCGGGATTGTAGCCTACCAACATACCAGGTTTGAAGGAAATCGGACCTACCGTTCTCTAGATGTGGGCCCTTGAAAAACGCACCTTTAAGATGACGTCACGTGACCCGTGATGATGTCATCACGACGTCACGTTTCGGCATACAATTTCAGCTTGGGGTCTTTGTTTGTGTTAAGTCTAATTAAGATCTGAGGTTGTTTAGTGACCAAAGTGCCACTTACAAAATTCGTGTACAAAGTCTATGAGATTTAGGATAGAACTAAAAAAATCATAGAAAATCAGCCGATGACGTCATCATGACGTCACTTTGGATTTGACATGCTAGTGGCATTATCTACTGACCTAGTAATTTTTATGACGATCGGACGTACCCTTATGTGTTTCAAAAAGCACATTTTTGATGACGTCATGATGACGTCACACATTTTTCACATTTATGTAAAAGAATATAGGAGCTAACAAATCTATTACAAAAAGAATTTTGAATTTAGCATGTTCTCTTGATTAGATATGGCTCAAAGAAACTTTAAGATTCAAAAACTTAAACATTACTATAAAATCGTATGATGACGTCATCATGACGTCACCTCAATTTTCATCTATAACACGTACTTGTCTACCACCATAGCAGGTTTGAATGCAATCGGACCTACGGTTCTCTAGACATGGGCCCTTGAAAAATGCACCTTTAAGATGACGTCACATGACACGTGATGACGTCATCATGACGTCACGTTTTGGCATACATTTTCAGCTTAGGGTCTCTGTTTGTGTTAAGCCTGATTAAGATCTGATTTTGTTTAGTGACCAAAGTGGCTCTTACAAAATTCGTGTACAAAGTCTATGGGATTTGGATAGAACTAAAAAATTCATAGAAAATCAGCCGATGACGTCATCATGACGTCACCTCGGATTTTACATGCTAGTGGCGCTATCTACCTACCTACCAATTTTCATGACGATCGAACCTACCCTTATATGTGTTTCAAAAAAACCTATTTTTTGATGACGTCATGATGATGTCACACATTTTTTACATTTATCTGAAAGAATATAGGAGCTAACAAAGCTATTACAAAAAGAATTTTGAATTTAGCATGTTCTGTTCATGAGATATGGCTTGAAGAAACTTTAAGGTTCAAAAACTTTAAAATTACTATAAAATCGTATGATAACGTCATCATGACGTCACCTCAATTTTCATCTGTAACACGTACTTGTCTACCACCATAGCAGGTTTGAATGCAATCGGACCTACGGTTCTCTAGACATGGGCCCTTGAAAAATGCACCTTTAAGATGACGTCACGTGACACGTGATGACGTCATCATGACGTCACGTTTCGGCATACATTTTCAGCTTAGCGTCTCTGTTTGTGTTAAGCCTGATTAAGATCTGATGTTGTTTAGTAACCAAAGTGGCTCTTACAATATTCATGTACAAAGTCTATGGGATTTGGGATAGAACTAAAACATTCATAGAAAATCAGCCGATGACGTCATCATGACGTCACCTCGGATTTTACATGCTAGTAGCACTATCTACCTACCCACTAATTTTTATGGCGATCGGACGTACTCTTATGTGTTTCAAAAAAGCATATTTTTGATGACGTCATGATGACGTCACACATTTTTCACTGTATTTATGTGAAAGAATATAGAAGCTAACAAAGCTATTACAAAAAGAATTTTGAATTTAGCATGTTCTGTTGATGAGATATGGCTTGAAGAAACTTTGAAGTTCAAACACTTTAAAATTACTGTAAAATCGTATGATGACGTCATCATGACGTCACCTCAATTTTCATCTATAACACGAGCTACCATACCAACATACCAAGTTTGAAGGCAATCGGACGTACCGTTCTCTAGATATGGCCCCTTGAAAAATGCACCTTTAAGATGACGTCACGTGACACGTGATGATGTCATCATGACGTCAATCTCCGGCATACAATTTAGTTTAGGGAGTAGTATAGGAGATGCCGATACCATATGATTTCAAAAATCGCCCAAATTTTGCTGTATAGATATACATCAAATTTTCTAAAACATTTGAAATTCCAAAATCGTCTAAAAATCGCCTAAAATTTCTTTAAATTTTGCTGTATAGATATACACCAAAATTAGCAAAAAATCTATAAAATCAGAAAAGAAAAAAGAGTTTTTTAGTAGTTTATACTTGTACTATTTCCAAAAATAACATAGCCAAAAAAAATATTTAAAAAAATATGTAAACCAAAACCAAAAAAATTATACCCCCCATCTCTACTAGAGAGATGAGGGTTATTTTTGTTGTCGTACTCGCATAGCTACGCTCGTAGAGCGTAGCTACGCTATTCTTCGCAAGGAGCGCTAGGCCTAAGCCGTAAACTCTCATAATTAGGCGGTAAAATACTCATATCTCTAGTTTCAGTATACTCTTTACATATTTCTATTCTAAAGCCGTAAGTTTTGCGATAAGATCTTTTTTTTCTTTCTCCATTCTCTCGACCACTTTCTTTTCGACCTCGTCGTCTATTTCTTTTTGATTAGAAACTCTTCTCTTGCTTTCGTTTGAGTTCTAATGGCTTCTTTCATTCCGTAAAACTGTTTAATTCGTCGTTCATCAAAGCAAATTCTTCGTGACTTACATCGCCATCGTCTACGGCCTGAGACACTAATTCATTTATCGTATTTAATTTTGTTTCGGCTACTACTCTAATTTCGTCGTGTTTCTTGGCTTTACCTCTAAACTTTTTACTAAATCGTTTTAATACTAAACTTACACCTACGCATCCTATAGCTACGCCTTCTAACACCACGCCTATAGGTATACTAATGACACCGACAACACTGGCTATGCCTATGGTGCCAGACACGGCTCCGAGACATTCTATAACGGTCTCTGCGTTAGATAAACAAGCAATAATTTTATTATACTTTTTGTGCAACCGTTCTCTCTTATCTCTCTCGACGGCTATCTCTTTTTGCACTCGTTCGATTTTATTTAACCTAAAGACTGAAGACTCGTCCGTTTCCCTCGGAACATCGGGCAATTTAGGGTAAATAGATTCTGCGGTCATTTTATAAAGTCGTATATTTTATACGACTTATTATTCTAATTATGTTTGCATGTATACTAGAATCAAAGTACCGACGCCGATCAATAACGCCCACACGTGTTCCGCTAACCAAACCCAGCGACTTACTTAATAGCGTGAACAACCAACTCGCGATACTACCCAAAATACCCGGTAAAGCGGCCAATAACTTACCTCCAATCGTTTTTAGTAAATTGGCCAAATTTTTTAAATGGTTACTTATCCAATCTTTCAAGTTACCTCCGGATTTGGGTGGAACCGGAGTCGGAGTAACGGGGGGTCGGAGTAGGAACAGCCGCTGCAGCGCCGCCACCAACAGCCGCTATTATAGAAGCAACGATCGTACTTAGTGCTAAAGCAAACGCGGCCAATATACTAACAACCGTCACACCCTGTTCTCGAAACAGAATTCTCATCTTTTCTCGTAGCGAGGTATCTCTTTCTAATATTATATTAATCGTTTCTTTGATTCTAGCGAATTGATTATTCATGCTTAGTTTAAGGTTGTGCTTGAGACTTAATCTACTCTCTATTTCATTTTCAACATCGTCTTGTTCTTTAAGTAATTCTTGCATCTCATTATCGGTTTCTACTACTTCGAGGGCTCTTCTTATTTCGGCGCGTCTATCGTATAGTTTACCCAGTTCGGCTAAATTTAATTCGGCACTACCGCTGATAGTTTGTAGTTTTTTGTCTAAAGCAACAAGTTCTCTGTCATTTAACCTCGCAGTGTGCGCTCTAGCATCTACTCCTTTTGGTTGAGGGGGGGGGGGGGGGGAATTGCAGTTCTATCGGTTCCAAAATCGGGCCCAAACACACTTTCTATGCGATCATGCAGATCGTTAGCTAACTCAACTTGTCTTTGTGGAGTGACGTGCGTAGAAACAGCATCATCTATAAAGTCTTGCAAGCCTTGCACTTCAAGTTCTTTTTTCGTTAATAAACCCAAATCTTCTTTTATAAATACATCAACGTTTCTTTCAGGATGAGCTATTCTAATGTTGCGTTTTAGCGAATCTCCAACAACTAGAAATTTTCTAGGCCGATTTTCTTGAGTCAACTTAACATCATCGAAGTATATACCACTATCGTCCATTCTAAAGTTATCTAAATTTACATAAAGAAAATCTGGTCTAGCAAATCCTTTAGATGCCATATAGTTATAAAAATCGTTAGCTATTTTATAATTTCTATGATTTTTAAATGATGGGGCTATATACACATCCGCATCATTTGCCCGTTGTTGTTGCTCATCATCGTAGTTGTCCCAATCAAGATCATCAGCCGGTCTGTTTAACTCAAAATCAACGTCGGGGCCTTGATCTTGATCTTGATAATCTTGGTCATCGGCATCATTTTGTTCGTCTTCTCGACCTAAGTCATCCATAGGTATAAATTCTCCACCTTCAGCCATTTTAATAAGTCGTATATTCTATATTTTACGTAGTATTTACTACATTTTGAGGAAGTACTCCTTGGCTCACCAACCAAGTCTGAGTAGCTAGAGCACTACCTACCGTAGCGGTGATTTTAATCGTATCTTCTACATCTAACTTTCCTAAATCGGCGGGCTTAATTTTCAAAAGTTTTTTACTCAACATAGTATAACCCACGGTCAACAAACTCAACACAGCTCCGTGATAAAGAGTATTTGCAACGTTCTTAGTATCCATTTTACTTGTACTAACATTTTATTTTTTATTTATTTTCCATTTATTACATTTCTAATAGTTCTTCAACTTTAGGGGCTACGCTCGCAATCTGTACTTTTTTTGGCGGGCGTTGTAGGTCTGCAACGTCCGCTGCGTCTGCATTCTTTTTAAGCGCGAAATATCCAATTCCTAAAATAGCCAAACCTACTATCGCAACTCCCCAGCTCGGAATGCTTTCCCCAAGCAGCGGCGTAACTGTTTGACTAGGAGTTTCATCTTCTACACTTTGCATTTTTCTATTTGTTCTTTCATCTTTTTGTTTCTTTCGGCCAGTCTCTTTCCTAATTCTACTCTTTTAGGATCTTTTGCTCTTTTTTTTAGTTACTCTAGCTATTGACTCTTGAGGAGTCTCTTGAGGAGTCTCTTGAGGAGGCTCTGCTACTTGATCCGTCGTTGTCGTTTCTGGATTCATCTTTTATAGTATTACTACTATTATTTGTTATACTACTATTATTTGTAATACTACTATTATCTGTACTACTACTATCTACTCGTAAATGTTTAGTCGTGATCAACATAGCCACCAAAGGAGATAAATAAGCCCCATAATTGTAATGCACTTCGCAAAGTAAACTGGCCATACTGCTAGAAATAACAGGATCGTTTTCTAAGTCATTAACGAGGGCTTCTTCAGAATCTAAACAAAGTTTATAACCGAATGGCGAAGCCAGCGGCAAAGTCACGCCTAAAGCTTTTGCGTAAAGAGTTAACACACAACCCCCCAAACTGACTATCATTTCTTTACCTAATTTAGCTTCGTATTTTTTATACAACTTTTCTTGTTTTTCCGTAGTTAAATTTTCTATTTCATTAACCGAGTATTCTTTACCGAAATATTTTTTTGAATCACCACCCGCAACTACACCTAAAAGTCTATTTTCACAACTTTTAAGATCTGGAGACTCGATCGCACCAACTACACTTTGACCCTTGGGTTCTTGAGATAATGTGCTTAGAGATTCTATCGATTTGCTCATTTAAAATAGAACTATATTTGTTAATCTTATTTCTACAAGACATATAATCGTAAGAAAATAAAGATAAGTTGATGGCTATTACTAGTTTTAATAATAGGTCTAGATATTCTATCATATTTATAGATGACTATATAATTTTCGTCTATAGTTCATCTATCAGTTCATCTAACATTTATCTATCAGTTATCTAACAGTTATCTAACAGTTCATCTAACAGTTATCTATCAGTTATCTATCAGTTCATCTATAGATCATCTAACAGTTATCTAACAGTTACCTATCAGTTATCTATCAGTTCATCTATAGATCATCTAACAGTTATCTATCAGATCAACTATAGATCAACTATAGATCAATTATCGACTAACTGCCAACAGACTGGAGGATCAGTTTTTACCAATAATTTACTAAAAGGCACATCTCTTAAAATCTTTTTAATTCTCGATCTTTCTTCTAAAGGCACCGCATCATTTTCATCGAGACATTGATCGAAACTATTTTTATCTTTACAATAAAACTATACGACAAATGCAGTTTGAGCTCGATAATCCGTCATTACGCAATTATACTTTTGAGTCATCAACCAACAGTAGTGATTGTCGTGCCTACCGCTAAACGCCAATTTTGTTAAAACGCAAGTATTTTTCCCATACGCCGCCTCACGATATTCTATTTCTTGTTCCGAGCTACAATCATCTATCAAAAATAAAACGTGCGATCCTTTAAATAGAGCTCTATAAAATTCTAAAGCTTCGTTGAGAGACACCTTTTCTACCTCTAAATCGCATAGGTATATCTCAGGATCTAACCACAACCAAAGTCTCTCGTGATAAGTCTTGTTGTTCGATAGCGTAGGACAAATAACTACAATATTTTCAAAGTGATCTTTATACTCAGTTTCTAATAGATCTAAAATATATTTAGTTTTACCCGAATTAGTCCTACCGCATATTAGCGCGCAGTGTGGTGTCTTTGGAAACATGCTTATTTAATAGTAGGGACTATACTTTACTTTTTACTCTTTGTATTTTAAGAGTAACTACCGCTAAATCTTCCATCTTCGAGAACCAACTGACCATCTATCACCAAGAAAACGTAACACGATAGTTCACCAGCTGTCTCAGCCTCTCTTTCTAAATGAAGAGAAATACCGCCACCTACGTCTCCTATTTTCCTACCAGAACCGTGACTTCTATTATCATCCGTCACTCTCGTATCTAACCAAAGACCGTAACTAGTGTTTAAGTAATCTCCTATAGACATATCGTGTAAGTCTAAGTCTTTGCACACACCAGCACCAAATTCTGTATTAGAGTCGCCGAAAAACTTGGTAATCTCATACCAGTGTTGATAACGCTTCATGCCTTGACTATACAATTGATTTGGCTTACCCTCTATCGTAACGTCTACTTTTTCAATCTTTGGATTATACAAAATTTGAGGATCTTTTTCACTCGATTCTTTAAATAAAAGTAGTATACCTTTGAGACTCCTAACGGCTTGATTAAGATTAATGTTCCAAGTATTATCGGACTTGTTTAACTTTACAACCGTATATCTTTGAACTTTTTCATATAGAAAATGAGTTTTACCTCGATATTTTTGTCTGATACTATTGGCCAATGTTTTATTAGTCACTGTTTCAAACTCGAGATCTAACCCCGAAATGTTATACTTCGCGTTAGTATCGGTAGATTTTACTACGCTCGCGTGATCGTTAAATGTAAATTCATAAGTTAGTCTATCTTTGAGCGTCGATGGACTAAAAGACTGATGATCCGTAAGCATTTCAAAATCTAGAGGAATGTAATATCTATTACCATAAGCATCGGCTATCGCTTTGTCTTTTCCATCATTTGCGCTAGCATCCCCACTACTAGCGCCGGTTCTGAGTTTTGTAACGTTACTATCTTTGAGTCCTCGATATGCATCGTTTGCACCGGCTGGCCACCACAAGTCTTTATATACGTTATATACATCAGCACTCGTAAAGGCTATGAAATCTTTACCTTCTAGTTTGACTCTTACGCTACTAATTAAATTTCGTGCGACGTTATGATATAGAGTTGTATCATCATCGGCGTCGGTACCCACAGATTCTAAGTCTATATTAAAAGCTAATCGTACTGTACCCGGCACGACTACATCGTCTGGACTCAACATAGGAAATTGAACGACCAACAGCTCCTGCAGTACTAGGAGTATGAGTAATAACCATCGATTGTCTCAACCCCTTCAACGCTCTAGGATTTTTAAAACTTCTGTGAGGATTCAGCTTGCTTCCATCAATTGCGTTCATTTTACTTAACGAAACACAAAAATTAAATTATTTTATTTTGTTTCGTTAAGCAAAAAAACTTCAACATATCTATAAACCAAATAACCTAAAACAACAGTGCCTCCTAAGATGAATGCAATTTCACCATCTTTTTGACCTTCGCTGGGTACGTAAAAGTCCGACAATACAGGTTCGCGAGGTAATCGCAACTCTTCGTCGGTTACTTCGTTATATTCTCTCAACGCCTCATCTACATTTTTAAAGGTTTTTTGAGCCATGGCTTCTTTATGTAGTCGATCGTTTAGATAATCTAGAACCTTGGTTCTTTGTTCCACCCACTCTTGTTTAGCTTCAGTTAATCTTTCTAAAGCCAAATCATGTCGTTTACGTTCTTCGTCCGCACCGCCTTTCCCTATCTTAGAAAATGCGAAGCTCGTTCCGCTAAATGCCACAGCGCTTATTATAGCTCCAGCACCCATAATTAAAAGACTCACCATTTTTAATAAGTCGTTAAAAAATTTAACGAAGTAGTTAATAAAATGGAAACAAAATTAAGCAAAATATTTTACAGTCCTGGAGGATATTGGAAAGGTGCAGGCGCCATAAAAAAATTATCGTTAAAAGCCAATGTACCCGAGTCAGCCGTTAGAAATTGGTTAAGAAAACAAGCCATGTGGCAAATTTATTTACCGGCCCCCAGTTCTGTATCGAGACCTACGAGCCTCAATAAGGTTATCGCACGACCCAAAGAAAATGCATTAAGCGAATCTGTTATATCTACCTCACGATGTAGTTAGACGAAAAACTTATAGATACGCGTTGACGATTGTTGATGTGGCCACTCGATATAAAGAAGCTGAACCCTTGACGAATAAAACGAGTACTCAAGTTGTAGAGGCACTAAAAACGATTTACAAAAGATCGACCTTGTTTTGGCCTAAAACTATAAAAGTAGATCCCGGTACAGAATTTATGGCTGAATTTAATACTTTGATGCGGACTCGACAAGTAATAGTACAAAGAGGCGAGGTTGGTAATCATAGAGCTCAAGGTATAGTAGAAAGATTTAATCGTACTTTGGCCGAAAGATTATTCGGTCATCAATACGCTCAAGAAATGCGTAGCCGCTCGTGGGTAAAAAGATTGCCCGATGTTATAAAAGCGTTAAACGACGAAGAAACTAGATTGATATCGACTATGAAAGGCAAACCGTTAACTCCTAAATTGGCTATGTCTCAGTTAGAAATAAGACAATTGAGTTCCTCAGTTAAACCAGATAAACCGGAAAAACTTTTAAGCGTAAATGATGATATCGTCAGATATCTTTATGCTCCTGGAGAGCTCGAAAACGACGTTAGAAGAAGAGCTACCGATCCTATTTGGAGCTTAGAAATGTATACGATACAAAAAAGAACGACGAATCCTGGGCAGCCCGCATTGTACTGGCTAAAAGATGGCCCCAAGAGATCGTTCGTTACGAAAGAATTAATGGTCGTTCCATCAGATACTGAGTTACCACCGGCTAACTTAATTACGTAAAATATCGTAAGCTAGATACCCCACTCCAGCAGCGGCCATTAAACCAACGACTAAAGCAGTTTTTTCTTGTTCGTGCGATTCTGGCGGTGGGGGTACGTCTGAGATTGGGGTTGGCGGCGGCGGTGGTGTAGGGGTTCGTGGCGGTGGGGGTACGTCTGAGATTAGAGTTGGTGGTGTGGGTGGTGTAGGGGTTTGTGGCGTAGGTGTAGGAGTTTGTGACGTAGGTGTACGTGGGGGTATAGGGGTCGGTTGCGGGGGTACGTCTGGCTCTGGCGGTTGAGGTACGTCTGAGTTCAAATTGCTATTTAATCCTATCGATAAATCTGGCGTAGCTATCTGTATATTATTGTTATAACCTTGATGAATACCGACTAAAAGCTCCATATTTGATGGAATCAAGTATAATCCGGGCTTATCACAAAGTTTAACGAGCTTCTAGCGTACTGTAAAGAATCTTGAAATCTGGTTATAGAAGCTTCTAAGTCCGTAGGGCTATTGATTACATCTTCTACTATATTTTCAAATTGTCTTTGAGCGTCTAACCCAGTACCTGCAGTTAGTATACTCGTTTTTGTTTGGGCTTGAGCACCGAGTATACAGTACACGTACGTTCTCACGCTTTCGTTTATTTTTTCTAAACCAACGTCGGTAAACGAGCTCGTCTGGCGTATAAACTTTCTAAGGCCAAGTCGTACAACGTCCGCGGATTGCCTGATATACATGACTGTGTACTTACCATGAATATACTTATCATCTGGCACGGTAAAACCCATGTTGTAAGCACCACCAGCAACATCACTATCCGGGTCTTCTTTATAAGGTGTATAATCTATACCGGGTACCGGTATATATTGATGCGAGTCTCTATCGTAATAGTATGCAGTACCTAGACCCGCTGATGCTAAGTCTACGGTCTGTTTAAAACTCGCGTTTGGATCGAGTTTAAAGAGTCGACAAGTATTAGTATAAGCGCTGTGATCGATATTGTTGTTTAGATCGTCGAATATATTATCTCCTGGAACTGGGCACTTGAGAAAGTAAAGTATCTTTCTAATCGCGAAATATACGTGAAATTTGAATAAAGCTGACAAGACGGGGTTTTTATGTAGCAACGAGTCTAGTCCTACACCGCAACCCGAAGTCGCGCACAAAAATGCAAAGTTGAGTTGATTTTGATAAAACGTCATGGGGTCTGATGCATAGCGTTCGACTGGTTCGTCGTTTTTTATATCGGACATTTTATAAGCGCTAAATAGGTCTACTAAATTAGAGTTAAAACTTGCGTTGTTCTTGGCGTTTACGATGATGTTAAGTTGACTCCAGTTCAAGTTCAACGGTGTTATCTTCGAGCGAATTGCTTCGTTTTTGTCAGACAGCCTAGAAATCTTATCGCTAACGCTTTGTACATGTTTATCGTGACCTCCAGCTAGATTCATGATATCTCGAGCATTTTTTAATGTTTGTTTATTAACGTCTAAAAATTTCACAAATTGAGCGAATTTCATTTTTATTGTATTAAACCAAATATTGTAGTTTAATAAAATGGAATCGCACGTTTTTGAAATGGTTGGTAGCGAACAAACTTTTAATTTATCAAAACCTATAGATAACTCTAAGAGAGATTACTGTATGAGTTGAAACAGCGTGATATTTACCGCGGGGTTTTATAATATAACTAGTAGTAGCGAAATTCTCTATCTTATAAATCAAATCGATCCAAACACGGGGGAAAAAACGGGTAGTACGGATGGTAAAATTGATATTCCGGCTGGATATTACGATATAGATTGGATCGGAGATAGACTTAGTAAATTAGTTTGGTTAGAAGTCTCTGTAGATAAACTTAATAAAAAGATATCTTTTTATATAACGGAAGAAAATAACGTTCTACGCTTTGATAAAAACATTAAACAATTGTTGGGGATATCAGAAAAAAAGTTAGTTTTTGGTGTAAATTACGTAGGGCATTATAATACAACACCTATCGATACAGTTTTTTTACATTGCGATCAGTTATCTACGTCTAATAATTTCTATAACGGAAGTGGTACGTACTTGTTATACGATATACCGATAACGAAAAGAGATGATACGATTATCAAAAATATAAGATTAATCGCTCATAGACTCGCGGGCGCTAAGATAAACCAACTTAGCTTTAGTATCAAAGACCGCGACGGCGAGTTAATCAATAATCGAGGAAAAAAGATAAGTTTTAACTTGACGATCGTTAAATTTAAAAAAAAAAATTAAAGATTGTTTACGCTTTATTAAAATGGAATCGCACATTTTTGAAATGGTTGGTAGCGAACAAACTTTTAGTTTATCAAAACCTATAGATAACTCTAAGGGAGATTACTGTATGAGTTTAAACAACGCGATATTTACCATCGGTTTTTATAATATAACTCAACGTATGACTATAGGATGGGCATTATTTAAAATCGATAGTTCAACTAACGGTGAAATGGTAATTCCAAATGGAAATTATGATATTGATGGGTTAATAGCTGAACTTAATAAATTAACTTTGTATACAGTTTCCGCGGACAAGCTTAATAAAAAAAATTGTTTTTAATGCCGTTAGTATTGATTCGAAAATTATTAATGTTATCATTAGTTTCGATCAACATTCTCAAAAAGTGTTGGGTCTACAAACCGCTTTATGGCACCCCATGACTGAGGGTGAACTTGTAGGACATTATAATATTAATTATGTGAATACAGTTTGTTTACATTGCGGCGAATTATCTACGTATAATATTTTCTATAATGGAAGGAGCACGCACTTGTTAGACGTTATACCGATTGCGTATATTAACTCTAATTCGGATACAATCGCGTCGTTGCAGAATCAAAGAAAAACTGTCATACCGCTAATTAGGAGTAAAATACCTGAACTGAGTTTTTCTTTCAGAGACTGCGACGGCGCGTTAATCGATAATAACCATAAGAGATTTATTTTTCGAGTAGATATTCATAAAAATTCTTGTTCTAATCTTTAGCGTATAGAACGGTGACCATAAGCCAGAGTATTAACACCATCTGGTAAAATATATCTCTTCGTATCTAAAGGATTTAACGATTGTTTAAACGTGTTGCTTAGACCCAATTTGTATCATATTGTTTGAATAGCATTTCCTCGCTAAAACACAATTTCTATAATTTTCGTAAGTTAGATCGTTGTTTATAACCACTCAGTTTACACCTTTGGCCTTCTTTATAATATCGTTATCTCCGTATAAAATCGAGTACATCTTTGATCTGATGCAAGTAGCTTCGCTTATGACTTTTCCTTCGCATTCGTCTTTAAATTTACCGATGACTTTCTTGTTAGTATCGTTGTATAAAAAGTGGCTTTCCTCGTAGTTGCTAAAATCGTACAAGTCAGACTGTTTTTCCATATCGAGATAAACGTCTTTCGTATAGATAATCAAAAGCAGCGAGTCTGTGTCTGTATACATCAATCTTACTTTATCGCCATATGTCTTTTTTAATTGGTTGTAATAGAAGTCATACATTAGAGTCTTTGATAAATCCAATATACTAACGCCTCCATAAATCGGTATATTTAAACACGTTTTCTGTTTGTACGATTCCACGAATGATAATTCACATTCTTCAAAAGCGGTAGTAGACTTATAGCTAGGTTTAGAAACTATTTTTTCGTATTCTTCTACTTGATCGTCTCGCAATAAAACTCCATCTATTCTATTTCTGACATTTTCCATCGTTTTACCGAATACCGAGTTGTTCATCAACTTGAAGAAATCTTTTTCGAATTTTGACTTCGCTTTCGTTCTTAGTTGGGTGCTTTTATCGATGTATGATTTCATCCAAGGTTTTTGTTTAAATTGTAAAGCCCTATGTACTTTCGTCAGTTTTAGGCCCATTTTTAGACACTGTTTTAAATTGACGTAATGCAATACATATTTGTTTATGATATAACGTACCGGTTAATTTTTTTACCTTAGCGCTATCTCCTATATCCTTTGATAAATTTAGTTGATACTCCGTTAACCATTCTTTAAGTATGATCATATTATCAGCGGCTAAAGGATAATCGTTTTGTAGATCGTGTAGTTCGGTTGGATATTCCAAATCAACTTCAAAAATGTATCCCGTTTTAGTCTCATCTTTTAACGCCATGATACGATCGTGAGTAAATTGACTAGGGGTGACCCAATTAAATCCTCCGTAGGGTAAATATCGACTCATGGCCCATCCGTAGAGGTTGTTGGCGTCTAGATAGAGAATATAAGAATCGGGTTTATCGGAATCGTAATCTTTCAGATACTTATTATTAGCCTTGGTATAGCGCGTACTACCGACGCTCGATATTCCTCCTCTTTTCGCCTTTTCAAAAAATAAGTGTTGGTCTATATCGGTCAAAAGTTCTAATTCTATTTTCGTATGTCTTAATAAAGCGTCCCAACTTAAACCCGGTGCTGTGAAGTAGTTGGCTGGATCCAACTTGTAATTTGTTCTACACATTTGTCTAAAATTCTCGAATACGCCGGCTAGTAATAGAGTATCTGTGGTTACGTATAAGTCGTGGTATTTGCCCATGTTTTTGAGATCAAAGGTCTGCCATACTTGTTGGGCGCGTGAGTAATCTTCGTCGCTTATATGTTTATCTTTTAGCGCGCTGTAGAAACATTCCTTAGATGGTAAACTAGTCTCGTCAAATTTCTTAAAACTGTCCATATACTCGTACGGATATACACCCTTTTGTAATAAGAAGTCTGCGTTCTCTTCGCCAAAACGCTTCAGGAGTAAACTAAAAGATTCTCTCGGACAAGACTTAACAAATTTGTCAAGAGCGCAAGACATAAAATGAAACGAGTCGATAAATCTATATTGACCGATCGAAAATGAAATGTATTTTTCTGAATGTTTGGGTATACACCAGATATCTTTTTGATACTTGGAAATACCCTGCATTATCAAGTGCGCGTCATAATTTTCTAAGTTGTGAAAGATGACTGGTATTGTCGTTTTACCGGGTTTTACTTGTAATTTAAGATTACAGTAAGCGTGTGCAGCGCCACGATATTTACCGGTAGTGTGACAATGATCTCTTACTTTTCTAAATTTGTTAATTTTCTTGTTACACTCCATACATTTTTTCTCGACGTATCCCAGTTCTTCTTTACTTTTAGGTTCTTTCGGCCAGTCACAGTGACAATTACACGAGTAATTTGGATAAATTGGTTTTTCGCAAATCCAGCAAATTTTCGCAAATTTAGGTGGCGCTTTTCTTCTTTTAGCGCGTACTTTATCGGCTTAATGCGAGCTAGTAAGTCATTAATCTTAGGTTCGAGTTCTTGCAACGAGGTTATAAAATTGTCTACCGCGCGTCTACCTCTATAAGTCTTTCGCTTCATTTTACGACCATCGCATCTAACTACAACGAACGAATAACCGCATGCTTTGTGAATATGAGTTTTACCCTCAATCGTTGTTTTTTCTAATATTGATTCAAAATCCGCGTATATTACATATGGTGCGTCTTGTAAATATTTAAAGTTTTTAAACTTTAATTTGCTTTTGTCTAAGTATTTGTTTGCGTCTTCATATGACATTTTGACAGTAGATAAAGCAGAGTCTATTCCTTCGCAATCTTCTATGTGTATGTCAAATTTTTCTTCTGAATTAAAATGCGTTAAACATCTCAAGCAAAACATTTTACGATGTTGACTATTGGTAACGCCAGATAAGAATCTAGACAAGTTATTTATCCAACAATAATGACCTTTATATAATAGCAAACTGATAGTTTTTGTATCGTATGGTCTTTTAGACAAATATAGTGGATATATCAAGCCGAAGGGGTCGTGTTTCTTTGTTTTTTTATTGGGTTTTTCGTATCCTAACACGTTTATACTTATATCGTTTTGTCTTTCTATTTTAGATATCTGATGTATGGGTGTGGGAAAGTCTACGCCGGTAAAGTCTAAGTCATCGTCGGTTTTATAAGTAGATGGATTATTTCCAATAAATTGGTACTTTGGGTTTGTTGCTATTTGGTTTTTAACTCTATCGGTATATATACCCAAGGCGGCTCTTATACACCATCTTATACACTCTTGATCTTTGTTTTTGATGTTAAATGTTGCGCGTTTGTTAGTTATATATTTGGGTAGTTTTATGTAAGAAGCACCTGCGAGTGAGTTAGCTCTGTTTATGTTAACGTAAAAAGCAATTATCTTATCTACGATCCAACCGCTTCCTTTATTAGTATATTTATCTATCTGAGATAATATCTTTTCAAATTGTTGACTGAGAGTCGTAGCTATCTCACTCATGTCTAAGACTCGATTTTGATGACTAAAATGAGTTGCCGTTGATGTTACAGTCTCACCATCCGACGTTATTTTTGTATACTTTACTTTCATAGCGATCTGTAATTTCATCGCTTTTATTTCTCTTAATTTAGAGATGATTTTGTTTTTGATCATCGATACGTGGGTGTTGTAAAATTGTTCCGGATCGTCGATAAACAAATTTGGAACAAGTTCCAAATTTCTATAACTGGTTTGAAATCTTCTAGTCTCTCGAAAGTCTGCTTCGCGAAAAGTATTTAGAGATTGAAATCTTTTTATCGCTTCGATGTAATCCTTTTTTAACGCTCGACCATTTCTACCCGTAGAAGTGACTTGAATATTTTTATCGCGTATGATTTGCGCTAGACTTTCTTTAGATTGTATTCTCAAATTTATAAATTTGTTTTCCTCTTTCTTTATAGCGTAAATATAATCTCGTCTGATATATACACCGTTGCCTCCTGTTGGTGTTCCTAAAGATAAGTTATACTTATCGATATATTTTTTTAAAGTTATTTTGTTCCATCTATTGTATCCGTAAATCGAAGGTTGAATTTCCATCTTTATAGTAACAACTATAATATTTAAAAAAATAGAAAATATTAAATATTTTTTTGGCTATGTTATATTTGGAAAATAGTACGAGTATAAACTACTAAAAGACTCTTTTTTTCTTTTCTGATTTTATAGATTTTTTGCTAATTTTGGTGTATATCTATACAGCAAAATTTAAAGAAATTTTAGGCGATTTTTAGACGATTTTGGAATTTCAAAATTTTTAGAAAATTTGATGTATATCTATACAGCAAATTTTGGGCGATTTTTGAAATCATATGGTATCGGCATCTCCTATACTACTTAGGGTCTATGTTTGTGTTAAGTTTGATTAAGATCTGAGGTTGTTTAGTGACCAAAGTGTCTCGTACAAAATTCGTGTTCAAAGTCTATTGGATTTGGGATAGAACAAAAAAAATCATAGAAAATCAGCCGATGACGTCATCATGACGTCACCTTAGATTTTACATGCTAGTGGCACTATCTACCTACCTACCAATTTTCATGACGATCAAACCTACCCTTATATGTGTTTCAAAAAAACCTATTTTTTGATGACGTCATGATAATGTCACACATTTTTCCCATTTATCTGAAAGAATATAGGAGCTAACAAAGCTATTACAAAAAGAATTTTGAATTTAGAATGTTCCGTGGGCCGAGTCGCAAAAAGTGCTTTAGTTTTTAATTTTCGTAACGTACCTCAGCAATATACCTGCAAATCATATTAAAACGAAGCCAAAAATAGACTGAATTGTGTGAACCTTGTTCTTTTTGTCTTGTTTTGTTTGCTTTTATGTAGTAGTAAAAAGTTCAGCCCAAAAAATTCCTTCAAAGCTCAATTTTTTGGAGTACATGGCTGTCAAAAAAAGTCGGGTCCCTCTGCTATCGATCAATGTTAACAATGTATTGGAGCGTCTGGTAACAAGATGTTGCGCAATCCAAGATGGCGACGTCCAGATGAGACGGACATGACATGCATTCGTGATTTCGGTGCATAATACATGTTGCACAATCTGCCAAATGAAAAAGTGTTCCCCTTTACTGAAACGTCATGGAACAAGGTGACACACTGTGTGCAAAGGGGGAACAACTGGACAGCAATTTCGCCGAGATCGCTCGTGCAGTAGCGGCGACTGTGGATGTCTATCCGCGGCCGCGTTAACAAGCGCTGGGTTTCATCGGGAATGCTGTGTAATCTCACTTATTTCATTACTTTATTAAAATTGTAAGCCAGGCATCTCGACTTATATTATTTGTTAACAAGATATAAAGACTTTTATTCAGTAGTAAGTAAAATTAAGGCATACTTGTATGGGGGAAGGGCGGTAGCTTTATCCGAACAAATCAATTTTAAACTTTTTTACGATATTGAACAATTTACGCATAATTCCAAAGACATGTATTTTTTCAAAGAATTTTATGAAAATCAGGTCAGAAGGAACGAGTACAGAACCCCCCCCCCCCCCCCCAAAAAAAAAATAAATAAAAAAAAAAAAATTAGTATTAATGAAACCATGCCTGACAACGTTTTCAAATTATAGCTCGTGGGGGGCCATACATTTTTACGAGGAATCTGGGTTAAATATTATGGGTGCACATTTTCATTTTTACTACTAGTACTACAAGCTATATTAGCTCAATATGAGAACCAAAGCAAACATTTAAGTGAGACTGAGCTGTTTTAGTAATCCTTATGTTCATCTTAATTGTCTTTACTAGTTAAAGATGCTTTCTGTGTTTTTAGTGTAGTTTAATGTATTTAAAAAGAAAGCAAATATGTATTGAACTTGTGCTTCATATCAGAATATTCCTGAGGTATTTATTGTTTATAGTAGTCTTATCAGTATACAGATGTACACACCTGTTCCCTGTCATTCTACCTCATTTAAAAGGCAACTTAAGTTTGAAGTATTCTAATGAAACTCGTCATTTGCTATAGAGCAGCATGCATGATGAACAAGTACGCTAAACCTTTAAAGTAGTTCAAATTGTTCGCAAATTTACTTTTTAAAACCATTGCATAAGAAAAGAATTGTTCAGTACCCTGAACAAAAACGTTTGTTGGGGGGGGGGGGGGGGGTGTTTCCAGACAGACTAATCACCCCTTGTAAAATTACACCTGTATTGCAAGAGTGTTAGATTGAGTACAATTTTTCCTTTTTATCATTTCAAGAATATCTACAAAAATATAATCCATCAATTTATTGAAAATAACTTAGAAGTGTAATTTCTCAAATTTCACGTGCTGATCATGGAATGGACAAGAATAAATTTGTTAATATATGAACATGTTAACTTTTGTCAGCAATTTCTTTTTTTGCATTCGTTATTAATACATGTACTTACTAAAACAAGAATTGCAAAGTACAACACCTTGGAAAGTGATTTTAGCCATTCAAATTATTAATTCAGAATTGTTTACTCCTTTCAGTCTTCAATTGAAAATTCACTTCCATCAGTTATTGGGAAAAAATTGGGCACTGATAGTTATCTTGCAACATTAATTAAAAAAATAGATGGCCACAGTCCACTGTTCTTCTCAGACCTTACAGTTCCAGTTGAAGAATGGCATAATTAAGTTATAAAACAGTCACCGATATTTAAAACTTTGAGTGAATATCACACATTGTATTGTCCATCAAGGAACAAGACTGAGGAATGAGTGGCCTTAAATTACGTAATGGTTGATGGCATATTAAGAAAGAGATCCCTTAGTAGTACTTGCATTTGGTCACGTTAAGTAATGGAGACACTTTCTCGAAGGAAAATTACTTTAGCTCCAATGTCTGCTCAAAATCCAAGTAGCTTCATCAGGGCCGCCTCGTCAGTGAAATTTAACAAGGCATAAGCACAACATGCAACATAGAAAGCCAAAATAATTGCCTGGACAAAAAAAATAAGGTCACGGTTAAATCAGGTTGCCTTTCTTCCTTGATGAATAAATGGAGTGCCCAGTCGATCCAGTCCTTGGTGAAGTCCAACAGGGCATGCACAAAAAGGCGTGCACAAAAGTTTTTTCTGCGTTGATCATGCTGGTGAAATTTCTATGGGCCCTTTTGAAAGATCCTTTGTCCTTCAGTGACTGGTGGTAGACCCCTTGTGCTGAAAAAAAAAGGAAAACAATTATAAATACATGTACATGTAAAATGAATATTCAAGATGGTTGGATCCTTCTCTCAGATGTTGATATAGTTTGCTAATATCTCCAGGATGTCCTGAAACTCCTGATAAAGGCCAATTAACGAAATTTATTGGAACATTTTTAACTTGTCAGGCAAATTTATTGGAAACAACTTGCTGGAACATGTTATGTTGTGCAAAATCAACCCAACCAATGTGGGCTTTTTCAGGGGCGGGGTGGTTAAAGGGCGCAACAGTTTTGCTCTCTGTTTTTGGAATTATTTAAAATATTCAACGGAAAGAATGCAACGTCCAGCCGCTACTTCTTTTTTACCATATCTTACTTCAATGATGGTTAGTCATTGCAGATATATGTTGAAAAGGAAAAAAACACATAAATTTGGGACAGAAAATTTCTAAAAATGGTCATGAGTCACCATAGACATTGTACATAACTAACACAATGGCGTCTCAATACTACATTCTTTCCTATTCAACTAGTGTCTCTTGAAAACAAAACATTCATAAAGTGATGACTTTACACAGCGTGTAAGACCTTTTCTCAACAGAACAACCCCCCCCCCCCACAAACCCCAAAATCAACTCAATACTAACCTCCCAACATTTCATTTGAAAAAGAATACTGCCATAATGACCATGACAGCAGTCTCGACCAACACTAGACCTGCAGACGAAAATGCAGTTCTGCTAGTAATCCTTGTAAGTTGTATAACGTTAGGGCCCTTGCAAAGGCCTACATGTATGATGCACATGAATACATGGGACCGAGTCTTCGTTGTATGTAGTTTGAAAAATCAACCAAAACATGCCTGACCATTGCATCAATCTATCGATAATATACGGGGGAAATAACCTCACCTTCATTACAGCCTTGCTTGAAAGTATTGCGTCAGCGACCTGAAATTGAGGGTGCATACACTGTACGTGCACCCAAGCAGCTGATGTACGAAGTAAACAAGACACAAACGGCCTGAAACACTCGTTGTTTTGACGCATTTCTAAAGAAAATATTTTCAAACTCAGGAAACCTGCAAGAGCTATGACACATTCTGTCCCAGATTTTGTGTTTTGAAGTTTAAATTTTCCTCTGTCAGGTCGACAATTGTAAGAAATATCGCCGAAGTCCACGTTAGAACCGCTCTCTTATGCATCGCTCTCTCGTAGTCTCCTGCGGTTGCTGAATTTACGTAAACAATGGCGCGGTACTATGGAGACTATTGTATGGCTCCCAGACGTCACACACACACGATGAACTGCGCCAGACTAGTCACTTTTCAGCCTCTTTCCGTGAGAAGAAATCGATTTTTTTTTTTAAGTTTGAGAGTGTTGTGCTCATTAACAAACAAGATTCACAACTAAGAACAACCCAAATACTATCTGTGATATGTATTTCTATTGAACAAACCAAAAAGAAATCATCCTCCTTAGGTACGTTACGAAAGAAGCTCTTTTTTGGGCCTTGGCCCACGGCCTAATATGGCTTTAAGAAACTTTGAAGTTCAAAAATTTAAACATTACTATAAAATCGTATGATGACGTCATCTTGACGTCACCTCAATTTTCATCTATAACACGAGCTAGCCTACCAACATACCAGGTTTGAAGGAAATCGGACGTACCGTTCTCTAGATATGGGCCCTTGAAAAACGCAACTTTAAGATGACGTCACGTGACACGTGATGACGTCATCATGACGTCACTTTCCGGCATACAATTTCAGCTTAGGGTCTATGTTTGAGGTAAGTTTGGTTAAGATCTGAGGTTTTATAAGACCTAAAGTGCCGCCGACAAAATTCGTGTACAAAGTCTATGGGATTTTGGTCAGAACTAAAAAAAGAAGGCAGAAACTAGACATAGTGTGTCTGTTTTAACAGAACACATGGCGTTTCCGTTTTTGCTTTTTCTTTGGTAAAAGATTGTTTTGTTGCGTGAGATTTAGTTTTTCTATATTACTAAAGTACGTTGTTTTACAGGAAAAAAAACAGTATTGAGTTTCGTAGGCCTATACTATATTTGTCAGCCAAATGAAACTGAGGATTTCGGAAAAGCCAAAAAACAAATCACAACAAAAACAAGGCCTTTTCCGACTGACTGTGTCGGAAAAGCCAAAAAATCAGAACAAAAACAAAGCCTTTTCCGAAAAATTTCGGAAAAGCCAAAAATACATCATTCTAACCCCTTGAGTACGTTCTTTTTAAGGGAGACGTCGGGGTGTCGCGGCGGCTCTGGCAGCCAAGCGAAACGGCCACAATGTGTTTGTGCAGTCAAGCGTAACACACAATAATCCAACAATGGATTGAAACTGCACAAATAACGGCTGTAGGCGTCATCCGGCATGGTGGCACTGTTTTTGTTTGCGCCCACAGACGTTTTCCGTACGCAAAGGGTGAATTAATTAAAAGCGGATTCTGCTATGCGTATGATGTCTCACAAGTCAGTCGATGACCAGAATGATGAGTGAAATGATTACAAAGTCCATCACCGATTGCAAAAGTCCATCACCGATCCATTGGCGTCGCCAGGTTCTTTTTCTAGAGGGGGGCAAACCACTCACCAGAAAGCAGCAAAGGCAGAAATCACCGGCCGTGAACAAATCGAAAGGGGAGTGGGTTGCTGGACATATAGCCGCATTTTAGGCCCCTTTCAGCAGGTTTTGAAATATATTCAATTGAGTACAACATTGACTTCGACCCTCTTTTCTTTCTCTATTTTTTCTCCTTTTTTATTTCCAGGGAGAAAAGTTTCCCCTTGCTCCCCCCATGCATCACCGATTCGATGATCACTTAAATGCCTCTTTGGCGTTCCATAGTGTGCGCGGTGGGACATTAGTCGTGTATGCTTCAAGAATTTGTGTAAAGCCATATTTTTGTCTGCAAGGCTACATTCCCTGTACGTTGCTTACTAGGCCGAGCAGTGCGATATTAGCTGAGTATTATTGCTGCTGCTGCTACTACTACTACTACTACTACTACCCCCACCAACGAGTACAGGTTGTAATAATAATTACGGGTGATGGGTCATTTGGGAGACATTCTCATAGACTTGTGCACAACTTTTTTTTCAAACTTTGATGTAACCTAACCCACATATCTCCTATCCTACCCCAACGAAATTTGGTATATATATTTTTATTTTGGACCATTCTCTATCGAGATAACTCACTTCCAAAATTAAAATTCTCAATATTTAAGGGGGCTGTGACATTAGGGAGACATCGAAATATCTCCCAAATGTCACTTGTCTCCCTAAAGTACAAAAAATAACTTTAAAATATGTCCTTAAGGGACCATTGATAGTTATAAAGATAACCCCAATACACCCGGGACACCATAACACAAACAAGTTTGTGAAGTACAATTATTATAGAAAGCTTGTAAATATGATACACACAAATAAAATATGTCAGGCGCGCTCCTGACACCTTAAAAATGCCTAAAACTCGGAAGCTTCCTGGGGATCGCCCCGCCGGGACTTTATCCTGGCCCCACTATGGTACCCTAAGTCACGCCCCTGGACCCTACCCGTTAAGGGCTTCGCGCCAAGACGTTCGCCGCGTGCGCTTAACACTCTAAAATAACATTAGTCAGATTTGACGAGAAACCAGATAAATTTAGCTATACTAGTGCATGCGGTTTTTAAATGGTTTATTTTCTTGCGAAAAAAGAACCTACAACACATATACATATTCACAATAAACAAATTTACAATAGAAAGTTTACACTTCTTTTCAACTCCTTACTTTGTATCAAGTTGCATCAACTCTTAAATCATGAATTCCTCACTTTTTATAAATTAGTTTGTTTGACCAGGTGACAAAAAACCTTTGAATTTGTCCAAATTAGTTCAAATTAAACGCTGAGAAATCAGGCCCCGACACGGACCTAGAGATACTTTTTGAGACGGCACAGTAAATCACGACTATTATTCTTTTTCTTGTCGAATTTTTCTGCATTTCTTGCGACCCAGATTGTTCGTCGAAAACTGCTTAATATTGTGCCGTCTTAAACTCCAGTGCTTTTGTTTTTGGTTTCGGGAACAAAGACAGTAATAGCGTGTCCGTGTCGGGTGGGTACGCGCGCGTGCGTGTTGTCTAAACCGCCCAAGTAGTGACCGAGCCATTGGTCCACCGGCTTGACCACTTGACCGGCTTAACGTCTCTAGTAGAGCGCAGTGTGGACACAGACCCAGCAGCACGTCGTGTACGACTGTGAAATTCAATGTGAATATTGGACAATTTGGTACACAGCGTGCGTGACCATACCGTGGCATCCTTACCGGGGCGGGAGCGCTGTACCAGGGGCTCCGATCCTTTGGCCTCAAGTATGGTTGCAAGGTGTTCCTTGAGTTTTATCTGTCGCCAGTCTTGAACTAACTCTTTGTGTTTTCGGAAAGTAGACAAAACAGAACGATAAAAGTCCGGTTGTGTGTCGCAGTGTGGCATATTCCCACGCGCCAATGACGGGTCTGCACTCCGCAGAGACAGACCACACCAGTAGCGCGAGAAGCCGCCACTTACCGGGTTGGTCTGATAAGATGCTGGCGACATGAACACCCTGCATGGCGGCAATCTTGCTGTCTATGTCCACCATTCCCATCCCTCCCTGAGAGGGAGGGAGGTACATGGCTGACATACTCTGTTTTGTGCCCCCAAACGAAATCGAAAATCAACCTATTGACTTTTTTCCGCTTCTCTTTTGGGGGCGGAGCGACTTCAGCTAAATACCAAATTTTTGATATCACAAAAGTGTTTATTATTGATACCCTCCCTTTCATTGAAAAATCAAAGTCTTCCCATTCCCTAATACAGTTTTCTAGTTCCCTCAATTTCTCCTCCCACATGTTATTTTTGATATCCCCATAACCAAAGGAAATACCAATGATTTTAGCTGAAGTCACCCAAGCGATATCAACCGGGCCACTTGGTCGATGTTTCCATCGACCAAGGAACACGCCAGTCGTTTTCTGCTGGTTCAGCTTAGCGCCTGATGCGCGTTCGTATCTCTCGACCAACTCAAAGCTGCGGACGATAGAATTATCGTCCGCTAGAATGAGGGTGGTATCGTCAGCATACATTGAAACCCTGGCTTCGGTGCCCCCGGGTAATTTAACTCCACTGATATTGTGACCGGCCCTAATCGCACACCCGAGGGGCTCGAGGGCGAGCATGTATTGTAACGGCGAAAGCGGACAGCCTTGGCGAACCCCTCGGAATAGCGATGTTTTCACCGAAGCCGAGGGTTCCGAGGATCTGCTGAAGATACCCCCAGTCAACTCTATCAAATGCTTTTTGTTGGTCGAGCGATACGAACGCAGCGCACATATTTTCTGATCTACGTAACTCTGAACATTGCGGAGGAGGTTAGCATTGTCCGACATGCTTCTCTCCGCGACCGAGCAAGTCTGATCTTCATGAACGATGATTTTCCGCAATCTGGTGGCGATGATTTTTGCAATGATTTTGTAATCGACGTTCAACAGTGATATGGGCCGCTAATTACCCAATTCTTGACGATTTCCTTTATTCTTGTACAACAACGTAATCAGACCCAACCTTTGACTTTGACTAAGGCTACCTTCTTGAAAAACACAATTGATCATCACAAATATCTTGGCCCATATCACTAAAGAACGTCTTGTAAAATTCAGCGGGCAAGCCGTCAGAACCCGGGGACTTACCCGCCGCCATATCGAACAATGCCCGCCTCACCTCGCTGACAGTCACCGGCCCCTCGAGCAACAATTGCTCGTCAGGGCTCAGTGAAATGTCAATAGAACCCCTAAGAAAGTCAGTCTTCTTTTCGTCCGTGTTGGTTTTTGCATACAAATCGGTATAAATAATCCTACAAATGTTGGTCATATGTTTTTGTTCAGTGTGCAGTTGCGGAACCATCACGGAGGCCCTGCATGCGTTTTAAGTCCGAGTCGTGTTTCTTGGGCCGGAAATTGCTATTTTCGGCAAGGAACACTGGGTCGGGAACAGAAAAATGGGAATATTCAGAGTGTTGTACCGGGTTTTTAAGTCTGACAATTACGCATGCAGGATCTCCTTGGTCAATTTTGGTTTGCAGGAGATTGATTTCTCTCAAGAGGTCCTTACGTTCAGAGCCACGTTTTCGTGCTAGCAGAAAACACAATCACTGCACGCTTTAGTTGGATTTTTCCTCTGTCCCACCACTCAACTAAATTGTCAAAATCCCCTTTTCGTGCAACCCAAGTTTTCCATTCCGAACTAACAACGTGTTTAAAATCATCTCTTCCCAAAAAAATTGGTTTAATTTCCAGAAACCCCGCCCAGCGTGAAAACAACAGAAATTGAATCGTGGTCAGACAGGGGACATACAGTGATTGCGCTAAGTGCACCCTCAGACAATTCACCTGACATGTATAGGCGGTCAATTCTAGAGGCGTTTGTGTTATCTTTCGAGTGCCAAGTATAATATACTTGGCACTCGAAAGTCATCGGGGTTTTGGACCCGCCATACAATCAAGGAGGCTGCTCCCTCTCACGGTTTTCTGGATTTCCTTAATACTCCCCCAAGTACTGTGATAAGCAATCCCCCTTTTCGAATCAAGAACTAAATTCTATTTCATAACATTCGTACAAGTCTTCAGAGGGTTTGCATTCCTTTCCACGTGATAGGCATGCGGTCACACAATACATTCAAAGTATGTATTGATATTCAAATGAGCCAGTAGGAGTGGCCCGTATATAAGCCCAAGTAGAAAGGCACAAGGCATCTTTTCTTCGTGTGCACGGCATTGCGGACGGAAACGACGATGGATCCCCTGGAGATTGAAGTCCATTCGGACTTTTGAGTCGGATTTTCAGCCATCAGGCAGAGCCATGGCAAGTGAAAAAGATGGCTTAGAAGCTAAGCTTCAGGCTAATTCAGACAACATCCAAAAATTGTCAACTTCTGTTGCCGGAGTGCACAATATGCTGTTAGCACTCCTGAATAAAGACCAGGCCAAAGAGGTAACGTGTCATGATTCCGTTGATGAACAAGATTGCTATGACCCAAGTCTCGATTTTGAGCTGATCAGTAACTTGACGGCAGACTCTCCCCAGGGTGACGACCAGGGAGATTTTGATTTGTTGCCTTGTGGCATTTGTATGAAAACACCGAGGCCAAAGGCCCGGAGATATTTGTAAATTTGACAGATAGAGCCATCAAAGCTGTTACCCTGCCGATCAAAAAGGAAAACTACAGCAAAATAGCAGAGAAATACTTGATCCCTGCAAACCCACAAGCAATAACTGCGCCTAGAGTGGATGCGGATTTGTGGAATACAATTCCCGCGGCAGCCCGCACCAAAGATGTGGCTACCCAAATAATTCAAAAACATGTGGTGAAGGGCATGATACCCTACTTCTATATTATGAATGAGCTCCGTGGAGCGTCCAAATCTGGCAATCCAGTTACCTTGGAAAAAATCAAACAGTTTGCTCTAGACGGCATATCTCTATCGGGCAATGCGTCATATGAGTTAAGTATGAAAAGACGGGAGGAATTGAAACCCTGTCTCAATCCCATGTATAGGGGCTTGTGTTCTCGTAACACACCTGTTACTGACAAACTCTTTGGCCAAGATCTTAATGCCTCAATGAAACAAGTTGCCGAAGCTTTTAAAGTCGGCAGAAAGCTGACTTTTGACAGCACCACAAGGGCTAATTACCAGCACCGATATGAGCCTTACACCCACAGAGCCAAAGACGTTCGTCACGGCTATCGTAACCCTGGATCGAGGGGTCTATCTTACGGACGCCTTGCGTCCTCATACAGCACCCGTAGCGGCTATCGCCGAGGGCGTACAACAGGACGTTATCAAGCCAAGCCGGCAACGTCCACTCATGACAACTCGGAGTCAAAAAACTGGTATGTGGATGATCAACTTATCTTGTGCTTCGGCGAGTGCCGGACGCTTAAAATTATACCATGATAATTGGTCTCAAATCACCTCAGACTGGTGGATATTGAACACCATATCAGGCTGCAAAATCGACTTTGTTCGATGTCCTGTACAAACAACCAGACCGAGAAATATAATTTTCTCTAATACAGATATCCTAGTAGCTAACAAGGAGATTAAGGATTTGCTCTCTAAGGGAGCGATTCGACCCATTGCTAAACCCGAGAGTCGATTTGTGTCGAACTTTTTTCATATTTCTAAAAAGTCTGGTGGCATGAGACCGGTTATAAATCTGAAAGATTTGAATACCTTTGTGAAATATGAACACTTTAAAATGGAAAATATTAAACTCGTTAAGGACATAATTCATTATAACGACGTCCTTACCTCTATCGATCTCAAAGATGCGTATTTTTCAATCCCTATGTGTTTGGGTGATCAATCTTACCTGTGTTTCTCGTGGGAGAACATTTTGTACACGTTTACTTGCTTGCCCTTTGGGTTGAGTTCAGCTCCTCGTATTTTTACCAAGGTAATGAAGCCTGTGCTGGCATCAGCCAGAAGTGAGGGCATTCGGCTGATAATCTATTTGGATGATATCCTTATCATGGCGTCATCAGCAGCAGAAAGTGCAAGACACACTAGTTTTGTTGTACATTTACTGGAATCTTTGGGATTCGTCATTAACAGGGAAAAGTCTTGTTTAAAACCACAATCCCAATTGACCTACCTTGGTTTTCAAATTGATTCAAAATCAATGACCATCCGTGTTCCTCAATCAAAAATTGAGAAATTGCAAATTGAAGGAACTCGAACTTTATCAAAAGAAATTGTCACGGTTCGTCAACTTGCAAAAGTCATAGGTTTGATTGTTTCGACCTTTGACGCCTTCCCACAGGGCAAATTGCACTTTCGAAATCTTGAATTCGCTAAAACCAGAGCTCTTATGAGACACAATGGTAATTGTGACGCAACTATTCCAGTTGAAACCAGCGTTATTCAAGAAATCAAATGGTGGTTGACTCTCCCCTCTAGTGAGGCCAAGTCATTTATTAAAATCCCATCTATTGATATGGTTATTTTGACAGATGCTAGCAGTACAGGCTGGGGAGCTGTTTCAGAAACGGACAATTCCTACGTCCATGGTAAATGGTCTAGAGCTGAGCAATTGTTGCATATTAATATGCTTGAATTGTTGGCGGTAAAATATTCAGTGCCAACTCTGTGTGGAAATCTCATTGATGCTCACGTTCTGATCAAATCAGACAACAGCACTACAGTTGCATATATTGCCAAAATGGGCGGAACCATTGAGCACCTGAATGAAATTGCAAAATCTATTCATGATTGGTGCATTGAAAGAAACATTCATCTGTCAGCCACCCATATCGCTGGTGTAGAAAATGTTATAGCAGATTCTCTTTCCCGAAAAGGAATGACTAAAGACTTAAGTCTTCACCCACACGTATTTGACGAAATTGTCAGTAGATCGATAGTCCCAGACGTTGATTTGTTTGCGTCTTGTATACATCACCAATTAGATTGTTATGTTTCATGGAAATCAGATCCATTTGCTTGGGCCATTGATGCCTTTTCATTGTCCTGGTCAGGTTTAACACCTTACATTTTCCCCCCATTTTGTTTGCTGTCCAGAATTCTGGACAAAATCTCACAGGACCAGACATCGGTTTGCCTTCTCATAGCACCTATTTGGAAAGCCCAACCATGGTTCTCACAACTGCTCCACATGCTGATCGCCAACCCGATCAAACTACCAGAGGATTGCCTAGCACCTCGACCACAACCGATTCCCAACCTGCACCTGGCCGCTTGGGTCATCTCAGGGAACAGTGGCAGACAAAAGGCCTTTCAGAGGCGGCTTCCAACCTCATCGCCAATTCCTGGCGATCTAGCACGGAGAGGCAGTATGAGTCTGCATGGAAGGGTTGGATTGGTTGGTGTAAATCAACAACAGACTGATCCATTATCACCCGCTATAGCGGATATTGTTAATTTTTTGGCCCATGCACAATCAAGTGGAAAGTCATATTCCACCTTAAACATGTATAGATCAGCGCTATCATCCGCCCTACCTTTAGTTGAGAGATATGCAGCCGGTCAACACCCTCTGGTTGCACGGCTAATGAAAGGTGTATTTAATACCACACCTCCAAAACCTAAATATAATAAAACCTGGAATGTTTCTACTGTTCTAGAGTACATTATTTCTTTACCTCAAAATAGTGAACTCTCCCTACTAAGTTTGAGCAAGAAACTTTTAGCTCTAATTGCTTTGGTGTCCGCTCAGCGAACACAAACGCTTGCTTGTATCGATTTAAAGTATATTGATTTTTTGGATAGTAGTTGTGTCATATCAGTTATGGAAATCTTGAAAACTAACTGTCCTCGAAAGGGTATATCTAATAATAAGATTATTATCCCGAAATTCGAGGAGAACCCCAAATTATGCGTTTTCTCCACATTGAAAGACTATATACGTCGTACTGCAGATATAAGAACGTCCAGTAAGGAGACGAGACTATTTCTGTCTACAAGGAAACCCCATAAAGGTGTTACTACGTCAACTTTGGCTAGATGGATGAAAGATGTGTTACGTGATGCAGGGGTAGATCCCTCCATTTACACTGCTCACAGCTACCGCAGTGCATCCACTTCTATGGCTTTTGCCCATGGTGTTCGCCTTCAAGACGTACTAAAAACTGCAAATTGGAGTAATGCAAATACCTTTGCTCGGTTTTACCATACACCTTTTATCAAGTGTGTAATGTTGTTCCTGGAAAGAGAACTACCAAACTGGGTATTGTGAACAATCATGTCATTTGCTGTTGATGGTGTCATTTCTCTTTTTTGACCATTACAATATTTCACTTAGCTTTGAACATGCAAACCCTCTGAAGACTTGTACGAATGTTATGAAATAGAATTCAAAAATTATGTGAATGAATGAAATATAATTGGAATTCTATGAATATTAATGAAGTACAAGTCGAAGAGGGTCCCTCCCCTCCTTAAAAAAAAAAAAAAAATTCCAGCCCCACTGCTTTGGTCAAAAAGAGCTAATATTGGTTGCTCCTCAGAAAAGATGCCTTGTGCCTTTCTACTTGGGCTTATATACGGGCCACTCCTACTGGCTCATTTGAATATCAATACATACTTTGAATGTATTGTGTGACCGCATGCCTATCACGTGGAAAGGAATGCAAACCCTCTTCGACTTGTACTTCATTAATATTCATAGAATTCCAATTATATTTCATTCATTCACATAATTTTGGAATTTTCAATGCAATTAACGTCACCCCCAAAATAACGTGTCTCATATCCCGTGTGTGGTGACGTAATTCGCTTTCAAAGAAATTCTCTTTGTCATGCGGATCATTCGGGCCGTAAACGTTAACAATACGAATTTTTGGCTTTTCCGACACTTCCAGTCGGAAAAGGCTTTGTTTTTGTTCTGATTTTTTTGGCTTTTCCGAAATCCTTCGGAAAAGGCTTTGTTTTTGTTCTGATTTTTTTTTTTTTGGCTTTTCCGACACTTCCAGTCGGAAAAGGAGTAGTATGGTAAATGCCGATTCAGCGACAAATCCTATTTTTTCACTTTCTTCCCCAATTTTACTGTAGGTACATACATCAAATTTAAAAAAACCAAAAATAGTCTAAAATCGCCCAAATTTAATTCAAAATTTTGCTGGGTTACTATACACCAAAATTAGCACAAAATCAAGAAAATAAAAAGTGTTTTCCATAGTCCACAAGCGTACGAAAACGCCGGGCGCGCCCGGGCGGAAAAAGATATTGCTCCTAAAATAACATGATTTGTAGCAAGCCAAAAAAAATTAAATAATTTTTTATTTTTTAAAAAAATATTATATTGCTATTATAAAAGATGGAAACACAACCCACGATTCGAGGATACAATAGATGGAACAAAATATCTTTAAAAAGATATATCGATAAGTATAACTTATCTTTAGGAACACCAACAGGACGCTATAATACGTATATCAGGCGAGATTATATTCTAGCTATAAAAAGAGAAGAAGCCAAATTTAAAAATTTGAGAATACGATCTAAAGCTTCGTTAGCGCAACTCGCGCGCGATAAAAATATTCGGGTCGTCTCAACGGGTAGAAATGGTCGAGCGATAAAAAAAGATTACGTCGAAGCTATAAAAAGATTTAAGGAGCAAAATACTTTTCGAGAATCAGACTTTCGAGAGACTAGAAGATTTGAAAACAGTTATAGAAATTTGGAATTGATTCCGAGTCTGTTTATCGACGATCCAGAGCAATTTTACAACACCCATACGTCGATGATCAAAAACAAAATCGTAGCTGAACTAATAAAAATAAAAACGATGAAACTACAGATCGCTATGAAAATAAAGTATGTAAAAAAATCAGGTGTTGAGACTAAAACACAAACCGCTATTCATTTTAGTTACCAAAATAGAGTCTTAAACAAGAGCGAGATAGCTACAACTATCGGGAAACAATATGAAACGATATTATCTCAGATAGATAAATTTACGAATAAAGGAAGTGGTTGGACTATAGATAAAATAGTCGCGTTTTACATAAACATAAACAGAGTTAACCCTCTGGTAGGCGCTTCTTACGTAAAACTACCCGAATATATAACTAAAAAACACGCAACCGTCAACATCATAAATGAAGATCAAGAGTGTATAAGATGGTGTTTAAGAGCCGCCCTAGGTATATATACCGATAAAGTTAAAAACCAAATAGAAACCAACCCTCTGTATAGTTGGCAAAAAAACAGAGCTTCTAATTATAAAACCCATGATGGATTAAACTTCACCAACATAGACTTCCCCACACCCATAAATCAGATAGCGAGAATAGAAAGACAAAACGATATAAGTATAAACGTGTTAGGATATGACACAGACTGCAAAAATAAAACCCACCCACAAGATAAAAGGGGCTTGATATATCCGCTATATTTATCTAAAAGACCATACGATATAAAAACTATCAGTTTGCTATTATTTGGCGGTCATTATTGTTGGATAAGTGACTTACCTAGATTCTTATCAGGCGTTACCAATAGTCAGCATCGTAAACTGTTTTGCTTAAGATGTTTAACGCATTTTAGTTCGAAAGAGAAGCTGGACAGGCACGTAACAGATTGTGAAGGAATAGACTCTGCTTTATCTACCGTTAAAATGCCTCATGAAAATGCGAACAAATACTTGGACAAAAGCAAATTAATGTTTAAAAACTTTAAGAATTTACAAGACGCACCCTATGTCATATACGCGGATTTTGAATCTATCTTGGTACCCTCTACGCGAGTACCCACAAAGGAGCCGTCGAGTAAAACTCACGAACATAGGGCCTGCGGTTATTCGTACGTTGTAGTTAGATGCGATGGCAAACAGATCAAGCGAAAGACTTATAGAGGTGAACGCGCTATAGACAATTTTATAACCTCGTTGCAAGAACTCGAACCTAAGATTAATGAATTACTAGCTCGCATTAAGCCGATAATATATACGCTAAAAGAAGAAAAGATACACCTAAACTCTAACGAGTGCTGGATTTGCGAAAAACCAATTTATCCAAATTACTCGTGTAATTGCCTGTGCTGCAAACCTGTAGAACCTAAAAGTAAAGAAGAACTGGAAGAATACACGTACGAAAACGAAAAGGGATACGTCGAGAAAACATGTATGTTCTGCCAAAAGAAAATTAACAAATTTCGAAAAGTAAGAGATCATTGTCACACTACCGGTAAGTACAGAGGAGCCGCGCACGCTTACTGTAATCTTAAATTACGAGTAAAACCCAACGAAACGAAAATACCGGTCGTCTTTCACAACTTAGAAAATTATGACGCGCACTTGATCATGCAGGGTATTTCTAAGTATCAACGAGATATCTGGTGTATACCCAAAAATTCAGAAAAATACATTTCATTTTCGATCGGCCAATATAGATTTATCGACTCGTTTCATTTTATGTCTAGCGGTCTCGACAAATTGGTAACGTCTTGCCCGAGAGACGCCTTTAGGCTACTCCTGAAACGTTATGGCGAAGAGAACGCGGACCTCTTATTACAAAAGGGTGTATATCCGTACGAGTATATGGACAGCTTTGAACGATTTAGCGAGAGTAGTCTACCAGCTAAACACCATTTTTTCAGCGCTCTAAAAGATAAACATATAACGGACGAAGACTACGAAAGAGCGCAACGAGTATGGCGGACCTTTGACACAAAAAACATGGGCGAATACCACGACTTATACGTAACCGCGGATACTCTATTACTAGCCGGCGTATTCGAGAATTTTAGACAAATGTGTAGAACTAATTACAAGTTAGATCCAGCCAACTACTTCACAGCACCGGGATTAAGTTGGGACGCTCTACTAAGACACACTAAAATAGAATTAGAGCTCTTGACGGATATAGATAAACATATATTTTTTGAAAAAGCGAAAAGAGGAGGAATATCGAGCGTTGGTAGTACGCGCTATGCTAAGGCCAACAATAAGTACCTGAAAGATTACGATCAAGATAAACTCGATTCGTATATTCTCTATCTAGATGCCAACAACCTCTACGGATGGGCCATGAGTCGACCGCTACCTTACGGAGGATTTAAATGGGTCGGCACGAGTCAATTTACCCACGATCGCATCATGGCGTTAAAAGATAAGGCTCCAACGGGATATATGTTCGAAGTTGACCTGGAATATCCAGCCGAACTACACGATCTACACAACGATTATCCTTTAGCCGCCGATAATATAATCATACCTGAAGAATGGTTATCGGAGTATCAACGAGAGTTGGCGAGTGAGATAGGAGATGGCGCCAAGGTAAAAAAATTAACCGGTACGCTGTATCGCAAAGAAAAATATGTATTGCACTACGTCAATTTAAAACAGTGTTTGACATTGGGTCTAAAACTAACTAGAGTACATCGGGCGTTACAATTTAAACAAAAACCTTGGATGAAATCGTACATCGATAAAAACACGCAACTAAGAACGAAAGCAAAGTCAGATTTTGAAAAAGACTTTTTCAAATTAATGAATAATTCCGTATTTGGAAAAACGATGGAAAATGTCAGAAATAGAATAGATGGTGTGTTACTGAGAAACGATCAAGTAAAAGAATACAAAGAGATGGTTTCTAAACCTTGTTACAAGTCTACTACAGCGTTTAAAGAATGCGGTCTCTCATTCGTGGAATCGTACAAAAAGAAAACGTATTTAAATAAGCCCATCTATTGCGGCGTTAGTATCTTAGACTTATCTAAGACTCTAATGTACGACTTTTATTACGATAAACTAAAAAAGACGTATGGTGATAAAGTAAGATTGATGTATACAGACACGGACTCGCTGCTTTTGATTATCTATACGAAAGACGTTTATCGGAATCTAGAAAAACAGTCTGACTTGTACGATTTTAGCAACTATGAGAAAGACCACTTTTTATACGACGATACTAACAAGAAAGTTATCGGCAAGTTCAAGGACGAATGCGGAGGAAAAGTCATAAGCGAAGCTACTTGCATCAGATCGAAGATGTACTCGATTTTATACGGAGATGTCGTACTAAAAAAGGCCAAAGGCGTAAACCGAGTGGTTATAAACAACGATCTATCTTACGAAAAGTATAAGCGATGTGTTTTATCGAACGAATGCTATTCAAACAAGATGATTCGTTTTGGAACTGAGCGTCACATGATATACACGGAGGCTCAGATCAAGCAATCGTTAAATCCTTTAGATACGAAGAGATATATTTTACCTAATGGTATAGACACTCTGGCTTATGGTCATCGTTCTAACCTTTAGTATATTCTAGCCAGAACAAGACGGTATCTGAAAGAAAAAACTCAGTTTGGGTCACTCGCATAGCTAAAGCCCAGAACAAGACGATCGATAAATATCTACTCGAAAAATAAATATCTTATGGTTATTATCGATTAAAGCGCCATCGCGGTCTCTGAAAGAAAAACTCAGTTCGGGTATTTTACTCCTAATTAGCGATATGACAGTTTTTCTTTTATTCTGGACAGTCGCTATTACATCTGAATTGTCTCTTTTCGTTATCGGTATAACGTCTAACAAATGCGTGCTCTTTCCGTTATAGAAATTATTAGACGTAGATAACTGATCGCAATGTAAAAAAATTGTATTAACGTAATTAATATCATAATGTCCTACAAGTTCACCATCACGCAAAGGAAACCAACTACGGGGTAGATTAAACACTTTTTGAGTATATAGATCGAATTTAATTATAACACCTTTATCATCCGATATTATACCGGGATTAAAAATAATCTTTTTATTAATCTTGTCTGCGGAAACTACGATCAATCTTAATTTATTAAATTCATCTATTAACTCATCGATATTATAATTTCCAGCTGGAATTACAGTTTCACCGTTTGGGTTATCTCTCGAACCAATTATTCGCCATGCTATAGTTATACGTTGAGTTATATTATAAAAACCGACGGTAAATATCGCGTTGTTTAAACTCATACAGCAATCTCCCTTAGAGTTATCTATAGGTTTTGATAGACTAAAAGTTTGTTCGTTACTAGCCATTTCAAAAACGTGCGATTCCATTTTATTAAGCTTACAAAATCTTCAAAAATCGCTTAAAATTTACCTATCGCCAAGTTAAAACTAATCTTTTTTCCTCGATTATTGATTAAATCGCCGTCTCGGTCTCTGATACTAAAGCTAAGTTGGTTTATCTTATCACCTACGAGTCTACGAGCGGTTAATCTTGCACGCTCGATAATCGCATCGTCTCTTTTCGTTATCGGTATAACGTCTAACAAATGCGTGCTCTTTCCGTTATAGAAATTATTAGACGTAGATAACTGATCGCAATGTAAAAAAATTGCATCGACAGGCATTGTATTATAATGCCCTACATAATCTACGCCAAAAACTAAGTTTTTGACCGTTATCCCCAACAATTGTTTAATGTTTTTATCAAAGCGTAGAACGTTATTTTCTTCCGTTACATTTAAAGATATTTTTTTATTAAGTTTATCTACAGAGACTTCTAACCAAACTAATTTACTGAGTCTCTCTTCAATCCAATCTATATCGTAATATCCAGCCGGAATATCAATTCTACCATCCGTACTACCCGTTCTTCTTCCCGTGCTTGGATCGACTTGATGTATAAAATAGAGAATTTCGCTATTACTGGCCATGTTGTAGAAGCCCGCGTTTACTATCGCGCTGTTTAAACTCATACTGTAATCTCCATTAGAGTTATCTATAGGTTTTGACAGACTAAAAGTTTGTTCGTTATCAAACATTTCAAAAACGTGCGATTCCATTTTATTAGAACATTAAAATATTTGGTTTATTAAAAATAAAAATGAAATTCGCTCAACTTATGGCGCTTCTAAACGATAACGAACGAACGGTAAAGAATGCTCTAGATATTGCGAATCTAGCTAGAGGTCAAGACTACTCAACGACTAGCGACAAGTACGAAGCGATAACCCCGGAGAGTACCCCTTTAAACATGCACTTGAGTCAACTAAAGATAATCGTAAACACCAACGACAACAGGTCTTTTATCGCCCGACTAGTTGATATATTTAGCGCTTATAAAATGTCCGACGTAAAACATGACGAAGTGATACAACGCTACGCATCGGACCCCATGACGTTTTATCAAAATCAACTCAACTTCGCATTTTGGTGCGCGACGTCGGGTTGCGGCGTAGGACTAGACTTATTGCTTCATAGAGATCCCGTAATATCGGCTTTATTCAAGTTTCACGTATATTTTACGATGAGAAAGATACTTTACTTTCTAAAATGCCCAATTCCAGGAGGCAATATATTCGACGATCTAAACAACAACATCGATAACGGCGCTTATAGCGATATTTGTCGACGCTTTCAAGTCGATCCAAACGTGAGTTTTAAACAGACTGCGGACTTAACTTCTGGAGGATTAGGTACGGCGTATTATTACAATATGGACTCACGTAAATATATACCCGTACCCGGTAGAAATTACGACCCTCGCGAGCTCATCAATGAGCATGCCTCCGATAAATACTCTGGCGCTACCTATATGGGTTTTGGAGAGTCGGGTGATGCGTATCATTTTAGTAGCTATACAGTCTCGTGGATCAGACAATCCGCGGACGTTGTAAGACTCGGTTTTAGAAAGTTTATACGTCAGAAGAGCTCGTTTACCGACGTCGGTATAGAAAAAATAAACGAAAGCGTTAGAACGTACGTGTATGCCATACTCGGTGCGCAAGCCCAAACAAAAACGAGTATACTAACTGCAGGTACCGGATTAGATGCGCAAAGACAATTTGAAAATATAGTAGAAGATATAATCAACAGCCATACGGACTTGGAATCTTCTATAACCAGATTTCAAGATTCTTTACAGTACGCTAGAAGCTCGTTAAACTTTGTGATTAGCCCTGGATTGTACTTAATTCCATCAAATATGGAGCTTTTGGTCGGTATTCATCGAGGTTATAATAATAATATACAGATAGCTACACCCGGCGCATCGATAGGATTAAATATCAACTTGAACTCAGACGTCGTACACCCTACGAGCGTAGATACGCGAGTAGCTACGCCACCCCCTCCACCCTCTCCCGTAAAAAAGAGTCGTGTAGTAACCCAGCAAAATTTAGACGATTTAGACGATTTAGACAATGTAGACCCGTCACCAACTGAGCTACCTCCAATCTCAGACGTACTCCCTACGGTCGTAGATACTCAAGTACCCCCTCCTCCACTCCCTACGCGAGTAGCTACGCAAGTACCCCCTCCCCCAGACTCGCACGAACAAGAAAAAACGGCTTTAGTCGTTGGATTAATGGCTGCTGCTGGGGTTGGGTATCTAGCTTACGATATTTTACGTCGCTGAAGAAGGTGGTAACTCAGTATCTGACGGAACTACCATTAATTCTTTCTTAACGAACGATCTCTTGGGACCGTTATTCAACCAGTACAACGCGGGCTGTCCGGGATTTGTCGTTCTCCTTCTAATCGTATACATTTCTAAGCTCCAAATAGGATCGGTAGCTCTTCTTCTAACGTCTTTTTCGAGCTCTCCAGGAGCGTAAAGATATCTTACGATATCGTCATTTACGCTTAGCGCGACTTCGGGGCTCTTGAGCCCCGAGGAACTCAATTGTTTTATTTCTAACTGAGACATAGCCGCTCGAGGAGTTAACGGTTTGCCTTTCATAGTCGATATCAATCTAGTTTCTTCGTCGTTTAACGCTTTTATAACATCGGGCAATCTTTTTACCCACTCGCGGCTACGCTCGGTAGGCTCTAACATTTCTTTAGCGTATTGATGACCGAATAATCTTTCGGCTAAAGTACGATTAAATCTTTCTACTATACCTTGAGCTCTATGATTGCCAACCTCGCCTTTCTGCACTGCGACGTTGCGAGTCCGCATCAAAGTATTAAATTCAGCCATAAATTCTGTACCGGGGTCTACTTTTATCGTGAGAGGCCAAGACAAGGGCGATCTTTTGTAAATCTTTTTTATCGCCTCTACAACTTGAGTACTCGTTTTATTCGTCAAGGGTTCAGCTTCTTTATATCGAGTGGCCACATCGACGATCGTCAACGCGTATTTATATCTTTTACGTTTAACTACATCGTGAGGTAGATACAACAGATCCGCTTGATGTTGTTCATTAGGCCGCCCTATAACCTTATTGAGACTCGTAGGTCTCGGTATAAAACTGGGGGGTGGTAAATATATTTGCCACATGGCTTGTTTTCTCAACCAATTTCTAACGTCTGGCTCGGGTACGTTGGCTTTTAACGACAATTTTTTTATAGCGCCTGCACCTTTCCAATATCCTTTAGGACTGTAAAATATTTTACTTAATTTTGTTTCCATTTTATTTTAAAAGCAGAAAATTTTTTAACGACTTATTAAAAATGGCGGGCGTATTTATGATGATAGGTGGAGCTCTTGTAAACGCTTTGGCGTTTACAGGATCGAGCTTTATATTTTCTAAGCTGGGTGGGTCGTCGGATGTAGAACGTAAACGACACGATTTAGCTTTAGAACAATTAACTCGAGCTAAACAGGAGTGGGTGGAACAAAGAACCAAGGTTCTAGATTATCTAAACGATCGACTACATAAAGAAGCCAGGGCACAAAAAGATTTTAAAAATGTAGATGAGGCGTTGAGACTATATAACGAAGTAACCAACGAAGATATGCGATTACCTCGTGAACCTGTATTGTCAGACTTTTATGTACCCAGCGAAGGTCAAAAAGATGGTGAAATTGCATTTATCGTAGGAGGCACTGCTGTTTTAGGTTATTTAGTTTATAAGTTTGTCTAAAAGTTTAAGTTTGTTTAAAAGTTTTTTGCTTTTTTATTTTTTTTGTTTCGTTAAGTAAAATGAACGCAATTTATGGAAGCAAACTGAATCCACACAGAAGTTTAAAAAATCCTAGAGCGTTAAAGGGATTGAGACAATCGATGGTTATTACTCATAATCCTAGTACCGCGTCGGCTGGTAGTCTGTTGATCGTTGAATTTCCTATGTTGAGTCAAGACGATGTAGTCGTACCTGGTACTGTACGATTAGCTTTTAATATAGACTTAGAATCTGAAGGCACTGGCGAAGATGATGCAAGAACTCTATATTATAACGTCGCCCGAAATTTAATTAGTGGCGTAAGAATCAAACTAGAAGGTAAAGATTTCGTAGCGTTTACGGATGCCGATGTATACAACGCGTATAAAGACTTGTGGCGACCAGCCAGCGCGAACGATGCGTATCGAGGACTCGAAGATAGCAACGTCACGAAACTCAGAATCGGCGCTAGCGATGGGGTTGCTAGCGCGAATGGTGGAAAAGACAACGCGATTGCCAACGCTTACGGTAACCGATATTACATTCCTCTAGATTTTGAAATGCTTACGGATCATCAGCCTTTTAGTCCATCGACGCTCAAAGACAGACTAACTTACGAATTTACATTTAACGATCACGCTAGCGTAGTAAAATCTACCGATTCTAACGCGAAGTATAAAATTTCGGGGTTAGATCTCGAGTTTGAAACGGTGACTAATAAAACATTGGCCGATAGTATCAGACTAAAATATCGAGGTAAAACTCATTTTCTATACGAAAAAGTTCAAAGATATACGGTTTTAACGTTAAACAAGTCCGATACTACTTGGAACATTAA
Source organism: Hippasteria phrygiana (assembly GCA_037893225.1). NCBI lineage: Eukaryota > Metazoa > Echinodermata > Asteroidea > Valvatida > Goniasteridae > Hippasteria > Hippasteria phrygiana. The sequence continues at coordinate 42,244 of JAZGUH010000608.1, read as the reverse complement.
TCTGAATCAAGCCATTAGAAGTCTCAAAGGTATACTTCTTTTATTTAAAGAATCGGGCGAAAAGGATCCTGCGGTCTTCTACAATCCAAAGATCGAAAAAGTAGACGTTACGATAGAGGGTAAGCCGAATCAATTGTATAGTCAGGGCATGAAGCGTTATCAACACTGGGATGAGATTACCAAGTTTTTCGGCGACTCTAATACAGAATTTGGCGCCAGCGTGTCCAAAGACTTGGGCTTGCACGATATGTCTATAGGCTCCTACTTAAGCACTAGTTACGGTCTTTGGCTAGATATGAGGGTAACCGACGACAACAAAAGTCACGGTTCTGGCAGGAAAATAGGAGATGTAGGTGGAGGTATTTCTCTCCATTTAGAAAGAGAGGCTGAGACAGCTGGTTCTCTAACGTGTTACGTTTTCTTGGTGATGGATGGTCAGTTGGTGCTAGAAGATGGACGATTTAGCGGTAGTTACTCTTAAAATAGTCTTTACTATTAAATATGTATAAAACGTTTCCAAAAACACCACACTGCGCGCTAGTATGCGGTAGGACTAATTCGGGTAAAACCAAATATATTTTAGATCTATTAGAAACTGAGTATAAAGATCACTTTGAAAATATCGTAGTTATTTGTCCTACGTTGAGCAACAACAAGACTTATCGCGAGAGACGTTGGTTGTGGTTAGATCCTGAGATATACCTATGCGATTTAGAGGTAGAAAAGGTGTCTCTCAACGAAGCTTTAGAATTTTATAGATCTCGATTTAAAGGATCGCACGTTCTGTTTTTGATAGACGATTGTAGCTCGGAACAAGACATAAAATATCGTAAGGCGGCTCTCGGGAAAAACACTTGCGTTTTAACAAAATTGGCGTTTAGCGGTAGGCACGACAATCACTACTGTTGGTTGATGACTCAAAAGTATAATTGCGTAATGACAGATTTTAGAGCTCAAACTGCATTTGTCGTATTGTTCTATTGCAAAGATAAAAATAGTTTCGATCAATGCCTCGATGAAAATGATGCGGTGCCTTTAGAAGAAAGATCGAAAATTAAAAAGATTTTAAGAGATGTGCCTTTTAGTAAATTATTGGTAAAAACTGATCCTCCAGTCTGTTGGCAGTTGATCTATAGATGATTGATAGATGGTTTATAGATGACCTATAGCTAGCTTATAGCTAGCTGTTATCTAGCTGTTAGTTAGCTGTTAGTTAGTTGTTAGCTAGCTGTTAGCTAGTTGTTAGTTAGTTGTTAGCTAGCTGATAGATAGCTGATAGATAGCTTATAGCTAGCTGTTATCTAGCTGTTAGCTAGCTGTTAGTTAGTTGTTAGTTAGCTGTTAGCTAGTTGTTAGTTAGCTGTTAGCTAGCTGTTAGTTAGTTGTTAGCTAGCTGTTAGCTAGCTGTTAGCTAGCTGATAGATGACCTATAGCTAACTGTTAGATGATTTACAGATTATCTAGTCATCTATAAAATATGATAGAATATCTAGACCTATTATTAAAACTAGTAATAGCCATCAACTTATCTTTATTTTTTTACGATTATATTTCTTGTAGAAATAAGATTAAAAAATATAGTTCTATTTTAAATGAGCAAGTCGATAGAATCTCTAAGCACGTTATCTCAAGAACCTCATCTAACAGTAGCTGCTACACCCACGACTGTAGCGACGACCCCAGAAGCAACTACGTCCAAAAATAGACTTTTAGGCGTAGTTGCTTCCGGTGATTCTAAAAAATATTTCGGTAAAGAATACTCGATTAATGAAATAGAGAGCTTGACCGCTGAAAAACAAGAAAAACTATATAAAAGATACGAAGCCAAGCTCGGTAAAGAAATGATAGTCAGTTTGGGGAGTTGCGTGTTGACCGTTTACGCAAAAGCTTTAGGCGCGACTTTGCCGCTGGCTTCACCATTCGGTTATAAACTTTGTTTAGATTCTGAAGAAGCCCTGATCAACGACTTAGAAAAAGATCCCGTTATTTCTAGCAGCTTGTCCAGTTTACTTTGCGAAGTGCATTACAATTATGGGATTTATTTATCTCCTTTGGTGGCTATGTTGATCACGACTAAACATTTACAGGTAGATAGTAGTAATAATAGCGTTACAAATAATAATAGTATTACTATAAAAGATGAGTCTAGAAACGACAACGACGGATCAAGTAGCAGAGACTCTCCAAGAGCCGGCTCCGCCTCCCCAAGAGCCGGTTCAGCCTCCCCAAGAGCCGGCCCAGCCTCCCCAAGAGCCGGCTCAGTCGGCTCTATCAAGAGTCACAAAAAAAAGAGCAAAAGACCCTAAAAGAGTAGAGCAAGGTAAAAGACTGGCCGAAAGAAACAGAAAGATGAAAGAACAAATACAAAAAATGCAAAGTATAGAAGAAGAAGCTCCCCAGCAAACGCCAGCGCTAACGATGAGAGACATTCCGAGCTGGGGATACGCGATAGTTGGTTTGGTTGTTTTAGGAATTGGATATCTCGCGTTTAAAAAGAGTAAACCTGTAGATTCGCAGCGAGAGGTGGGGGTAGGGGTTACGATCGCAACTTCAACCCCTAAAGTTGAAGAACTATTAGAAATGGAATAAATAAAAAAAAAAAAAATGTTTGTACAAGTAAAATGGATACGAAGAACGTTGCAAATACTCTTTATCACGGCGCTGTGTTGAGTTTGTTGACCGTAGGTTATACTATGTTGAGTAAAAAACTTTTGAAAATTAAGCCTGCCGATTTAGGAAAGTTAGACGTAGAAGATACGGTAAAAATCACCGCTACGGTAGGTAGCGCTCTAGCTACTCAGACTTGGTTGGTGAGCCAAGGAATAATTCCTCAGAATGTGGTAAATACTACATAAAAATATAAAATATACGACTTTATAAAATGGCTGAAGGTGGAGAATTTATACCTATGGATGACGTGGATCGAGAAGACGAACAAAATGATGCCGATGCTGATGATGATGATTTTGAAGATGTCGATGATGATTATCAAGATCAAGATGAAGAGACTGATTTTTCGATTCCACCCCCACAAACGACGGATGAAGCGACTAGTTTTTCGGCGACAGATGAAACTTCTATACTCATAAATGTTGGTGACGCAGAATCGTTTTATGTTTTTATGAAAGGCCAAGGTTATGACAGCTCAGCTGATATAAAATATGAATTTTTTCATAGAAAAATACTACAAAAACATAAAGTTGACGTATGATAGGAATCCTAACAAGTTTGTGAAATTAAGCACGTTAAAAACTAGAATTACCAATGCTGGACATGTAGCATCTTCATTTCTACAACGAGAGTTTGGTTTTGTAGAAACTAAAAAGACACAATTACCACGTAAGAGCGTAGCTACGCGAGTACAACAAGAAATAAGTCAGATACAACCCGAAAATATTGAGATGAGTGAACTTCCAAAATCAGCCGATGATGTTGGCGATATCGTGGAAGAAGTAGTCGTAGATGTATTAAGAGAAAAAAAAGAAGTAGATTTGACAGAAGTAGATGTTGATTTACTTGCGGCAATAGATGAATATGGCGCATCACTAGATGAAGAAAAAAAAGTATTAGATGAGCTAATAAAAGAATTATATAAACGAGAAAAAAATTCAGAGAAATTCATCGAAACATTAGCCAAACGAGTAAAAGCATTAGACGGGCAAAAAGAGAGAGTAGATGAACGAAAAAAAGAAGTATATCTACTAGAAAAATTAGTATACGGACGAGAACACATCACGTATCAACTAAAAAACCAATTAGCTAATCAAGAAAGAGTAATTAAAAAAATTACAGGATTAAAGAACTTAAGAGAAATTGCTGGTTTAAACAAAGCGTTACAAACTCTCAAAGGCGAATTAGAATTAAATTTAGCTAAAGTAAGAAGGCTAGATGATGAAATTAATCAAACCAAAGCTGAACTAACTGAAGCAACGAGCGAAGGAGATAGACGAGAATTAACCAATCGATTAAAAGGTCTAAATGATGAAAGATCCGCTAGAATGACAGCGGTGCTCGAAAATGAACGAGGACTCAAAAGTCAAATCGCTAGAATAAAAGAAACGATTAATAAAATACTAGATGGTGATACCTCATTAGTAGAAAAGATTAGAATTCTGTTTCGAGAACAAGGTGTGACGGTAGTAAGTATATTAGCCGCGTTTGCTTTAGCTATAAGTACGATCGTTGCTTCTTTGATGGCGGCTATTGGTGGGGGTAGTGCGGCGGCTGCAGCGGTTGTTCCTGCTCCGACTCCGGTTCCGCCTAAGCCCGTTACTCCTACGCCCGTTACTCCTACGCCTAAACCCGGAGGTAACGTGAAAGATTGGATAAGTAATCATTTAAAAAACTTGGCTAATTTGCTAAAAAAGCTCGGGGGTAAGTTATTAGCTGCTTTACCTGGTATTTTGGGTAGTATCGCGAGTTGGTTGTTCACGTTGTTAAGTAAGTCAGTCGGTTGGTTGGCGGAGCACGTGTGGGCGTTATTGGTAGGTGTCGGTACTTTGATTCTCGTATACATGCAAAAAAATTTAAAATAATAAGTTGTATAAAATATACGACTTTATAAAATGACCGCAGAATCCGTTTACCCTAAATTGCCCGTTGTTCCGAAAGAGTTTTCAGTCTTTAGGTTAAATAAAATCGAACGAGTGCAAAAAGAGATATCCAACGAGAGAGATAAGAGAGAACGGTTACACAAAAAGTATAATAAAATTATTACCTGTTTATCTAACGCAGAGACCGTTATAGAATGTTTCGGAGCTTTATCCGGTGCAATAGGCATAGTCGGCGTTGTTGGTATCATTAGTATACCTATAGGCGTGGTGTTAGAAGGCTTAGCTATAGGATGCGTGGGTGTAAGTTTGGTATTAAAACGATTTAGTAAAAAGTTTAGAGGTAAAGCTAAGAAACACGATGAGATTAGAGTAGTAGCAGAAACAAAATTAAATACCATAAATGAATTAGTGTCTCAGGCCGTAGACGATGGCGATGTAAGTCACGATGAATTTACTTTGATTAACGATGAATTAAAAAAGTTTTATGGAATGAAAGAAGCTATTAGGACACAAACTAAAGCGAGAGAAGAGTCTGTTTCTAACCAAAAAGAAATAGACGATGAGGTCGAAAAGAAAGTTGTCGAGCTTCTAGCGAAAGAAAAAAAAGATCTTATCGCAAAACTTACAACTTTAGATTAGAAATATGTAAAGAGTACGAGCGTGATTCTAACGTGAGTAGAGATGAGCCTCCTAGCTACACAAGTGCTCAAGAGAGTTTAGAGACTAGGCCTAGCGCTCCTTACAAAGAGTAGTTGTAGTTAGTAACGCAGTAGATCTACATAACACAAAAAAAACCTCACCTCTACTGAGTGTAGAGGTGAGGGTTTTTTTTTGGCTTGCTACAAATCATGTTATTTTAGGAGCAATATCTTTTTCCGCCCGGGCGCGCCCGGCGTTTTCGTACGCTTGTGGACTATGGAAAACACTTTTTATTTTCTTGATTTTGTGCTAATTTTGGTGTATAGTAACCCAGCAAAATTTTGAATTAAATTTGGGCGATTTTAGACTATTTTTGGTTTTTTTAAATTTGATGTATGTACCTACAGTAAAATTGGGGAAGAAAGTGAAAAAATAGGATTTGTCGCTGAATCGGCATTTACCATACTACTAAAGGCCTTGTTTTTGTTCTGATTTTTTTTTTGGCTTTTCCGAAAATTTTTCGGAAAAGGCTTTGTTTTTGTTCTGATTTTTGGCTTTTCCGAAATCCTTCGGAAAAGGCTTTGTTTTTGTTCTGATTTTTGGCTTTTCCGAAATCCTTCGGAAAAGGCTTTGTTTTTGTTCTGATTTTTTTTTTTTTTCTTTTTTTTCTTCTTCTTCTTTTAGTTCTGACCAAAATCCCATAGACTTTGTACACGAATTTTGTCGGCGGCACTTTAGGTCTTAAAAAACCTCAGAACCTAACCAAACTTACCTCAAACGTAGACCCTAAGCTGAAATTGTATGTCGTAGAGTGACGTCATGATGACGTCATCACGTGTCACGTGACGTCATCCTAAATGTGCGTTTTTCAAGGGCCCATATCTAGAGAACGGTATATCCAATTTCCTTCAAACCTGGTATGTTGGTAGGCTAGCTCGTGTTATAGATGAAAATTGACGTGACGTCATGATGACGTCATCATGCGATTTTATAGTAATTTTTAAGTTTTTGAACTTTAAAGTTTCTTAAAGCCATATCTCACCAACAGAACATGCTAAATTCAAAATTCTTTTTGTAATAGCTCTGTTAGCTCCTATATTCTTTCACATAAATGTGAAAAATGTGTGACGTCATCATGACGTCATCAAAAATAGGCTTTTTTGAAACACATATAAGGGTAGGGACGATCGTCATAAAAATTAGTGTGCAGGTAGATAATGCTACTAGGATGCTAAATCCGAGGTGACGTCATGATGACGTCATCGGCTGATTTTCTATGAATTTTTAGTTCTATCCCAAATCCCATAGACTTTGTACACGAATTTTGTACGGGACACTTTGGTCACTAAACAACATCAGATCTTAATCAAACTTAACACAAACAGGGACCCTAAGCTGAAAATGTATGCCAAAACGTGACGTCATGATGACGTCATCACGTGTCTTGTGACGTCATCTTAAAGGTGCATTTTGGAAGGGCCCATATCTAGAGAACGGTAGGTCCGATTGCCTTCAAACCAGGTATGTTGGTATGGTAGATCGTGTTATAGATAAAAATTGAGGTGACGTCATGATGACGTCATCATACGATTTTACAGTAATATTAAAGTTTTTGAACTTCAAAGTTTCTTAAAGCCATATCTCATCAACAGAACATGCTAAATTCAAAATTCTTTTTGTAATAGCTTTGTTAGCTCCTATATTCTTTCACATAAATGTGAAAAATGTGTGACGTCATCATGACGTCATCAAAAATATGCTTTTTTGAAACACATATAAGGGTAGGGACGATCGTTATAAAAATTAGTGGGTAGGTAGATAGTGCTACTAGCATGTTAAATCCGAGGTGACGTCATGATGACGTCATCGGCTGATTTTCTATGATTATTTTAGTTCTATCCCAAATCCCATAGACTTGGTACACGAATTTTGTACGGGACACTTTGGTCACTAAACAACATCAGATCTTAATCAGGCTTAACACAAACAGAGACCCTAAGCTGAAAATGTATGCCGAAACGTGATGTCATGATGACGTCATCACGTGTCTTGTGACGTCATCTTAAAGGTGCATTTTTCAAGGGCCCATATCTAGAGAACGGTAGGTCCGATTGCCTTCAAACGAGGTATGTTGGTATGGTAGCTCGTGTTATAGATGAAAATTGAGGTGACGTCATGATGACGTCATCATACGATTTTACAGTAATATTAAAGTTTTTGAACTTCAAAGTTTCTTAAAGCCATATCTCATCAACAGAACATGCTAAATTCAAAATTCTTTTTGTAATAGCTTTGTTAGCTCCTATATTCTTTCACATAAATGTGAAAAATGTGTGACGTCATCATGACGTCATCAAAAATATGCTTTTTTGAAACACATATAAGGGTAGGGACGATCGTCATAAAAATTAGTGTGTAGGTAGATAGTGCTACTAGCATGTTAAATCCGAGGTGACGTCATGATGACGTCATCGGCTGATTTTCTATGATTATTTTAGTTCTATCCCAAATCCCATAGACTTTGTACACGAATTTTGTAAGTGGCACTTTGGTCACTAAACAAAGTCAAATCTTAATCAGACTTAACACAAACATAGACCCTAAGCTGAAATTGTATGTCGTAGAGTGACGTCATGATGACGTCATCACGTGGCACGTGACGTCATCTTAAAGGTGCAGTATTCAAGGGCCCCTGTCTAGAGAACGGTATATCCAATTTCCTTCAAACCTGGTATGTTGGTAGGCTAGCTCGTGTTATAGATGAAAATTGACATGACGTCATGATGACGTCATCATACGATTTTATAGTAATTTTTAAGTTTTTGAACTTGAAAGTTTCTTAAAGCCATATCTCACCAACATAACATGCTAAATTCAAAATTCTTTTTGTAATAGCTTTGTTAGCTCCTATATTCCTTTACATAAATGTGAAAAATGTGTGACGTCACCATGACGTCATCAAAAAGAGGCTTTTTGAAACACATATAAGGGTCAGTCCGATCGTCATAAAAATTACTGGGTAGGTAGATAGTGATACTGGCATGTAAAATCCGAGGTGACGTCATGATGACGTCATCGGCTGATTTTCTGTGATTTTTTTAGTTCTATCCCAAATCCCATAGACTTTGTACACGAATTTTGTAAGTGGCACTTTGGTCACTAAACAACGTCAAATCTTAATCAGACTTAACACAAACATAGACACTAAGCTGAAATTGTATGTCGTAGAGTGACGTCATGATGACGTCATCACGTGTCACGTGACGTCATCTTAAAGGTGCAGTATTCAAGGGCCCCTGTCTAGAGAACGGTATATCCAATTTCCTTCAAACCTGGTATGTTGGTAGGCTAGCTCGTGTTATAGATAAAATTTGAGGTGACGTCAAGATGACGTCATCATATGATTTTATATAAATTTTTAAGTTTTTGAACTCCAAAGTTTCTTAAAGCCATATCTCACCAACAGAACATGCTAAATTCAAAATTTTTTTTGTAATAGCTTTGTTAGCTCCTATATTCTTTCACATACATTTGGAAAATGTGTGACGTCATCATGACGTCATCAAAAATGTGCATTTCTGAAACACACATAAGGGTACGTCCGATCGTCATAAAAATTAGTGGGTAGGTAGATAGTGCTACTAGCATGTAAAATCCGAGGTGACGTCATGATGACGTCATCGGCTGATTTTCTGTGAATTGTTTAGTTCTATCCCAAATCCCATAGACTTTGTACACGAATTTTGTAAGTGGCACTTTGGTCACTAAACAACCTCGGATCTTAATTAAACTTAACACAAACATAGACCCTGAGCTGAAAATGTAAGCCGAAACGTGACGTCATGATGACGTCATCACGTGTCATGTGACGTCATCTTAAATGTGCGTTTTCCAAGGGCCCATATCTTGAGAACGGTAGGTCCGATTTCCTTCAAACCTGATATGTTGGTAGGCTAGCTCGTGTTATAGATAAAATTTGAGGTGACGTCAAGATGACGTCATCATATGATTTTATATTAATTTTTAAGTTTTTGAACTTCAAAGTTTCTTAAAGCCATATCTCACCAACAGAACATGCTAAATTCAAAATTCTTTTTGTAATAGCTTTGTTAGCTCCTATATTCTTTCACATAAATGTGAAAAATGTGTGACGTCATCATGACGACATCAAAAATAGGCTTTTTTGAAACACATATAAGGGTAGGTCCGATCGTCATACAAATTGGTGGGTAGGTAGATAGTGCCACTAGCATGTAAAATCCAAAGTGACGTCATGATGACGTCATCGTGTGTCATGTAACATGAACTTAAAGGTCAAGTATGGAGTACGAAATGTGAATCATAAAATAATCTCAGATCTTAAACATAGCAAAGACATAGACCTTCTGATAATTTATGTTAAAGAAAAAAAGAAAACGGAAAAGCCATGCGTATGTTTACAACAGACGCAAAATTTTCGGTTTTTCCGCTACAGCAGCAAAGCCTTGGTTTTTGTTCTGTTCGCGCGATTGTGTAGTTTAGTACACTTTCGCCCAGGCATGAACACAATCTACTTGAAAATTGTTCGTTTTGCCACATTCAGAACAAAGGGCCACGTCCAAGAACATCTCCAGGTTTTTTTTGGAATGAAATCGTTAGCTCAGAGGTCAAAAACACATGATTGCACAATACCCAGCTTCACACGGATATATAACTGGTGGGAGAGTAGGAGCTGGTTCGAAATTGACCGAGCCAAAACATGACACAACGGGTGGAAAATCATATTTTCCGCCTTCAAAAACCTTTCCAAATCACAAAAGCACGTGTCATTGGGATTAAGAGAAGTCTACTTTAGTGACAAAAAAGGCTTTTGGAATAATCAAATACTCCAGGAGCTAACATGAACACAATTAATACAGAAATCCTAAACTACACAATACCCACTTTTTTGGTTTCTTCTTAAACACGAATTTTGTCTACGGCACTTTAGTCACTAAACAACATCAGATCTTATTCAAACTTAATACAAACATAGACCCTAATCTGAAATTGTGTGCCGAAAAGTGACATCATGATGACGTCATTATGTGTCACGTGATGTCATCTTAAAGGCGCATTTTTCAAGGCCCATATCAAGAGAACCGTAAGTCCAATTGCATTCAAACCTGGTATGTTGCTAGACAAGTACGTTATAAATAAAAATTGAGGTGACGTCATAATGACGTCATCATATGATTTTTATAGTAATTTCAAAGTTTTAACATTAAAGATTCTTAAAACCATATCTCATCAACAGAACATATGTTAAATTCAAAATTATTTTTGTAATAGCTTTGTTAGCTCGTACATTCTTTTATATAAATGCGAAAAATTTCTGAGGTCATAATGACGTCATCAAAGGCATGATTTCTTGAAAGACATATAAGGGTAGACCATGTCTAATCGTCATGAAACTTGGTGGTTAGGTATATTTGTCACTAGTTTACAAAATTCGAAATAACATCATAAAAACATATGGAAAAGCCCTATGTTCTTAAAAACATAGACCTCTAGTTTTTTTTTTCTTTTTCTTCTTCTTTTAGTTCTGACCAAAATCCCATAGACTTTGTACACGAATTTTGTCGGCGGCACTTTAGGTCTTAAAAAACCTCAGAACCTAACCAAACTTACATCAAACATAGACCCTAAGCTGAAATTGTATGTCGTAGAGTGACGTCGTGATGACGTCATCACGTGATTTTTTATGAATTTTTGAATTTTTAAAATCGTAACATTCTTTTAAATATATCTAGCGAACAAAACAAGATATTTTCAAAATTCTTTTTCTTATAGCTTTGGTATGTCTCAAAGATATGCCCTAAATTGCGAAAATTGTGTGACGTCATGATGACGTCATCAAAAATGTGTTTTTTTGTTAACGCATGTAAGGGTCAATCCGATTACAAAAATGTATATATTGAATTTTCCTGTACCCAATTCCAAAATTTCATGATCGTGGCTCACTCAAGTAAGAAATGACAGCCATTTCAAAATTTAGACCAAATTCAATATAACACAAAGGAATTCTGGGACGGGCTGATAACCATGGCTATTATGAGCTTGCTGTTTATAAAAGGGGTTGATTTCTAGTCTTTTTTCAAGTCGCTGAATTCTTGAATTGTTAAAATCGTGTCACGTGTCACGTGACGTCATCCTAAATGTGCGTTTTTCAAGGGCCCATATTTAGAGAACGGTATATCCAATTTCCTTCAAACCTGGTATGTTGGTTGGCTAGCTCGTGTTATAGATGAAAATTGACGTGACGTCATGATGACGTCATCATATGATTTTATATTAATTTTTAAGTTTTTGAACTTCAAAGTTTCTTAAAGCCATATCTCACCAACAGAACATGCTAAATTCAAAATTCTTTTTGTAATAGCTTTGTTAGCTCCTATATTCTTTCACATACATTTGAAAAATGTGTGACGTCATCATGACGTCATCAAAAATGTGCATTTCTGAAACACACATAAGGGTACGTCCGATCGTCATAAAAATTAGTGGGTAGGTAGATAGTGCTAATAGCATGTAAAATCCGAGGTGACGTCATGATGACGTCATCGGCTGATTTTCTGTGAATTTTTTAGTTCTATCCCAAATCCCATAGACTTTGTACACGAATTTTGTAAGTGGCACTTTGGTCACTAAACAACCTCGGATCTTAATCAGACTTAACACAAACATAGACCCTAAGCTGAAAATGTAAGCCGAAACGTGACGTCATGATGACGTCATCACGTGTCATGTGACGTCATCTTAAATGTGCATTTTTCAAGAGCCTATATCTAGAGAACGGTAGGTCCGATTGCCTTCAAACCTGGTATGTTGGTATGGTAGCTCGTGTTATAGATGAAAATTAAGGTGACGTCATGATGACGTCATCATACGATTTTACAGTAATATTAAAGTTTTTCAACTTCAAAGTTTCTTCAAGCCATATCTCACCAACAGAACATGCTAAATTCAAAATTCTTTTTGTAATAGCTTTGTTAGCTCCTATATTCTTTCACATACATTTGAAAAATGTGTGACGTCATCATGACGTCATCAAAAATGTGCATTTCTGAAACACACATAAGGGTACGTCCGATCGTCATAAAAATTGGTGGGTAGGTAGATAGTGCCACTAGCATGCAAAATCCGAAGTGACGTCATGATGACGTCATCGGCTGATTTTTTATGAATTTGTAAATGTTTCAAATTTCATTGTACTCTTAAAATTTTGCACTTCTTCAAATGCCATGAACTTCAAACTTGGCATATGCATTGACTATCTACTCGAGATGGGTGCCGAATCATGACGTCATGATGACGTCATCACATGTCACGTGACGTCATCTTAAATTTGCATTTTTGAAGGCCCTATATCTATTTTTTTTCTGCTTCTTATTTTAGTTCTATCCCAAATCCCATAGACTTTGTGCATAGATTTTCTGATCGGCACTTTTGTCATCAAACAACATCGAATCTTAGTCAGAGTTAGCATAGGTATAGACCCTGATGCAAAGTCGTGCCGCGAAGAGTGACGTCATAATGACGTCTTCGTGTGGCATGTAACATGAACTTAAAGGTCAAGTTTGGAGTACGAAATGTTAATCATAAAATAATCTCAGATCTTAAACTTAGCAAAGACATAGACCTTCTGATACTTTATGTTAAATAAAAAAGAAAAAAAGGAAAAGCCATGCGTATGTTTACAACAGACGCACATTTTTTGGCGTTTCCGCTACAGCAGGAAAGCCTTTGTTTTTGTTCTGTTCCCGCGATTGTGTAGTTTAGTACACTTTCGCCCAGGCATGAACACAATCTACTTGAAAATTGTTCGTTTTGCCACATTCAGAACAAAGGGCCACGTCGAAGAACATCTGCAGGGGTTTTTTGGAGTGAAATCGTTAGCTAAGAGGTAACAAAATACGTGATTGCGCAATACCCAGCTTTACACGGATATATAGCTGGTGGGAGAGTAGTTGACCGAGCCAAAACGTGACACAACGTAAGAAAATCGTATTTTCCGCCTTAAAAAACCTTTCCAAATCACAAAAGCACGTGTCATTGGGATTCAGAGAAGTCTACTTTAGTAACAAAAAAAGGCTTTTGGAATAATCAAATACTCCAGAAGCTAACATGAACACAATTAATACAGAAATCCTAAACTACACAATACCCACTATTTTGGTTTCTTCTTAAACACGAATTTTGTCTGCGGCACTTTGGTCACTAAACAACATCAGATCTTAAGCAAACTTAACCCAAACATAGACCCTAATCTGAAATTGTGTGCCGAAGAGTGATGTCACGATGACGTCATTATGTGTTACGTGATGTCATCTTAAAGGCTCATTTTTCAAGGGCCCATATCAAGAGAACCGTAAGTCCAATTGCATTCAAACCTGGTATGTTGGCTAAACAAGTACATGTTATAAATCAAAATTTAGGTGACGTCATAATGACGTCATCATCTGATTTTTATGGTAATTTCAAAATTTTAACGTTAAAGATTCTTAAAACCACATCTCATCAACAGAACATGTTCAATTCAAAATTCCTTTTGTAATAGCTTTGTTAGCTCGTACATTCTTTTATATAAATGCGAAAAATTACTGAAGTCATAATGACGTCATTAAAGGCATGATTTCTTGAAAGACATATGGATAGACCATGTCTAATCGTCACGAAACTTGGTGGTTAGGTAGATTTGTCACTAGTTTACAAAATTCGAAGTGACATCATAAAAACATATGGAAAAGCCCTATGTTCTTAAAAACATAGACCTCTAGTTTTTTTTTTTCTTCTTCTTCTTCTTCTTCTTCTTCTTTTAGTTCTGACCAAAATCCCATAGACTTTGTACACGAATTTTGTCGGCGGCACTTTAGGTCTTAAAAAACCTCAGAACCTAACCAAACTTACCTCAAACGTAGACCCTAAGCTGAAATTGTATGTCGTAGAGTGACGTCATGATGACGTCATCACGTGTCACGTGACGTCATCCTAAATGTGCGTTTTTCAAGGGCCCATATCTAGAGAACGGTATATCCAATTTCCTTCAAACCTGGTATGTTGGTAGGCTAGCTCGTGTTATAGATGAAAATTGACGTGACGTCATGATGACGTCATCATGCGATTTTATAGTAATTTTTTAGTTTTTGAACTTTAAAGTTTCTTAAAGCCATATCTCACCAACAGAACATGCTAAATTCAAAATTCTTTTTGTAATAGCTCTGTTAGCTCCTATATTCTTTCACATAAATGTGAAAAATGTGTGACGTCATCATGACGTCATCAAAAATATGCTTTTTTGAAACACATATAAGGGTACGGACGATCGTCATAAAAATTAGTGTGCAGGTAGATAATGCTACTAGGATGTTAAATCCGAGGTGACGTCATGATGACGTCATCGGCTGATTTTCTATGAATTTTTAGTTCTATCCCAAATCCCATAGACTTTGTACACGAATTTTGTACGGGACACTTTGATCACTAAACAACATCAGATCTTAATCAAACTTAACACAAACAGGGACCCTAAGCTGAAAATGTATGCCAAAACGTGACGTCATGATGACGTCATCACGTGTCATGTGACGTCATCTTAAAGGTGCATTTTGGAAGGGCCCATATCTAGAGAACGGTAGGTCCGATTGCCTTCAAACCAGGTATGTTGGTAAGGTAGATCGTGTTATAGATGAAAATTGAGGTGACGTCATGATGACGTCATCATACGATTTTACAGTAATATTAAAGTTTTTGAACTTCAAAGTTTCTTAAAGCCATATCTCATCAACAGAACATGCTAAATTCAAAATTCTTTTTGTAATAGCTTTGTTAGCTCCTATATTCTTTCACATAAATGTGAAAAATGTGTGACGTCATCATGACGTCATCAAAAATATGCTTTTTTGAAACACATATAAGGGTATGGACGATCGTTATAAAAATTAGTGTGCAGGTAGATAGTGCTACTAGCATGTTAAATCCGAGGTGACGTCATGATGACGTCATCGGCTGATTTTCTATGATTATTTTAGTTCTATCCCAAATCCCATAGACTTTGTACACGAATTTTGTACGGGACACTTTGGTCACTAAGCAACATCAGATCTTAATCAGGCTTAACACAAACAGATACCCTAAGCTGAAAATGTAAGCCGAAACGTGACGTCATGATGACGTCATCACGTGTCACGTGACGTCATCTTAAAAGTGCGTTTTTCAAGGGCCCATATCTAGAGAACGGTAGGTCCGATTGCCTTCAAACCTGGTATGTTGGTATGGTAGCTCGTGTTATAGATGAAAATTAAAGTGACGTCATGATGACGTCATCGTACGATTTTACAGTAATATTAAAGTTTTTCAACTTCAAAGTTTCTTAAAGCCATATCTCACCAACAGAACATGCTAAATTCAAAATTCTTTTTGTAATAGCTTTGTTAGCTCCTATATTCTTTCACATACATTTGAAAAATGTGTGACGTCATCATGACGTCATCAAAAATGTGCATTTCTGAAACACACATAAGGGTACGTCCGATCGTCATAAAAATTGGTGGGTAGGTAGATAGTGCCACTAGCATGCAAAATCCGAAGTGACGTCATGATGACGTCATCGGCTGATTTTTTATGAATTTGTAAATGTTTCAAATTTCATTGTACTCTTAAAATTTTGCACTTCTTCAAATGCCATGAACTTCAAACTTGGCATATGCATTGACTATCTACTCGAGATGGGTGCCGAATCATGACGTCATGATGACGTCATCACATGTCACGTGACGTCATCTTAAATTTGCATTTTTGAAGGCCCTATATCTATTTTTTTCTGCTTCTTATTTTAGTTCTATCCCAAATCCCATAGACTTTGTGCATAGATTTTCTGATCGGCACTTTTGTCATCAAACAACATCGAATCTTAGTCAGAGTTAGCATAGGTATAGACCCTGATGCAAAGTCGTGCCACGAAGAGTGACGTCATAATGACGTCTTCGTGTGGCATGTAACATGAACTTAAAGGTCAAGTTTGGAGTACGAAATGTTAATCATAAAATAATCTCAGATCTTAAACTTAGCAAAGACATAGACCTTCTGATACTTTATGTTAAATAAAAAAGAAAAAAAGGAAAAGCCATGCGTATGTTTACAACAGACGCACATTTTTTGGCGTTTCCGCAACAGCAGGAAAGCCTTTGTTTTTGTTCTGTTCCCGCGATTGTGTAGTTTAGTACACTTTCGCCCAGGCATGAACACAATCTACTTGAAAATTGTTCGTTTTGCCACATTCAGAACAAAGGGCCACGTCGAAGAACATCTGCAGGTTTTTTTTGGAGTGAAATCGTTAGCTAAGAGGTAACAAAATACGTGATTGCGCAATACCCAGCTTTACACGGATATATAGCTGGTGGGAGAGTAGTTGACCGAGCCAAAACGTGACACAACGTAAGAAAATCGTATTTTCCGCCTTAAAAAACCTTTCCAAATCACAAAAGCACGTGTCATTGGGATTCAGAGAAGTCTACTTTAGTAACAAAAAAAGGCTTTTGGAATAATCAAATACTCCAGAAGCTAACATGAACACAATTAATACAGAAATCCTAAACTACACAATACCCACTATTTTGGTTTCTTCTTAAACACGAATTTTGTCTGCGGCACTTTGGTCACTAAACAACATCAGATCTTAAGCAAACTTAACCCAAACATAGACCCTAATCTGAAATTGTGTGCCGAAGAGTGATGTCACGATGACGTCATTATGTGTTACGTGATGTCATCTTAAAGGCTCATTTTTCAAGGGCCCATATCAAGAGAACCGTAAGTCCAATTGCATTCAAACCTGGTATGTTGGCTAAACAAGTACATGTTATAAATCAAAATTGAGGTGACGTCATAATGACATCATCATCTGATTTTTATGGTAATTTCAAAATTGTAACGTTAAAGATTCTTAAAACCACATCTCATCAACAGAACATGTTCAATTCAAAATTCCTTTTGTAATAGCTTTGTTAGCTCGTACATTCTTTTATATAAATGCGAAAAATTACTGAAGTCATAATGACGTCATTAAAGGCATGATTTCTTGAAAGACATATGGATAGACCATGTCTAATCGTCACGAAACTTGGTGGTTAGGTAGATTTGTCACTAGTTTACAAAATTCGAAGTGACATCATAAAAACATATGGAAAAGCCCTATGTTCTTAAAAACATAGACCTCTAGTTTTTTGGCTTTTCCGAAATCCTTCGGAAAAGGCTTTGTTTTTGTTCTGATTTTTTTTTTTTTTCTTCTTCTTCTTCTTCTTCTTCTTCTTCTTCTTCTTCTTCTTCTTCTTTTAGTTCTGACCAAAATCCCATAGACTTTGTACACGAATTTTGTCGGCGGCACTTTAGGTCTTAAAAAACGTCAGAACCTAACCAAACTTACATCAAACGTAGACCCTAAGCTGAAATTGTATGTCGTAGAGTGACGTCATGATGACGTCATCACGTGTCACGTGACGTCATCCTAAATGTGCGTTTTTCAAGGGCCCATATCTAGAGAACGGTATATCCAATTTCCTTCAAACCTGGTATGTTTTTAGGCTAGCTCGTGTTATAGATGAAAATTGACGTGACGTCATGATGACGTCATCATGCGATTTTATAGTAATTTTTAAGTTTTTGAACTTTAAAGTTTCTTAAAGCCATATCTCACCAACAGAACATGCTAAATTCAAAATTCTTTTTGTAATAGCTCTGTTAGCTCCTATATTCTTTCACATAAATGTGAAAAATGTGTGACGTCATCATGACGTCATCAAAAATATGCTTTTTTGAAACACATATAAGGGTAGGGACGATCGTCATAAAAATTGGTGTGCAGGTAGATAATGCTACTAGGATGTTAAATCCGAGGTGACGTCATGATGACGTCATCGGCTGATTTTCTATGAATTTTTAGTTCTATCCCAAATCCCATAGACTTTGTACACGAATTTTGTACGGGACACTTTGGTCACTAAACAACATCAGATCTTAATCAAACTTAACACAAACAGGGACCCTAAGCTGAAAATGTATGCCAAAACGTGACGTCATGATGACGTCATCACGTATCATGTGACGTCATCTTAAAGGTGCATTTTTCAAGGGCCCATATCTAGAGAACGGTAGGTCCGATTGCCTTCAAACCAGGTATGTTGGTATGGTAGATCGTGTTATAGATGAAAATTGAGGTGACGTCATGATGACGTCATCATACGATTTTACAGTAATATTAAAGTTTTTGAACTTCAAAGTTTCTTAAAGCCATATCTCATCAACAGAACATGCTAAATTCAAAATTATTTTTGTAATAGCTCTGTTAGCTCCTATATTCTTTCACATAAATGTGAAAAATGTGTGACGTCATCATGACGTCATCAAAAATATGCTTTTTTGAAACACATATAAGGGTAGGGACGATCGTCATAAAAATTGGTGTGCAGGTAGATAATGCTACTAGGATGTTAAATCCGAGGTGACGTCATGATGACGTCATCGGCTGATTTTCTATGAATTTTTAGTTCTATCCCAAATCCCATAGACTTTGTACACGAATTTTGTACGGGACACTTTGGTCACTAAACAACATCAGATCTTAATCAAACTTAACACAAACAGGGACCCTAAGCTGAAAATGTATGCCAAAACGTGACGTCATGATGACGTCATCACGTGTCATGTGACGTCATCTTAAAGGTGCATTTTGGAAGGGCCCATATCTAGAGAACGGTAGGTCCGATTGCCTTCAAACCAGGTATGTTGGTATGGTAGATCGTGTTATAGATGAAAATTGAGGTGACGTCATGATGACGTCATCATACGATTTTACAGTGATATTAAAGTTTTTGAACTTCAAAGTTTCTTAAAGCCATATCTCATCAACAGAACATGCTAAATTCAAAAAAATTTTTGTAATAGCTTTGTTAGCTCCTATATTCTTTCACATAAATGTGAAAAATGTGTGACGTCATCATGACGTCATCAAAAATATGCTTTTTTGAAACACATATAAGGGTAGGGACGATCGTTATAAAAATTAGTGTGCAGGTAGATAGTGCTACTAGCATGTTAAATCCGAGGTGACGTCATGATGACGTCATCGGCTGATTTTCTATGATTATTTTAGTTCTATCCCAAATCCCATAGACTTTGTACACGAATTTTGTACGAGACACTTTGGTCACTAAGCAACATCAGATCTTAATCAGGCTTAACACAAACAGAGACCCTCAGCTGAAAATGTATGCCGAAACGTGACGTCATGATGACGTCATCACGTGTCATGTGACGTAATCTTAAAGGTGCATTTTTCAAGGGCCCATATCTAGAGAACGGTACGTCCGATTGCCTTCAAACCAGGTATGTTGGTATGGTAGCTCGTGTTATAGATAAAAATTGAGGTGACGTCATGATGACGTCATCATACAGTTTTACAGTAATATTAAAGTTTTTGAACTTCAAAGTTTCCTAAAGCCATATCTCATCAACAGAACACGCTAAATTCAAAATTCTTTTTGTAATAGCTTTGTTAGCTCGTATATTCTTTCACATAAATGTGAAAAATGTGTGACGTCATCATGACGTCTTCAAAAATATGCTTTTTTGAAACACATATAAGGGTAGGGACGATCGTCATAAAAATTAGTGTGCAGGTAGATAGTGATACTAGCATGTTAAATCCGAGGTGACGTCATGATGACGTCATCGGCTGATTTTCTATGATTATTTTAGTTCTATCCCAAATCCATCGACTTGGTACACGAATTTTGTACGGGACACTTTGGTCACTAAACAACATCAGATCTTAATCAGGCTTAACACAAACAGAGACCCTAAGCTGAAAATGTATGCCGAAACGTGACGTCATGATGACGTCATCACGTGTCATGTAACATGAACTTAAAGGTCAAGTATGGAGTACGAAATGTGAATCATAAAATAATCTCAGATCTTAAACATAGCAAAGACATAGACCTTCTGATAATTTATGTTAAAGAAAAAACTAAAACGGAAAAGCCATGCGTATGTTTACAACAGACGCAAAATGTTCGGCTTTTCCGCTACAGCAGCAAAGCCTTGGTTTTTGTTCTGTTCGCGCGATTGTGTAGTTTAGTACACTTTCGCCCAGGCATGAACACAATCTACTTGAAAATTGTTCGTTTTGCCACATTCAGAACAAAGGGCCACGTCCAAGAACATCTCCAGGTTTTTTTTTGAATGAAATCGTTAGCTCAGAGGTCAAAAACACATGATTGCACAATACCCAGCTTCACACGGATATATAACTGGTGGGAGAGTAGGAGCTGGTTCGAAATTGACCGAGCCAAAACATGACACAACGGGTGGAAAATCATATTTTCCGCCTTAAAAAACCTTTCCAAATCACAAAAGCACGTGTCATTGGGATTCAGAGAAGTCTACTTTAGTCACAAAAAAGGCTTTTGGAATAATCAAATACTCCAGGAGCTAACATGAACACAATTAATACACAAATCCTAAACTACACAATACCCACTTTTTTGGTTTCTTCTTAAACACGAATTTTGTCTACGGCACTTTAGTCACTAAACAACATCAGATCTTATTCAAACTTAATACAAACATAGACCCTAATCTGAAATTGTGTGCCGAAAAGTGACATCATGATGACGTCATTATGTGTCACGTGATGTCATCTTAAAGGCGCATTTTTCAAGGCCCATATCAAGAGAACCGTAAGTCCAATTGCATTCAAACCTGGTATGTTGCTAGACAAGTACGTTATAAATAAAAATTGAGGTGACGTCATAATGACGTCATCATATGATTTTTATAGTAATTTCAAAGTTTTAACATTAAAGATTCTTAAAACCATATCTCATCAACAGAACATATGTTAAATTCAAAATTCTTTTTGTAATAGCTTTGTTAGCTCGTACATTCTTTTATATAAATGCGAAAAATTTCTGAGGTCATAATGACGTCATCAAAGGCATGATTTCTTGAAAGACATATAAGGGTAGACCATGTCTAATCGTCATGAAACTTGGTGGTTAGGTAGATTTGTCACTAGTTTACAAAATTCGAAATAACATCATAAAAACATATGGAAAAGCCCTATGTTCTTAAAAACATAGACCTCTAGTTTTTTTTCTTCTTCTTTTAGTTCCGACCAAAATCCCATAGACTTTGCACACGAATTTTGTCGGCGGCACTTTAGGTCTTAAAAAACCTCAGATCTTAACCAAACTTACCTCAAACATAGACCCTATGCTGAAATTGCATGTCGAAGAGTGACGTCATGATGACGTCATCACGTGTCACGTGACGTCATCTTAAAAGTGCGTTTTTCAAGGGCCCATATCTAGAGAACGGTAGGTCCGATTTCCTTTAAACCTGGTATGTTGGTAGGCTAGCTCGTGTTATATATGAAAATTGAGGTGACGTCATGGTGACGTCATCATACGATTTTATAGTAATTTTTAAGTTTTTGAACTTCAAAGTTTCTTAAAGCCATATCTCATCAACAGAACATGCTAAATTCAAAATTCTTTTTGTAATAGCTTTGTTAGCTCCTATATTCTTTCACATAAATGTGAAAAATGTGTGACGTCATCATGACGTCATCAAAAATATGCTTTTTTGAAACACATATAAGGGTAGGGACGATCGTCATAAAAATTAGTGTGCAGGTAGATAATGCTACTAGGATGTTAAATCCGAGGTGACGTCATGATGACGTCATCGGCTGATTTTCTATGAATTTTTAGTTCTATCCCAAATCCCATAGACTTTGTACACGAATTTTGTACGGGACACTTTGGTCACTAAACAACATCAGATCTTAATCAAACTTAACACAAACAGGGACCCTAAGCTGAAAATGTATGCCAAAACGTGACGTCATGATGACGTCATCACGTGTCATGTGACGTCATCTTAAAGGTGCATTTTGGAAGGGCCCATATCTAGAGAACGGTAGGTCCGATTGCCTTCAAACCAGGTATGTTGGTATGGTAGATCGTGTTATAGATGAAAATTGAGGTGACGTCATGATGACGTCATCATACGATTTTACAGTAATATTAAAGTTTTTGAACTTCAAAGTTTCTTAAAGCCATATCTCATCAACAGAACATGCTAAATTCAAAATTCTTTTTGTAATAGCTTTGTTAGCTCCTATATTCTTTCACATAAATGTGAAAAATGTGTGACGTCATCATGACGTCATTAAAAATATGCTTTTTTGAAACACATATAAGGGTAGGGACGATCGTTATAAAAATTAGTGTGCAGGTAGATAGTGCTACTAGCATGTTAAATCCGAGGTGACGTCATGATGACGTCATCGGCTGATTTTCTATGATTATTTTAGTTCTATCCCAAATCCCATAGACTTTGTACACGAATTTTGTACGGGACACTTTGGTCACTAAGCAACATCAGATCTTAATCAGGCTTAACACAAACAGAGACCCTAAGCTGAAAATGTATGCCGAAACGTGACGTCATGATGACGTCATCACGTGTCATGTGACGTCATCTTATGTGCATTTTTCAAGGGCCCATATCTAGAGAACGGTAGGTCCGATTGCCTTCAAACCAGGTATGTTGGTATGGTAGCTCGTGTTATACATAAAAATTGAGGTGACGTCATGATGACGTCATCATACGATTTTACAGTAATATTAAAGTTTTTCAACTTCAAAGTTTCTTAAAGCCATATCTCACCAACAGAACATGCTAAATTCAAAATTCTTTTTGTAATAGCTTTGTTAGCTCCTATATTCTTTCACATACATTTGAAAAATGTGTGACGTCATCATGACGTCATCAAAAATGTGCATTTCTGAAACACACATAAGGGTACGTCCGATCGTCATAAAAATTGGTGGGTAGGTAGATAGTGCCACTAGCATGCAAAATCCGAAGTGACGTCATGATGACGTCATCGGCTGATTTTTTATGAATTTGTAAATGTTTCAAATTTCATTGTACTCTTAAAATTTTGCACTTCTTCAAATGCCATGAACTTCAAACTTGGCATATGCATTGACTATCTACTCGAGATGGGTGCCGAATCATGACGTCATGATGACGTCATCACATGTCACGTGACGTCATCTTAAATTTGCATTTTTGAAGGCCCTATATCTATTTTTTTTCTGCTTCTTATTTTAGTTCTATCCCAAATCCCATAGACTTTGTGCATAGATTTTCTGATCGGCACTTTTGTCATCAAACAACATCGAATCTTAGTCAGAGTTAGCATAGGTATAGACCCTGATGCAAAGTCGTGCCGCGAAGAGTGACGTCATAATGACGTCTTCGTGTGGCATGTAACATGAACTTAAAGGTCAAGTTTGGAGTACGAAATGTTAATCATAAAATAATCTCAGATCTTAAACTTAGCAAAGACATAGACCTTCTGATACTTTATGTTAAATAAAAAAGAAAAAAAGGAAAAGCCATGCGTATGTTTACAACAGACGCACATTTTTTGGCGTTTCCGCTACAGCAGGAAAGCCTTTGTTTTTGTTCTGTTCACGCGATTGTGTAGTTTACACTTTCGCCCAGGCATGAACACAATCTACTTGAAAATTGTTCGTTTTGCCACATTCAGAACAAAGGGCCACGTCGAAGAACATCTGCAGGGTTTTTTTGGAGTGAAATCGTTATCTAAGAGGTAACAAAATACGTGATTGCGCAATACCCAGCTTTACACGGATATATAGCTGGTGGGAGAGTAGTTGACCGAGCCAAAACGTGACACAACGTAAGAAAATCGTATTTTCCGCCTTAAAAAACCTTTCCAAATCACAAAAGCACGTGTCATTGGGATTCAGAGAAGTCTACTTTAGTAACAAAAAAAGGCTTTTGGAATAATCAAATACTCCAGAAGCTAACATGAACACAATTAATACAGAAATCCTAAACTACACAATACCCACTATTTTGGTTTCTTCTTAAACACGAATTTTGTCTGCGGCACTTTGGTCACTAAACAACATCAGATCTTAAGCAAACTTAACCCAAACATAGACCCTAATCTGAAATTGTGTGCCGAACAGTGATGTCACGATGACATCATTATGTGTTACGTGATGTCATCTTAAAGGCTCATTTTTCAAGGGCCCATATCAAGAGAACCGTAAGTCCAATTGCATTCAAACCTGGTATGTTGCTAAACAAGTACATGTTATAAATCAAAATTGAGGTGACGTCATAATGACGTCATCATCTGATTTTTATGGTAATTTCAAAATTTTAACGTTAAAGATTCTTAAAACCATATCTCATCAACAGAACATGTTCAATTCAAAATTCCTTTTGTAATAGCTTTGTTAGCTCGTACATTCTTTTATATAAATGCGAAAAATTACTGAAGTCATAATGACGTCATTAAAGGCATGATTTCTTGAAAGACATAAGGATAGACCATATCTAATCGTCACGAAACTTGGTGGTTAGGTACATTTGTCACTAGTTTACAAAATTCGAAGTGACATCATAAAAACATATGGAAAAGCCCTATGTTCTTAAAAACATAGACCTCTAGTTTCTTCTTCTTTTAGTTCTGACCAAAATCCCATAGACTTTGCACACGAATTTTGTCGGCGGCACTTTAGGTCCTCAAAAACCTCAGATCATAACCAAACTTACCTCAAACATAGACCCTATGCTGAAATTGCATGTCGAAGAGTGACGTCATGATGACGTCATCACGTGTCACGTGACGTCATCTTAAAGGTGCGTTTTTCAAGGGCCCATATCTAGAGAACGGTAGGTCCGATTTCCTTTAAACCTGGTATGTTGGTAGGCTAGCTCGTGTTATAGATGAAAATTGAGGTGACGTCATGGTGACGTCATCATACGATTTTATAGTAATTTTTAAGTTTTTGAACTTCAAAGTTTCTTAAAGCCATATCTCATCAACAGAACATGCTAAATTCAAAATTCTTTTTGTAATAGCTTTGTTAGCTCCTATATTCTTTCACATAAACGTGAAAAATGTGTGACGTCATCATGACGTCATCAAAAATATGCTTTTTTGAAACACATATAAGGGTACGTCCGATCGTCATAAAAATTAGTGGGCAGGTAGATAGTGCTACTAGCATGTTAAATCCGAGGTAACGTCATGATGACGTCATCGGCTGATTTTCTATGATTATTTTAGTTCTATCCCAAATCCCATAGACTTTGTACACGAATTTTGTACGGGACACTTTGGTCACTAAGCAACATCAGATCTTAATCAGGCTTAACACAAACAGAGACCCTAAGCTGAAAATGTATGCCGAAACGTGATGTCATGATGACGTCATCACGTGTCTTGTGACGTCATCTTAAAGGTGCATTTTTCAAGGGCCCATATCTAGAGAACGGTACGTCCGATTGCCTTCAAACCAGGTATGTTGGTATGGTAGCTCGTGTTATAGATGAAAATTGAGGTGACATCATGATGACGTCATCATACGATTTTACAGTAATATTAAAGTTTTTGAACTTCAAAGTTTCCTAAAGCCATATCTCATCAACAGAACACGCTAAATTCAAAATTCTTTTTGTAATAGCTTTGTTAGCTCCTATATTCTTTCACATAAATGTGAAAAATGTGTGACGTCATCATGACGTCATCAAAAATATGCTTTTTTGAAACACATATAAGGGTAGGGACGATCGTCATAAAAATTAGTGTGCAGGTAGATAGTGATACTAGCATGTTAAATCCGAGGTGACGTCATGATGACGTCATCGGCTGATTTTCTATGATTATTTTAGTTCTATCCCAAATCCCATAGACTTTGTACACGAATTTTGTACGGGACACTTTGGTCACTAAACAACATCAGATCTTAATCAGGCTTAACACAAACAGAGACCCTAAGCTGAAAATGTATGCCGAAACGTGACGTCATGATGACGTCATCTTAAAGGTGCATTTTGGAAGGGCCCATATCTAGAGAACGGTACGTCCGATTGCCTTCAAACCAGGTATGTTGGTATGGTAGCTCGTGTTATAGATGAAAATTGAGGCGACGTCATGATGACGTCATCATACGATTTTACAGTAATATTAAAGTTTTTGAACTTCAAAGTTTCCTAAAGCCATATCTCATCAACAGAACACGCTAAATTCAAAATTCTGTTTGTAATAGCTTTGTTAGCTCCTATATTCTTTCACATAAATGTGAAAAATGTGTGACGTCATCATGACGTCATCAAAAATATGTTTTTTTTAAACACATATAAGGGTAGGTCCGATCGTCATAAAAATTACTGTGCAGGTAGATAGTGCTACTAGCATGTAAAATCCGAGGTGACGTCATGATGACGTCATCGGCTGATTTTCTATGAATTTTCAGTTCTATCCCAAATCCCATAGACTTTGTACACGAATTTTGTCGGCGGCACTTTAGGTCTTAAAAAACCTCAGATCTTAACCAAACTTACCTCAAACATAGACCCTAAGCTGAAATTGTATGTCGAAGAGTGACGTCATGATGACATCATCACGTGTCACGTGACGTCATCTTAAAGGTGCGTTTTTCAAGGGCCCATATCTAGAGAACGGTAGGTCCGATTGCCTTCAAACCTGGTATGTTGCTAGTGTATCTCGTGTTATAGATGAAAATTGAGGTGCCATCATGATAACGTCATCAACTGATTTTCTTGGAATTTTTAAATATTTAACATATTATTATATATTACTGTCATTGATCAGATTGACTCCAATCTCGACACAGGCCAACACCATGTATAAGTACTATCCTTATAATGTCATCATAGGTCAAGTAATATAAACTTAAAGGTAAACTTTCAAGTAAGAAATCTAGATTATGAAATAATCTCAGATCTTAGAAAACTCAGCGAAAACAAAACCCTTAACAATTTTAATGCTGATTAAAAAAAAACCAGGAAAAGCCATGCGTCTGTTGACCTCAACAGACGCTTAACCTCTAGTTGTTTTTGTGTTGGGCATTGAAACCGTGAGAGAAAGCAGCCTACCTCTATTTTCACGCAAATAATCCGTAGGGCACCACGAGTGGCGTGAAGACAGCAAGATGACTGTCCCACAACTCGAGGTTGTCCCAAAGGACCAATACCCAACGCCGCCGAACTCCCGGGCCCACGCCCTGGCCTCGGAAAAGGCAGAGACGTGTGTTTCCTGCAACAGCAGAATATCAATACTCTGACTGTTGCAGAAACCGAAAATTTGACAGCGTTTCGCCTGATTCCTCAAACCATTTACATTTAAGGATGGTACTTTAAAATTAACCATACAAAAAGCAAGCAAAAATAGGGCAGTATATAAGCAGTCCATAAATATTCCTAAGTATACTGTGGGACCTGGACACTAAATGCTTCCTCAAAATAATGTTGTAAAAGTATCAAAAGTCACCAGAGATGAAATATATGCGCTAATGCTAAATTAACCGCTAACCAAAGCTGATTATCAGACGTACCTGGAATTGACTCGTTGTCTCTGATAATGAAAGTTCCATGTTGGACATCGATCGGAGCAAGTCTTCTCTCCGCTTCGTCGCGGCCAATATGTTCAAAGTACCATCTGTAGACAGTCAAAGCTTATGACAACTTTTTTTTTCTTTGTGAAATGCTATGATGCAAGAACGGTACAAAAACGGTAGCGTTAACATCGGACACCCGGGGCTCTTTGGACAGCTTGTTGCAGGTACTACAACGCTTACTCCATTCGTCCGCACTGCACTTCGTGATTATTTCAAATGACGAAGAAGATTGGGTGAATTAAAGTTGAAATCTTTTTTAAGTGGGGGTCAGTTCTTGGGGTCAGTTTGCTACCAAAACGAACTTTTGGGATGTCCATGGTTACCATGACAACTGATTTCAAAGCATGATTAAGATGCATTTGTGCTATTAATTTGGAAAAGCATGACGAAAATACTTACGAAAATACTTATAAAACAGTTTTGTTACTCGACAATTAAGAAATCAATTTTGAATTAATTAAGAAACAAATTTTGACTGTGCAATAACCATTTGTTACATGATTTACCGCAACACATTACTGGTATCCAGGTGGACATTTTATGGGTATCGGGGAAGGGGCAGCGCAGGGAGGCAACATTTGACAGGTGCGCCGCATTGTTGATCTTGGGAGTTACTTCTGGTGCAATGTGGTTGACAGGGACGTATCCTTCACTGCTAGTTTGAACTGACCTTGCAAGCCACCACTCGTTGTGACTAATGACAGTAATAACAAAAACAAACTCATCCTTAGCAAATGATTTCAACATAATGTAGAGTCAGGCATTTTCGTGGGTTCTTGTCCCCAAAGTAGCAAAACGTAAGCAAAGGGAGACAGACAACTATTTCTTAATTACAACTGGAAAACCTATTTTATTTTAGAACTTCCTCAGTCAACTGTCAAAACACACTCTATCCGGACGACTACGTGTCTGCATCTACACAATGTACAATACGTCTGGCTTAGGGCCAAATATTTTCCCGCCCTTACACAAAAGATGTACACATTGTGTCTCATCGACAGTCTATTTTTAGCAGTTCCGGCGCGACCCGCGCGCCAACAGTCAATCAGAAACTTGGACACGATGAACATTAAGAGTTCGCTGAACCTACTCCGGCGGGGGACCCAGCAGCCCCACCGGTGGACTGCAACTTAGCCGCCGGTATCGCTACAAAAAAATTCCGTTACACTGTCCCCTCCTAAGATTTGGCCTGTTCTCCTGAATAGGCGGACTAATTAACCTTGAATTAAACTTTTAAACAATGAACATTTCATATCGGTGTCCACAAAGAAAAGTTGATCGGTGTTGATTCTGGTCCGCAACCAGGGGAATCAGGTTGGCGCAGTGGTTACTGCCCCCGCCTTTCACCGCTATGGCCGGGTTAGATTCCTTCCCTGATCCACATGTGGATTGGGTTTTCCCCAGAATATTCTGTTGGGGTTTTCTTCCCACCTCTAAAACTGTAACTTCTTTTTATTGTCTTCTCTCTACAGGTTTCTTCAGGCTTTCAAGCTACAGTGCATAGGGCGCTTTTGAGGATTCCTTGGTTTTATTACCTGAAAGAAATAATAATAATAATAATAATAATAATAATAATGGAGTCTTTTGCAGCACCTTCAGACGCCCTAGAGGCCCCTAACTTACATCTTGCTGAAGGCTTAGCAAGACAGGCCGCCATTTTCGTCATGGCAAGGCCTACACGTACAGTTCATACCCGGAGCCGCCCTAACACCATTAGTTTATATGGGAGAGACCTTCGCGTCAGGCCCGAAGAAGTCTACCAGTCCATACAAAGGGAACTAGGCACTACGAGCACAATAAGCTGCATAGCTGAGCTCGATACGGGCTGGTACAACGTAACCTTCAAGAATGAAAGGCATTGTTTACACGTCGCCCAGAAAAGCATGGTCATGAAAGGAATGCTCGTTGAGTGCGAGCCAGTCAACTTGCTGAATTCAGTGATTGTGTACGTAAAGGCTCCTTTCGAAATGGAAGACGACTTGATTGTGGACACGTTAACAGCCTACGGTACAGTCGTTAACATCAGACGACAAGTCCACATGTTTGACCAGGCCATTGAAACGGGAGTAAGAAGTGTGATGGTCAAGAATCTAAAACATCCTATTCCAAGTTTCATCCGTATAGGACCGTACAATTTGCTCCTCAGACACAAGGGACAGGTCCGAACGTGTCGGATCTGCCAGCAACCGGGGCATTTCGCCCGCGATTGCGAGATGCAGGGGAAGTGTTTGATTTGTGGAAAATACGGCCACAGAGCGGGAGAACACTAGAACAGGGAGAACGAAACTGACGCAAGTGATGCCGAATCAGATATGGAAGCACATGCCGAAGAAGGCGAAAGCAGTCCAGGAGATATCAGATGTAGAAAGAGAAGAGCAAGCAACGCAGCAAGAAAACACAAGGTCAGAGGAAACAGACAAACAGGAACTTGCAGACGACCAAGAAGAAGCGGCAAACGACCAAGACGAGGCGGCAAACGACCAAGACGAGGAGGAAGAGGAGCCACATAAAGATGAGGACGAGCCAAAGACAGCCGAGAACAAACAAGTTTTGGACAAAAAGGAGCTGGGCAGAACAAATGCAAGATAGCGAGGAGAAAAAGGAGGAAGAGCGGTCGCAGGAAAAGATACATGAGAGTCAGAAACGAGACGAAGAAACACAGAAACGCCGACTAGTCAACAAACCTGCCCAAGAGATTCAGAAGAAACAACAAAAAGACAAAGAGCTGGCGCAATCAGCCAAGAAACAACTGACAAATCAGGATGAAAAGCAACAAAGAAAACCAGAGGGAAAACCCCAAGAACAACTAAGCAAGCCTGCCAAACAACAAAAACAGAAAGAACAACAAGAAGGAGGGATACATCAGTCGCGGAAAGAAGCCAGGCAGAGACAGTCTGAGTCAAGGGAAGCATCGTGGGACAGAACAAACGAAAAACGGGGAGGACAAGCAGAAGACACAAAGAAACCGGCAGCTAAACAGGATAAATGATTCTGGGATGACTACGTAAAGGGTCAGCAGAGGGAAAGCAGAAAACTGGAAGGAGAAGATCAGGCAGATGAACATCAAGAAAACGACACAGATAGGGAAGATGAAGCGGAGCCAACAATAGAGGAATACGAATCGACCATGGACACAGACAAAGAGGAGCCAGAGATGGTCCCCTATGTAAGGAGGGGGGTGCAGTTGTTCAGAAAGAAACGTGGGGCAGGCGCCACCATCAAACAAAGAACGGAGCCGTACAGGTCGTATTCGGCACAACAGCCTAAAGGGAGAGGAAGAGGGAAGGATCAATATAGGTAAATGTATTTAATCATGTTTAAAATGGGAATCTATATTTTCATTTTCATGATGGCATGGACACTGGCCACCCTAAACGTAAATGGGCTTAGAAATTTTCAAAAATGGGACATGGTTTTTCATTATCTTAATCGTAAAAAAATTGCTATTGCTTGTCTCCAAGAAACTCACAGTGTAGTAGAAGATGAATCGTCTTGGCTTAAACAATGGGATGGGGATATTGCTTTCAGTCACGGGGAGAGAGGTAGTCGGGGGGTGGCCATTTTAACATCTCACAAAAGTGGGCTAAAAATAGACAATAAACAATGCGACAAGGAGGGTAGATGGGTGAGTGGGAACATACAAATTAATGATATTACTGTTCATATTTATTCTGTATATGCGCCTAATTTACGCACTCAAAGGAATCAATTTTTGAGGGCATTTGCCGCAAACTGCAATCAAGGGGAAGAAGATTGCATTGTGGCCGGAGACTTCAACTGTCAAATAGATTCTATTCATGACCCCAGCTATAAGGACATGAGTGATTTCATTCAGGAAAACAACCTTATTGATGTGGCAGACAATTTTAACAATCGAAAAAATACCTTTTATCATAAAGGTTTAAGAAAAGGAAGTCGTATTGATTATGTTTTTGTTGCGAACAATCTCACAAGTATGATAACTCAAGTCTCTCTTGACTGTACTAGTGTTTCCGACCATAATGCAATAATATGTCGTTTTGAAAATAATGTTATTAGAATGGGACCCGGAAGATGGGTGTGTAATAATACTTTTTTAGAAGATGACGATTGTAAAAACAGAATAGACCGGTTTTGGAAATTTTGGAGCACAGAAAAAAGTAAATATGATTGCCTCCTTGAATGGTGGGATACAGGCAAGTTTAAACTTCGTGAAATTACTAAGGAGTATGGAAGTCAAAAATATTATCAAGAGAAAACAATCCGACAAAATCTTCAACAACAGTTTGATTTTATAGCAAATAAACAGCCTTGTAATGATCTCGATAAAGAAAAACTTCACGACCTAGAAAAACAACTTAAACATTACGAACACCGAGAATGGGAAAAGGCTAAATTGAAACTTTATATGAAACAAAAAGTCGATGGAGAAAAACCTAGTAAATTCTTCCTTTCAGCTATTAAACAACAACAAAAAATACTGCCATTAGCTTTCTTCACGATGAAAATGATAAACGTTTGGATGAGCCTATCCAGATGCTGGAATATGTTCGTAATTTTTATGTTGACTTGTTTTCATCGAACCCTATCAACAATTTGTACACAAACAAAATGTTGCGAAACGTTGAGACTCCTATTCTTGATGATAACATTTGTAAAGATATGGAAAAAAAAATAAGCCTTAGTGAATTACGTGAAGCCATCAACGATATGGCGCGAGACAAGGCGCCAGGACCTGACGGGCTCACGGCCGAGTTTTACTTAAAATTCTGGCATATCATACAGGATGATTTTCTTGAGGTGGTTAATTATTGCAAAGTTAAAAACAAACTTCCTGATTCTATGAACCTTGCCCTTGTTAGATTAATTTATAAAAATACAGGGTGAGAGATAATTTAAAAAAATTTGAGACCCATCAGCTTACTAAATGTTGATTATAACATTTTTTCAAAAGTTCTCACGAAACGTTTACGTAAAATAATGCCTCTTTTAATCAAAGAAGATCAAACTTGTGGAGTCCAGGGACGAAATATTCAGGAAAACCTCATGGTCGTTCGGGACATAGT
Source organism: Hippasteria phrygiana (assembly GCA_037893225.1). Lineage (NCBI taxonomy): Eukaryota > Metazoa > Echinodermata > Asteroidea > Valvatida > Goniasteridae > Hippasteria > Hippasteria phrygiana. The sequence continues at coordinate 9,454 of JAZGUH010000608.1, read as the reverse complement.
AGATTATGCTAATTTTGATGACATACCGGCTGCGATAATTAGTGTGGATCAAGAGAAAGCTTTTGATAGAATCGAGTGGAAATATATGTATGCAGTAATGAATAAGATGGGAAGACCTACGGTTTTTATAGATTGGGTAAAAATTGTGTACAATGATCCCAAGATTTCTATCAATGTTAATAATGTCCATACCGAACCCATTCGAGTTACAAGAGGAATTCGACAGGGTTGTCCCCTGTCGCCATTATTATATACGATTTGTGCAGAAGGTTTGGCAAGTTTAATTAGAAATATCAATGAGATGAATGGAATTTCGATAGGTGGAAACAATGTAAAAATCATTCAACATGCAGATGATACCAGTATGTTTGTAACCAGGAATGAAGAATTTCAGGCTCGTGAAAATATTTTCTATTCTTACAGTGAAGGGTCGGGTTCTAAAATAAATACCCAAAAAACGCAAGGTTTGTGGTTAGGAGCGTGGAAGGATAGAACAGATAATCCGGGTAACTTCCAATGGAATAATACAAAACTAAAAATCTTATAGAATCTACTTTGGAAACCGGGTCACTCCGGAAGACAACTGGAGTGAAAGAATAAATACAATGACTAACATTCTTCGCCATTGGGGAAGAAGATTTTTGACTATGAAAGGAAAAGCCGTATAGTCGTTAATAGTTTGGTTGGAAGTAGTTTGGCATATTTCGGTTCTGTTCTTTCGTGCCCGGACTACTTAATCCAGAAATTAGAGAAAGTTATTTGGCAATTTTATTGGTCGGGTAAACCAGACAAGATTAAAAGAGACACGATAATGGGACCTACTAATATGGGGGGAGTTGGTCTATTTTACTAAATGTTGGGCTTAAACTCCGTGCTCTGAAATTACAATGGTTTCAAAGGTATACGGCGAAGCAAGGGAAGTGGAAAAACCTCTTCGATTATTGGATTCAAAGGGCGAGTGGAGTGGACAATCTTGGCTGGTATGTCCTTGATAATTTCCGTAAATTTAGTACATACGCACCTGTTTTTTATAGAGATGTTATCAAAGCTTTTGTCCAATCCGGGGGACGCATTAATTTTAAAGCCACCTGTGTTAATGAGGTTCTCGATATTCCATTGTGGAACAATAGAGCAATTACTGGGACCGAAAAGACCCTAGATACCAAAATATTAAAGCAGTGTAATATTTTTCTGCTCAAACATGTTATTCGTGGTCAAAGAATTATTTCGTTTGAGGAACTAGCGAAAAAGTGTAATATATAACATATCAACGCTGGGAAAATTGTATCTGGCCTCAAGAAAAATATCGACCGCTCATATCTTAGCGAAACCAGAGAAGGACCTGTCAATCACCTAAGCAATTGTTTACAAATTGAAGTGGATAAAGAAGATTTTGTTGACATTTCAAAAATTTCAGTTAAAACGTCTTATCAAAATTTGATCAAGAAAACATTTGTACGTCCCCGAGTGGAAAAACAATGGCCTCAAATTCTTCACATTACTAGCACCCTCAACTGGGACGAAATTTGGAAAAAGGCTAACACTAAAATTTTAAATTGTGACGATAGAGATCTGTGGTTTCGCTTAAGACATAGAATTCTACCGACGATGGACGTTCTCTATAAAATGAAAAAAGTTAATGATCCCAAATGTGGTCTCTGTAAAGTAGAGTTGGAAACCGTTGAACATTTGTTTTTATATTGTTATGTTACCAATTGCATCGTGGATTTTCGTAGAAAATGTATTAAAGAAGTATACGGGAAAGAAATTCTTTTATTTAAATGACAACAACCGAATTTTAGGTTATGGTGAACATGTTAATGAATTATTTTCGATTGGTAAACTCTATAAAACAATCTGGGTTAGCAGATGTAGCAATCTTGAGGAAAGAAATTCTATCTCAGCAGAAGTGTTGCTAAAGAAATATCAAAAAACTTTAAAATGTCATTTTATGTTGGAACAAAAAAGGCTTTCCACTGATGAATTCTTAGATGTATATGGCAAAAGAAATGCTCTGTTTTATACAAGAGGAAGAAAACTGCAATTTACTTTCTAATTGAATGTATTGTTCATTTTGCTTGAGTTCGGGAAAGTGCTTTCCGAAGAAGGGTTACTGTATGTGTGAGGTAATGAGTGAGGTAATTCTTGACATGATGGTAATAATGTATACTCATATATAATTTTGTAAATGTTTTTTATAGTGTAAAAAGTGTAAATTTTGTATATAGTTTAATTCATTTAAAAAAGTGTAAACCTTGAGAAGGAAAAAAGAAAATAGAAGAAGCTGTACAGCTTCATTAAAAAGGGGGAAAAAAAAAAAAAAAAATAATAATAATAATTATAATAATTTTCCTCAATTGCCGGATAGGGCGACACATAATCCTAGAAAAGAGTGGGTTAGGGTGACCTGGTCGAATAGGGCGAGACATAACTGTCGCCCTATTGTGAAAGTCGCCCCTTTGGAGTGTTTTTTTAGTAAGGCACGTGGGGAAAGTGCTCTAAATGGGCGACACGAGTGTCGCCCCTTTAGAGTTATTTCGGGCAGAGTCGCCCATTTGCCGCATCCAGGAGATTCTTCAAACCAGTCTCTTGACTGTCTTTTTGGGTGTCCGATCACGTCTCTTGCCGCGTTAGAGACATATTGTCTTAGCTGTGACCAGCATCCCTCAACGCAAATTGTGTCTGTTGCTCCCTTTCTTTCATTTCTGAGGGCTGATGTTATTGCTGATGCCAGGTGCTTTCAATGTTCCGTGTATGCTAATTTCTTCAAATCAAGTTTCTTTGAAGCAGAAGCACATTTCTTGCGGTTTTTCATCACCAGCTTCAGTCTCAACTGCGATCGGACCATGTATTGATCTGACGAGCATTCTGCTCCACGCAACGCTTTGGTTGAGAGTACTTCACTCGAGTCTTTCTGACGGGTGACAACGTAGTCAAGTAGGTGGAAGTGCTTAGACCTTGTGTGCATCCACGTGAAGTAGTTTTTCTCCGGTTGGTAGAGGAAAATGTTGGTGATACACAATTCGCGTTCTGCACAGAAATATAGCAGTAGATCACCATTGACATTCTTGTTGCCCTTGCCAAATTTCCCGATGACGCCTTCGTACGTAGAGTCGTCTCTCCCAACTCTAGCGTTGAAGTCTCCCAGGATGAGGACCTTGTCTGCATCCGGGATCCTATCAACCACGCAAGCTAGTTCTGCATAGAACGCTCCTTTTTCATCATCCGGGTATGTCATTGTGGGGGCATAAACATTGACAATTGACAAGAAACGCTCAGTACCTACAGGGACACGAAGACTGATGCATCTCTCAGATATTCCAGTTGGTAACACCGTCAACCTAGACGCAATTCTGTTGGAGATAGCAAACGCCACTCCAGCGTCTCTTCTTCCCTCAGTCTTTCCAATCCAGAAAAAGGTTTAATTTTTCTCTTGGATCTGTCCCTGACCTTCCATTCGGGTTTCTTGCAGAGCAGCGATATCCACGCCGTACCTTTCAAGCTCCTTTGCTATCAAAGCAGTTCTCCTTTCCGGTCTTGTGTCATTATCTAACATGGTTCTTACGTTCCATGTTACCACGGTCAGTTTCGTTTTTCTGATTTGTCTACCGCTTCTTTGAAGGCCCGCTGGCCGCGGTAAGCCAGCCAGGAATATTCTGGACAAGCATTTGTTTACCCCACCTTTTCTAGGGGCTTCCTCATCAGAGGCGGGCAGTGCTGTCCCTAAATAGGGCTGCCCGGACACTCACGTAGCTACCTCTACTTGTCGTTGTCCAGAGTTCGACAAAATAGCGATCATCACATGTAAGCCGCCTATGTGCAGAGGTCAAGCTAGTAGCTTCCAGCTCCTCAAGCCTGCAACCATCACTATCACTCTGTCGCCATAGGACTTACCCTTCGGCTCTCGCCACAGCGCATGCTGAGTCGAGCAGCATCCTCCTCCAACACGCCTTGCACAGTATTAAAGACAGATGGTGTCGTGCCCCCACCAATACTGTCTCTCTGGGCCTCAAAATCATTAGCTGAGTGGTGCACAAAAGTGCAACAGACTCAGTAGATAGAGAGGCTGCCCCGCAGTGACAACTAACTTGTCATTCGACGCCATCCATTTATCATCAAAGTGATTTGTCTGCATGGCATCTAATGTATGTACCAGTGGCCCTATTGGGTTCATTTGCCACATACAACACAAGACGCCCTGCTGCCAACGTCCTGTTAAAAAAAAATGTTGTCGGAGTTGTTTTCTCCCAGTCCTTGCAGTTCAGCTTGAGGCCGCAGGCACTCAATTAACGGGTGGTGCCGCGTGGAGGCACTGCATAGGGCTTGTCCAATGAGAGGCTATATACTGGCACTATACTGGCACTATATACTTCGCACATGGCTAGCCAGCGGCAGATCTTAGGTGTACAAAATACCTCTGCACTAGAAGCTTCAGTCAGAAGACCCTTTACCAATCTGGTACCTGTACCGGACCCCAGTGTTAATTCACCGAGCCCATTGTTTCATGTAATATTATCGATAACCATTTATTTTCTGATTATGTTCCAGTTTAAATTGTTCTTGATCTTTGTGTAGAAATTTTCGGTGTTAAAGGATAGATCATTACACAGTAAGACTGCCTGGTGGAAAGCAAATCAATCTCAGCTTTCACTATATAAACAAAATTTACAAACAAATTTGAAAAATATTTCTTTTAAGAAAGATGTTTTGATATCGCACAAATATTAATTGTAAAGAGCACGTGACTGATTTAAACGATCTGTATAATGAAGTTATATTTGCATGTATTAATGCTTCTGAATGTATTCCTCAATCTAATCCTTCTGGTAATGACACTTTACAGTCAGACAGTAAGAATGTTTCAGGGTGGACACATAAGGTTGAGCATTTTCGTTCGGAATCGTTGATGTGGCATCATCATTGGAAGGCATGTGGCCAACCGTACAATTGTTGTGGCAAAAATGCATCGGATGTCTAAAGCTAGTTATCACAGGGCAGTAAGGCAGGTCTTGAGGGACAAGGATAACATTCAATTGAGAAAAATGGATGAAGCTATTGCTGGGAATAATACTAGAGATTTCTGGAGGGAAGTTAATAGGAGTAAAGGGAGAAATTATGATCTTGAATTGTGTTAATGTTTTTAATAAGGACTCTGATATTGCAGCGGTTTTTAGAAGAAAATATGAAAATTTTTGCAAATGTGTTTCATCTGAAATATCCGAACATGACATTCGCTGTGATATTCAGGATAGTTAACAAATCACAGTAATAATAATTATTTGCTGAGTGTGAGTGATATTTTAGAAGCTGTGCAAAAACTTAAACTGGTAAATTTGATGGTGAGGAGGGTCTTAACTCTGATCATATTATTAATGGTCATCATGTGTTTTTAACGTGTATTTGGGGCCGTCCATAAAGTACGTACGCACGAAGGGGGGGGGGGGGGGGGGGGGGGGGGAGGGGGTTGTTGACATTGCGTACACCATACGTACAGGGGGAGGAGGTCCAAACCAATGCGTACCGTACGCAACCGACAATTTGCTTTTAATGAATTGTCATGAAATCAATGTAAATCATATAAATAACTACCAGGACCAGCCTTTGTGCATAAAAAACAGTTATAACACAGTACCCTTCACCCCAACCAAAAGTAAATTAGTCTTCCCAGCGCCGCCGCCAGCCATGCACTCCGGCCTATATTTAGACCGCAACAAAAAGACTGCTTTATAAGCCGGCAGTGTACACCGGAAACGTACAGGTTTAACTTGTATCAATTTCACCCGCGTGCTGTCCAAAATCGCTCTTGTACTGGGGGTAAACAAAATAACAAAAAATATAGGTCTTGTATATCAACTGCCTCTTGTTCAAGCACATATTTTTGTGAAAAGCGTTATTCACTATCTCAATAAACCACTCATGAAACGTCAAGAGCAAACTATGCAAAAAATAGTGTATCGGGATTTTTTTTTTTGGTTCATGTCATCATTGACTGCTGTTTTGGTTAAAAATATATCACTGTTCAATCATTTCCAGGTCTGTTAATAATAATGTTTGCATTTTTTTTTCTGTCAACATTTTGTGATTTATTTCAGTCTTTGGATGCGACATGCGAATCATACTATTACTACTACAGCAGGTGTACTGTGACGTTTAATGATGCTAGAATAGGGTAGTCTTAAAAGTCAAAAGCGATATGGAATGCGTATGCGTACAGGGGGAGGGGGGATTGGAGCCACTGCGTATGCCATGCGTACGGGGGGAGTCAAAAAAGTCGGCATTTCGTGCGTACGTACTTTATGGATGGCCCTTTAGAAAGGGTCTGCAGACTATGATTACAGTGTGTGAAAATTATGCGAAGGATTTTGATATTGTTTTTAATGGTTCTAAGAGTCATTTTTGTTTTATAAAGGGCGTGACTGCAAAGATGTAAATTGTACAATTACAGTTGATAATATTTCAATGAGTAGCATCAAAGAAGTTTTGCATCTTGGAAAATATATTTCTATTCATAATACAGACAGTATGGTTGCAACTGCCACTTCTAATTTTGGAGAAGTTTTAATGTTTAGAGGTGATTCTAGTGACCTTCCATCTTGTTTACAGTGTAAGCTTTTTAACCAGTATTGCTGTAGTTTGTATGGTTCTCCATTGTGGCTTTTGTCTAGTGGTTTTGTTAATGCTCTTTGTGTTGCGTGGAGAAAGGCTCTGAGAAAAATCTGGCGCCTTTATCCGTTGTGACATTGTTGCCTAGGTTTCTGACTCCTAGTCTACATTTAAGTTTACAGAGTGGGTTTTGTAACTTTCGTAATGCAATTTTTAAATGTGGATCGTCCGTGCTGAAATCAGCAGCCAACGAGGCACTAAATAATCCTTCGGTTTTGTGTAACAACTCCATTCAACTTAAGGACTCTTGTGACTTATGGTATGACAGTGTATCCATGAGTGTGAAATAAAATGTGTCTGTCCTTAGGGATATGATTAATGTCAGAGACGGCATTGTCGAATGTAAATTTTTTAATGACGATGATATATCTAAAATATATTTATATTTGTGTCAACTAATCCTCTTTTAATCATATTGTTTTTGTTATATATATTTTTTTTTACTGTTTTTTTTATTTAAACGTTTTGTTTTTAAATTTCTTTAATCTCTGTATTGTGCCATAAATAAAGATATTATAATACATAAAAAAATAGCGATTTTCTGAGATTGGCAAGCTGTGAGCGTTGAGGGCACATTGGCTGGTTTCTTGTGCTTGACAAAGGAGTGATGCGTCATCGACCTAGCTGGATACGACAGTGCCAGGTGTAATTCATACACTAAAAATGTGGCCAATTATAAGTCCTTACATTACTAAAAAGACCTAACCCCACAAAACAGAAGGAAAGTAGCAACAGTTGAAAGTTGAGAATATGGTATTTCCTGAAGTTACGTGCAATAAGCTTTAATTTGATGTATTGTGTGTTGCTGTAGCTCATATCAAGGACCTTCTATAACCTTTGGAAGCTGTTAGAATATTGACGTCTTGTTTTGAAAATCATGAAACCAGTTAGTGAACTGTGCGCCCTTTAACCTGAGTTCAAAAAAAGAAATCACCCCCAAAATATTTCGAGATTGAATTCAATGTTTGTATCTGCTTGTAACAGAATGTGATAATCCGAGTTTTCTGTGTATTTTGTTGTGCCAGCCTGCCAGGTCACAAAACTCTGCAAACGTGCGATGATGGAAACGGAACTTCACGAAATTCGGAAGGGTCCTCTCTTTGCATTATTTGCACCATTTCCGAAAGATACGTTGAGTTTAAAATTCCATTAATTAATCAGTAATTAATTTAACCATTAATCACTGTCAATTGTTTCAGTTTAGAATTGTTATAACTATCATCAAAGCATGTTTGTCAAGGTGGCATGATTACAATAATTACCTGTTATCTATGATATCCAGGCATTCCCCTCTAGTTAAACTCATTTCATCTTCCCCACTAGCTTTGTAGTCGAAAAGAGCAACACGTTGCAGCACTGCCGATAAAAAATTCAAATGCAAGCATACACTTCAATTAAAAGAGTATTTTAAGCATAATTATATCGCAATACAAAAAACAAACAAAGCGAACAATGCGAATCCGAAATCAAAAGTTGTTTTGCATTACCCGGTACTGAAGACCGGAAAGTTAATTGTCCATTTTTCAATGTATTCTGTTTGTACTTCCGAATACTCGATGAAAACACCAAAACGTGAAAGCCAAAATGAATTAAATTTCGGAATTCTTTCAATGATGTTTTGTTTTGTTTGTTTGTTTGTTTTGTTTGTTTGGTTTTTTTTTGGGGGGGGGGGCGTGGCGCCCAGAAAAAAAAATTCAAATTGAATTGGTAATTTGTATTAAAGCATTGAGACACTTCACCAAAAACATCGGCTCCTGATAAGTAACAAATGTAATAAGTTTCAAATTTAGAATTAGCAGCAGGACGTTCGTAATTCCTACAGATGGCCATCTTAGCGCGTAGCACATAAACCAATATTCCAGGAAGAACAAATAGATTGCAGAGTGCAGTAAGTGGGTTTTTTGTTCATAAAATCAGTTTCCTTCCATAATTCTTGATAAAGAGAAAATAGCTGAATTAAAATTCTTAGTCGGAGCACGGACACGGCAGCGTTATGTGCGCATTCTATTTTTTTAATGAACAACGTATGGTATTGGCCAGAAAAAAAGCAATAGTTTTTACTTATGCTGCCATAATCTGAATAATTGTTTCCTTTTTGCAAATTTACAGAATGCATGCGGCCGTGCATGCACACTATAGAGTACTGAAGTCTGACGTCAGTTGCCACGGCAATGGTTCCAAACACATGCAGTTTAGAATGTATTCCGGTTCTATACATTGCATTGATTGACGTCATCACTTCGGTACTCTATGCTGACTTGTTCGCTTAAATTAGTATTCATAGTTTGGTGCAAAACGCCCACTACCAACTCGGTCGTTGAACCACCCTGAATCTACCTGTTGTTGTTGAATTATTGAAGTCTCCACGTTCATATGGCCTTCTTCAGCTATCACTCTGTGATCTGGCTTTGCCGTCATGAGATGACAGTTTACTGCATGCCTAATATAGATTGAGATTGGGGGAGAGTTTTTGCAGGCAGAGTTAAAATCATGGTCATCACAAGTCAATCACAAGTCACAATCTATTCAAAGCTGATGTTACGTTTGAAGGTAATTTGTTTGTTACCATTGTATGTATTTGTGATTAGTTCGTTTCATTGGTCTGCTTTCTCAGACTGAGAAAATTGTACTTTTGTAATATACGAACAAACGTAGTCTCCTTTGTTGTTCCTTGAACCACGGTAAACAGTGAGTGAAAGTGAGTGACGTATGTTGTGCTTGGCGAATCGTGAGCAGGGCGCTTTTGTTAACAGGAAATCTTCGCTTGATTCAAGTCTGCTTGAGCATTTGC